>CM066036.1:372428185-373071331 GCA_033557465.1 Ichthyophis bannanicus | reverse complement strand
CCCACATGTGGCAAATAGGTGTTTAGCACATAGGTGTCACTGCCGTATGACATGAGCATAGCTGTACAATCCACCTGCAAGGTCATGTAGGGCAGTCACAACATCAGCATCACAAAGTGACTGCATGCTTGCTCCTCACCCATTAGTCCCTTTCATTCAAACCAACCTGTCCGAAAAACGGTGGACACTGGTGGGGTGACTGTGAGTGATGACAGGGTTTGTGTAGACGACGTGGCCATAGGTGGGACGTTCACGAGAGACAGAGGGGATGAGGGAGGGAGGATCACCTAGGGCAACATGGTGTGCATTGTAGGTCACATCCCATGCTGTGCAATGACAGCAAGCTGTCAAAGGTGTGTGTGTTTGATGTATCCCGGAAGGGGCAGGACATGGTGAACGCTGGAGGTGACCCAATCTGAGCGTTTGCCACTGTATGATTCCCATTTAGTCGTGTAATCCCCTGTGGGGCAGCGTCAACCTTACACAGTTGGCATCATGTCCCCCTCTTATGAGTTGTTGCCTCATGGGACAGCCATGTGTGTAACCTGTTCTGCCACAGACAGCACCAGTAACACAAAGTCGCATCCCTATGATGTCTGTGCCCTCAGGTAGTTTTTGCTTAGAGCTGCATATTGGGGATGATTGTCATACACAACCCGCCTGCTGCGATGTCCCCTACTATGTTTTTTTTTTTTTATACCCCTTGTAAGCTAGTGTGGCCAGCTCCCACAAAACGGCATGCAGGGGGTAATAGTATGAGATTTGTGCCTCACACTTGTTGTGTTGTGAAGGGTGGGGTGTTGTGTTTTGGGTGTTGGGCATGGGACCACCTCCCATGGTTGACCAGTGGATCCAGTCCCCCTATGGTGTGTAGCAACACACAATGCATGGGGGTACATGGTGATCATGAGCTGTCCCATATCTCTGTCAGTGGTTTTGCAGGGCTGTGGGGGATGTACCTGACCAGGTGGTGGGTGATGTCCTCCTATTTGGTATTGCAGACTTGTACAAGTTACGCCTGGTTGTTTTCCCAGAATATGTTTTGGCGTGTGGGAACATGTACATTTCTGTCATGTAGAGCTGGGTGTGGTCCATGGATGGACATATGACCGATGGGCTACATTAAGGACCTGCGCGGCCACAGTTGTAGGCATTGTGGTCCTTGCATTTGCTGTGTAGGTACTGTTTGACCACCCTGCCCCAAAGGGCCAGACGTGTCAGCATCCACCTCATAGATCCTTTGCTGTCCACATTGTCCATGACAGTCATAGACACACATACAGTGGGTGTAATCAGTACGGAGTGTATCGTTTGTGTGACAGACATGTCACTTTTGGAGGCATATGCCAACCAAATGATCAAGCGGCAGGGACTCCCCCCCCCCCATGTTGTCCACCACCAGGCCCAATGATAACCGTGTTTGCCATCATTGTGTCCCTCGCTACAACCATGACTGTCTGGCACAGAACCATTACCTTCCCCGTGTCATATGGGGAGGGCCACATCTAGTGTGCTCTACCTGGTTCATGAGACGCCATTCCAATACATCCCCTGCAACCTTGTTTTAGGAGACAGTGAGTAATCCTGTGTGAGGGCAAGGATCCATTGGCAACACCGGCAGCCACACAGATCTGTGTTCATACACCAGTAACAGCAGTGTCTGACAACATGTCATCTGTGACATTTGTGTTTGTGAACATAAAACGACTACACCACAATGGGGTGCACAGGGGGCTTTCCATTTTGCAAACCACTGCTAACAGTCTGTAAACGCTGCCTAGTTATTAATCACAAAGATGTGCCATGGGGTAGGGTTGGAGGGGGATAATCCCCTCCGTTTCAGGGTGGTGTCCTGTATGTCCTTGATGTCCAGCCAGGGTGGGAAACCCTCCCCTGGCGTATGTGGCTATGGATGGATATCAGCCTCATGTCCCCTGTGATTGCATATCATGTTTCGACTCTTTGCAACTGAGTGGAACATGGTCCACAGGCCAGGCCAGCCCCCAGTGGGTCTGCTGAAACGTAGGGATAGAGACTACTTTTCCGTTTTGGACATTAGCTAAGGCACAGACCCTTAAAGCAATTCACATTACTGGACTCTGAGCCGTTCCCAATTCTCTAGGCACCTAGGGGGGAGTGCAAATATGTTGTCCCCCTGTGGTTTGTTGGGAGCATGCAGTGTTGGAAGCACAGGCGCCGTCAGTGTCTGCGTTTACATGGTACCAATGTGTCCCACACAATAGACATCTGCATTGGGGGGTCCGATATGCCCACCTGTGCGCCAAAACATTGTGTGTGCCAATGACACAATAGTGTGGTGTCCTGGGGGTTGTCTGGTACCGCCGGTGTACTATGGGATGGGCTGCAGGGCCCGTGGTCTTTGCCACATTAAATCTCGTGTGCTAGTGAACAAACCTGCTATGCCTATATGCAGTTGTCATGGACACAATCCACATGCCCCAATGCTAAAACCACGTGGTGGTTTGACGCATAGTGCAGACTACCCCACTGGATATAGTGGTTTCGGACTCCCTTTGTTGGGCCTGGTGGTAACACCAGGAGTGTTTGTCACCAACTGCATGTTGTCAGTGCCACTGCCAGGGCTACCCCTATGTTGTGGGGTTTATGGCCCCTCTGGGAACATTCCACAATATGTTGTTCATAATATGTGATCCACACGACAAACTGGTGAAACACTGGGGAGGAAATGGCTACCACACACAGCCACATTGTGGGGGGTGGGGGTCTTTTGCGCATGGCTGGACGTCTCGGCCAAAAACCACACCCCTGGATGTCCATACCCACTGGTCAATCATGGTGACACGGTCACATGTGGGGGACCCTTGGCAGTCAGCACACTAGGCATGGCTGAACAAGTGACCAATGAGTGTTTTGGCACTCCTGGAAGCATGCTCCTCCGCACATGGTGTGTTCTCCATGCTAATGGCATGGTTGGGCTCTGCAGACATCGACTAGCAAGGGTTTGGGCCTATGCATACATAGAAGACGCAACGTAATTGGGTAATTCGCAGTGTTCCCCTTGGTGTTGTCTTTGAATCATAGTCAACACAGCATACTAGTGCTGGGATATCATGATTAACACCAGTGTCACAGTTTAGTGGGTGCCCTCAGCAGAGACACACACAGGGGTTGCTTAGTTCCGCATACAGGTGTATTGCACTTAGACGGACACAGAGGATGACATTTTTCCGTGACATTATGCACTGGTGGAGCAGCAACTTGGGGCTTTTCAACAGGGCAGGGACCACATGAGCTTGTGGGGTTACTCCCATAGGCTTTTATTGTGGATGGGGGGGAGCAGGTTCGCATGCTGTCTTGCACACTGCATCACAGACAGATATGGGTCATGTGCCCCTCATGCACTACTGCCAGGTGAATATCCGTCCCCAGTACCACAATACATGCCTCAATGTCGGGTGTGGAACATGAATGTGCAGCGGGTACACCTATGAATCAATGTCCATGTCTTCCCTAAATGCATGGGGACGTATTCCGCTTTGGCAAGCCCTTGACAGACATGGCCATGTGGCACGGCACATTTGTTATGGCCAATGTGGATGTCACATGGGGAGGCCTTTAGCCCCAGTAGGTATTACATATAGATACAATGTGGGGTTCACATTAACTGTACAGGTCATGACAATCCAAACGCAATGGCACCCAGATGTAACGGAAAACATGTGTTGTGTTTCACATACATGATGACAGAATTGAGTGGTGTATGGCCCTAAGCACCGTGGCAGGGGGCAGGTTCCATGACACATGGATATCTAGATGGCCATGGATGTAAATTACCTGACCCAACACATGAGTTGTGTGTCCTGTAATGTCATAGGTCTACTGATCCATTAGCTTACATCAGACGTGACATCTGAGCGATCTGGGAGGACACAGCATACAATGGCGATGGGTGGGACATGGAACATCTGTCACCACCAGCTTTAGGGTACCCTTCTCGGAGTGTGAAGTTTATGTTACTCTGACCTGTGTCCCTGAGGGTTTCTATGAGTATGTGCGTGCCACACACTACGGACAAATGACAACATTACACGGATATGTGCCTGTTTTCGTTGCCCCTGTACATTTGTGGATGATAGGCTTTGTAGGTGCAACCTGGATGTGAGTTCCTATGAAACCGCCCCAGAGGCAGCTGTGAGGTACATGGTAGACAAAGGGTCATTGTGCGCTGTAGGGTTTGTGAATAGGTAAAACCTCAATTCTGCACTAAGCATAGCTGTGCACATGGCCCTCTCGCAAGGGTTTGGGCTTCCATCTCGAAGGCTAACTGTGTGATAGGACTTTTGTGAACGCACAACCATATCAGCATCTAGCTACCATAAACATGAGTCCATACATGTAGAGTGCGTGTGTTCGGACTATTGACCACAGTAGGGCAGGTGTGAGTTGCAACCAGACCACTATAGCCCTAGTTGTCACGATATGGGACTAGAGATAACCGTCCGTTACAATAAGCTATTAGCCACCACGGTATTGGGTTTCCTACGGCATATCATCAGCAAGATACAGCATTTGCAACAATGGTGACACCCTGGACGCCACATGCCCTGTAATCAGGCCTGCATGCGGTACAGATAAGTTGACTGAACACCAACCTCACACTGCACCATATCACCAGGGTGACTGTGGCATACTGTGATGGAGCTGGACAGACAACTGGGGATTGGTGGATGGTGTTAGCCTTACACTGTCACATGCAGACCTATTCTCCATGGTGGCAGACAACCCACTTCGCTGGCCTCTTCTGCACTCCTTGAGTTAGGGAGGAGGGTATCAAACTACATTAGGAACCACAGATCCATAGCTCCAGGGTGGATAGAAGAGCCCACTTGGATGGCCTCTCTGGACACTCCTGGAGGTAGGTGAGGAGGGTTCAAACGACATTAGGACACAAAACCATAAGGCCCAGGGTGATAGGGGACCCACTTGGATGGCCTCTCTGTCACTCCTGGAGTTAGGGAGGAAGGGTTCCAACTCAAAACTACATTAGACAGAGCATCCCATAGCGTCCAGGGTGATATGTGACCCACATTGTATGTCCTCATCTAGCACTCCTGAGTGGGGGAGGATGGTTGTTCAAACTCTTATGTAACAGATCCCATACTCCAGGGTTATAGAGCCCACTTGGATTGGCCTCGGTCTTGCCGCCTTGGAGTTAGGGAGGAGGGTTCAACTAATTAAGGACACAGATCCATAGCTCCAGGGTGATAGAGAGCCCACTTGGAGTGGCCCTCTTCTGCCACTCCTGGAGTTAGGGAGGAGGGTTTCAAACTACATAGGACACAGATCAGATCGAGCTTAGCTCCAAGGGGGGGAGAGCCACTTGGATGGCCTCTCCTGTCACTCCTGGGAGTTAGGGAGGAGAGGTTTCAAACTACCTAGGCACACACCATATGCCAGGGGTGAGATGGGGCCCCACTGTCAATTGCCTCTCCTGCCCTCCTGAGTTAGGAGGAGGTGCAAACTTACATTAGGACACAGATCCATAGCTCCAGTGTGATTAGAGAGCCCACTGCTTGGATTGATCCTCTCTGCACTCTCTGAGTTAAGGGGAGGAGGGTTCAAACTACATTAGGACACACGGACCTAGGCCCAGGGTTATACGGGGAACCCACTTGGGCATGGCCTCTCTGCCCCTCCTGGAATTAGGAGTAATGGTTCAAACTACCTTAGGACACACAAACATAGGCCCATAAGGAGGTACCCACTATGGATGGCCCTCTCTGCACTCCTGGTTGGGATGAGGGTTCAACTACATTAGTCAGATCCATCGCTCCAGGGTGATAGATAGTCCCACTTGGATGGCCCTCTATGCCACTCCCTGGAGTTATGGCGGAGGGAGGGTTCAAACTACATTAGGGACACACAACCATAGCTCCCAGGGATGATAGGGGACACAACTGGATGGCCTCTCTGCACTGCCTGGGATTAGGGAGGGGGGTTCAAACTACATTAGGACACAGATCCATAGCTTCCAGGGTGATAGAGAGCCCACTTGGATGGCCTCTCTGCAATCCCTGGAGTTAGGGAGGAGGGTTCAAACTACATTAGGACACACAACCGATAGGCCAGGGGTGATAGGGGCGGCCCACTTGGATGGCCTCATCTGCACTCCTGGGAGTTAGGGAGGAGGGTTCAAACTACATTAGGAACACACAACCAGGACCCAGGATAGCTCCAGGGTGACCCAGAGAGCCCACTTGGATGGCCTCAATCTGCACTCCTGGAGTTTAGGGATAGGATTTCAAACGACAGTTAGGAACACAGATCCATAGCTCCCAGGGATGATAGAGAGCCCACTTGGATGGCCAGTCCTCTGCACTCCTGGAAGTATAGGGCGGAGGGTTCAAACTACACATTAGGACACAGATCCATAGCTCCAGGGTGATAGAAGAGCCCACTTGGATGGCCTCCAGATCTGCACTCCTGGAGTTAGGGAGGAGGGTTCAAACTACATTAGGTACACACAGATCCATAGCGCCAGGGTGATAGGGGGGACCCACTTGGGCTGGCCTCTCCGGCACTCCTGGAGTTGGGGAGGAGGGTTCAAACTATCATTAGGACAAACCCGATCCATAGCTCTCAGGGTGATAGGGGGACCCACTTGGATGGCCTCTCTGCCACTCCTGAGTATGGGGAGGAGGGTTTTTCAAACTTACATTAGGACACAGATCCATAGCTCCAGGTTGTGATAGAGAGCCCACTTGGATGGCCTCTCTGGCACTTCCTGGAGTTAGGGAGGAGGGGTTCAAACTACATTAGGACCTAGCAGGATCCATTTAGTCTCCAGTTTGATCGAGAGGGCCCACTTGGATGGCCTCTCTGCAACTCCTGGAGTTAGGGAGGAGGTTCAAACTACATTAGGACACAGATCCATAGCTCCAGGGTGATAGAGAGCCCCCTTGGATGGCCTCTACTTGCACTCCTGGAAGTTAGGGAGGAGGGTTCAAAACTACATTACACACCACAAAACCATAGGCCCAGGGGATAGGCGATCCAGTATAGAGAGCCCACTTGGAAAAAAAAATGTGGATTGGGCCTCTCTGCACTCTGCTGGAGTTAGGGAGGAGGGTTTGTCAAACTACAGTAGGACACACCAACCATAGCTCCAGGGTGATAGAGAGCCCACTTTGGATTGGCCTCTCTGCACTCCTGGAGTTAGGGAGGAGGGTTCAACAATAACATTAGGACACAGATCCATAGCTCCAGGCGTGATCGCGAGCCCCCTTGGAGGGCCTCTCTGCACTCGACTGGAGTTAAGGGAGGGGGGTTTCAAACTAAATCAGTTAGCGACACAGATCCATAGCTCCAGGGGCCGTGATAGTAGAGCCCACTTGGATGGCCTCTCTTGCCACTCCTGAAACGGAGTAGGGAGAGGGTTTCAAGTTAACTACATTAGGACACCGATCCCCATAGCTCCAGGGTGATATAGAAGGGGAGCCCACTTGAGATGGCCTCGATCTGCACTCCTGGAGTTAGGGAGGAGGGTTTTCAAAAACTACATTAGGACACAGATCCATAGCTCCAAGGGTGATAGAGAGACCACTTGGATTGGCCTCTCTCTCGTCACTCCTGGAGTTTAGGGAGTGAGGGTTCAAAACTACATTAGGACCACAGATCCATAGCTCCAGGGTGATAGGGGAGCCCACTTGCGGATGAGCCTCGTCTGCAACTCCTGGAGTTATGGGAGGAGGGTTCTCAAACTACATTAGGACACAGATCCATGAGCTCCAGGTTGATAGGGGACGGCCACTTGGATGGCCCTTCCTCTGCACTCCTGGAGTTAGGGAGGAGGGTTCAAACTACATTAGGACACAGATCCAAATAGCTCCAGGGTGATAAGAGAGCCCACTTGGATGGCCTCTCTGCACTCCTGGAGTTAGTGGAGGAGGGTTCAAAACTACAGTTAGGTACACACAACCATTAGGACCGGGTGAAATAGGGGACCCACTTGGATGGCCTCTCTGCACTCCTGGAGTTAGGAGAGGAGGGTTCAAACTTACATTAGGGACACAGATCCATAAGCTCAAGGGTGCATATGAGAGCCCACTTTGGATGGCGCTCTGTCTGCAACATCCTGGAGTTAGGGAGAGGGGGTTCTTCAAAACTACCTTAGGACACAGATCCATAGCTTCCAGGGTGACGTAGGTTGATAATAGGAGCCCACTTGGATGGACTCTACTGCACTCCTGGAGTTAGGGAGGAGGGTTCAAAAAACTACATTAGGAAACTGATGCATAGCTTAAGGGTGATAGAGAGCCCACTTGGATGGCCTACTCTGCACTCCTGGAGTTAGTGTAGGAGGGTTCAAACAAACTATCATTAGGCACACAGATCCATAGCTCCAGGGTGATAGAGAGCCCACTTGGATGGCCTTCTCTGCACTCCTGGAGTTAGTATGATGGTTCAAACTACATTAGGACACCACAACCATATCTCCAGGTGATATAGAGGCAGGTGATAGGGAAAACCACTTGGATGGCCTCTCTCAAGATCAACTCCTGGAGTTAGTGGAGGCGGGTTCAAAAACTACATTGAGGACACACGAGACATAGCTCCAGGGTGATGAGAGAGCCCACTTGGATGGCCTCTCTGCACTCCTGAGAGTTCGGGAGGGAGGGTTCTTCAAAACTACATTAGGTCACAGATCCACTGCAATAGCTCCATGGTGGATAAGAGAGCCGGCCTTGGATGGCCTCTCTTGCACTCGGCTGGAGATTAAGGGGAAGGAAGGGTTTCAAACTACATTAGGACACAGATCACATAGCTCCAGGGGTGTTAGAGAGCCCACTTGGAAAATGGCCTCATCTGCGACGTAGCCTCCTGGAGTTGGGGCGAGGGTTCAAACTACATTATTAGGGAACCAGATCCAAAACTGCATGGTGCTAGAGAGCCCACTTGGATGGCCTCTCTGTCACTCCTAGGAAGTTGGGAGATGGTTCAAACTACATTAGGACCTATATCCATAGACTCCAGGGTGATAGGGGAGCCCACTTGGATGGCCTCTCTGCCACTCCTGGAAGGTTAGGGAGGGAGGGTTTCAAACTACATTAGGCACAGACCATCCATCCAGGGTGATAAAGAGCCCACTTTGATGGCCTATCTGCACTCCTGGAGTTAGGGAGGAGGGTTTCAAAACTACATTAGGACACACAAAAACATAGGCCCATGGCCCAGGTGTGTGATAGGGGACCCACTTGGATGGCCTCTCTGCACTCCTGGAGTTAGGGAGGAGGGTTCAAAACTACATTAGGACACAGATCCATAGCTCCAGGGTGATAGAGAGCCCACTTGGATGGCCTCTCTGCACTCGGCTGGAGTTAGGGAGGAGGGTTCAAATCATCCATAGCTCCAGGTGATAGAACCCACTTGGATGCCTCTCTGCACTCCTGGAGTTAGGGAGGAGGGTTCAAACTACATTAGGACACACAACCATAGGCCCAGGGTGATAGGGGACCACTTGGATGGCCTCTCTGCACTCCTGGAGTTAGGGAGGAGGGTTTCAAACTACATTAGGACACAGATCCATAGCTCCAGGGTGATAGAGAGCCCACTTGGATGGCCTCTCTGCACTCCTGGAGTTAGGGAGGAGGGTTCAAACTACATTACGGACACAACCATAGGCCAGGGTGATAGGGGACCCACTGGGTGGCCTCTCTGCACTCCTGGAGTTAGGGAGGAGGTTTCAAACTACATTAGGACACAGATCCATAGCTCCAGGGTGATAGAGAGCCCACTTGGATGGCCTCTCTGCACTCCTGGCGTTAGGGAGGAGGGTTCAAACTACATTAGGACACAGATCCATAGGCCCAGGGTGATAGGGAGCCCACTTGGATGGCTCTCTCTGCACTCCTGGAGTTAGGGAGGAGGGTTCAAACTACATTAGGACACAGATGCTCGGATGAGCTCCAGGGTGATAGAGAGCCCACTTGGATGGCGCTCTGCACTCCTGGAGTTAGGGAGGAGGGTTCAAACTACATTAGGACACACAACCATAGCACCAGGGTGATAGAGAGCCCACTTGGATGGCCTCTCGCCCTCCTGGAGTTAGGGAGGAGGGTTCTACACCCACAGCCCCCACCATGGATGCCGGCCTCTGCACTCCTGGAGTTAGGCGGAGGGTTCAAACTACATTAGGACACAGATCCATAGCCTCCAGGGTTCTGGTATAGGGGACGGACCCACTTGGATGGCCTCTCTGCACTCATGGAGTTAGGGAGGAGTGTTCAAAACTACATTAGGGTCACAAGATCCATAGCTCCAAGTGATAGAGAGCCCACTTGGATGGCCTCTCTGCACTCCTGGAGTTAGGGAGGGTTCAAACTACATTAGGTCACAGATCCATAGCTCCAGGGTGAGGAGAGCCCAACTTGGATGGCCCTCTCTGCACTCCTGGAGTTAGGGAGGAGGGTTCAAACTACATTAGGACACAGATCCATAGCTCCAGGGTGATAGAGAGCCCACTTGGATGGCCTCTCTGCACTCCTGGAGTTAGGGAGGAGGGTCAAACTACATTAGGACACACACCCATAGCCCAGGGTGATAGGGGACCCACTTGGCTGGCCTCTCTGCACTCATGGTGTTAGGGAGGAGGGTTCAAACTACATTAGGACACAGATCCATAGCTCCAGGGTGATAGAGAGCCCACTTGGATTTGGATGGCCTCTCTGCACTCCTGGAGTTAGGGAGGAGGGTTCAAACTACATTAAGGACACAGATCCATAGCCCAGGGTGTCACTGGCTCTCTGCACTCCTGGAGTTAGGGAGGAGGGTTCAAACCCCACCATAGGCCCAGGGTGATAGGGGCCCACTTGGATGGCCTCTCTGCACTCCTGGAGTTAGGGAGGAGGGTTCAAACTAAATTAGGACACACAACCATAGCACCAGGGTGATAGAGGCCACTTGGATGGCCTCTCTGCACTCCTGGAGTTAGGGAGGAGGGTTCAAACTACATTAGGACACACAACCATAGGCCCAGGGGTATAGGGGACCCACTTGGATGGCCTCTCTGCACTCCTGGAGTTAGGGAGGAGGGAGCATACGCTCCAGGGGAAGAAGAGCCCACCAGGGCCTCTCTGCACTCCTGGAGTTAGGAGGAGGGTTCAAACTACATTAGGACACAGATCCATAGCTCCAGGGTGATAGAGAGCCACTTGGATGGCCTCTCTGCACTCCTGGAGTTAGGGAGGAGGGTTCAAACTACATTAGGACACAGACAACCATAGGCCCCAGGGTGATAGAGAGCACTTGGATGGCCTCTCTGCACTCCTGGAGTTAGGGAGGAGGGTTCAAACTACATTAGGACACAACCATAGCTCCAGGGTGATAGAGAGCCCACTTGGATGGCCTCTCTGCACTCCTGGAGTTAGGGAGGAGGGGTCAATCTACAAGAGGACACACATCCTTAGCTCCAGGGTGATAGGGGCCCCACTTGGATGGCCTCTCTGCACTCCTGGAGTTAGGGAGGAGGGTTCAAGCTACCAGTGTGGGGGACCCACTGGATGGCCTCTCTGCACTCCTGGAGTTAGGGAGAGGGTTCAAAACTACATTAGGACACAGATCCATAGCTCCAAGGTGATAGAGAGCCCACTTGGATGGCCTCTCTGCACTCCTGGAGTTAGGGAGGAGGGTTCAAACTACAATATTTCAAATAACCATAGCTCCATGGTTATAGAGAGCCCACTTGGATGGCCTCTCTGCACTCCTGGAGTTAGGGAGGAGGGTTCAAACTACATTAGGACACAGATCCATAGCTCCAGGTGATAGAGAGCCACTTGGATGGCCTCTCTGCACTCCTGGAGTTAGGGAGGAGGGTTCAAACTACATTAGGACACAGATCCATAGCTCCAGGGTGATAGAGAGCCCACTTGGATGGCCTCTCTGCACTCCTGGAGTTAGGGAGGAGGGTTCAAACTACATTAGGACACACAACCATAGGCCCAGGGTGATAGGGGACCCACTTGGATGGCCTCTCTGCACTCCTGGAGTTAGGGAGGAGGGTTCAAACTACATTAGGACACAGATCCATAGCTCCAGGGTGATAGAGAGCCCACTTGGATGGCCTCTCTGCACTCCTGGAGTTAGGGAGGAGGGTTCAAACTACATTAGGACACAGATCCATAGCTCCAGGGTGATAGAGAGCCCACTTGGATGGCCTCTCTGCACTCCTGGAGTTAGGGAGGAGGGTTCAAACTACATTAGGACACACAACCATAGGCCCAGGGTGATAGTGGACCCACTTGGATGGCCTCTCTGACCTCCTGGAGATATGGGTTATGTTTCATAGTACATGAGGACGCAGATCTATATCTCCAGGTTGCCAGGGCACACTTTGAGTGGCTCTCTGTAGCCCTGAGGGGAGGGGAATGTATTATACCACATTTGTTAACAACCCTGGCCACCTGTGTGCGTCAGGGCCTTTGTGCTGAAGGTTCCACGACCCCTGATGGTTGCCCCTATGTGTACCCTCCAGATGCAGATCCATCAGCACATGGTGATTCTAGACACTCCTTAGGCTGATGGTGGCCTAGCTGTGTTACAGTGGTCTGTAGTACATCAATGCCAGCAGCTGTCATGAGGCCATGGGTCATCATGCCCTCTGTGGGCACATGGCTCTGAACATGGCTACATGGGCAACCACTCAGATGTGGTACACAATGCATCTGGCATGTGGTTTCCCTACTACACGTAATTTATCTAGCCTACTTACACACAACAGCATGGACAGCTGACATTAACCCTGTCTGTGTATATGGTTTTGTGACCTGTGGCCATTCTCTTACCTCACGTGGGTGGTCGCCTCACGGTTAAAGCGCCTGGTCACCCTCTCCCAGGCCCTCAGCACCTTCCCCATGTTTATCCTCCTGGAGGGCCCTGGGAAAAGGATTGTTTGTTTCGGGCCAATAAGGGAGGCCAGGAGGCACAGCTCCCTGTAGCTGAAGGCGGGCTTCCTGCTCCTTGACGCCATTTGTTTGGGGCGTGTAGACGCGCGAACGCTAACGACGCGACTTCCGCATTTGCGCGTATCGGAGCAAGCACGTGCGCGCCGCATGGCTGCGGCCCTCATAACTGCTTGCCCATGCGTTCCGCATTGCTGCGCTCCTGAAAAGTGCAAATATTAGCGGCACGCATCATTCATACACATGTTTTACATTTATTAATACAAATAGGTTTTCATGTTGTTTGCATGCTCACATAGCTACAAGGTATCTCTCATCTCCCTATAACATAATTTAATGATTCTGAATATTACTTGTTCACACAATGTGGTTTTGAACCTCTGGACACATATGCACTGATTCCAAGGCCATTGTCAGATGAGGTGTGCTATGTGTGTCACATAGCAGATAGTGCTCTGCCACTGATAGCAATGGGTGCAAACAAACCATCAGCGTCAGGGGTCAAGCAACCTGGTGATATGGCTTGATGTGTGTTTGTTGGCTCTGTTCTTTTTTGTCTAACCATGTACCGAGATAAATGATTTGGTGGTTGCCATTGGTGTTTGCGGGGGTTCAGATGTGTGCATTACACAGGAAAAATAGGTTGCGTGTTAGACATTAGGGGGCAATGGGGACAGCATGTCACCACAATCCACATTACAATTTGGTAGATCTGCTGGCATACAGTCCTGGGGGCTGAGATATAGCGCAATGGTGGATACATTGGCTGCTTAACGAGGCATCATGGCTTACATCTTCCTTTTGCGCTCTGGAGTGCCTGTCTCAGGCAGCTCACATTATCATACGTTGTAACACCATTGGCCATGGTGCTTTCCATCTACATCTATGCTGTGCACAGCATATATTTTCATACTTTGCAACATTATTACTTGCCCCAGAGCCTTTCTACATTACAGAGGTGCTGCTGGTGGCAAGACACTCACACTGCTGCAGACATCATATGTCATACACCATTCTCACTGATGGAGCACCACAACCCTGGTAACAACAACACACTGTCTGCATGATTGCCTCTTTGGCCAGCCAGGCATCTGTTCTTATCAATCTAGCTGTGGCCCACACCTAACCTTGCTGCATGGGGAGCCAGAGGTTGCATACGTCCATATACAGTGAGGTTATTGGTGGGTGCAGACAATGACATGTCCATGACTGTGGAGTACTGGTGGTTGTTGTGAGATCCTCACAGTGCTGTCAGCAGCAGGTACCCCACAGACCACCTTATAGGGTCTACCTGGGTTAATGCACTGTGATGGGTGTTTAAGTTGCCAGTACTTGAGGACATTACCCACGTTCCACACCTGAGAGCCCCATGGACCTTGTAAAAACAAATTTCACTAATGTGACACTGCCTTGTTCAATGTATGTTTATTTTCAGAACGTTTCCCCACACTACTGCTGACTGGTGGAGTCTATGGGCCAAAGTCAGGATATATAAAATACTTTCCTTGTAGAACCACATTTAGAATTTGAACTAACAACCTTTTGCTCCTGAGGCATTGCAGTCACCACTGGACTACAGCTCTGGGGTTGTGATGAGACTATCTGGCTGTCTGCAATATGACCTAGGCAGACTTTGTGCTGCAGTTAACAGGGTAACGTCAGTCCACTCACCCCCATGATGCACTGCACATGCAAAGCAGCAGTCTACTAATGGTCCAACGATAGGGTGTGCACCACACAGCACCTGGACATAGTTTTGTGGACAGACCTTCTGTGTTGCAGGTACAGAGTGGGTACAGAACCTCACAGTGTGTGGCTTTTAATCACCCTGAGTGTGAGGTGAGACACACAGCACCTGTCCTGGCTGAGAGGGCCAAGAACATCAGATCAGCTTGTCAGACGATGTCTGATAGGTTGATGCATACAGTCCTCCTTCAGGCATCTGTATCTCCCTGAGCCATCTGGGCCTTGTGGGCTACAATGCTCACCCAAGGGTGCATCTCCTTTGTGAGCCCTGCCCTTCATAATATATGTGAAGGGGTAAGGGAGATTTCTGGCCACATTGGCTATATGTGTCTGACCACCTGCACTTTCCTGTCAAACACACTTTGCACAATATTACAATATGCACATTCTGTAGCACAACTACGGTGCTAGCAGTTGCCAGCAACCTCATTCCGCCTGTCGTACCCAGTACCTACAGGTCACTCTCTGCAATTTTGAACGTATCCATATGTCTAGATCAGGCAGACAAACAGCTGAGCCAGAGCCACCCAGCTCAACCAACACCAAATACATTTTGCAGCAGAGGCCACAGTGTGTGGCCAGCTACTGACCCTGCAAGGTGTTCCAGCCAAACACATGGTAACTGCTTTCAGGCCGCTTGACGGTCCATACTGCCAGGGACACTCTGTGCACCCATTACTGGGATGTTTGCACAACCCCCATGCAGTTGACTCAGTGATTGGGCCCCCTATATATACACACGACCCATAAAAATCACAGAGGAGAACTACTGTATGGCAATATGTTGTAACCTAGCCATGGCGTGGTCACTGATCATTCGTGGTGAGGGTTGCCTCCTCACCGTACATGCTATGGGCACCATGTTTGTGGAGGTGATAGCAAGGCACAACATGGTCCTAGGCATGCACATTTGCCCTGTGTAGCTGCATCCTGCTCCTGCCACCCTGTGTGTTCTATACCCAGAGTACTTTGCTCCTCATTATGCACATTTGCAGACCAATACTGGCAACGGTGCTATCATTGTGGGCTGTGGGAGGTGTTGGCAGCCAGCACACACTGGATCAACAGACACCACACTCCCTACACCTAGGACAGCAGTGAGACGATGTACGGTTATTTAGGAGCAGAGACCAACGCAACAGTATGGGCACACTGGGGGTATGGCAACGTTGGGTACATTGTTTGTGATATGTTCCAGGCTGACAATCTCTGGAGGGCACCTGACCTGACACACATTGTACATACATCTGAGACGTTGGTATGTTACAGCTCGATGATCTGCTTGTGCTTCGCATAGACATTTCTAACAGTCACTGCTCATACCAGGCTTCTGATATGCGTGTGAGGTATCGCCATGTGTAGTGTGTGATTGGTAATGTCTGCACATGCTAGTTATTGGAGGGGCACACAGGGCCCGACATCCTGCCACTGCATTGGTCATCAGATATTGGGGCCTGCAGGTGCAGCTGTTTCTGGCCCTGTTGCCACTGCTGTAGGCCATATTTTCAGAAAACCCAGGCAATATGGCACACACACTGGTCAGGTTTTCATGATGTCCGTGATGAATATGCCTCTCAGACAGATGCATACCATGGTGGTGTTCAATTAACTTGCAGCACACGCATCTTTATTGGATACATCAGCGAACATGGGTGTTCTTTGTGCCTGCATGGCTGCATTTGGGGGACTGTACTGTGGGCGAGGCATATGTTTATGTGGTGTGTGCTGTTTATTGTAAAATAAGTTGTCTTTTCCAACGCTTCTGTCATCAGCTCCCCTGCAGTCTTTAATAGCAGGTTTTGTGCATGTGAAAGAAAATGGGGGGTGGGATGGCAGGTGCCCCAGCTGAGATTTGAACCTAGGGCCTTCTGCTCTTGGGGCACTTGCTATGTGTACTGCACCACCGTCTTAGCACAGCAACAGCTCATTCCCGGGGGAGTCCATGGCTGTTTGTCACACAGTGCCTGTCTGGTGGATTGGACTGCAGCCACATGAGGGTAGCTAGGCCAGCATCTGCTGTGGTGCAGCAGCCACTGCCCCCTCTGCCAGCAGTAGGCGTACACCACCATGATAAAGAGGCGTTATATTGGGGACAGCATCACAGCTAACTGACATGTGGCCTCCGGTACTGCATTGTGTGTACTCTGCTGTAGGTGTTGGACATTTCTGAGGGCTATGAGCTACTTATGGTAAAATAACAATCCTCAGAATAAACCTTTCTTCTCTGCAGGTGTGGGTTTTATTCCCAATAACGGTTTACTGGTGGATAAAATATGTGCACTGTGTTGCCGATGGCCCCAGCTGGGAGTTGAACTTGTTATCTTTGTCTCCAAAACACACTGGCTGTGTCCCCTGCACCACCATGCGGACACTGAGTCAATGTAGACCCTGCAAATAGCATGTCTGTTTGTCCTAGCGGCCCTTTCTGTTATGGGCCAGTGCACCCACGTGTCAGGGTCTCTGGCTCCATCTTCTCTGGCCACCTGCCACTGACCCCACTGATACCAGTACACCTCGGCTAACATGCTGCAGGCCCTGTTAGTGCTGGTGCCACTCAGTTGTTGAACATCCACTGTGCATGTATGCAACTACCTATGCTATGCATTATGGGTTTGGGGTGACTACCTAGGGGAAAAAAATCCATTGGTGTGGGGACACATGCTCTCTCCTTCAGCAATGTTGACTCATGCACATGTTATGCTGCATGAGCCAGAAACCCTTCCAACATGCCTATCTTTTAGCCCTGCCTTTCTTGTGAGTGTATGTTGATGTTTCACATTGCTGTGACCATTACCAGGGTTGGTCGTCTTGTGTGGTACAATCAAGTGGTTTAACAGCCCTATGCGACACAACAGTCCTGGGAACAGTACAGGCATGGATATGTTACACATAGCTGGTGGGGGTCACCCACCCAGGATGTACACACTGTCATACAACAGACCTGCTGCACACATGACCCACATCTGCATGATTGTCATGTGGTGCTCAATGGGCAAAATGTGCTGAACATATACATCCATATTTCACTGTGTTCAATGATGACATTAGATAGCTGTGTACCATGTCCCCAGGTGTGGGGTGGCATTGGTGACATCTGCAACTGCTACTATTGGCGGTTACAGGCAGGGCCCAATGTCCTGCCTTTCCAGGATGCATTGTCCAATGCAGCCTGTGGGCGTGGGTGTGTCAGGGCCTGTTGGCTGGTGCTTTTCATCAGGCATTCCCACATCATCTCATGGTGTGGCTGACACTGTTGTAGTTTTATGCTGTCCCTCCTGGATATGCATGTGCTACATCTGCATGACATGAGGGTGGTACATAGATATGCAGCACAGTCATTTGTATTAGAGGCAGCATGGAACCTGACTGTTGTGTGGTCGTCCAAAACTGTATTTGGGATACTCTGCTCTAGGTGATCGCCCTGTTCATGGTGTATGTGGTTGTGATGGTAAATGTTGGGGGTTTTACTGAGGCCACTGTCCTCTGCCTTAAAGGTTTTGCTTACTACCATGGTTTATTTGTGAGTAAAATATGTGCTCATGATTGGCAATATCCCCAACCGAACTTTGAACCTGTGACCTTCTGTTGTTTCATACACTTTCTGTGTACACTGCACCACTGTGTATCTACAGCTTGGTGGAGTTCCCTGGGACGTCCATGACTGTACATCCAACAGGGGCTGTCTGTCACTAGTGGACGGTGAGAGCCTGCACCTCGCTAGTCAAATGTATGCTGTGGCTGGCAGCCACTTCCCTCTCCACCATCTGTACAGTCCCACCAACATACTAGCATGTCCTTATCTTAGCATAAGCATATGTCCTAATTGAGTGGAGCCACTCCAGGACTGCATTTGGGCAACTCGGATGTGGCTGATGCCCATTGTTCTGATGTGTGTGCGGTGTGGAGTATAAGAAGGATGTTTGCAACATGCTAATGTTCTCTGCAAAACAAGGGGTGTCTTCCATATCTCTGATTAGTGGTGGAGAGCATATTGCCATGAGCCCCAGATGGGATTTGAACCTGTGACCCTATGGTCTTACAGGTACTGGCTCTGTCCACTGCACTACACTGTTGCCACAGAGATGGTGCAGTACCTGGGGATAATAAAACTGGCAGGATGGGGTCACACACCCTGCTCTGCACAATTTTACTATGGGCTCCTTCACCCTGTCCGGTGACAAACGTACAAATCATACCCAGACATGACCACGGAAAAGGGGCGATAAGATATAACCAACATGGCCTAAAGAGATTTTCATGAACAAACTTGGGGTACACTCCCAGGACAGCTACAAAAGAGGGTTTTTTTTTTTTTTGGTTGAGTCTCCCCTCCATACACCTTTCCATGGTTCATTCATTTTTTTGTAAACTTTCCTGGGTGTGTTTCTTATTTGTGCCCATTGCTAGCACTGTTCCCCCGCAGACTTTTAATTTTTTAGATGTTGTTTGTGGTCATTTTCGCTTTTTATTTGCACTTTTGTTCTGTGCACATGTATCACACTGCTGACGTTTTGCAGGTTTCCCCGGTTTTGCTGTACATTGATGACGGAAATGGTTTCTCTTCCCTTTAAATGCTTTCTAACCGCGAGTGTTTCACTCGCGGTAGTTTTACATGGAAATTCTGGCCCGGTACTGTGCGGGGAGACTCTCCCCTCCCACTCTCCACCCATTGACCCCGTCCCTCCGCCTCTCCGGGGCCTTCCTCCGCCCTTCTTTAGCCGTTCCACGCCTCTATCGTACATTTGCGGGCCCGCACTTGTACGGGGCCCGTTAGTGTGCCGCGTACCTGTGCGGGGATGACACGCACGTGTGCGGGGCGTTTAAACGCGTTTATGTGCGTTTCAATGCTGCGTTGCCGTGCGCTATTTTGCGGCGCGCAAATTAGCGGTTTTTAGTAAACATGCCCCTTAGGACCCGATTTTTGAAGGCCTTTTCTAAGGTAACATCCCTAATTATCCATGTAAAGGCCTTATCTGGGATTTTCAAAGGGTGCCTACACGGGTAGTGCCCTTCAAAAATCCCAGATATGTTCCTAATGCACTCAGTTGCTATTTTATTTTATTTATTTATTTATTTGTACACTTTTATATACCGCCCCTTCCAAAGATCAGGGGTGGTTTACAATGAACAACAGTTAACATGCATTGAACTTCTGAACATTATAACATTACAAGAACAGTTGAACATAACTGAGCATTAACTATATACATTACTGCGGCTATTTATTATAACTATTATTTACAACTTAAGTCCCCTCATTGGGGCTCCGAAATGTATGTACAGTGACATATACATTTGAAAGGGGCGTGAGACTACCAGTGTCTGAACTGAAGAAGATTCAGGGTGCCATTATACCAGTGTCTGAACTGAAGTAGATTCAGGGTGCCATTATATAGTAGGAGTTAGTTGGTATGGACCGAATGAGACTGGGTGGTCTCTTCTACGGTATAGTCTTTGTTATAGTAGTGTTGTGTGAACAGGTATGTTTTAAGGTCTTTTCAGAATATTTGTAGGTCTGCGGTCTCCCTTAGATGAACTGGAAGTTTGTTCCATTGTATCGGTGGAATATAGGAAAAGGCACTTTTACTTGATATCTCTTTTGATTTTCTGATTTCGTCAGGTACTAATAAAGTATTAAGGTTCTTCCTTCTTCTTATTCTGTTTTCCGGGGGGCTTTGTATCCTGGTAGATAGATGTGACGGTGCAATTTTGTTTTTTAATTTGAAGGTAGTCACTATGGTTTTATATTGAATCCTGCTAGCAACAGGGAGTCAATGGAGAGTGTAGAGGATAGGAGAAATATGGTCAGATAGCTTGGCTTTAGCAATTATATGGGCCGCAACATTCTAAGCCATTTGGAGTGTGTTCAGGGTTTATTTTGTTATACCTTGGAATATTCCATTGCAGTAGTCTAGATGAGGCGTTATTAGTGCTTGGGCCACTGTCCTGAAGTCATCCTTGTCTAAGAGTGGTCTTAGATGTTGTAAGGACCTGAGTTTGAAGAAGATTGCTCTGGAGGTTTGTTTTATGTGCAAAGATAGACTAAGAGTCTTGTCGAGTATGACTCCTAAGTATTTTATCTCCTGCTTCACTGGGAGGGTGAAATTCTGTAGCTTGATAACTGGAGGTGGGGTGAAATTAGGGTTTCTTGAGGTGAATAGTACTTCCGTCTTTTTGAGATTGATGTACATATTCTGTGAACAGAGCCATAGTTCTGCTTCAGATAGTCATGTTGCAAGCTTGTCAAAGTTGGGGTCTAATATGTTAAGTGGGGTGAAGAACATGATGTCGTCCGCGTATATGTGGTAGCTTATGTTGTGTCTCTTGAATATGGAGCATATCGGTTGAAGATACAGATTAAAAAGGAGGGCGGACAATGCTGAGCCTTGTGGGATTCCTTGTTCCTGTGGGAAGGGTGTTGATGCAACTTCGTTGATTTGTACAAATTGGGCATGGTCAGATATATATGATTTAAACCAGTCAAGGGCTACTTCTTTGATGCCTATTTGACTGAGTCTGGATATGAGAATGTCGTGATTTACACAGTCAAAAGCAGAGGATATGTCAAGAAACACCAGAATGAAAGCTTGCTTGATGTTGTCCATGCCTTTGATGAGAGAGTCAAAAAGGGCAAGGAGAAGGGTTTCCACACCGTACTGATGCTCATCAAGTGGTGCAGTTGTGTCTATGAAGTCCCGAAGCTGATGCTGAACAACTTTTTCAATTATTTTCGTCAGGAATGGGATGCTAGCAATAGGTCAGTAAGATGCTGGGTCACTGTTGTTTAGAGCTTTGTTTTTAAGCAGGGGGCGAATTGCTGAGAGCTTGAGTTCTTTTGGTAGGAAGCCTTGATGTAGGGACTGGTTAACTATGTCCAAGATGAATGGGCTCAGATCTTGCTTAGATGTCTTGATCCAGGCTACTGGGCACGGATCCAAGAGGGAAGTGGTTGTGTTGAGCTTTGAAATTGTCTGGAGGAGTAGTTTTCTGTCAATGTGGCGGACGGATTTCAATTCATTGTTGTTCAACATTGCTGGTTGAAGACGGTCAGGTGTAGGAAGGCTGCTTTGTTTAAGTTTACTTGCGAAGTGGGTAGCTATGGTTTCAGGATCAATCGGAATCTTGGGGCTATTGCTAGAAGGGGATTTAGCTAATGATTTCACAATCTCGAATAGTTCCCTTGGTTGGTTAATGGCTTTGGATAGCATTCTTGTGTGATGTTGTTTTTTGGCATTATTTATAGCTTCCTTGTAACAGCTAAGCTTTGCAAAATATTGTGTTCTATGTTCAGGAGTTTTGTTTCTTCGCCATATATATTCTAGCTTTCTGAGTTCCTTTTTTAGTTTGGTTAGCTCGGATGAATACCATTTTTCAGATGATTTTCTCTGGAGTCTGCTAGATGTAACTATACTTGGCTATACTTTATTCAGAAAGGACAGGGTAGGAAGAAGGGGAGGAGGAGTGGCACTATATGTATAAAATAATATTAAAGCTTTGGAATTACAGAGCTTAAAGGGGAGAGAGGAGGCATTGTGGTTAAACTAGAAAGAGGGAAAGAGAAATCTATTTGCATTGGTGTGATATACAGACCTCCCTCACAAGAGGAAGAGGTGGACAGAGAGTTAATTGAAGACATACGCAGCATTGCTAGGAAAGGGGAAGTGCTACTGATAGGAGATTTCAATATGCCAGATGTTGATTGGCACATTCCTGCTGCAGTATCATCTAGAAGTAAGGAGATCCTGGATTCTCTACAGGGAAAACTATTCAGGCAATTGGTAACAGACCCCACACGCGAAGGGGCCATACTGGACTTGGTGCTTACCAATGGTGAAAGCGTTTCTGATGTTGTAGTGGGAGATCATTTTGCATCCAGTGATCACCAGATGGTGTGGTTCAGTATTAGGACTACGGCTGTTAGAATCCATTGAAAGGTGAGGATCTTAGACTTTAGGAAACTAATTTGCGAAGATGGGCCAATACCTCAGGAAGTCATTAGTGGGATGGGAACAGCTGGGGGATGTAGAAAAACAGTGGGCAAAACTGAAAGGGGATATTTTAAGGGCAACCAACCTTTTTTTTAAAATGGTAAATAAAGGTAAAAGGAAAAGGAGACCGCTATGGTTTTCGAAAGAAGTAGCTGAAAAAGTGAAGAAAAAGAGGGAGGCCTTCATGAAATACAAGAGATCACAGAGAGAGGAAGACAGGCATCTGTATTTGGAAAAACTTAGAGAAGCTAGCAAAGTAGTCAAGAAGGCAAAGATTCAAAAGGAGGAGGAAATAGCCAATGCAATAAAAAGGGGGGGATTAGACATTTTTCAGATATATTAGTGACAAGAGTAAGGGCAAAAGTGGTATTGTCAGACTAAAGGGTGCAGGGGAGGAATATGTAGAAGCTGATAAGAATAAAGCGGAATTGCTTAACAAATATTTTTGTTCTGTGTTCACAGATGAAGAACCAGGAGCAGGACCTCAGAAAACACCCACAAATAGGAACAGAAGCGAGGGACATCTTGAACAATTTTCAGAAGACTGTGTTTGTGAGAATCTAGCTCAACTTAAAGTAGACAAAGCAATGGGACCGGATGGGATACACCCTAGAATACTGAGGGAACTTGGGGACTTTCTAGCAGCTCCACTGACTGACCTTTTCAATGCCTCGTTGGAGTCGGGAGTGGTGCCAAAGGACTGGAGAGAGGCTCATGTGGTGCCTTTACACAAAAGCGGAAGTAAGGATGTGGTTGAAAACTACAGGCCAGTTAGTTTAACTTCGGTGGTGAGTAAATTATTGGAAACGCTGCTGAAAGAGAAAATAGTGAGGTTTCTGGAGTCCAGCGGATTACAGGATCCGAGGCAGCATGGATTCACCAGAGGCAGGTCTTGTCAGACAAATCTGATTGATTTCTTTGACTGGGTGACCAGGGAGTTGGACCGAGGGAGAGCTCTAGATGTGGTGTATTTAGATTTCAGTAAAGCCTTTGACACTGTTCCTCACAGGCGACTTACAAACAAACTGAGCACCCTAGGGATGGACCCTAAAGTTACTGCTTGGGTTAGAAATTGGTTGGGTGGGAGGCAACAAAGAGTACAAGTAAATGGAGCTCACTCTGAGGAGAAGGATGCTACCAGTGGTGTGCCCCAGGGATCTGTCCTTGGTCCGATTCTTTTTAACATTTTTGTTAGTGATATAGCAGAAGGGCTGTCGGGTAAGGTTTGCCTCTTTGCGGATGATACCAAAATCTGCAATAGAGTAGACACCCAGGAAGGTGTAGATAACATGAGGAGGGATCTAGCTAAGCTTGAAGAATGGTCTAGAATTTGGCAGCTGGGATTTAATGTTAAAAAATGTAAGGTCATGCATTTGGGCTGCAGCAATCCAAGGGAGCAATATAGTACAGGGGGTGAAGTACTTTTGTCCACTAAAGAATAGCGGGACCTAGGCGTGGTTGTGTCTGATGATCTTAAAGTAACTAAACAGGTAGAAAAGGCGACGGCAAAAGCTAGAAGGATGCTTGGGTGCATACGGAGAGGAATGGCTAGCCGAAAAAAGGAGGTGATAATGCCTCTCTATAAGTCTTTGGTGCAACCTCATTTGGAGTATAGTGTGCAATTCTGGAGACCGCACCTTCAAAAGGATGTGAACAAGATGGAGTCGGTGCAGAGGGTGGCTACTAAAATAATTAGTGGTCTTCATTATAAAGCATATGAGGAGAGACTTAAGGATCTTAATATGTATACCTTAGAGGAAAGGCGGGATAGAGGTGATATGATTGAGATGTTTAAATACCTCCGTGGCATAAATGTTCAGGGAGAGAGCCTCTTTCAATTGAAAGCAAGTTCTGCTATGAGGGGACATGGGATGAGGGTGAAGGGAGATAGATTCAGGAGTGATATGGGGAAATATTTCTTTACGGAAAGAGTAGTGTATCCGTGAAATAGTCTCCCAGTGGAGGTGGTAGAGATGAGGACAGTAACTGAATTCAAAAAAGCATGGGACAAACACAGAGGATCTCTAAAGGTAAAAAGGGGACTGTTGTAGTTGTTGATATGGAAGGACAGACTAGATAGGCCATGTGGTCTTTTTCTGTCATCATATTTCTATGTTTCTATGGTTCAGAAGCTTTCTTTATGGTGCAGTTCCAATTGGATACCGCCTTGTCAAGGTTGCTTGCATCGTCATCCAAATTTGGTATGATTGTTTCCAGGAATTTTTCCATGACAAAGGGTTGGTGTCTGGGACCATGATGTGAGTTTGTATGTTATTCAGTAGCAGAGTGTGGGATGTGAAGAGGGAAGCGTATATTGAAATGATCTGACCAGGGGGACCTGGTGTATAGTAGGAGGAGTGTTTTGGGGTAGTTCTGGTAGATGTTCTGGTAGGAATACCAGATCAAGGGTATTGCCTTTGCTGTGTGTCGGGTATTAGATTGTCTGTTTGGAGCCATTTCTTCCACAGAGTCGAGGAATGTTGTCGAATGGTTGCTGGATAGCGTGGCTAGGTTAAAGTCACCAAGAATGATATCGGGATTTCTTATATTGGTGTTGCATGCAGCTTCAAGGATAGTCACTATATTTTGAGCATCCAGTGTTGGAGGTCTGTAATAAAGGGAGATAGCTATGTTTTTGTTTTCGATTTTTAGGATGTCCATCCCATTTTGATTTTGGCTAATGGTGAGGGTGCAATTATGTTCAGATTTTGCTATTATACTAACTGCTCCTCCTCTTTTTTTATCTCGGGTGCAATTGAAAATAGTGTATCCATTCGTTTTGAGCTGGTTTAAGAGAACTCTATCTGCTTAGCATCGGCGCATGCTGGGGGCAGAGCGGAGGCGGGCCATGACACTACCCGTGTAGCACTGATTTTCGATTCTACACGGTTAGTGCTCTGTGCCTTAAAGATAGCGTGTGAAAACCTTGCCTATCTTTAAGGCGCAGGGGCTAACCGTGTAGCTTCGAAAATCAGTGCTACACGGGTAGCTCCTGCGGTTTCCTGGCTGTGCGGCAAGACCTGGATTTTCAATGACAGGGCCTCATAAGACCCTGGCATTGAAAATCCAGGTTAGGTGGAAAGGGGGCGGGCTATGTGCCAAAGCAGCACAAAGTACCGCCCAGTGCAAAATCGGGCCCTTAGATCATATGTCCTATTCACAAATTTCTATAATATAATCAGGCTGAGATCGGCACAGCACTGAACGAAAGCACAGCTCCTGATCACAATATCGCAAGTAATACCTAACTCTCCCAGTGCACAACGTAGAAATATCTAGGACCTAGGTCTCAAAACTATTTGCACTGTGAAATAATATTTCATTTTAACTGAATAACCTACCATCTCCAGCTCAGCTGACATTCTAGCATCTTTTCAACCTGTGATCTCTGATATATGGTGTAACTGCCTCTTACATTCTATGTAATTTACCTCTGTTATACTAAGTATATGTGCAACTTAGGTTCTCTGATATATAGTATAACTGCCTCAGATACACTATGTAATATGATATAATCGCCTCTGACGTTCTGTGGAATTACCTCTGATATACTGTCGATCTGCGCAATCCTTGATCTCTGATTTAAGATATAATTGTATAGTATACCATCACTTACCTGCCTCCAAGTTATCGCAGATTTACCAGTTATCTCCAAATACCTCTGACATAGTAATTAACTGCGCAACCTGGCAACCCTTATTATCCTGCTACTACTGATATTTGGTAATTGTGTAGGAATCCATCCCAATCCTCTGAAACACTGAGAGTAACCATCACCATCGGTGTCTCATCCAACTGTGCAGTATCCACTGCAAGAGCATAGTGACCGGGAAACACACCTGACCCTAACAGCCAAGACCCTATCTCTGACCCACCCCCACTCCACACACACAACATGACTCTGCCCTGCATTATCACAATTACCCTTTACCTTATCACCATAGGAATAGGTAACGTCACCAGCCTGCACACTAACCACAACCACATTCCAACAATCCACAATTACAGAAGGAGATGGCCAGACGCTCCCTTGTACAACCCAAGGGAGTCTACCCGAACTCTCCACCACCACCTTCTACTCATCTCATTACAACATGACACAAAAAAGAAACAGGATGCAATCCCAATCCCCCAACATCTGAAATGTGCACTGATAAATGCCTGTTCTGTACGCAAGAAATGGCCAGTCATCTCTGACATGATATCACTACACAACCTCGACCTACTCCTGATCACCGAGACATGGCTTTCTTGCGACGACAACATGTTAATCAACCAACTCCTGCCCTCCAATTTCTCCATACATACTTGTCATAGAAATGGCAAAAGAGGAGGAGGTGTTCTAGCCATCTCCAAATCTGACCTCCAGTTCAACCTCAGGGAAGCAACCAGCTCAACACTCCTGGACACAATCTCAATAACAAACAAGTGCTGCTCCTTCACTCTACTATACCGTGCTCCATCAGCCGACCCAGACGCCCTATCAACGTTAATTGACCTGGCCTCCAACACCCAGAACCCACTTAAAACAAGTTGGTTGCTAGGAGACTTCAACCTACCATCACTGCAAGACTCCCACGCAACAGCTTTTCTTGGAGCTCTACAAGATTTAGATTATAATCAATTAATCAAGGATCCAACTCATAACAAAGGAGGCATCCTAGATCTAATATTCACAACTGAGTCAACCCTCAACACACCAACCACCCTGGAGCTATCAATCAACCCAGTTCCATGGTCAGATCACAAACTAATCTTATTCAAAGTTCCCCTTCCCAGATGTAGCCAAATGGAAGAAAGAGGAATGAGTAGCCATCTCAGTGCCCCCCCCGAGACGGTTCCAGCCTTTCGACAAAGACCTGATACTGAAAACAATGCTCCCCCTAGCTAACTCACCGGCACACAACCCAGATGATTTAGTCTCCGACTGGAATAATAAGCTCAGTTCGATCGCCAATTGTCCATCAACTAACAAACTCCATGGGAAGCGACACTCTGCAACCTGGTATTCATCAGATCTGAAGGTCTCACACACAACCCTAAGGAAACTTGAGAGACGATGGCGACGCTCACACTCAGAGGAAGACAGAACTGCATATATTTCACAACTAGTAGCTCATCGTACTGCGGTAACGGAATCAATGAGACGCTACCATGCAGACACGCTGAAAAGATCTCTGAACAAACCTCATGACCTGTTTGCTATCGTCAAGCGTTTGACAAAGGAACCCACCTCTGAACGTAATAGTGAAATCCACCCCCAAACTTTCGCCGACTATTTACAATCCAAACTCTGCCAGATCGACAACATCCCAACACCTTGCAAGACTCTTAAACCATTCGATCAGACTCTACTCACCATCTTCGCAATCCCACCCAAACGGCGTATTGAAGACACCATTGCGGGCATCAACATGACCACCGCCCAAACTGATCCATGCCCGGCGTTCTGGATCAAAGAACTACGAAACCACCTGAGCCCATTCATATCCACACTCATGGAACTTTCATTCACAACAGGAACTTTCCCACATACTCTCAAACACACAACCATAAGGCCATTACTAAAAAACAACAAACTCGACCCTCTGAAGCCAGAATCCTATAGACCAATAGCAAGTATACCGTTGATGGCAAAAATAATGGAGAAGGAAGTACAAAGACAAATCGAAGAGCATATAGAAACTAACGCACCACTGGACCCTTGCCAACACGGCTTTAGAGAAGCTCATGGTGTAGAAACACTGCTCACTACTCTCTTCAGCAACGTCTTAACTGGCATCAACAACATCCGCCAAGGGTTCGTCCTTGTCTTCCTAGACATAGCAGCGGCATTTGACTCCGTGAGCCACGAACGCCTCCTGGAACGACTCGAGGGTAAGGGAATCACCGATAAAGCACTCGAGTGGTGCAGGTCCTACCTTTCTGACAGGTGGCAGCAGGTACGATCCAATGATACTTCATCAGATCGGTTCCATCAAAAGCAGGGGGTCCCACAAGGCTCCTCCCTTTCCGCCCTTATGTTCAATATATACATGCAACCTATCTGCAACCTGATACGGTCCTTCAGTATCAACTGCATGATATACGCGGATAATGTGCTGTTATACATGCCTTTTACAACAGAGAACCCCGACCTCACTCCATTAACTAACTGCATAAATGAAGTATCCAACTGGCTGCAATCTCAAAACCTCAGGATCCAACACAAGAAAACGGAGGTTTTGTTCATCACGAAGGACCGAAATTTCACCGCTCCGTCCTTTTTGAAAGTGAAGGATGCAGACCTCCAGATCAAACCCACTATCAGATACCTCGGGGTCACCTTAGACCAGCACTTGGATATGAAGGCGCACATAGGAAACATTGTAAGAGCGGTCTACCATAAAATCCGTTCCCTTAGACATCTTCGATCCCTGCTAGAGCCGGATGATTTCAGAACCATCTATCAGTCCCTAATCATACCTCATTTTGATTATGCGAACTCTATCTTACAAGGACTCCCTCAAGCCACCTTACACCCACTGCAACTGGCAATGAACTCCGCAGCAAGAGTCCTTCACGGAGCATCCAGGAAAGATCATGTCTCACCCATCTTAAAACAACTCCATTGGCTTCCGATACGAAGTAGACTCACTTACAAGCTATTACTACTTACATTCAAGGCCATCAATGGTCTCACATCCACGTCACTAACGGACCTGATCCAGATGACACCTCAAAACAGAGACAGATGGTCAGTAACACTCAACACACTAGTAGTCCCAAAATCCATAACACAATGCACCAAAGCAACAGCAGACAGAGCTTTCAAGTTCTGTGCACCAAGGTGTTGGAACAGCCTCCCTCAAGGCATCAGAGCAATCCCGGATCTATTGCAATTCAGAAAAGCCTTGAAACACCACCTCTTCCTCTTGTATTACCCAGTAACCAATGCTGACACCTCAACCACCTCACAGTTCTCCCAAAACCCCTAAGACAGAAACAAAAAGAGTTCATGATTATGTTATAAATTGTAAATAGTTACCCCTGTTATCCAAGTTGTTTATGCCTGTTCAACTGTAAACACAAAGTACCATCGGAAATGTGTAAATTCTTTGTTTCACTGTAAACCGCGCTGATGCTGAATAGTGCGGTATAGAAGAGACTATAAATAAATAAATAATACAGTACTTCCAAATCATACAATATGAACAATATACACTACAACTTACTCACACACATCCACACACTCTCACACCAACAATCCTGTTAAAATCCACAAAAACATCTTTAAAAAGTCCTGCAGCCCACTTATCAATAAATAACACAGGTACACTACCAAAAAACTGCCTCCAGTTTTGCAACTGATTCCTATAGATTTTGGGGTGCTGAATCCAGGAAAAATTGCCAAAATGTTCCATCACGTCACGTTTTCTTGCAAAATTAGATTTCTTACCCATATAAGGAATGTTCACATAATTTCTTTTTAGCCGACTGCTGTTTATTTTCTTGGCCCAAAATAGAGGTTGTAATGGTTAACTAACTAGAAACACTCCCTCATGATATTTTAGAGTGTTTTGTATTCATTTTATACATTAACAGGACAATTGGGAGGCGGGGGGCTAAATCCAGTACTCGCGCTGGCGCATGTTCTTTCCTGTTCGCCTCGCCTCGTTCGCTCGCTCAAACACGGTGGTTGCGACATGAACGTTCCTGTCAAATTTCAGTAACCGGGTAGCCAGACCCGGCGCTCCCCCCTTTTCTTAGCCTCTTACTTTCTCCCCCCCCCCCCCCACCCCACAGCCTTTACTGAACACAACCCATTTTAACTTTTCACAGAATTGCACAGAAACCAAGTATGGTGACAACTGGTCGCAGCTTTATTTCAACAATTTTCAAACAATAACAGGAACAATGATCTAAACCCCCCCCCCACCAGCGGAGCGTTGCGTCACCAGCCATGCTACTAGCAAAGCGACCTTGCTTCCGCTCCATCCAAGTTCACACCACCGGCAACGTTCCGACTACCCCTATCCGACTTCGCCATATTACTAGCAAAAGTCTTCCAGGGGCAGTCCGGGCCGAGGGCACTCCGCCCCCGTCCCGAGTCGCCAAAGGCTCCGGACCCCGGAAACCTCCGGGATCCCGCCTCACCCCCCCCCAGCTGCGACACCCCGACTCCAGCCCCATAACAACGGCTGGGTGGGCGGGTGGGCTGCCGAGCCTCCCGCCAGACCGCCTGTGCTCTGGCCCGACACCGCACGCCAGAGCACATGGCAGGCTGCTCCTTGATTGGCTCCGCTGTCTAGCCTCAAGCAGCGCAGCCAATCAATTTAAACCCCGCACCCCCGTGCACGGCCCAGCGCGGCACCCGCGACGCTGCCGTGCACAAGCAGGGTCCCGCGCCGGGCAGAGCACCCGGTTACGGGCAGGCGCCGGGACCTTGCCCGTGCCTTTTTATTAACCGGGTAGCCAGACCCGGCGCTCCCCCCTTTTCTTAGCCTCTTACTTTCTCCCCCCCACCCCACAGCCTTTACTGAACACAACCCATTTTAACTTTTCACAGAATTGCACAGAAACCAAGTATGGTGACAACTGGTCGCAGCTTTATTTCAACAATTTTCAAACAATAACAGGAACAATGATCTAAACCCCCCCCCCCCCACCCCACCAGCGGAGCGTTGCGTCACCAGCCATGCTACTAGCAAAGCGACCTTGCTTCCGCTCCATCCAAGTTCACACCACCGGCAACGTTCCGACTACCCCTATCCGACTTCGCCATATTACTAGCAAAAGTCTTCCAGGGGCAGTCCGGGCCGAGGGCACCCCGCCCCCGTCCCGAGTCGCCAAAGGCTCCGGACCCTGGAATCCTCCGGGATCCCGCCACCGGCACAGGCCTAACCTTACCTGTGCCGCCCCCCCCAAAAGACAAACCCACAGGAAGCTGCGACCAGCGTGTCACACCCCGACAACTCTCTCCAACACCTCTTGCCAGTCGTTTAACAGCAAGTCCATTCCTACGGGCGAGAGGTGCACCCCATCCACTCTAAACAACCCAGGACATTTCACATCAACCCAGGGATGCTGCACCTGCCAGCCCCCCTGCTCCCCCACCCATCTCCCAATTTGCCGATTAATCTTGGTCAATCCTCTAGACCATCGGCGCTGACACCAGGACGAAGGTCTCGGGATAATGTCTGACCAAATTAACACAACTCCATTCAACAAACGGAGCAGAGCCCTCAAGTCCTTCTTCGCCGCCCTGATCAGCTGCTTGCAGGACCACTCCGATAAATCGTTGCCCCCAAGATGGACCAGGACGACTGCTGGCTGTCCACGAACCCGCAGATGATGCCTTAGCAAAGGGAGCAGCTGAGACCACCGCAGCCCCCGCTCACCCAGCCATGAAATCCCCACACGTGCTGGGTCCAGTCCTAGATTCGCCCCGATAGGCCGCACAGCCGCTCTCTGACCCGCCCAAAAGACAAAGGAGTGTCCCAGCATCCAGCAGCTTTTCGCAGCCCACCTTGCACCTGCAACAGAAAGTAACAACATTAGTACCCCCCCCCCCGACCCGCATGGGCGTCTCAGAGCCGCACATAACCCTGAAACGCCTTAGACCGCCACCGGCCAATATGCTGAATCTGTTCCCGTGACAAACCCGCTGTGGCCGCACTAGTGGCCGCCCCGATACAAAAAGAATGGGCCGAAAACAACCCCGGATCGATGCCGATCCCCCGCAGCGTCAGGCGTAGCACCGCCGTCACCTGATACCTAGTCACCGGTGACGAATTCTCGTGCACAAACAGCGCATCGCTACCACTCGGGCGCAAACCCAAGTAAGCCTCGAGGGCCGCTACCGGGCACGTTATTCCCCCTATCCTTCCCAGCACCACCCACAAGCCCCTTCCTTTTTGATCGGTTTTGGACTTAGCCAACAGCACGCGAACGCTCTCCGGCCCCCTCCACACGTGCTGCAGCCGCAAGGAATGACCCAACCCCGCCTTACCAGAAGCCACTGCCATTTCACCAACCCGAAAAGCCCCAAAAAACGCCAAACAAAAAACTGCCCGAAAGAGCACAACCTCGTATAGAGATGACGCTACCCCCGTCAATCCATGACACAAACACTGCAATAAGTCATGGGAGATCGGAAGTCGGCGGTCACACTGCAACGGGATCCCCCGCTCCCACCCATGCATTAACCGTCGAGCCAATCGCCCGCGCACTGCACCTTGCCAACCCACCGCCCGGGCAAAAAACTCGAACCCCGCAAGATGCCCCCGAACCGCCGATCTCGTCAACCCTTGCTCCTTCGCCCAGCCAACATACATGCCCAGCATATACTCCGACACCCCGCTTCCAACACACCCCATGCCACACAGATACCCCCAAACACGCTCACACCCCCGACGGTAAGATTCCCATGTGCGCTCCGCCACCGAATTCTTCAAGAGGTGCTGCATCTCAGTGGGCCACAACTCCACAAGTTCCATGGGACCCGGAGCCCTTCCTCGTCCGCCTCCGGCGCCAACTGCCGGAAACGCCCCAGCTGTAAACGAGAAAGAGCATCAGCGATTTCATTAGTGCGCCCCGGAATATGCCGGGCTCTCAGATCCACATTTAAACGCAAGCACTCTAGTATAACTTTACGCATTAAGGCCGCAACCGAACAGCAGCGTGGCGTATACCGGTTCACAACGGCCACCACCGCCTCGTTATCACACCACCACACCACCCTCCGGTTGGCCAATCTATCCGGCCACAATGAAAGAGCCACTAAAATGGGAAACAATTCTAAAAAGGTGATATTCCGCAAAAGCCCCTCCGCCGCCCATTCCTGTGGCCATCGGTCAGCACACCACGCCCCGTTGAAATACACTCCTAGCCCGACACCCCCTGCCGCATCCGAATACAGCTGCAAGTCGCGACTAGATATCTCCGCATCCCGCAAAACCGAAGTGCCATTAAAGTCCCGCAGAAACAGATCCCAAATCCTCAAATCCTCCCGCATAACCGTAGAGACTCGTATCCGATGGTGAGGCTTCCGTACCCCCGCCGTCGCCGCCTCAAGGCTCCTAAGGAAGACTCTCCCCATGGGAATGACCTTACATGCAAAGTTGAGTGATCCTATCAATGCCTGTAGCTCCCGCAAATTCAACTTAGACGATGCCAGTGAATTAGCCACCAGCACCCTCAATTTCTCCACCTTCTCAGCCGGCAATCTCGCCTCCAAACGTTCGGAATCCAATTCCACCCCCAAAAAGGACAACCTCGTCGTCGGGCCTACCATCTTATTCTCCGCCAATGGCACACCCAACTCACCCGCTAAACTCGTAAAGCCAGCCAACAGCTCACTACACCCCGCTGATCCTGCCGCACCCACAAACAAAAAATCGTCCAGATAATGGACCACCTCCCCCCTACCTACTCTCTCAACTAACAGCCAATGTAAGAACGAGCTGAACTTCTCGAAGTATGCACACGATACCGAACAGCCCATGGGCATACACTTATCAAAATAAAACTCCTCTTCAAATTGGAAACCCAACAACCTGAAGGAAGCCGGATGAACCGGCAGCAAGCGAAAAGCTGACTCAATATCCACCTTTGCCATCAACGCCCCTCGCCCCGCTCTCCAAACTAAATCCGCAGCCTTGTCAAACGATTCATAACAAACCGTGCACCACTCTCGCGGAATCGAGTCGTTGACCGAGGAGCCGACCGGGGAAGACAAATTGTGAATGAGCCGAAACTTCCCAGGTTCCTTCTTCGGAATAATGCCCAACGGCGAAACCACAAAGTCGGGGAAGGGGGGGTGCCTGAACGGCCCCGCGATTCTACCCAACCGCAATTCCTCCGTTATCTTCTCCCGCGCTATCACCCCCCAACGCCGTACACTGGGAGAGTTCCGCATCGAAAACCCTGAAACCACCCCCTGAACTGGAACCACAAAACCCAAACTAAAACCCCATTGCAAAACCAACCTATCCCGCCTACGCGGATACGCCCGCAACAACTGGCACAATAGCGAAACCTTAATCGGCGAAGGCGCAATCTCAAAGGGGGGTCCCTCACTTGAGCCCCGCAGCTGGATGAGCGCCGGGCAACTTTTTTGCGCATTTGGATGCCGCATGGGCCCCCCCACAGCCCGAACACGCGTGCCGGAATTTACAGTCTGGGAAGGGGCACATGGACCTATTAAACCTCCAGCAGACATCCCCCCCCCCGCCACAAGGGTCGGCCTGGTCATACCGGACGCGAGTCCTCCCCGAAAGGACGGCGGCGCCCCCCCAACTGCAACCGTCCCCCCCTTTCCGCCGCCACCCACACCAGCCCCGCTCTTGACCGACATCTGCGTCAGCCAAAGGTTAATATCTTGGGTACCCCATGTTAACAACTTGTTCTCCTCCATTTTATCACAAAACTTCTCATCATAATTAAGCCACGACCATCTGTCGTGCATTTGAGAAGCCTCGAGAATCGAATCAGCATAGGACAATAAGAGCCCATACTGGTGAGGAAAATGATGCCCCCACACACTCGCTAACCTCAAAAACGAGCGCACCCAATTAACTACGTTCCACGACACTTTCCACAGCCGCCCCGCTTTCTCCTCCTCCTTCCGTTTTTTCTTACTGTCCCCGGAACGCTTCCGCCCTTCTAGCAAACGAAAAATATCAATATATTTCCGCTTGCGTATTTTCCGCCTCTGCTTCTTGGGGACCCCTTCCCACAATTCGGATAACGCCACCATGGACGCCGATCCCCCACCTGCTGAAAACCCCTCGGCCCCCCCCCAAGGCCGCCCCAATCCCCCTCTCCGAGCCTTCTGCCGCATCAGACAACTCAGACGACATGGAGGTGGATGACGACGAGTCGCGCCGCCGGCGAGAGCCATGTTTCTTCTTCCTACGCACTTTGCCCGACTTCGCTAGTCGCGACCCACTCTCCCCAATGTCGGCCGCCCTCTACTCACCGGTCTGGTCCCTGGCGCCGCAGACCTCAACCACGGGTCGCCCGCCATCACCAGGCACCATTTGCCGCTGCTGATCCTCCGTCCCCGAAGCCTGGACCCCCACTCCCGCTGACTCCACTTCAGTGGGGGGCTACGTCTCCATACTCCGCTCACTGCAGGACCGCACTGCCAGCGAACCGTCCACTGGCGAAGCCAAATACGGCACCTGCGAAGACAAAATGGGAAAACCAAAAGACGAGATCCCAGGGGCACTCCGCTGGGGCCAAGCGCGTGTCCAATCAGCCCTGGACGAACCCTGCCCCCCTCCCAACCAGTGCTCCCACCCCGCCCGCTGCCCCGACTGCCCATACCAGCCCGAAGGGGACATACCCACCCCTGGAGGCACGAATCCCCCACCCGGGGACATCCATCCCCAACCATCCCCCCCTGCCACCCCAAAACTGGACCTGGGGCCTACACCCCATTGGCACCCAGGGCTGAAGCCCCAACCCTGCCTTTGATCCTGATCCAGATCCGGCCGCCCGGCCTCCACACCCTCCAGCTGCGCCCCCCTGCGACCCCTCGCCCGGACATCAGCATCACCTGACCCTGCAGACGAGGCTAAGGCCTGTCCCAGGGGCCCCTCAAGCCCTGCCTGCCCTGCACCTCCTTCACTGAGCCCCTCCTCCCTCCGATTGCCCCCACGCCCCCTCACAGGACCCCGGGTACTTCGCACACCCTTTTTTCCTCCCCCCCCCCCCCCCCGCCGCACTGGCACGCCGAGACCCAGGCCGCACCGCCTTTCCTGATCCCCTACCTTTCTGCCCACTGGCCTGCTTCCCCCCATCCGCCCTGCCCCCCCCCCCTTCTAGTCGGCTGTTTTCCGGCCATATGGCCTCTCAGCAGCCTCAAAGGTTCCTGCACTCAACCCCCTGAGCCCAACAGCAACGGCCTAAGCTCACGCTTTGTGCAACGTTGTGCTTCTGTAGTTATTTATTTTGTGTTCGTGCCGCAGCTCAGGCCCTTCCCCACACACCTCCAATTGCACTCCCCCCAAAACCGCAACAGGCAGCTTACCCCCAACGGACCAGCACAGCCGAGGCTTCCACCCCCCATCCCAACTCGCCTGATCCGTAGGCCGCAAATCTCCCGCTCCACTCCTGAACCAGCCAAAAGCCGGCGCGACCGTCCTCCTACACCGACAGCTGTTTGGGGCTCCTCCACAACCCGCCGCCTCCTGCCGAACGAAAAAGAAATTGCCGCTCGCACCGCCCAAAACCACTGCTGGTCCTGCCGAGCCTCCCGCCAGACCGCCTGTGCTCTGGCCCGACACCGCACGCCAGAGCACATGGCAGGCTGCTCCTTGATTGGCTCCGCTGTCTAGCCTCAAGCAGCGCAGCCAATCAATTTAAACCCCGCACCCCCGTGCACGGCCCAGCGCGGCACCAGCGACGCTGCCGTGCACGAGCAGGGTCCCGCGCCGGGCAGAGCACCCGGTTACGGGCAGGCGCCGGGACCTTGCCCGCGCCTTTTTATTTTCTTGCAAGTTCATTATTACCTTTTGTTTGCTCAGTCGTAATCCAGCTTTATTCCGAAGTGGTTCACTACAGTTGTAGTTTGCAGTGCTGTGTATTTGTGATGGCTCACAGAGCCAGAGGTTGCGTCAACTCTCCGGACAGTTTTTGTTTTATTTGTGGGGAATATACCGTGAAAAAGCGGCAGAGGAACATTTCTGCATTTATTAAAAAAGTATATTTCGCCTATTTCGGTTTGAAGTTAGGCGATCAAGACAAACTGTGGGCTCCTCACAAAGTGTGCAAAACAAGTGAGGAAGATCTACGCTTATGGATGAAAGGTAAAAAACAAGCATTTCGTTTCGGAATACCTATGATGTGGCGTGAACAAAGAGACCACAGCAGTGACTGCTATTTTTGCTCTTGCATTGTGAAGGGATACAACTTAAAAAATAAGAACGTAATAAGTTACCCCAACCTTCCCTCAGCAATTAGGCCTATGCCTCATAGCAACGAAGTACCTGTGCCTGAACCACCAAAATCTTTGGATCATATTTGTGTGGACGGTTCTGATCATGATGAGACTCATCAGATGGCTTTTCCCAATGAGTCCAGTACTTCCGAGTTTGAAACTGAACCAGATCCGAAACCTGAACTTTTCTCTCAAGCTGAATTGAATGATTTACTCCGGGATTTAGGACTCCCAAAAGATGCTGCCCAACTGCTAGGTTCTCGGCTTAAACAGAAAAATCTATTGTCACCAGGAACAACTTTTTATTGGTACCGCAACCGCGAGACACAATTTTTGAAGTATTTCAGCAAAGAGGAAGATTTGGTATTTTGCAACGATATATACGGAGTGATGGAAAAGTTTAAACTCAAGTATGATCCTGCTGAATGGCGGCTGTTCATTGATTCGTCAAAAGACAGCATAAAAGGTGTTCTTCTTCATAATGGCAACACATTCGCTTCAGTTCCTATTGCTCACTCTGTTATTCTCCAAGAAAAATACGAGAATTTGGCCCTGATTCTTCAGAAGATTCGTTATGATGAGCATAAGTGGATGATTTGTGGAGACTTTAAAATTCTATCCATGCTATTAGGGCAGCAATCCGGTTTCACCAAATATCCCTGCTTCCTTTGCTTGTGGGATAGCCGGGCCCGCGACCTACACTGGGGGAAAAAAGACTGGCCAATTCGGGAGTATTTGAGACCCGGTGAGAAAAATGTTCTTCATGAGAGCTTGGTACCTCGTGATAAAATTCTATTACCACCTCTCCACATTAAGTTGGGTCTCATTAAGCAATTCATCAAGTCCCTTCCAAAAGATGGTGAGTGCTTTTGGTACCTTTGCTCAAAGTTCCCCCGACTTTCTGAAGCAAAGCTAAAGGAAGGAGTGTTTGTTGGCCCTGATATAAAGAAACTCATTTCAGATGGAGCATTCGCTGAAACGATGTCTGAGAAGGAAAAAGAAGCCTGGGATTCCTTCAAGGATGTTGTTCTCAAATTCTTGGGGAACAGGCGGGATGAGAACTATAAGGATATTGTTGCCAGGATGCTCAATGCCTTCAAAGAACAAGGCTGTAACATGAGCCTGAAAGTCCATTTCTTGCACTCCCATGTGAACTACTTTCCCGAAAACTTGGGGGCATACAGTGAAGAACAAGGTGAAAGGTTTCACCAGGACATCAAGGACGCAGAGAGAAGGTACCAAGGAAGATGGAACACCACTATGATGGCTGATTTCTGCTGGTTGCTGCTGCGGGAAACCCCAGATGAAAAATACGCCAAGCAGCGCACCAAGAGAAGCATTCGGGGGAAGAAGAAATGGGCCCACCAGGAGATTGATTGACCCAAGAATGACTTTAAAATCTAAACTGTGTTGACAAATATCGTGTTTTTACTAAACTTTGAAATAAAAATTTGCTAGTTATTACCACAGTGTCGGATCTCATTTATTAGAATTTTATTTTCACACCATCGGGTGTTTGTCTTCATGTATTGCAATGGTGCGGTTTGCATTTTCTATTCTTACATACATACCTGTACAACATTTTTTGCACATTTCTTTGCTTTGCTTTGTGTCTAACCTCGCTCTTATATGCTCAATGTTTGTGCACATGTATGTGGCTGTTTTAAGTGCAGACAATTTTGCTACCATCACAGTGTGTTTTGTTGACATTACTCTATTCTTATGTGCTGCCTTGTTACAATTTTCTTTATTCTTATTTGAATAACTACTAAACAATTAGTATAAAGAATTCATCCAAGAAACTTTTATCTCGATCGCACTCAATCTGAAACGTTCACCTCAAACTGCTAACCCAATGTAGCAAAAAATCTGTACGTGATGGAGCAAATTGGTTACCAGATTTGGATTCAGCGCACCAAAAAACGTAAAAATCAATCGAAACATTAGAGGCAGTTTAAAAAAAAATTTTTTTAGTGTACCTGTGTAATTATATCAGATACATAATCCAGGGTTGACAAACAATGTCTTATAAAATCCAATAGGAAAACTCCAAGTGCAATGGTACAATTATTGCAATCAACCTCGTCTTTACTGTTGCAACAAAACACAGTCTTTCAATTCAAGGGTCTCAAAGTTTTCTATATTTGGGTCAGCAGATACTGTTCACAGTCTGTTAGCACATGTGCTTCTTCTCCACATTTACTTAGTGGACTTTTCCCAACTTCACATACACAATATTATCTCCCAGCTCCACCCGGCTGTTAGTTTCGCCAACAGAACACAGCATCATCAGGAAGCAAAATGCAAAACTGAAATATAAACAGCACCCACAGCTAGAACATACTGTACACATTGAGGGGAAGATCCATTCAACTGCAATCTGAGACATCTAAGTCAGAACGTCAAAAAAAGGCAGACACGTCCAGATGCAGACGTGAGTTCACAAATTGGACGTGTCCAATATAGGCAGCTGAAGGAGCATCTACCTAGACATCTACAGAATGATATTACAAAACCTAGATCTCTAGGATAGCCCAATGGTTAGAGTCAATGGCTAGGAACAGGGTAGCCAAGGTTCAAATGCTGGTGTTGTCATTGAGATTGATCTGAGTCAGTGCATCAAACTTACAATAAAGCTGGCTTGCCTCATGCTTCAGGCCCAGTTGCTCTTCTCTTCCATCTGAAGTCTCATGAGTTGTGAGAGAGCAGCTGGCCCTGGAACATGAGGCACTGCAGCAAGCCAGCTGTATGCTAAGTTTGTTGCCCTGACTCTGTGGGCCTGGCCAGTGGGAGGGTGAGTGCACATCATGGAGTGTGGGGGCATGAGTGCCGGGAACACCATTGTGCTGAGTACTGGGGATGAATGCATGCATTCTTCTCTTCACCCTCTGGATGTTTTTGAGCTAAAACAAGCACTTTTCAGATGTTTGTTTATCACTATTCCTGCCTCAGAGCAGGTCTAGGATTAGACATGATGCCAGATGTCCATGATGTTTCTGTCCCTGAGAATGCCCTATCCATAATGTTTCAGTCCCTGAGAATGCCCTATCCATGCTGTCAGGTTTCCAATAATGCCCTGGCCATGCTTCATCCATGCCCCCATTCAGATTCAGATGTCCTCACACTGGAGATATCCCCAGAGCTGACTTCTAAAATGTTTCTAAGCCCATTTTTAGACATCCAAAGCACAAATGCAATGTATGTCATCAAGTCCATGCTGACTCCTGGTGATCCAGCAGCTCCTGGTTTTTCTTGGCAGCATGACTGGAAGTAGATTGCCATGCCTTTCTTCCAAGGCAATAGAGGATTAAGTGACTTGCCCAAGGCCACAAGGAGTGCTAGTGGGAATCAAACTCTGGTTTCTTGGTTACCAAGCCAGTGTGCAAACCATTAGGCTACTCCTCCATGCCAAAATGACCCCTATGATGTTTAAAACAATCCAAAAATATACAACACTCTCTACCTCACCATGTCATGTTATACTCCACTGCTCAATCATTCAGATGCATACCTTTCAGTAAACACATCCACATGGGTTTATCTTATAACTCCTAACAATTACATGGTATCCAATTTATTTATATTCTCTTATATACCGCGCTATTCTGTATCAGTGCAGTTTACATTGAACAAACTGAAATTACATTGAACAGGGCATTATAACTTGAAGATAACTATTTTACAGGGAAGATGGGCTATGGAGGGTTAAGTGGCTTGTCCAAGACCACAAGGAGCACCTGTGGGAGTAGAAACCCCAGTCCTTCCAGCCCAAGGTTGCTGTCCTCTAGTGGGATTTGAATCCCCGACCTTCTGGCCTGAAGTACCTTGCCCCAACCACTAGGCCACTCCTCCACTCAGTAGAAGCAGTTTCATTCAATATCTTGATTAAACCTCTTGTGACTAGATTTTGCCAGCAAAAAATATATTCCTGTTCCCGTTGGTACAGATCACTACCAACTTTAAATCTTACTTTTTTCACCACAAAAAAACATAACTGACTATTACAGTGGCCAGCCTGTTTCCAACGAGTAACCAAAAGGACATTTTCAACCTGATATCGGAGCGCTGAACAATGCTCAGTTGTTCAGATTTTAATCGGTCTCAGTGTGCTTCCAATGTACATTTTCCCACAAGGACACACTATAGCATATACAGTACCAGCCCAGATATATTACAGTCATAATGATATTTGAGATGATGTTTGAAGTCCAAATCCGGGTGTGTGAACTCAGTTATTTCCATCACCAGGGCGCACACTACACATTTATGCAAATCAGAAGTTTGTGTCCGAGGGTGCAGAAGCGACAGATTGTAGAAGACAGGAACCGCAATGCAGCACCAGAGTTTAGGTAAGCACTGTGCCTTGGTTTCTGAGCCATTGCTGCAGCTGCAGGCCCCTCTTGATGCATTTCCCATGTCATGAGAGTGGCAGAAGAAGAGCCAGCATGTGAGAACACAAGAACATATGAAATGCCATCCTGGGTAGGAAGACCAAGGTCCATCAAGCCCGGTATCCTGTTTCCAACAGTGGCCAGTCCAGCTCACAAGTACCTGTCAGGTTCCCAAAAAGGTTGGAAGATTCCACGATGCATATCCTGGTGTAAGCAGTGGATTTCCCTGGTCCTCCATAATAATGGTTTATGGACTTTTATTCCAGGAACTTGTCCAAACCTTTTTTTAAACCCAGCTACAGGTCACACTGAGCAGTACGTGTTTCTCTTGGCTTCAGGGCTCCCCACCTTAATAATAGTTTTATTTGATCTATAATACCCACCCATACACCCCAAAAGACTTTTGAGGATCCTGCAGCTCCTCTTATGGCTTTGGTGGTGTTTTGGAGCTTCCGTGACCACCAAATCAGCAAGGAAGAAGAGGTCCCAAGCTCCCAATGCCAAGATGGCTGATGCCACGATACCACACCACCAAGTCCATAGGCTGATTCAATTGGGGGCATGGTGGAGGAAGTATCAACTGCAGTGGTCAAGGCGTTGGATGGCCACTTCCAGGGGCTATTCAAACTTATGGAAAAATCTCTCAATCAGTTGCAGAGTTACACAATCGCATCAGCGGGAATGAACAATGGATTTCAGTCATTGAGGATACCCACCAGAGCCAAGCTGCGGCTATTAAGAAACTAGAGGTGCAGCTAGCACAATAGGGGGAAAAATTGGACAACTTAGAAAAGTGGACGGAAGAACCTGAGGATCGTGGGGAACTCCAGGGTTCATGGAAACCTGGCTCCTATTAAACCTGGGGGATTTCGGTGTCAAATTGCTCATTGAACAAGCACATCGGCTGGGCCCTCGGCGCAAGGGAGAGAGCAGACCCCAGATTGTAATCACCCACTTTCATAATTACTTACACAAAGAGGCCATGCTTCAGGCAGCCAGGGACCAGCGCAATCTGAAGCAGGACAGCTGAAAAGTCTTAATTTTCCAGAATTACTCACTGGAAGTTGCGAAGCGTCATATAGACTTTTCAGAGGCCTGCAGCTGGCTGGTTCAGCATGGGGTGAGGTTTAGCCTGATATACCTGGCCCGGCTGGGGTACTGTACCAGGGGAAGCCAAGGAATTTTAATACCCCTGCGGAGGCCATGGCATTTGTCAACACCCTGCCAGCATGATGGTATTCCAGCTTGCTGGACTTTCTAGCTAGGTGCTGTAGATGAGACTTTGGTTATGACACACCTTAGCCAAGTGAAGCAATGAGACTTAGCTGTACCTTGCGGCTTGCTCTCCTGCAGTTGCATGGGGCTACATGATGGGAACTCTTGGACTGACTTTGTGTGCTGATTCCCTCCCTGCGATGAGGCTCTGTCAGGCCTGATATTTGCCCGGGCCGGGCAGCCACAGGGTTTTTGGACTCTGGGGACTGGCCCTTTTGGCCTCCATTGTCAAATGTTTCTTTCTCACTCCCTGTGTTCCTGATCACCACAGAGACAGATCCGACAGCAGTTCTCTTTTTTATAGGTTTATTACAGATAATTACAAGACAGTTACAAAGACAGCTATGGGCAATGGCTCGGAGAGATGGACACTGCCCCTCTCCTGAACAGCCTCAGCTGGTCTGAAAACATCCCAAATGATCTTAACAGTTAGGGGCAGCTTCCAACTCTGCAAGCCAAAGCCAAGCAGTCCCTTTTATAAAGAGTTACATAAAGAAAACTTATTTTGTCAGTCATGTACAGCCACACATTGCCTTCATGATTTTCTTATCAAGATTAGGCTCATCTTTCATAGACTTGCCCTAGTAGAGTCGCCATTCCATCATATAGCAGAGGCACGTAGTCACAGAGGAATAGTAGCCATCATAAGTGTACTTCCTAATTCATAGTTCCCCCCTTTTGGTCATACTCCTCCAAAGAGGTATTGACCAACCAATCTAAAATGAAGACTCTAGAGGTTGAATTGCCTGGAGATGAGCAATTTATGTGGCTAATAGGGATTCTGCCTCATTTCGGTCGGATGTAGTTCTTTCTAAAACTACTAAGCAGTGGGAATGGGAGTCCTGATTAGTTTTCACTTTACTACATGAAGGCTTAAAGGTTTGGCAAGGCAACATGAGAAGGCATGCCGCAAGGTACCTGCCCATTGGAATAAGCAGCAACATACTACTCCTATAGCCAAAGAAATGGCTAAATATACTAAAAGTCTCTTGGTCCAGGACCCAAGGCATGAAAACAAGGAGATAAGGGGTGATCAATCAATATCTCCTTTATAACAATTTACCCCCATGTGGACAACTTTCTTCATATGTTGATGTTGTTGTTATTAAGTGCCGTTGAGTCGGTGTTGACTCCTGGTGACCCTCTGGATAGTTGACCTAAACTTTGTTCGGTCTTCATATACTTTATGCTATTTATGACTAACTGGGATTGGTCATCCACAAAAGCTCAACATTGCTCACCTACAAGAGTACAGACTCCGGCCTCTGCTGCTAACAAATAGTCAAGGACCCTGTGGGTCTGCACTGAATAGGTGTGCAACTGAGAAACTTAGCCTTGTAACTCCTTCAGTGCTCAGATATTACAGCTTGTAGGAGTGAAATGGACATGCTCAACTCTGCAGCGATGGCAGAACCCAAGAAGGGCCATCCCATGCCTGAAAGGGCATTTAATTTGGATTTGATACATTTGGAGGTAGATTCAGTATATTCCTGGGCTTCCTTTAGAAATGCATTTTGTTCCTCCTCCATGGGCTATGTAAGGTCATCTCTCCAAACACGGAGATGGGAAGTCAGGGACCAGGAGGTTTGATTGAGTTCATGGGGCGAGGCCCCAAGTAACTGGGCTTGGTCCACCTCACAATCTGAAGGAAAGATGGACAAGCTTCAGGAAACTGTTGGTAGGCCAGGTCCCCACACACAAAATAATATCCTACCTGAGCTATTCAACCCTTAGGGAAAGCACCAGGTATAGGGCCTATTGGGGCTGGAAGGTATTCCTTCAGTGTTTTGGGAAAGGGTATGTTATAATAACCCAGATGGGGTCTATAACTGCGTTGCCACATCCTATCACTCTCTTCATCACCACACTTTGAAGCATCAGTGAGGACCAAATCGGAATCCTCATCAAGGATCACATAACAGAAATTTGTCTTTGTACCGTTGGGAAGAACTCAGGAGCCATCTGACTGCCGAGTGTAGTGGCAAGCTATATTTTCCCCCACAGAATGGTTTCCCTCCCCCCAGAAGCAAAAGGTGGGGACGCCATGAATAATCACTTTAAAAGGTTTAACTTCAGGGTGTAATAAAATCGTCTTCTTCCAGGTAATGTTGTGATGACCTGCAAAGGTAATTTCGGTAATATATTGGTGTTGGGTGGTATTGAGAGGATAGGCCACAAAGGGTAATCCTATCACCCCAGTGGGGGAAATCCCACTACAGACAAGACAATTAGTCAGCCCAATAGGGTCATTAAACTCCTGTAAGGTCTGCACAAAAGGGTTGGGGGTAAGGGGAGGCTTAACACCCCTTCTCCCCCAACCTTTAACTTCTGAGTTTCCTTCCTGGCCCTATTATGGAGCAATAACAGATAAACAATTATTCTACATATTAACAATACAGTAACACCCAGAACTGGCCAATGCCAGTTCTTCTTTGGTCCCAGTCCACAAAGTCTATTTCTCAGGATCTCGGCATCCATTTCGCTTGTGCTGGATCTTCAACTGCAGGTCTCCGATTGCTTATGAGGACCAAGACTCCTTGAGTTCCATCGTGTTCTTACAGTGAAAGATGTGGACCCACGTGGGACAACCCTCTAGCCTGACCACTGAATATCCCGTGAGCAGGACTTGATATGGTCCTTTTCACCGAGGTTCCAACGAGGTCTTCCATTGGTGGACCTTCAAGTGGACACAATCTCCTGACTGTAGGTCGGGTCCCTGTGCTTGTATGCAGGGCTTGTTTAATTCCTAATTCTTGATATACCTGGGCCATTCTTTTCCCAGCAAAATATGTTGCTTGGTCACTTGTGAGAACCTGAGGCATTCCCCAAGTAGGAATAAAATTTTGCAAAAACTCTTTAGCCACTGTAGAGGCATCTGCCTTTCTGCAAGGATAAGCCTCCACCCATCCCGAAAACATGCACACCACCACCAGACAATATTCAATTCCTATCACCCGGGGCAGTTAGATAAAGTCTATTTGCAACATTAAGAAAGGCCCTTCAGGTCAGGAAGTTGACAGAGCTTTACCTTACATGCTTTCCCCATATTGTTTACTGGTAAATATGGCAACTTCTAACACACTGGCTTATGACCTTATCAAGGGCACTCTCTTCATTTCCCCAGTGTAGAGCCATGCCATGCAACATAGCAGATTTTCCTTCATATGTAATCCTGTGATACAATTAACACAATGAGTGTAATAAAGATTGAGGGATCGAGGGGTATATTGAAGGACATAAGGCCTACAGGCCTGGGATCAGTCCATATACCCCCTTTTTGACACCCCGAGAACAGCCATAATTAACATAGTAACATAGAATATGATGGCAGGTAAAGACCAGCATGTCCATCTAGTTTGCCCAGCAAGTGGCAAGAGTAGATGCACCTGCCGCTCCGTGCAGGTCAACCCTCCCCATGCCTTTGTTTAATGGTGTACCAACCGCTCCATGCAGGTCACCCCTATTTGTGGAGATATAAGAGATAGTTAAATTTATTTTTTTAGTTAAGTTTGATTTTATCCTGTTGCTATAAAGGGATCCACTGTATCTGCCCAATGCCATTTTGAATTCTGTCACTGTATTTGCCCCCACCACTTCCATCGGGAGGGCATTCCAAGCATCCTCCACCCTTTCAGTGAAAAAAGCTATTTCCTGATGTTGCTTTTATGTTTATTTATTTATTTATTTAACACTCATTTATATACCGCATCTTCCAGAGATCAGTTGCGGTTTACAATAAACAACATCAACAAAGCAGGGTTTGTTTTACATGGAACATCTTATAACAACTAACAATGTATTAACTAAACAGCTTATGTAAATACAGAACAGATTAAACTATATACAGGTACAGATTAAACTATATACAGGTACAAGTATGTGGACATTAGAGATTGGATCATCATATATTTTCAGCTATGTATATTATCCGTTTAAGTGAGTGGGATTTTATTTGACACAGTCAGGTATCTAGTTAGCCTTTATCTAAACCGAGTGAAGGGTTATCTATGTTTATTTATTTATTTATTTATACATCTTTTCTATACCGCCACTTCCAGCGCCACTTCCAGTTTATCCCCTTGCAGCTTCCTGCCCTCTAAAATTACAGCTTCCCCATCTTTGAAAAAGATTTGTTTGTTCATTAATACTCTTTAAGTATTTAAAGGTCTGTATCATATCTCCCCTGTCCCCCCTCTCCTCTAGCGTATGCATATTTAGGTCTTCAAGTCTCTTCTTATACGTCTTCTGGCACAGGCTCCAAATCCTTTTGATTGCCTTCCTCTGAACCGTTTCCAGTCTTTTTATATCCTTTGTGAGATATGATCTCCAAAACTGAACACAATATTCCAAGTGAGGCCTCAACAGCGACTTGTACAGTGGCATTAGTATTTCCTCCTTTCTGCTGGTAATTCCGCTCTGTATACAATCCAGCATCCTTCTAGCTTTGGCCACCACCTTGTCAAACTGTTTTGCTACCTTGAGATCCTCAGAAATAATCACTCCAAGATCCTTCACCTGGTCCGTGCACACCAACCTCTCGCCCCTGTTGCATACAATTCCCTTGGATTTCTGCATCCCAAGTGTATGACACTGCACATCTTCACATTCAATCTTAACTGCCAAGCATTAGACCATTCTTCCAGATTTTGTAGATCTTTCCTCATGTTATCCACTCTGTTGCAAATTTTTGTGTCATCTGCAAAAAGACAGAAATTCCATTCAGTTCTTCAGCAATATCACTCACAAATACATTGGACAATACCAGTCCCAGGACCGATCCCTGGGGCACACCACTAATACCTTCCTTTTATCCGAGTCAGTTCCTTTCACCATCATCTTCTGTCATCTGTCAGTCAACCAATTTCTGATCCAATTCACCATCTTGGGACCCATCCCCAGGCTATTCAGTTTATTGATAAACCTCCTATGAGGAACAGTATCAAACAGGACCAGCCCGTCCATTGTGCGGGAATGTTGTTCGCACAGGGCGCCACATTTCAGGGGGCTCCGCGCCAACTTCATCATGCACATGCTGTTCAGCTCCTGGCAGGGCAGGCTTCAGAGGGAGCCAGGGAGGCCGAGGCCCCGGCTCACCTCTGCACAGCTGCCAGAGTGAAGAGAGATGTTTTCCTTCACTCTGGCAGCTGTGTTCTCGTGTAGCCCGCTGGCGCGCCGGAGGTTAAAGGGCATTTCCTGTTTGCCAGTACTGAGTGCACCAGTGGGCTACACAAGAACACAGCTGCCAGAGTGAAAGAAAACGCCACTTTTCACTCCAGCGGCTGTACAGAGGTGAGCTTTGGGCCTCAGGCCTCCCAGGCTCCCTCTGAAGCCTTTCAGACAGGTGCAGGGCTCTTCGGGGGGAGGGGGCTAGGACTGTAAATGGCTGATGGGGGATTTAGACTGGAAATGGGCTGATGGGGGAGGCTAGGATAGGACTTGAAAGGGCTGATGGAGGGGCTAGGATAGGACTGGAAATGGCTGATGGAGGGGCTAGGATTGGAAATGGGCTAATGGGGGGGCTGGGACTGGAAATAAGCTGATGCAGGGGGATGAGAGAATGGGACTAGAAGGAAGCGGATATTGGGTGGGGCTGGAACTAGACGGGAGCCGATGTTGGGGGAGGACTAGAAGGGGATGGGGCTAGGGAAATGAGGATGGAGAGGGGAAAAGCTATTTTGTATGGGAGGGAAAAAAATATACGAATGGCCAGATCTTTATCTTTATCTAATACTTGGTATACCGCTTTACGAAAAGACACCAATGTTGTTCACAATAGACTAAAATAACTGCCAGAAAAGGAAAAGAGTGCCATAGTCAACAGGAAAGAGGAGATAGGAAAGAGAGGAGCAGAAGGAAGAGGGACTAAGGGGAGAAAGAAGGGGGAAAGAACCTCAGTTAGGAGCAGCAGGAACAGAGAGGTTGAAGGCGGAGCAAAAGAGGTGTGTCTTGAGAAGAGATATTAAAAACATAGAAACATAGAAACATGATGACAGAAAAAGACCACATGGCCTATCTACTCTGTCCTTCCATAACAACAACTACAACAGTCCACTTTTTACCTTTAGAGATCCTCTGTGTTGGTCCCATGCTTTTTTGAATTCAGTTACTGTCCTCATCTCTACCACCTCCACTGGGAGACTATTCCATGGATCCACTACTCTTTCTGTAAAGAAATATTTCCGCATATCACTCCTGAATCTATCTCCCTTCACCCTCATCCCATGTCCCCTCGTAGCAGAACTTGCTTTCAATTGAAAGAGGCTCTCTCCCTGAACATTTATGCCACGGAGGTATTTAAACATCTCAATCATATCACCTCTATCCCGCCTTTCCTCTAAGGTGTATATATTAAGATCCTTAAGTCTGTCCTCATATGCTTTATAATGAAGCCCATTAATCATTTTAGTAGCAACCCTCTGCACCGACACCATCCTGTTCACATCCTTTTAAGGTGTGGTCTCCAGAATTGCACACCATACTCCAAATGAGGTCGCACCAAAGACTTATACAGAGGCATTATCACCTCCTTTTTTCTGCTAGCCATTCCTCTCCGTATGCACCCAAGCATCCTTCTAGCTTTTGCCATCGCCTTTTCTACCTGTTTAGCTACCTTAAGATCATCAGACACAACCACGCCTAGGTCCCGCTCTTCTTTAGTGGACAAAAGTACTTCACCTCCTATACTGTATTGCTCCCTTGGATTGCTGCAGCCCAAATGCATGACCTTACATTTTTTTAACATTAAATCCCAGCTGCCAAATTCTAGACCATTCTTCAAGCTTAGCTAGATCCCTCCTCATGTTATCTACACCTTCCTGGGTGTCTACTCTATTGCAGATTTTGGTATCATCCGCAAAGAGGCAAACCTTACCCGACAGCCCTTCCGCTATATCACTAACAAAGATGTTAAAAAGAATCGGACCAAGGACAGATCCCTGGGGCACACCACTGGTAACATTCTTCTCCTCAGAGTGAGCTCCATTTACTTGTACTCTTTGTTGCCTCGCACCCAACCAATTTCTAACCCAAGCAGTAACTTTAGGGTCCATCCCTAGGGTGCTCAGTTTGTTTATAAGTCGCCTGTGAGGAACAGTGTCAAAGGCTTTACTGAAATCTAAATACACCACATCTAGAGCTCTCCCTCGGTCCAACTCCCTGGTCACCCAGTCAAAGAAATCAATCAGATTTGTCTGACAAGACCTGCCTCTGGTGAATCCATGCTGCCTCGGATCCTGTAATCCGCTGGACTCCAGAAACCTCACTATTTTCTCTTTCAGCAGCGTTTCCAATAATTTACTCACCACCGAAGTTAAACTAACCGGCCTGTAGTTTTCAACCACATCCTTACTTCCGCTTTTGTGTAAAGGCACCACATGAGCCTCTCTCCAGTCCTTTGGCACCACTCCCGACTCCAATGAGGCATTGAAAAGGTCAGTCAGTGGAGTTGCTAGAACGTCCCCAAGTTCCCTCAGTATTCTAGGGTGTATCCCATCCGGTCCCATCGCTTTGTCTACTTTAAGTTGAGCTAGTTTCTCACGAACACAGTCTTCTGAAAATTGTTCAAGATGTCCCTCGCTTCTGTACATAAGAACATAAGAACATAAGATATGCCATACTGGGTCAGACCAAGGTCCATCAAGCCCAGTATTCTGTTTCCAACAGTGGCCAATCTAGGTCATATGTACCTAGCAGTTTCCCCAAGAGACACAAGTTCCACAATGCTTGTACTGGATCAAGCATTGATATCTTCGGTCACTTCTTAATAATGGTATATGGACCTTTCCTCCAGGAACTTGTCCAAACCTTTTTTAAACCCTGCTACACTAACAGCCTTTACTACATCCTCCGGTAATAAATTCCAGAGTTTGATTACACGTTGAGTGAAAAAATATTTTCTTTTATTAGTGGTGGTGGTTCCTAATGTGGAACCTTGCATCATGTAACCATAGTTTGGGTTGTTCTTCCCTAGGTGCATAACCTTGCACTTGTCCACATTAAATTTCATCTGCCATTTTGATGCCCAGTCTTCCAATTTATCAAGATCCTCTTGCAATTTTTCACAATCCTCTTGGGTTTTAACAACTTTAAATAGTTTTGTGTCATCTGCAAATTTGATAACCTCACTCGTTATTCGACTTTCCAGGTCATTTATGAATATGTCAAAAAGCAGCGGACCCAGCACAGATCCCTGAGGTACACCACTATTCACCTTTCTCCATTGGGAAAATTGACCATTTAGCCCTACCCTCTGCTTTCTATCTTTTAACCAGTTCCTGATCCACAATAGTACACTGCCTCCTATCCCATGACTCTTTAGTTTTGGCAAAAGTCTATGATGAGGGACCTTGTCAAAGGCTTTCTGAAAGTCCAGATACACAATATCAACCGACTCACCTTTGTCCACCTGTTTATTCACTCCTTCAAAAAAACATAACAGATTAGTAAGACAAGATCTTCCTTGTCTAAAGCCATGTTGGCTGTCTCCCATTAGGTTGTGACTATCTACATGCTGAGTAATTTTATTCTTTATGATGGTTTCTAGAAGTAGAATGCCATGGAGAAAGGCCCTTTGTACCTTAAGCAATAAAACTTTTTTGAACAACTAAATGGAGCCTTACTAACCGGAAAACTGCTCATTTCTAAGAAAACATATTATAAGATCATCTTGAAAAATACTATCTTGGAAGCCCAGACCAGCTGTATTCCACGCTTTAAGAAAAGTGGAAGGAAGTCCAAAAACTGCCAGCATGGTTTAAAGGTGAGGTCAGAGAGGCTGTTGTTGCCAAAAAAGCATCTTTCAGGAAATGGAAAAAAGAGCCAAACGACGAAAGCTGGAAACAGCACAAGCACTGGCAAGTCAAATGCAAGGCATTGATAAGGCAGGCAAAGAGAGAATTTGAGAAGAAGCTTGCTGCGGAAGCAAAAATGCGAAATAAAGACCTTTTCAAGTACATTCGTAGCAAAAAACCTGTGAGAGAGTCAGTTGGTCCATTAGATGATAAAGGGGTTAAAGGAGCACTAAGAGGCGACAAGGCGATAGCGGAGAGACTGAATGAATTCTTTGCTTCGGTCTTTACTGAGGAAAATGTAGGGATGTTACCCATGACTGAAGTGGTATTTAAAGGTGCGGAAGAATTGAAGGAAATATCGATACATCGGGAAGATGTCTTACAACTATTAGATAAACTGAAGAGTAGCAAATCACCTGGGCCGTATGGTATACATCCAAGGGTGTTGAAAGAACTGAAATATGAGATTGCAGACGCCAGGTTTTAGGCATCGGCATTTGTTCATATACACAGCTTGTCATTACATTGATTTTTAATGGCTCTTCATATTTAGTGTCCTTTATGTTATTTATTCATAATTATTCGTTTTTTTCATATTACATTATTTCTTAATGTTTGTTATTTTATGATATGTTTTTAATTGTTTTATTGGTATTTATTATCTTCTAATGTTATATTGTTTTATCTAGATTCTATTGATATATTTATATAGTACACTATTCTGGTCTGGGTTCCCCATTTTCTCTGTTTTTTCACTGTTTTTGCCAATTTTTCACTGTTTTGTCACTGTTTACCAATGTGTAGTTATATGTAATTTGATATTTTTATGTATTTATTGTTTTTACAGCATTTTATATTGTACTATTGGTCACACATAGTATAAGCGCTTCCTTTAATGTATGACTAGAGTACAACGTGTGAGTATATTCTTTTATTTGTGGTCTTATATTTACGGTCAAATTTATTATTATTATTAATTTTTTAACATATATTGTTTTAACATGTGTTTATTGATGTTTTTATTTATTTGTTTGTGTGGTTTGCAGTCCTTTTAGCCCCCTGATGAAGGCACCTGCCGAAACGCATCGGGGTTGTTCATTAATAAAGTGCAAGTGACCCTTATCCTGCTCGCTCTTTTGTTTGGTGAGAATCCAGGATCTCCTTACTTCTAGATGATACTGCAGCAGGAATGTGCCAATCAACATCTGGCATATTGAAATCTCCTATCAGTAGCACTTCCCCTTTCCTAGCAATGCTGCGTATGTCTTCAATTAACTCTCTGTCCACCTCTTCCTCTTGTGAGGGAGGTCTGTATATCACACCAATGCAAATAGATTTCTCTTTCCCTCTTTCTAGTTTAACCCACAATGCCTCCTCTCTCCCTTTTAAGCTCTGTAATTCCAAAGCTTTAATAGTATTTTTTACATATAGTGCCACTCCTCCTCCCCTTCTTCCTACCCTGTCCTTTCTGAATAAAGTATAGCCAGGTATAGTTACATCCCAGTCATGGTTTTCTGTGAACCATGTTTCTGTAACTGCCACTAAATCCAAGTCAGCCACTCCCATCAAAGCTTCAACTTCAGGGATCTTATTTCCCATGCTATGGGTATTAATACACACTGCTTTCCATATGTTACCCCTGTTACCCATTTCCATAAAGGTATTTAATGTATCACCTACCTGGGGGCTTTCACTTACCTGGGGGCTTTCTTCACCCATCCCCAACGAATCTAGTTTAAAGGCCTCTTCAGTAGATTAGCCAGTCTACTACCAAAGATGCGTTGACCTTTCTTGGACAGATGGATGCCATCTCTGCTCTACAACCCTTGGAACAGCATCCCATGGTCTAGGAAACGAAAACGCTCTCGATGACACCATCCATGCAGCCATGCATTCATCTCCAGGATGCGAGCCTCTCTGCCTTGGCCTTTACCCTCAACAGGGAGGATTGAAGAGAACACCACCTGTGCACCTAACAGCTTCACCCTCTGTCCCAGAGCCATGAAGTCACTTTTTATACGTTCCGAGGTATACCTGGCAGTATCATTTGTTCCAACATGGATTAGCAACATTGGGTAATAGTCAGTGGGCTTGATGAGACTCGGCAAACTCTCCGTAACATCTTGGATTTTGGCACCAGGCAGACAGCATACCTCTCTAGACATCAAGTCTGGTCGGCAGATGGATGACTCAGTACCCCTCAGAAGAGAGTCTCCAACCACCACTACCCTTCGTTTCCTTCTGGTCACTGATTCCGCAACTTTGGGGTACTTGAACTCTGGTTCTTCCCTTTCCAGGGATGCTTTCACCTCCTCCACTTCCAGGGCTGCATAATGGTTCTTCAATTCAAGGGCTGGAGAAGTTGGATTGGTGATTTTGCAGGCTCTGGTGACTTGTGTCCAACCATCGACATTCTGTTGGCACCCATCTTCTCCTGTGCTGGAGAGCCTGGTTGCTGCAAGAAGCATCTCATCAATGTACTTCTCACTGTCTTGAATGCTCCTCAGCCTCGCCACCTCCTCTCTGAGTTCCTCCACTTGTTTCCTCAGAGCTTCAGCATACAGGCACCCTTCACATGGAACCGGTCCTTCAACTGGCATTAGGACCTCTGTCTGGACCGAGGCAGAAGCTGTAACGGGGGCAACAGCTTTAGCAATACGATTTTTCCCAGCCATTGTTCTGTTCGTGGAGCTTAGGTATCTGTTAAAGCAAAAGATTGAGATCTACCAAGTACCAGCCGGTTTCGCAGCTGTCCTTTCAGAGAAAAAGCAGTTAAATCTCTTTAATTATATACAAATGTGCTGGTCCAATTCACTGTGATTTGTTAAAGGGGGAGGTGCCCTATAAAGCAATACTGCTCACTAGGGGTGGGTGGGAGTCGGGGTGGGTAGGGAGGGAACTAACACCTGATTAGGTGTTAGCAGTTTCTAAACCTGAGGAGGTTACTGGAGTTCAGAAACCTACTCTGCTCAAGGAAAGTTCCCCTAAAACAGCAAAAATGAAAGTAACCTTGCTTTAAAAAAATATACACAAAACCCTTTTAAGAGCTCCCAGTCAGAGAGCTAGCAATGTAATATAATAAAACCAACAAAGAAACCCTCAAATCCTTACTGTTTGATCTGTGGAGCCCTGGTTAGGAAAGCCTCAAAAGGGCAGGGCACTGGAGCCTTTTATGCAGGCTTCAACTGCACTCAGGAAACAGGCCCACTAACTCCAGATTAGGTGTTAGCAGTTTCTAAACCTGAGGAGGTTACTGGAGTTCAGCAACCTACTGTGCTCAAGGAAAGTTCCCCTAAAACAGCAAAAATGAAAGTAACCTTGCTTTAAAAAATATACACAAAACCCTTTTAAGAGCTCCCAGTCAGAGAGCTAGCAATATAATATAATAAAACAAACAAAGAAACCCTCAAATCCTTACTGTTTGATCTGTGGAACCCTGGTTAGGAAAGCCTCAAAAGGGCAGGGCACTGGAGCCTTTTATGCAGGCTTCAACTGCACTCAGGAAACAGGCCCACTAACTCCTGATTAGGTGTTAGCAGTTTCTAAACCTGAGGAGGTTACTGGAGTTCAGCAACCTACTGTGCTCAAGGAAAGTTCCCCTAAAACAGCAAAAATGAAAGTAACCTTGCTTTAAAAAATATACACAAAACCCTTTTAAGAGCTCCCAGTCAGAGAGCTAGCAATGTAATATAATAAAACAAACAAAGAAACCCTCAAATTCTTACTGTTTGTTCTGTGGAGCCCTGGTTAGGAAAGCCAGGGAGAGTAAGTAGGAATTGGGAGAGTAAGTAGGAATTGAGGATGGAGGGGTGAAATCTGAGTGGATGAAAAAGGAATAAAGAAATGGAATGAAGGAAAGAGCAAAAGGGGAAAGATCAGTATGTTGGAGAAGATATAGAGAGAGAATGGAAAAAAACTAGAAGAGAGAAGAAAGGACAAATGGACAGCAGACAACGGAGAGTTAGCAGAAGACACAAAGAAAACAGAAGAAAGCGACTAGGGCAGTTGTGACATAAAAATAAAATGCCAAAACAACAAAAATGTAGAAAAATACTATTTTATTTTGAATTTATTAACTGGAATATATCAGCTCTGGGAAATGTGCATCGCTACCATCTTTGCATTTTGTTTAGTACAAGAGGAAATTAATTTATAGTTTTATTTCTCCAGTGTTGTTGTACTTTCCAAGTTTTTCTTTTGAGGTTCCCAGTTTAATTATTGTCTTCATATTTCTAAATTGTGATCCCTTATTCTATGTTTGCTGACAGTCTATGTTTTGCATGTTAACCGAGCTGCAGTATTCTGTTCATGTAGTTTCTATGTGGCAGACCCACTTGTTCTCTTTCCCCAGTAGGAGATGTATTGGTATTCTCTGAGATGTATTGGTTTAATATTTGCATTGTTGCCTTTTGATAGGTAGGGTTTAATGCTTTGTGAGTCCTGGTAGTGCTATTATGATATGGCGGTTTTGCTATGGGCTCTAAATGAACAGGGTTTGTGCGACTTCCTGGCAGTTGGCACTGGAGTATAGTAATGTAGAAATCTGGTAATCTTTCTTTATCCTCACTGCCAATGCAAATGCTATTCAGAAACTCATTAAGGGGCATGTTTAAAAGTTAATGTGCATTCACAAATGTTAATGTGTGCTAAGTGCAGGAACACCCATTTATTTATATTGGCGCAGTGGCACTTAATGCACATTAATATTTAGAAAATATGCTCCTAAGTCATTGCCAGGACAAAAGAGAGCCTTGTGAAAGGCTTCTTTGAAAGCTGCCTAAAATTTTAGTTGGTAACATATATATTTTAAAATAAAATAAATTAAATTTATGCAAATGAGGTCTAGTGGATATGCAAATAAGGCCCCGCAATGAGTCTCTGCATATGGCCACGCACCACCCTTGGGCCGCCCCTTGTATCAAAGGCTTTGCTGAAATCTAGGTAGATCACATCCATTGCATGCCCTTAATCTAGTTCTCTTGTCACCCAATCAAAGAACTCAATCAGATTTGTTTGGCATGATCGTCTTTTGGTAAAACCATGGTGCCTCAGATCATGCAACCTATTGGTTTCAAGAAAGTCCACTATTCTCTCTTTTAGGAGCACCTCCATTACTTTTCCCACCACCAAGGTAAGGCTTACTGGCCTGTAGTTTGTCACTTCTTCCCTATTACCACTTTTGTGAAGAGGTACCACATCAGCCCTTCTCCAGTCCTATGGAACTTCTCCTGTCTCCAAGGATCTATTAAAAACATCTTTAAAGGCCCTGCAAGAACCTCTCTGAGCTCTTTCAGTATACTGGGATGAATCCTATCCAGTCCCATGGCCTTGTCCACTTTCAGTTTTGCAAGCTGTTCAAACACATCATCTTCCGTGAACAGTGTAGTATCTACTCCATTCCCATTTGTATATTTGTCAATCACAGGTGATCCTTCTCCAGGATTTTCTTTAGTAAAAATAGAACAGAAGTATTTGAAAACAATGTCACTTTCCACTAATCCATTCTCGGCACTTTTGACTCTTGCAATTCCACCTCTGATCTTCCTCTTCTCCCGAATATACAGTAGCTGAAAAAAGTTTTGTCATCACGCTTCAGATCTTTAGCCATCCTTTCTTCTGCCTTTGCTTTTGCTATCCTTATTTCTCTTTTAGCTTTATCCTGTATTCTTTTCTTTGTTCCTCTGTTTGCAGTCTTCTGAATTTTGTGAGAGCTGTGTTTTTTGCCTTTATTTGTACAGCCACTTCTTTGGAGAACCTCTTGTTTTTATTTACTTTCCTTACATGTATCTGTTGCCCCTTTTATTGCCTCCTTTACTTTGGCCCACTGTAATTCCACTTTCCTTACCTCCTCCTACCCTGCTAACTCCTCCTTCAGGTGCTTGGCCATTTTACTGAAGTCAGCATTTTAGAAGTCAAGGACTCTGAGCTTGCTGTGGTTGGACTCTACCTTGGCTTTTAGCTCAAACCACACCTTGTGATGATCACTGCTGCTCACATGGGCACCCACCTGGACATTCAACATGCTATCTCCGTTGGTGAGTATTAAATCCAACATCAAACTTTCCCTGGTCGGTTCCATTACCATTTGTGTAAGCAATACATCTTGGAAGGCATCCACAGTTTTTTTTTACTTCTTTCCAGATTTGCAGAAAGAATACTCCAATCCAAATCAGGTAGATTAAAGTCACCAAATATGATCACTTACCCCTTCATGGCTGCTTTTGCAATATCAATAATCAAGTCTCTATCCATTTCTTCAGTTTGTGTTAGAGTCCTGCAGACTGCACCAGTATGGATGATAGTGCCATCTCCTCTTTCGAACACAATCTACAGCACTTCTTCTTTTCTCCACATCCCCTGCATTTCAACAGCTTTAATATTGCTTTTGACATATATAGCTACTCCTCCTTTTCTGCCTTCTCTATCTCATCTAAATGTGGAGGAGTATCCTGATGGTTAGAGCACTGGCTTGGGAACCAAACCACTACAGTTTGATTTCCATTAGTACTCCTTGTGGCCTTGGGCAAGTCACTTAACCCTCCATTGCCTCAGAAAATTCCAAGTTATCAAAGTCCCTGTTCAATGTACATTATCAAGTTTAAGTTACAATGTAAATCACTTTGATTTAAATTATAAAGCAGTATATAAAACCTGTTAAATAAAATAAATTATAGCCAGCTATGGCTATATTCCATTCATGTGACTCATTAAACCATGTTTCTGTAATTGCCACAATGTCCATTTCTACCATTAGGGCTTCCAGGTCAGGAACTTTGTTGGCTAGGGTTTGAGCATTTGTGCTCATTGCTTTCCAACATTTGTTGACTGGCTTACCTGTATTTTGCATGGATTTTGTTCTACACACCTCTTCCCACTTGCCATTGATGTGTGGGTTAATAGTGTGGCTGTTTCCAATGTCATTATGTTTTTGCTGGGAGAGACATCCTAAACTTTTTCTTCTCCATCCATCACCCCCTTTCCCTAGTTTAAATGTCTGTCCATATATTGTCTGAATTTTTTCACTTAGGATCCTTTTCCCTGAGACAGAGAGATGTAGTCCATCAACACAGTATAGCTTCTTGTTGTTCCATCTATTTCCCCAGTCGCCTAAATCCTTCTTGTTTGCACCACGTTTGGGGCCATGTATTAAAGTTGATTATGCGATGCAGCCTTTTTGCCCCCTTACCAAGAACAGGTAGAACTTCTGAAAATGCTATAGCGTTAACAATGGGTTTGAGCTTCTCTCCCATAAGACAAAGTTCGATACCCGGGAGTTACCTTGAACTTACAAGCCCACATCAATAGAACCACCAGAAGCACTTTCCATAAACTGGCCACTATTCAAAGACTCAAACCCCTTCTTAGCCAAGACCATTTCCACAGTTTGCCAAGCTGGCATTACACCCATACTGGACTACTGCAATTCCCTATTCCAAGGACTACCAAAGCAAACCATCTGATCTCTGCAAATAGCCCAGAACACCGCCACCTGCTCCATCACTGGATCAGCAAAACAAGAACACATAACATCCCTCTTAAACCAGCTCCATTGCCTACCAATTACCTCACATGCCAAATATAAAACAGCGCTGACCTTCTTTAAAATCAGAAACAACATACCAGTCAAAATACTGCAAGACGTGATCTGCACAAAACCTAACAACAGACCACAGAGACAGAGCACCATTGACACTATCCCAACACCCAGCTCATACATGAAGGCCAACAAGTCTACTGCAAAGAGGGAACTTTCACTAGCAGCACTGGCCATTTGGAACTCACTTCCAGAGAGACTAAGAACCACCACGAACATAAAAGACTTTAGGAAACAGCTAAAAACCTTCCTCTTCATGGATCACTTCAGGGAGTACATGTAGCACTCCAGATTCCGGACCGCCTTTTATGTGAACATCCAGATACTTGTAAACATGCTGCCTGGCATTTGTACATATTTTTTATTGTAGATAAGTTATGCTTTCAAGCACCACCCGCATGTCACCCTTTCCTATGTTTCCAATGTGAGTTCTCTGTAACGATTTAAGTTGTAATGTAAACTGCTTTGATTTTAGGATAAGGTGGTATAAAAGATCATGTTAAATAAATAAATAAACAAATAATCTGAAAGTCCCTTTGAACTGTAGAGGCATTGCTTCTAGCCAGGTCATTTGCACCCAAGTGGATGATAACATCAATTTTGGAGTGCTTACTTTCTGCCAACAATTTAGTTGATATTCCTGCTGGCTGAAGAGCCTGGGAGGCATTCTCTCATCTCATTCTCTCATCTTATCTTCTCTCCTTTGAACTGTGTTCCAAAGTTGTTGCCTCTGATGATGGAATCTCCAAGTGGTAGTAGTTTCCTGTTTGTGAATTTTTTCTTCATATTTGGTGCATTATCAATAGATTAGGCATTAACCTTCTCATCTAAAGGCACTTCAGTTTCCACTAATTGGGCACTCTGTTTCCAAGGCAGAGAAGGCATTATGCAGGGATATCTTTTGATTGAGAGAGTATCTCTGCATTACAGGACACAACCTACCAGAGTCCACTATGATCCATTTGTTCCTGGGCTGTTTGATTCTTTGTGGGAGCGGTAGTGGATTTTTTTCAATTTGTACCCTGGAGGAGGTGCGTTTAATTGCAGCTAATTCTTCCTTAATAGAATCAATTTTTTATTCATAGCAAATAACTTGAAACATATAGGGCAAGCTCTTAGGCTCCAAATGATTCTTCTTAGAATGAAGGCACTACAGCTTTTGTATTGAAAACACGACATGCCGATTAAGATGGTTATAAAACAGGTCTAGGACAAGGAGAAAATGTGGGTGTTATATCTAATTGGAGGGCAGATGTCCATCTTTATGATGACTATATAGACAATGCAACCCTGGGGTGGGTGGGAATTTAAGTGTCCCAAACCTGAAGACCTTATATGAATTGAGGGCACGCTCAAATTTCTGATTTAAAAAGGCTATGCAAGGAATGTAGGCAAGCTAAATTTGCCTAAATTTATAATCAAAATTTAGGTTGTTTGCTACTAGACTGTAGATCAAGGTAACTGTGAACAGATAGAAATGTGATAGAGACAGAAAGATAGGAAGAGCAAGATGTGTTTGTCTTTTTCTGTTGTTCTTTTGTGTTTGTCCTCCTCCCTTGGTGCAGTTACCCTAACACACCACAGCGCCTAAATAGTATTATAAGAGAATAAAACAGGTGGAGGCACATTACAACCTGGCTGTCCAGCCCCTGTGTGGCTGACCAGAAGCGGGATGCCCAGAGATAGACCCAATTCTGATCCTGCGGGGCTAGATGTGCCTGCGGGATCAGAATCGGGTCTACTGCCTGAACGTGCAGGCTGGGCCCCGATTCTGATCGGCCTGCATGCCCAGCAGATCCCTGGATACCTTAGTCAGGCTTCTGAATGGAGCCGCAGAGCTATGGTGTCCCGTCGCCATGGTTCCGTGGCTCCATTCAGGAGCCGTGAATGCCGGCCGCCTGCCAATTTTCTTCTTTTCCTGCAGCTGGACTCTCGATCCGACCTCCCATGGCCAGGGTCCAGCTGAAGGGAATTTACTGGACCCCCTACCTCTTTGTCCTGGCCCGGCAGCAGGATACCCCGATGTCCAGGGGGACTTATTCCACCTCTGCGGTAGAATAAGTCCCCCATCTATGTTCACAGCCCCAGACATACCTCAGAATTGGCCTATGCCCTGCCCTCACTCTGCCTCAGAAATGCCCCTTCCCACCGTCTAAGCCTTCCCTTATAAGCCTTCCATCCTCCGGTAACAAATTCCAGAGTTTGATTACACGTTGAGTGAAAAAATATTTTCTTTTATTAGTCTTAAATAGTTTACCCTGTAGCTTCATTGCATGTCCCCTAGTCTTTCTATATTCTGATAAGGTAAACAATCGATCTACGTTTACCCGTTCCACTCCGTTCATTAATTTATAGACTTCTATCATATCTCCCCTCAGCCGTCTCTTTTCCAGGTTAAAGAGCCCTAACCTTTTTAGCCTTTCCTCATAGGAGTATCCTTCCATCCCCCTTACCATTTTGGTGGCTCTTCTCTGTACCTTTTCTAAAATCGCTATATCCTTTTTAAGATACGGCGATCAGAATTGCACACAGTATTCAAGGTGCGGTCTCACCATGGAACGATATAGAGGCATTATAATATCTTTTGTTTTATTTTCCATTCCTTTCCTTATCATACCTAGCATTCTATTTGCTCTCTTAGCCGCCGCTGCACACTGGGCCGAGGGTTTTAACATGGTATCCACAATGACGCCTAAATCTTTTTCCTGGGTGGTGGTTCCTAATGTGGAACCTTGCATCGTGTAACCATAGTTTGGGTTGTTCTTCCCTAGGTGCACAACCTTGCACTTGTCCACATTAAATTTCATCTGCCATTTTGATGCCCAGTCTTCCAATTTATCAAGATCCTCTTGCAATTTTTCACAATCCTCTTGGGTTTTAACAACTTTAAAGAGTTTTGTGTCATCTGCAAATTTGATAACCTCACTCGTTATTCGACTTTCCAGGTCATTTATGAATATGTCAAAAAGCAGCGGACCCAGCACAGATCCCTGAGGTACACCACTATTCACCTTTCTCCATTGGGAAAATTGACCATTTAGCCCTACCCTCTGCTTTCTATCTTTTAACCAGTTCCTGATCCACAATAGTACACTGCCTCCTATCCCATGACTCTTTAGTTTTGGCAAAAGTCTATGATGAGGGACCTTGTCAAAGGCTTTCTGAAAGTCCAGATACACAATATCAACCGACTCACCTTTGTCCACCTGTTTATTCACTCCTTCCAAAAAACATAACAGATTAGTAAGACAAGATCTTCCTTGTCTAAAGCCATGTTGGCTGTCTCCCATTAGGTTGTGACTATCTACATGCTGAGTAATTTTATTCTTTATGATGGTTTCTACCATTTTTCCCGGTACTGACGTCAGGCTCACTGGTCTGTAGTTTCCTGGATCACCCCTGGAACCCTTTTTAAAAATTGGTGTTACATTGGCGATCCTCCAATCTTCAGGTATTAGAGATGATTTTAATGATAGTTCACAGATTACTGATAGCAGGTCTGCAATCTCATATTTCAGTTCTTTCAATACCCTTGGATGTATACCATCCGGCCCAGGTGATTTGCTACTCTTCAGTTTATCTAATAGTTGTAAGACATCTTCCCGATGTATCGATATTTCCTTCAATTCTTCCGCACCTTTAAATACCACTTCAGTCATGGGTAACATCCCTACATCTTCCTCAGTAAAGACCGAAGCAAAGAATTCATTCAGTCTCTCCGCTATCGCCTTGTCGCCTCTTAGTGCTCCTTTAACCCCTTTATCATCTAATGGACCAACTGACTCTCTCACAGGTTTTTTGATACGAATGTACTTGAAAAGGTCTTTATTTCGCGTTTTTGCTTCCGCAGCAAGCTTCTTCTCAAATTCTCTCTTTGCCTGCCTTATCAATGCCTTGCATTTGACTTGCCAGTGCTTGTGCTGTTTCCAGGTTTCGTCGTTTGGCTCTTTTTTCCATTTCCTGAAAGATGCTTTTTTGGCAACAACAGCCTCTCTGACCTCACCTTTAAACCATGCTGGCAGTTTTTTGGACTTCCTTCCACTTTTCTTAAAGCGTGGAATACAGCTGGTCTGGGCTTCCAAGATAGTATTTTTCAACAACAGCCAAGCTTGATGTACGTCTTTAAGCTTCGCAACTGCTCCTTTTAGTTTTTTCTTAACTGTTTTCCTCATTTTATCATAGTCTCCCTTTCGAAAGTTAAAAGGTAATACTGTGGATTTCCTTACTATCCCTCCTCCACTAATTAAATCAAAGGCGATCATGCTATGATCACTATTGCCAAGTGGCCCCAACACCCTTATCTCTTGCACTAGATCTGGTGTTCCACTAAGGACTAGGTCTACTATGCAAAGGACCCTGGAATTTTAAAATGTATATCTTTACTGAAAAATTAATAGGAAATCAGATCTCTGCAAATCTAAAAGCAAATCTTTACTTCAATTCCAAGTAGATAAATATCAAGAATTTAGTGTCCCTGGCCAGTAGACCTTATATGAACTGAGGGCACACTCAGATTTTTAATTTAAAAAGGTTATGCAAGGAATGTAAGCAAGCTAAATATTGCTAAACTTATAACCAAAATTTAGGTTGTTTTTTTGTCCTTTTGTGTTTGTCCTCCTCCCTTGGGACAGTTACTCTAATTGAAGCTCCTCCAGGGTGGCCACTTGCTGAAAGTCTTGAATAAGCCTCATGGTTGGCACTTGAAAGACAAGAAAGTTAGTTACACAGCAAGAATGAATATGATAAATGGCAGCACCTCTGGCGGCAGCATCTGCCCTAGCATTGCCCTTGGCAACATCAGAATCTGAGGAGTCATAGCCCTTGTACTTCATAACAGCCAGTGCTGAGGGTAACAAGGAAGACTCAAGGAGCTTGAAGATAAGATCAGCATGGGTAATGGGTTTGTTGGAGGAGCTCAGAAACCCTTGAGTTTTCCATATCATGCCAATGTCCCAGATGACACCATCGGTGTACCCAGAGTCAGTAAAAACAGTCAAACTTTCAATTTGTCCCAATTGACAAGCCCAAGTAAGGGCTACGAGTTCAGCCACTTGGGCACTTGAAACATCAGCCAAATATCTATGTTCAACAATTTCATACAAAGTACACACAGCATAACCTGAGGTTAAGAATCCGTCCTCATCCCTCAGACAAAAAAACAGTTTTCTGTCAGTCAAAGTTTATTTTTAATAAGTGAACTATAGATGGAAGATAAAAACTTGTATATAGATTTCCTTCACAACAGTTTACAACGGTGAGCTCAGTAGGAAGAAATATGGCCTCTAATAGAGATTTGGAGGCTAGGGGTACAGGCTCTATTAAGGAGCAGTCCATTCCACAACTTGAGCATTAATAACCTTATGGCTCCGGTAACTGGAATGTCAAAGAATCCCTCTGAGGCAAGAGGAATAAGAGGGTGCAAGGCATCTTTGGGGGGCCTGATTGGAGAGACCTCCCCAGGTTCTTCCTGGACTACATTCCTTTCTTCCCAGTCATGCCTTTTCAGAGTCATGAATATGCATGATTTCAATCACTTACGGCCTTGGGGGTCCTCGGGGGAGGTCGCTTGGGGCACTCAAATTTTTTCAGTGGCCCAGTTCCCCACACAGGGAAGCACTGTTCTGTTGGTATATGTTTATTGTCTTTTCCAGGACCTTAGCCCCTCAACCAATCCCTTGAGTACTGCTTGTATTATTGCCCACAGAGTTGCTGGCTTGGAAGAAATGCAGCTACTTGATTAATTGTTCTTGTTTGGAGCATTCCTCAGGCTGGTTTTTGTCAACAACTTTAGTGCTTTTGAGCGCACTGCCCTTTTTGACTACTACAGTGTAGTGGAATGCTAAACATGTCTGGATAAGATATCAGATATTTATTTATTTACTTATTTATCTGGTTCTTCTATACCGCCCCTTCCAGAGATCATGGGCGGTTTACAATAAGCGAAAACATCTTACATGGAACAACTGAAGGGAGGAGGGAGGAGTAGCCTAGTGGTTGGGGCAAGGTACTTCAGGCCGGAAGGTCGGGGGTTCAAATCCCACTAGAGGACAGCAACCTTGGGCCGGAAGGACTGCGGTTTCTAGTCCCACAGATGCTCCTTGTGGTCTTGGGCAAGCCACTTAACCCTCCATAGCCCATGTTCCCTGTAAGTATTAGTGTATGTGTCTCATATCCCTGCTTGTTAAATGTATCCCCCAATTGTGTTGTGACCGCTTTGATTGAAGGATAAGGCGGTATACAAAAACTGTCTAAATAAATAAATTTACATAGTTATAGGTTCCATTTTACAATCAACGAGGGCATATTACATGGTACAGTGGCTGAACTATTTACAAAGAATTACATGTTTCAGTTCAACATGTAAGTAAGCTGTTGCATATATGTGGGGTAGTTACAGGTAACTAGGGAAATTTATACAAGGTATCTGATCAATAGAGGTTCTATATGGCAATGAGAGGAAAGTGTGTTGCAAAGGTAGAGGGGGGTAACGGGAGTAAGGCAGGTAGTCGTAGGGTGTGTGTAATAGTTGTTTTTATGGCAGGGTTTTAAGTAGCATTTCCATAATGCTCTGTGAATAGGTGTGTTTTTAGTTAGGAGGCAGAATCAATACATACATAGTGCCCACATTTCTAATTATAAATATAGTGTATTTGGACTTTCAGAAAGCCTTTGACAAGGTCCCTCATCAGAGACTTTTGGCAAAACTAAAGAGTCATGGGATAGGAGGCAGTGTACTATTGTGGATCAGAAACTGATTAAAAGATAGAAAGCAGAGGGTAGGGCTAAATGGCCAATTTTCCCAATGGAGAAAGGTGAATAGTGGTGTACTCCAGGGATCTGTGCTGGGTCCGCTGCTTTTTGACATATTCATAAATGACCTGGAAAGTCGAATAACGAGTGAGGTTATCAAATTTGCAGATGACACAAAACTATTTAAAGTTGCTAAAACCCAAGAGGATTGTGGAAAATTGCAAGAAGATCTTGATAAATTGGAAGACTAGGCATCAAAATGGCAGATGAAATTTAATGTGGACAAGTGCAAAGTTATGCACCTAGGGAAGAACAATCCAAACTATGGTTACACGATGCAAGGTTCCACATTAGGAACTACCACCCAGGAAAAAGATTTAGGCGTCATTGTGGATAACATTTTAAAACCCTCGGCCCAGTGTGCAGTGGCGGCCAAGAGAGCAAATAGAATGCTAGGTATCATAAGGAAATGAATGGAAAATAAAACAAGGGATATTATAATGACTCTATATCGTTCCATGGTGAGACCGCACCTTGAATATTGTGTGCAATTCTGGTCGCCGTATCTTAAAAAGGATATAGCATTATTAGAAAAGGTTCAGAGAAGAGCCACCAAAATGGTAAAGGGGATGGAAGGATACTCCTATGAAGAAAGGCTAAAAAGGTTAGGGCTCTTTAACCTGGAAAAGAGACGGCTAAGGGGAGATATGATAGAAGTCTATAAATTAATGAACGGAGTGGAATGGGTAAACGTAGATCGATTGTTTACGTTATAAATATATAGAAAGACTAGGGGACATGCAATGAAGCTACAGGGTAAACTATTTAAGACAAATAAGAGAAAATATTTTTTCACTCAATGTGTAATCAAACTCTGGAATTTGTTACCGGAGGATGTAGTAAAGGCTGTTAGTGTAGCTGGGTTTAAAAAAGGTTTGGACAAGTTCCTGGAGGAAAGGTCCATAAACCATTATTAAAAAAGGGACCCAGGATATCAATGCTTGACCCAGTACAAGCATTGTGGAACCTATGTCTTTTGGGGAAACTGCTAGGTACGTATGACCTAGATTGGCCACTGTTGGAAACAGGATACTGGGCTTGATGGACCTTGGTCTGACCCAGTATGGCATATCTTATGTTCTTAATATCAGGCTAGAAGAGGCTGCACATCTCTCAAAATCTCAAACCCTTTTTGTTTTTCCCATAATTGTATCAAATAAAGAAATTAATGGGGGGGTTCCCCTTTAAAACAGATAGCAAGAAAAGCAAAACAACTGCTATCTGGTTACATCCGCACAGTTGTACCAGGAAAGCACACACGCACATTTAATAAGTATATTATCCTAATTTGAAGGAGCATGCTTTCTGGCTGTAAACAGCGCGTTGCCTGCTTTTTTTTTCTCTCTTCACACAGTGATCTTAACAAAAAGATAAACAGTATGCTCACAATGAAGTATTACATTTGCCGAAATCCATCTAAATTGATTCATAGCCTTCAAAAGGCTGAAAACAAAATTACTTTGCCTCTTTGTACAGATCAGACAGAAAAGAAGGAGGGAGGAATCGGGGAGCAGGCTACTACCTCTTGTTGGACCACATGCACATGGAAACTTAATTATGATAAGTAAGGGACAAACTACACTTTTTAAATATTTTTCCCAAATCTCTTAAACCTTGATACTATTTGCAATTTTCTTTTTCTCTTAATTCCTAAGCTATGTTTCCAAAAGACTCTAATCTCATCAAAAATATGATCATTTGATACCAGTAACATGATGGTACTGACTGTACCCGTGGACGTCACCAAATGGAATGTACAGAAATCAAATTGTCTACATCTGTGGAAGACAATGGAAAAGCTCGATAACATCAACAAAGACAAAACCTGGAGCTGGCTTTAGTACAGATCACCAACTACTAGTATGCAAACTCATGCTAAATTTGAAAAAGAGCAAGCCACTTATGAATGTAGCAAAATATGACCTTGAGAATACACCATTGAAATTTAAAGACTGCCTGAAAAATCGATTTGCTGCTTTAGATACAAATGACAGAGTTCCAGAAGAGTTATGGGATGACATCAAGAAGGTTGTATTGGAAGAAAGCGAGAAGTCTCTACATTAGGTGAAAAAGCAAAAACGGCCAAAATGGATGACTGAAGAAACTCTGAAAATTATCCAGAAACGCAGAGAAGCTAAAGTCAGAGGAGAATGAGAGGCAATCGCAGAACTCAATAGAGATTTACAACATGCAGCAAGACAAGACAAGGAGAATTACTACAATGACACATGCAAGGAAATAGAATCAGAAACTATTAGAGGAAGAAAAAGAACGTCTTTTCTAAAGCTACGAGTGTTAAAGAAAAAATTCCAGCCTCGAATTGGAATGCTACAAGATGCTCAAGGATCCATATTGAATGATGCTGAGAAGATCAAGAAAAGGTGGAAAGAATATACAGAGTCATTATACCATAAAGATCAAGTGGGCCAACAGCTGTTTCAACCTGTACCTTATGATCAGGAACCATTGGTGATGAAAGAATTCGAAGTAGATTGAAAGTATTATCAAAGAACAAAGCAAAAGGCATCAATGGCATTCTCATTGAAGTATTACAGCAATCGGATGAAGCTGTTACCATACTTACAAGGCTCTGCCAGGACATTTGGAAGACAAATTCATGGCCAACTGACAGGAAAAGATATATGTTTATACCAATACTAAAGAAAGGTGACCCGACTGACTGTGGAAATATCACATAATTACTCTGCTACCACATGCTAGCAAGATTCTACTTAAGATCATTCAGCAGAGATTACAACCATACCTGGAACGAGAATTGCCTGAAGTGCAAGCAGGGTTCAGGAAATGGCAAGGAACGAGAGACATCATCGCGGATGTGAGATGGATCCTTGAAAAGACAAAAGAATACCAAACAGATATCCATATGTGTTTTATTGACTACAGCAAGGTTTTTGACTGTGTAAACTATGAGAAACTCTGGGCCACATTAAGAAGCATGGGTATACCAGAACACCTGATAGTTCTCTTGCACAACCGTTACATTGATCAAGAAGCAACAGTTCAAACGGAATTAGGAGAAACACAATGGTTTAAAATCAGCAAAGGTGTATGACAAGGCTGCATACTTTCCCCTTACCTCTTTATATACAGAACAAATCATCAGAGAAGCAGGACTGTGTGAAGACAACTGAAGTGTAAAGATTGGTGGAAGACTCATCAACAACTTTCTTTATGCTGATGATACCACATTACTAGCTAAAAGTGAAGATAATCTTAAACATTTGCTTCTCAAGATCAAGGAACATAGTCTTAAAATGGGTCTGCACCTTAACATTAAGAAGACAAAGATGCTGACAACTGGCAAAATCAATAAGTTCATTATTAATGGAGAAGAAATTGAAATAGTTAATAACTTTAACTTATTTGGATCAACAATCAATAAAGAAAGGACTAGCAGTCAAGAACTCCGACAACGTATTGCTCTCGAGTCTCAAGAGCAGAGATGTCTCTCTCCATACAATGATTCAACTTGTCCAGGCCATGGCATTTTCAATAATGTCATATGGATGCAAAGGCTGGACAGTCAAAAAGATAGATAGGAAGAAAATTGAGATGTTGGAGTCTCAGCATCCGCGTTACATTCTCCATGCTTCGCAGGCTAACCTGTCTTGGAGTGTACAAACTAGTCTTCTAATACATTCGCTTTGCGGGATGTAGCAGACCCTATGCCGCTTGCTTCAGCAAAACCCTAAGCAGTCGGGTCTTCTGCCTCTTCGTGGTAAACCAGATTTTCCAGCAGGAGATACCACCCGGGAGTTCTGACTCTCAGAACAAAGGGGCCTTGGCAAATTGTCCCAATTTTTGAATGAGGAGGGCCATTTGAAATCCTTTCCTGATCTGGCTCGAGAATTTCAGTTGTCTCCTTGAGACGCCTTTGCATTCTGGCAGGTGCAGCACTATATTCTTTTGGTGCCTCACCTAATTTTGGTCAAAGTTTCATGGTCAGACTGGCAGCCTTCTTTGAGGTGGACAGCCAGGAAAGAGTATCTCTCTTGGTCATGCGGAAGGCATTGGTCCTGTTGGAGATCACCCGGTGACATGACACACTCGCACAGCGATTGAATGAGGAACTGGGCACCGCATGGTTGGGTGAAGATATCACTCAAGCAGTGAAATAGGTGTCACAGTTGACTATGGATGTGATCTTGTGTGAGATGTTCTATAAAGTTATATTGCAGGCATTTTTTTGCCCCCTCTCGTACTCGGATGGTGGGTTTAGCAGCCGCTGGGATGTGTCCCAAATGTTGATGTGTGCATGTTACTTTGGCTCACATGTTTTGGGCATGCCCTTTGGTGCAAGCTTTTTGGGAACAGATCAAAAGATATCTGGGATACATAGTGGGACAAGATTTGCAGTTTAGTGCTGGGGGGATTATGTTTGGTGATCCAGCTGGCCTCTGAGTAAAAGGCTGAGGGGCTAAGATGCTTGTACAAAAGACCTGCCTTTTCATTCAACACATAATAAAACTCTGGAATTCATTACCAGAGGATGTGGTAAAAGCTGTTAGTGTAGCTGGGTTTAAAAAAGGTTTGGACAAGTTCCTGGAGGAAAGGTCTATACACCATTATTAAAGAAGATCTGGAAAATCCACTGCTTACCCCAGAACAAGCACTGTGGAACCTGCCAGGTACTTGTGACCTGAATTGGCCACTTTTGGAAAAAGGACACTGGGCTTGATGAGCCTTAGTGTGACCCAGTATGGCATTCCTTATGTTCCCACCATGTTGGGTACCACAGGCTTAATTATGGTTAAGGCACTTTGTGTATATTTTTTAAAGCAAGGTTACTTTCATTTTTGCTGTTTTAGGGGAACTTTTACTTGAGCACAGTAGGTTGCTGAACTCTGTAATCTCCTCAGGTTCAGAAACTGCTAACACCTAATCAAGAGTCAGTGGGCCTGTTTCCTGAGTGCAGTTGAAGCCTGCATAAAAAGCTCCTGTGCCCTGCCCTTTTGAGACTTTCCTAACCAGGGCTCCACACATCAAACAGTAAGTAAGGATTTGAGGGTTTCTTTGCTTGGGTTTGTTTTTTTTTATTACATTGCTAGCTCTCTGACTGGGAGCTCTTAAAAGGGTTTTGTGTATATTTTTTAAAGCAAGGTTACTTTCATTTTTGCTGTTTTAGGGGAACTTTTACTTGAGCACAGTAGATTGCTGAACTCTGTAACCTCCTCAGGTTCAGAAACTGCTAACACCTAATCAAGAGTTAGTGGGCCTGTTTCCTGAGTACAGTTGAAGCCTGCATAAAAAGCTCCTGTGCCCTGCCCTTTTGAGGCTTTCCTAACCAGGGCTCCACACATCAAACAGGGAACTTTTACTTGAGCACAGTAGGTTGCTGAACTCTGTAACCTCCTCAGGTTCAGAAACTGCTAACACCTAATCAAGAGTTAGTGGGCCTGTTTCCTGAGTGCAGTTGAAGCCTGCATAAAAAGCTTCTGTGCCCTGCCCTTTTGAGGCTTTCCTAACCAGGGCTCCACACATCAAACAGTAAGTAAGGATTTGAGGGTTTCTTTGTTTTGGGTTGTTTTTTTTTTATTACATTGCTAGCTCTCTGACTGGGAGCTCTTAAAAGGGTTTTGTGTATATTTTTTAAAGCAAGGTTACTTTCATTTTTGCTGTTTTAGGGGAACTTTTACTTGAGCACAGTAGGTTGCTGAACTCTGTAACCTCCTCAGGTTCAGAAACTGCTAACACCTAATCAAGAGTTAGTGGGCCTGTTTCCTGAGTACAGTTGAAGCCTGCATAAAAAGCTCCTGTGCCCTGCCCTTTTGAGGCTTTCCTAACTAGGGCTCCACACATCAAACAGGGAACTTTTACTTGAGCACAGTAGGTTGCTGAACTATGTAACCTCCTCAGGTTCAGAAACTGCTAACACCTAATCAAGAGTTAGTGGGCCTGTTTCCTGAGTGCAGTTGAAGCCTGCATAAAAAGCTCCTGTGCCATGCCCTTTTGAGGCTTTCCTAACCAGGGCTGCACACATCAAACAGTAAGTAAGGATTTGAGGGTTTCTTTGTTTGGGTTTGTTTTTTTTTATTACATTGCTAGCTCTCTGACTGGGAGCTCTTAAAAGGGTTTTGTGTATATTTTTTAAAGCAAGGCTACTTTCATTTTTGCTGTTTTAGGGGAACTTTTACTTGAGCACAGTAGGTTGCTGAACTCTGTAACCTCCTCAGGTTCAGAAACTGCTAACACCTAATCAAGAGTTAGTGGGCCTGTTTCCTGACTGCAGTTGAAGCCTGCATAAAAAGCTCCTGTGCCCTGCCCTTTTGAGGCTTTCCTAACCAGGGCTCCACACATCAAACAGTAAGTAAGGAGTTGAGGGTTTCTTTGGTTTTTTTTTTATTACATTGCTAGCTCTCTGACTGGGAGCTCTTAAAAGGGTTTTGTGTATATTTTTTAAAGCAAGGTTACTTTCATTTTTGCTGTTTTAGGGGAACTTTTACTTGAGCACAGTAGGTTGCTGAACTCTGTAACCTCCTCAGGTTCAGAAACTGCTAACACCTAATCAAGAGTTAGTGGGCCTGTTTCCTGAGTGCAGTTGAAGCCTGCATAAAAAGCTCCTGTGCCCTGCCCTTTTGAGGCTTTCCTAACCAGGGCACCACACATCAAACAGTAAGTAAGGATTTGAGAGTTTCTTTGGTTTTTTTTTTTTTTTTATTACATTGCTAGCTCTCTGACTGGGAGCTCTTGACAGGGTTTTGTGTATATTTTTTTAAAGCAAGGTTACTTTCATTTTTGCTGTTTTAGTGGAACTTTTACTTGAGCACAGTAGGTTGCTGAACTCTGTAACCTCCTCAGGTTCAGAAACTGCTAACACCTAATCAAGAGTTAGTGGGCCTGTTTCCTGAGTGCAGTTGAAGCCTGCATAAAAACTCCTGTGCCCAGCCCTTTTGAGGCTTTCCTAACCAGGGCTCCACACATCAAACTGTAAGTAAGGATTTGAGGGTTTCTTTGTTTGGGGGTTTTTTTTTATTACATTGCTAGCTCTCTGACTGGGAGCTCTTGACAGGGTTTTGTGTATATTTTTTAAAGCAAGGTTACTTTCATTTTTGCTGTTTTAGGGGTACTTTTACGTGAGCACAGTAGGTTGCTGAACTCTGTAACCTCCTCAGGTTCAGAAATTGCTAACACCTAATCAAGAGTTAGTGGGCCTGTTTCCTGAGTGCAGTTGAAGCCTGCATAAAAAGCTCCTGTGCCCTGCCCTTTTGAGGCTTTCCTAACCAGGGCTCCACACATCAAACAGGGAACTTTTACTTGAGCACAGTAGGTTGCTGAACTCTGTAACCTCCTCAGGTTCAGCAACTGATAACACCTAATCAAGAGTTAGTGGGCCTGTTTCCTGAGTGCAGTTGAAGCCTGCATATAAAGCTCCTGTGCCCTGCCCTTTTGAGGCTTTCCTAACCAGGGCTCCACACATCAAACAGTAAGTAAGGATTTGAGGGTTTCTTTGTTTGGGTTTTTTTTTTTTTATTACATTGCTAGCTCTCTGACTGGGAGCTCTTAAAAGGGTTTTGTGTATATTTTTTAAAGCAAGGTTACTTTCACTTTTGCTGTTTTAGGGGAACTTTTACTTGAGCACAGTACGTTGCTGAACTCTGTAACCTCCTCAGGTTCAGAAACTGCTAACACCTAATCAAGAGTTAGTGGGCCTGTTTCCTGAGTGCATTTGAAGCCTGCATAAAAAGCTCCTGTGCCCTGCCCTTTTGAGGCTTTCCTAACCAGGGCTCCACACATCAAACAGGGAACTTTTACTTGAGCACAGTAGGTTGCTGAACTCTGTAACCTCCTCAGGTTCAGAAACTGCTAACACCTAATCAAGAGTTAGTGGGCCTGTTTCCTGAGTGCAGTTGAAGCCTGCATAAAAAGCTCCTGTGCCCTGCCCTTTTGAGGCTTTCCTAACCAGGGCTCCACACATCAAACAGTAAGTAAGGATTTGAGGGTTTCTTTGTTTGGGTTGGTTTTTTTTTTTATTACATTGCTAGCTCTCTGACTGGGAGCTCTTAAAAGGGTTTTGTGTATATTTTTTAAAGCAAGGTTACTTTCATTTTTGCTGTTTTAGGTGAACTTTTACTTGAGCACAGTAGGTTGCTGAACTCTGTAACCTCCTCAGGTTCAGAAACTGCTAACACCTAATCAAGAGTTAGTGGGCCTGTTTCCTGTGTGCAGTTGAAGCCTGCATAAAAAGCTCCTGTGCCCTGCCCTTTTGAGGCTTTCCTAACCAGGGCTCCACACATCAAACAGGGAACTTTTACTTGAGCACAGTAGGTTGCTGAACTCTGTAACCTCCTCAGGTTCAGAAACTGCTAACACCTAATCAAGAGTTAGTGGGCCTGTTTCCTGAGTGCATTTGAAGCCTGCATAAAAAGCTCCTGTGCCCTGCCCTTTTGAGGCTTTCCTAACCAGGGCTCCACACATCAAACAGGGAACTTTTACTTGAGCACAGTGTGGTAGGCGAAGGCCTATGATCCATGGTGTCTGACGTAAGCAGGGAGGCCTAAACAGCTTGACCTGTAAGTGGAGCCTGTGGAGAGGCCCAAAGGAATTACACATTTCCCCAAATGCTGCTATTGTAGAAACGAAACTTAACTGAGCACAATTAGGTATAGCTAAGCAGAATCAAAACTTAGAAAGTAGAGAAAAACAAGTTTAATTGGTACTGATAAGGTGTGCTATGCTTCTGTGAAATTAATTAACTGTGCTGCAAGAAAAGTTACAGTGCCCTGCTTCCCATATGCTTTAACTAGCTGAGCGACCTTGGAGGAGAGATGTAACAAGTTAGAGACACTGACCATTGTAATTGGGACTAGAAGGGGGGTGAGCAGGTGCTGGGCCCAGACCAGAGTCCCAATTGGATAGCCATATCAGTACCGGGACCAATAGAAGGTGTACGAGGGGTTACCAGGACCAATGAAAGGTTTGCCTATGTCTAGAATGGGAAAGAAAGCTATAAAAATTGTTGTTTTACTAGAAATCATTGCTCAGCCATTTTGAATTTGATTCTGCTTGAGTCTTGTGCACAAATAAATGATTTGGACCTTCTGAACAGACTCCTGGTATCATTGGTTTGTATGTGCTCTGCTGCTACATATTCTTGGTGCGTTGGCCGGGAAGGTGTGGTAATAGAGGGTATATAGGGCAATATACCATGACTTTCCGCCTCTACAGGTTTGGTTCCTGCCAGGATCGCGCCCTTCCGACGTGGGCTCGCTCCTTGGCGCCGCCGGTCCCTTGTATCGGAGGGAGCTGGCCGGACCTCGGCGGGTGCCAGGCCTGGCTGGAGCCAACACCTCGAACCCGAGAAGAGGGGAGTCCGAGGTCCAACTCATGCGCTTGCTCGGGAGTAGTGAGGACCGGATCCGGTGAGTATAGTTTTGATTTTAATATCTAGACAGCTGAGTCAGATCTGCAGCTTGGAACTTGTGATATGAAACTTTGGTAAGAGAGCCTGATCAACTCTCGCAGGCGGTTTAAGTAGCCTTGCCACCATTTGAAATTTGAATTTGTATTTGGTAAGAGAGCTCTCAAGGCAGTCCGAGTAACCCTGCATGAGTATGCGCGGGGCCAAACCACCGTCTTTTTGATTTTGATTTTGATTTTGTTAGCCTAGTCAGAAGAGACAGGACTGGGCATTTGGGATACGTTGCTAGCATGCTGTGTGATTGAAGTGTGAATGAGAGGTCTGGCAGCACGGACCAAGCGAAGGCGGACCCCTGAGTAGCGCAGTTCCTGACCGGGCGACCGCATTCAGGTCACAAAAAGGGGGAAGCGACTGTCGTCTTGTCTTGTTATTTGTTTTCCTTAAATGTTTCTAGGGCCGTGAGGACCCCTCACCCACGGTCCGCCCTCCTTTTCCCTTCTGTTTGTTGTTGCGCACACACATCGAAATGGGAGGGGCCGGGTCTACCGGGAACACTCCGTTAGAATGTATGATCAAGCATTTCAATAAAGGATATGTAGGAGATTATGGAGTGAAAATGACTGCCTCACGATTGTAGCTTTTGTGTACTAGGGAATGGCCCGTCATAGACCCCAGCTGGCCCCGAGATGGAACTTTTAACATAGGAATTATTCAGTCAGTCCATCAGAAAGTGCGAATAGCGCACCCCGATCAGTATCCATATATAGACTCCTGGTTAAGCATTTGTGAGAAATCGCCCTCCTGGGCACAGCGCTGTTATGAAGAACAGTGCAGAATAATGTTAGCAGTAACAGCCCCAGTCCAGAACATAGGGAAAGTAACAGACCCAGCCCCGAAAGTAGGGAACAAAGCAGACCCAGTTCAGAGAACACAGAAAGTCAAGAAACCTAGTCAGAAAACCTATCCTTGTGGATCCTGACTCACCAGAAGTTATAATCAGACAGCCTCTAGCTCTGTGCCCCGTAAGGGTACAACCGCGTCCCGCAGCAGCCCTCCGGGACGGGGAGAGTCCACCCCCCCACCAGCCAGACGATCAGCGAGAGGAGCCGTCTCACGAGGAGACTGATCAGTCTAGGTCAGAGACTGAAACCGAAAGTAAACAGGAGTCAGAGCAGGAAGATGAAGACACTTCTTCCCAGACTGAGACAGGCAGTGAGAAATCCACTGGCAGCGTTAAATCAGCAGCTGCAGGCAAGACTCCCCAGACTCGGCGAGTCACAAAGCTGAAAACAGCAGCCCCCGCAGCAGCCCCCCTTAAGGGATCGCAAGGCACTACTAGGAAACAGAAAGCCCGCACAGAAGTATTAGCCCCCCTTCGGCAAGTCCCGGGAGTTCCCGTGAGAGATGCAGATGACCGGATAGTACCGGGACCCCTAAATTTAGTTTATGTGCCTTTCTCCACAACTGACCTGTTAAATTGGAAATTGCATTATGCTTCCTACACTGACAAGCCCCAGGAGCTCACAGATTTAATGAACACAATTATGCAAACCCATCAACCTACATGGGCAGATTGTCGTCAGCTCCTGTCAACCTTATTTTCTACTGAGGAGAGGACACGAATTAAGCGAGCAGCCATTGATTGGTTAGCTGACAATCCTTTAGCAGACGGAGGGGTGAATGCAGGAATAGATAACCGTGATGCAGCGCAGAGGGAGTTCCCCAATGAAGACCCCCGGTGGGATCCCAACACTGAAGCAGGATCTAAATCGTTATCACGATTTCGCCAAGGCCTTATGCAGGGTCTGAAAAGGGGGGGCCAGAAGGCCATGAATCTCACCAAGATAAGTGAAGTTATTCAGGGCATAGATGAAAGCCCAGCAGTATTCTATGAAAGATTAGCTGAAGCATACAGAATGTATACTCCCTATGATCCAGATGCACCCGGAAGCCTATGCATGGTGAATTCTGCCTTTGTAAGCCAGTCACAGCCAGACATTAGACGCAAATTACAGAAACTAGAGGGGTTCGCGGGCATGAATGCAACTCAGTTACTGGAAGTCGCTCATAAAGTGTTTGTGAATCGTGATAATGAAAGACAGAGAGAAAGTGATCGAAAGATGAAGAAGAAAGCGGATTTTTGGCTGCGGCCATAGTTGAACAGAAAACGGGAGGTCCCCCTAGTCAAAGGAGCAGAGGAAGAGGGAGGGGCCGAGGAGAAAACCGGACCCCATTAGGCGCAAATCAGTGCGCTTATTGCAAAGAAGAAGGACATTGGAGGAATGCATGCCCGCGACTCGAAGACAGTCCCCGTGAGGAGGACGAGGATGCCCCTCGGAGAGGGAGAGGCAGGCCCTACAACCGCAGAGGAACCAATCGAGAGCGGTATCAACAAGAACGAATGAAAGCCATACAGGCAGTGGCATCAGCCACCTATGATCTTGAAGAAGTAGAATAGGACAGACCGGGCTCTGAATTCGCATTAGGTCTCCAGGAGCCTATGGTCAGCATACAAATAGGAGACCAATTCATGGACTTTATGGTCGATACTGGAGCAGAACACTCTGTAGTAGATAAGCCAATAGCCCCTTTCTCTGCAAGAACAGTTACCATTGTGGGAGCAACTGGTAACAAAGCCACAAAAGCTTTTCTTCAGAATCACATCTGTAATCTGGGAGGCCAGCAAATAACACACCAATTCCTTTATATGCCTGAGTGCCCAGTGCCACTACTGGGACGAGATATGCTAGCCAAATTGCAGGCCCAAATATCCTTTACTGAGAAATGAGAAATGCAAATGACAGTAAACTCAAAGCCCTCTGGACTAATGGTTCTTACAGTTCCCCGAGAAGAAGAATGGAGATATTACAGCACCGAACCAGGTACCGAGCCAGTAAAAGACACTTATTTCGAACCAACTCTGAAAAGTATCAATGCCCCTGCTGGAGTATGGGCAGAAGGCAATCCACCGGGCCTGGCCAAACACATAGCTCCAATAATTGTGAATCTAAAACCCAGTGCAGCACCAGTGCACGTCAAGCAGTACCCCCTCCCAAGAGCAGCAATTGAGGGCATCCATCGCCATTTGTTGAGATTACTGGAGTATGGCCTACTTGAAAAATGCCAGTCACCCTGGAATACCCCTCTCTTGCCAGTAAAGAAACCTGGGACAGGAGACTACCGCCCAGTGCAAGACTTAAGGAGAGTAAATGACGCAGTTGAAACTATACATCCAGTTGTGCCAAATCCCTACACACTCTTAGGACTGATCCCTGCTGAAGCTACCCACTTCACTGTTTTGGATTTGAAAGATGCCTTCTTCTGCATAAGATTAGCCCCTATTAGTCAATTATTGTTTGCCTTTGAATGGGAGGACCCTGTCTCAGGAAGGCGGGGCCAACTCACATGGACACGATTGCCTCAAGGATTCAAGAATTCACCCACCATTTTCAGTGCCGCATTAAACCAAGATCTTTCAAGCTACCCAGTGGCCCCTGAGAAAAGAGTACTCCTCCAATATGTAGATGACCTACTGGTAGCTGCCACATCAGAAAGTGAATGTATACAAGCCACTACTGACCTCTTGCAACTGTTGGATGAAGCTGGATACAAAGTTTCCAGAGCAAAAGCACAGCTATGCCAAAAAGAAGTAAAATATTTGGGCTTCCGCCTGACCAAAGGGAGCTGACAATTAGGAAGAGAGAGAAAAGAAGCCGTGTGCAGTATCCCAACCCCCACGACCAGAAAGCAAGTCAGAGCCTTTTTGGGAGCTGCAGGGTACTGCCGGATATGGATACCCAACTTTGCTCGGATTGCTAAGCCACTATATGAATCCACCAAGGGAGAAGAAAAGTCACCACTGGAGTGGGGACCTGAGCAGGATGCAGCTTTCAGAACCCTGAAGGAAGAGTTGATGTCGGCACCAGCACTTGGATTACCAGACGTCCACAAGCCTTTCCGTTTATTTGTACATGAATTACAAGGAAATGCTCTAGGCATGTTGACTCAGAAACTAGGACAGTGGGAGAGACCTGTGGCATACCTGTCAAAACAATTGGACACTGTGGCCAAAGGGTGGCCACCATGTTTGAGAGCAGTTGCAGCTACAGCATTATTAGTAAGTGAAGCAGACAAGCTCACCTTAGGACAGAACCTGCGTGTCACTGTACCACATGGAGGACTTGCCCTCATTGAACAAAAAGCAAATCATTGGCTCACCAATTCCCGAATGCTGAAATACCAGAGCATGTTGTGTGAGAATCCACAAATACAACTAGAAGTGAGCCATGCCTTGAATCCAGCCACCTTGATACCCATCAGTGAAGATCCTCCAGAACATGACTGGTAAAGGTAAAGCCTCAAGCCGACCCAAAAACACATCAACAGAGGAAATTCCAAAAATTCAATAGCGAAGCTTTGGTAACTTCTATATCTACACATTTTGAGTACACCACCACAGACCTAGACAAGCTGGTAGACCAATGGAACTCAGGGATCGAAGCAGCTGCAAGTCCAACATGGAAGAACACAAACGCTGTAACAAAGACAGGAACCGAACCATGGTACTCTCCCACGCTATCTAAAATGAAGAGAACTACGCAAACTCGAAAGGAAATGGAGGAAAAAGCAAACCGAAGAAGGCAAGCAACTATACCTAACACTCCTCGCAAGATACAAGAATGAGGTAAACCTCGCTAAAAAGACACACCACACTAATCTACTCAACAAAGCGCTCAACAGACCCAGAGAACTTTTTGAACTCGTAAAATCTCTGACCAAATCTTCACAAAACTCCATCTCTGCAGACGATATAAAGGCCCAGACGCTTGCCGACCACTATGCCAAAAAGCTAAATCCGAAACTTCCCACAAGCATGACCAAAGGCATGCCACTAGCTCTCACCACTCGAGAAACCACAACTGCCCCTCAAGAAGACCCAGAAACAGAATGGAACACCTTCCAGCAATTAGGTGAGCAACAAATCTTAAACATCTTAACCAACTTAAACACCACTACCTCCCCCCTCGACCCATGCCCAGCCGCTTGGATGAAAGCAACCAAGAAAGACAACGCAAAACCCATCGCGCACATTGTCAATCAGTCACTGAAACAAGGAATCATGCCGTCTCATCTCAAGAAATCAATTATTAGACCCATATTAAAAAACAAGTCGCTCAACAAAAGTGACCCTGCATCATATCGCCCAATCTCAAGCATAGCTTTCCTAGCAAAGATGATTGAAAAAGCGGTCCAGCACCAACTCCAGGACCACATGGACGAGATAAAAGCCCTAGATGAACATCAATACGGATTCCGTCAGAATCACGGAGTGGAAACACTACTACTGGCACTCCTTGACAATCTACTTAGGGGCCTCGAGAACAAAAACTCCATGTTCATACTCATATTCATCGATATCTCAGCGGCATTTGATACAGTACATCACACCACCCTTTTGGACCGCCTGGCCTCGCTAGGTATAACAGGGACCCCCCTGAAATGGTTCACATCATACATATCCAATAGGATGCAACAAGTGCAATTCAACAACGACAGAGCTGATGCTTTCCCCCAAACCCAAGGGATCCCTCAAGGGTCTGCCCTCTCATCCCTACTGTTCAATTTGTATATAAAGCCGGTATGCAGTATTTTCCAGAAATACAACATAAATTACCACATATATGCCGACGATGTGATGTTATACACACAGCTTGACATAACACAGCCTAACTTCAGTCCACTAGAAGAATGCCTTGACATGCTCCAATCATGGCTTCAGCAAAACAACATGTCAATAAATCACAAAAAAACAGAGGTCATGTTCATGTCCAAGAAAGCCAATTTCATCCCGCCCACCACAGTCACACTAAACAAAAACATATACGATACAAAGCCTGTAATAAAGTATCTAGGAGTCCTACTTGACAGCAACCTCAAGATGGACAAACACCTCAGAACAGTTAACCGAGCCATCTTTTACAAACTCAAAATCCTTCAACCACTCCGCAATATCCTCGAGAAATCCGACTTTAGGTCTGTTGCTCAAGCACTAATCATTCCCCACCTGGATTACAGCAATGCCATTCTACAAGGGCTTCCAAAGAGCACACTAAGCATCCTGCAAATGGCTCAGAACGTGGCTGCAAGAGTCATCATGGAAAAGAAAGTCACCGACCACATAACCCCAGTTCTAATGGATCTGCACTGGCTCCCAGTGGCCGCTCGCATCATCTACAAACTACTCATCACAACATTTAAACTCATCAATGGCATCGCACCATCCTACCTCAATAACCTAATCACTATTCAACCTAGCAACAGAAGCAGGAGAACTATGAATCTCAACACCCTATGTATCCCGACCAGCATAAGATCTGTCAAGGCCGAAACAAGCAATAGGGCGTTCACATACTCAGCGCCAATCCAATGGAACCAACTACCGCATGAATTAAGGCTCACAAACAACCTGAATGAATTTAGACGAAAACTGAAAACCTATCTGTTTCAAACCCACTACAACTTGATCTAACTGCGATACCCTACCTCAACCAGATCTCCTCTGCCGCACTCGGCAGCATATAATCTAATAGGATATAGTCATGTATAACTTGTACACCTTGGCAACTAATTCCGTACAAATTGTATATAACCATGTATAGTCTGTACACCTTGGCAACTAATTCTGTACAAATTGTATATATGGGGCCCTCCCCCAATCTACTGAAATCAAATGTATACCTTGATCTGTGTGCTTTAATCAAATATGTATCGTATCCAAATGCTTGTCCCGTGTTACGTAATCATTGACTAATCAAAATGTAAAACTGAAATCTCAATGTACCGTACAATACATTATGATTCTGTAAAGTAAACCGCTGCTGATCGTAGGAAGCAGCGGTATACAAGTGTTTACTAAATAAATAAAATAAAATAAATGACTGTATAGAGGTCATGGATACTGTATTCTCAAGTCGACCTGACCTGACAGATGTGCCCTTAGAGAATCCTGATCAGACCTATTTCGTGGATGGAAGCAGTCTCATCCTTGATGGACGACGCTGTGCCGGGTATGCAGTAGTCACCCGGGAGGAGGTTGTTGAATCATCAGCCCTTGCATCAGGCACATCAGCCCAGGAAGCAGAATTGATAGCACTCACTAGAGCATTAGTGTTGGGTGCAGGACTCTTGTTAAATGTATACACCGATTCAAAGTATGCCTTCACCACTTTGCATGCACATGGAGCTCTCTACAAAGAACGAGGGCTCATCACATCCGGAGGCAAATCAGTCAAGTACGGCCCGGAAATACTGATGCTATTAGATGCAGTATGGGCCCCTACACGTGTTGCTGTCATGCACTGTCGAGGACATCAAGCAGGAAAAGGAGAAGTTGCCCAAGGAAACAGATTTGCCGATGCCTCAGCACGCAAAGCTGCCATGACAGGCCAGATATCACCACAAGCGACACCAATACAAGCAGCCTTATTTCCGGTACCTCTCAATTTATGGACACCACAATATACCACCAAAGAATTGGACTACTACTGTAACAGAGAAGAGGGAGTACTGAAAGATGGATGGATTGAGCTGCCACCACCCGAGGGCAGTCAACCCCCAGGACGCATAGTAATCCCTGAATCACTGGGACCAGCTTTTGTCAAAGCCTTTCACCAAGCCACGCATTATGGGAAGAGTGCTATGGAAAAAGCACTAAAACCACATTTTTGTATCGCTTTGTTGGGAGCCTTGTCAGCTTCAACAGCCCGCCAGTGTCTAATTTGTGCCAAGAACAATGCCAAACAGGGTCCCACGCCACCTCCCCAAGTTCAGTCTGCAGGTGTTACCCCTATGCACCACCTGCAGATAGACTTCACTGAAATGCCAAAGGCCAATGGATACCGTTACTTGTTAGTACTAGTCTGTACCTTCTCTGGGTGGGTGGAAGCTTTCCCCACCAGGACTGAAAAAGCCCGAGAAGTTACCAAAGTTCTGTTGAGAGAAATTGTCCCCAGATTTGGAATTCCAGCAGTAATAGGGTCAGACAATGGACCCTCCTTTGTGTCTCAAATTACCCAACAGTTAGCAAGAGCCTTACAGATACAATGGAAGTTACACACTGCATACAGACCCCAAAGTTCAGGGAAAGTTGAGCGAATGAATAGAACTTTGAAATCTCAGATGTCCAAGTTATGCCAGGAGACCCACCTGAAGTGGCCCCAGGTTCTCCCAATAGCATTACTTAGAATACGCTCATCCCCTGTAAAGTCATCCGGGTTTTCCCCATTTTAAGTTATGTATGGCAGGCTTCCACCAATAGTGCAGGGTGTCAAAGGTAGTCTGTCACAGATTGGTTCAGAGATAACCAGACAAGAACTTCTAGCTCTTAGTTCTGTTCTGCAGACTCTTCACACGTGGATACAGGACTAGTTGCCTATCAACTTGACGGAACCCCTGCATCCCTACAAGCCAGGTACCTCGGTGTGGATCAAAGATTGGAAGAAGACACCGCTGGAACCCCATTGGAAGGGACCATACACCGTCATCCTGTCTACCCCAACTGCAGTAAAGGTGGCAGAGATCGAATCCTGGATCCATCACAGCAGAGTCAAGCCAGCAGCAGTTCCGGATCCGGACCAGTGGACAGCAGAGCCACATCCTTACATCCCTTTGCGTCTCACCCTGAGGTGGCAACCAGCAGCCTAAAGACACCTCTTGGGCCATCCAAGGCCTACACTGTTTTGCAGTAACAAGACAAGTCTTTCAAAGAGGATTGTTGTTCCTGATACAAGAGAGAACTTGCTCTCCTTATCTTTGTGTTCTAATATTTGCTCACCTGAGTCATCCCAGAGGACAGTGACATTTCTAGATCTACAGCCCTACTCCTGCCACACTAGCTGGTAGGTCTACGTACGGCAGAAGCTTGAGGATCTCCAATCAACATTGATGCCCGTTGAATTGCTTCATTAGCAAACAGGTCAGCAGAGAACGTCGAGGTCAAGATTTTCCAGCGGAGATCCCAGAGGACTACAATCAACATGAACCTTTGTTTCTATCTTACTTTGGTTGTTTGCATCGGGGACTTGAACTGAGCCATGCTTTACCCCCATGCACTGCTTGCATTACTTCTACTCAAACTGGGACGAAAGTGACTCAGACTTTGCTTTATCATTCTTACTATACCTGTACTGGTACGGTAAGCCGGTGTATTTATAACACCACTGAACTGAATGTTTGTAATACAGGGACTACTAAAGTTTGCTTTAACCCACATCAGAGCCCATCTTATTACACCCTAGAAATAAGGTGGAATGATGCTGATGGAGCTTTGCTTAATGCCACACACCCCCACTCACTGATCCTACGAAGTCTGCTATGTTGTATTTTGATGCTTGTGATGCCATCAATAGAGATAGTCATTCCAAGTGTGGTACTTGGGAAAAAGCATATTCTCAAGATCACAAATATATGTGTCCAGAAGGGACTACTGGATGGGGAGAATGTACAGGTAAGCGGGTGTTAGCTAATGTATACAGTACAGCCCCAGTTGCAGACTACTACTGCCCGAAGTGGGAATGTGTTTTTTACGCAACCTGGAAAACTGGTATGATAGAAAATACTAGAGATAATCGAATAGCTTCCTTAACAAAGCCATATGTGAAAGATATACAAAAGAATTGTAAGAAAGGTGCCTGTAATCCATTAGAATTTCTTGTAGTGAACCCTAGCGCATGGAAACAAGGATATAAATTTGGCTTACGGATTGCAGGAGGTGGGTCAGATCCAGGAACTATAGTATATATAAGACTAAATACCCAGGCTCATCGATCATCAAGGTATCACATACACAACACTTTCTATGAGACTATGCATGTAAATAAGTTTGATATCCCTCATCCCTCTCAGAATTTATTCCTAGAGTTGGCCGGAGCTGTGGTATCCAGTCTCCGCATTTCAGATTGTTATTTTTGTGGTGGAACCAAGATGGGTGATCAGTGGCCTTGGGAGGCCCAAGAGTTGAATTACTCAGTAGTTTACAATCAGACAGAGCTACACAAGACTACCAGCGAATGGGTATTAGCACACCCAATAGTTGGACGGTTGTGTTATGCTCGAACTGGACCCCAATTTACCTCTAAAGTAGGACAGCTTGTCTGTCTTAGCCAAAAGTTCTATAATGATACCACAAAACGGACATCTTGGTGGTCAGGAGTTAATGAATCAGAGCCCACCAATCCCTTAGCATGGTTCCCCGAGCTTGCCCCTCTATGGACTAACCTTGACCGACATCATAATTGGCAAGCCCCACCTGGCCTATACTGGATTTGCGGAACCCGAGCATATGCCCGACTCCCTATCTATTGGGAAGGAGCGTATGTCTTAGGAACTATTCGACCCTCTTTCTTTCTGTTGCCCACAGAACATGGTGAACAATTAGGCTACCCAGTTTATTCAAAGAGATCAAAAAGAGCAGCCTTACAGATAGGCAAGTGGGAGAAATGGGATGGTGAAGATTGGCCACCAGAGCGAATTATTGCCTATTATGGACCTGCCACTTGGGAGCAAGATGGCATGTGGGGATATCGTACCCCAATTTATATGTTGAATAGAATTATACGCCTGCAAGCGGTAGTTGAACTCATCACTAATGAAACTAGCCAAGCACTCACACTTTTAGCTAGACAAAGCACACAAATGCACACTGCAATCTATCAAAATCGATTAGCACTAGACTACTTATTAGCTGCTGAAGGAGGAGTCTGTGGTAAGTTGAACCTCACAAATTGTTGTCTGAAGATAGATGATAAGGGTCAGGTTGTTGAAGAAATTGCTGAACATATGCGGAAACAAACTTATGTGCCAGTACAGACCTGGCATGGTCTTCAGATACCCAATTGGTTTGCATCTATCTTTTCTGGGTTAGGAGGATTCACTACTTTTGCTATGATAGTACTAATCTTTGTAGCTTTGTTCTTTATGTTACCATGTATAATCCCATGTTGTATGCGATCTATCAACAGTGTTATTGAGAACACCGTGGAGCGGAAGACCGCAACTAAGATTTTGGCCTTATGGCACCCTAATCCTATAGCCAATGGTCGGAACCCGACCCCAGTGTAATTGAGTGATTTAACTCTCACACCTTATTAGTAATAGGGTGAGATTAATCAAAGGGGGGAATGTGGTAGGCGAAGGCCTATGATCCATGGTGTCTGACGTAAGCAGGGAGGCCTAAACAGCTTGACCTGTAAGTGGAGCCTGTGGAGAGGCCCAAAGGAATTACACATTTCCCCAAATGCTGCTATTGTAGAAACGAAACTTAACTGAGCACAATTAGGTATAGCTAAGCAGAATCGAAACTTAGAAAGTAGAGAAAAACAAGTTTAATTGGTACTGATAAGGTGTGCTATGCTTCTGTGAAATTAATTAACTGTGCTGCAAGAAAAGTTACAGTGCCCTGCTTCCCATATGCTTTAACTAGCTGAGCGACCTTGGAGGAGAGATGTAACAAGTTAGAGACACTGACCATTGTAATTGGGACTAGAAGGGGGGTGAGCAGGTGCTGGGCCCAGACCAGAGTCCCAATTGGATAGCCATATCAGTACCGGGACCAATAGAAGGTGTACGAGGGGTTACCAGGACCAATGAAAGGTTTGCCTATGTCTAGAATGGGAAAGAAAGCTATAAAAATTGTTGTTTTACTAGAAATCATTGCTCAGCCATTTTGAATTTGATTCTGCTTGAGTCTTGTGCACAAATAAATGATTTGGACCTTCTGAACAGACTCCTGGTATCATTGGTTTGTATGTGCTCTGCTGCTATAACAGTAGGTTGCTGAACTCTGTAACCTCCTCAGGTTCAGAAACTGCTAACACCTAATCAAGAGTTAGTGGGCCTGTTTCCTGAGTGCAGTTGAAGCCTGCATAAAAAGCTCCTGTGCCCTGCCCTTTTGAGGCTTTCCTAACCAGGGCTCCACATATCAAACAGTAAGTAAGGATTTGAGGGTTTCTTTGTTTGGGTTGCTGTTTTTTTTTATTACATGGCTAGCTCTCTGACTGGGAGCTCTTAAAAGGGTTTTGTGTATATTTTTTAAAGCAAGGTTACTTTCATTTTTGCTGTTTTAGGGGAACTTTTACTTGAGCACAGTACGTTGCTGAACTCTGTAACCTCCTCAGGTTCAGAAACTGCTAACACCTAATCAAGAGTTAGTGGGCCTGTTTCCTGAGTGCATTTGAAGCCTGCATAAAAAGCTCCTGTGCCCTGCCCTTTTGAGGCTTTCCTAACCAGGGCTCCACACATCAAACAGGGAACTTTTACTTGAGCACAGTAGGTTGCTGAACTCTGTAACCTCCTCAGGTTCAGAAACTGCTAACACCTAATCAAGAGTTAGTGGGCCTGTTTCCTGAGTGCAGTTGAAGCCTGCATAAAAAGCTCCTGTGCCCTGCCCTTTTGAGGCTTTCCTAACCAGGGCTCCACACATCAAACAGTAAGTAAGGATTTGAGGGTTTCTTTGTTTGGGTTTTTTTTGTTTTTTATTACATTGCTAGCTCTCTGATTGGGAGCTCTTGACAGGGTTTTGTGTATATTTTTTAAAGCAAGGTTACTTTCATTTTTGCTGTTTTAGGGGAACTTTTACTTGAGCACAGTAGGTTGCTGAACTCTGTAACCTCCTCAGGTTCAGAAACTGCTAACACCTAATCAAGAGTTAGTGGGCCTGTTTCCTGTGTGCAGTTGAAGCCTGCATAAAAAGCTCCTGTGCCCTGCCCTTTTGAGGCTTTCCTAACCAGGGCTCCACACATCAAACAGGGAACTTTTACTTGAGCACAGTAGGTTGCTGAACTCTGTAACCTCCTCAGGTTCAGAAACTGCTAACACCTAATCAAGAGTTAGTGGGCCTGTTTCCTGAGTGCAGTTGAAGCCTGCATAAAAAGCTCCTGTGCCCTGCCCTTTTGAGGCTTTCCTAACCAGGGCTCCACACATCAAACAGTAAGTAAGGATTTGAAGGTTTCTTTGTTTGGGTTGTTTTTTTTTTATTACATTGCTAGCTCTCTGACTGGGAGCTCTTGACAGGGTTTTGTGTATATTTTTTAAAGCAAGGTTACTTTCATTTTTGCTGTTTTAGGGGAACTTTTACTTGAGCACAGTAGGTTGCTGAACTCTGTAACCTCCTCAGGTTCAGAAACTGCTAACACCTAATCAGGTGTTAGTTCCCTCCCTACCCACCCCGAATCCCACCCACCCCTAGTGAGCAGTCTTGCTTTATAGGGCACCTCCCCCTTTATCAAATCACAGTGAATTGGACCAGCACATTTTGAATATAATTAAAGTGATTTAACTGCTTTTTCTCTGAAAGGACAGCTGCGAAACCAGCTGGTACTTGGTAGATCTCTCTCTTTTTCTTTAACAGATACCTAAGCTCCACAAACAGGACAATGGCTGGGAAAAATCGTATTGCTAAAGCTGTTGCCCCCGTTACAGCTTCTGCCTCGGTCCAGACAGAGGTCCTAATGCCAGTTGAGGAACTGGTTCCATGTGCAGGGTGCCTGCATGCTGAAGCTCTGAGGAAACAAGTGGAGGAACTCAGAGAGGAGGTGGCGAGGCTGAGGAGCATTCAAGACAGTGAGAAGTTCATTGATGAGATGCTTCTTGCAGCAACCAGGCTCTCCAGCACAGGAGAAGATGGGTGCCAACAGAATGTCGATGGTTGGACAAAAGTCACCAGAGCCTGCAAAATCACCAATCCAACTTCTCCAGCCCTTGAATTGAAGAACCATTATGCAGCCCTGGAAGTGGAGGAGGTGAAAGCATCCCTGGAAAGGGAAGAACCAGAGTTCAAGTACCCCATAGTTGCGGAATCAGTGACCAGAAGGAAACAAAGGGTAGTGGTGGTTGGAGACTCTCTTCTGAGGGGTACTGAGGCGTCCATCTGCCGACCAGACTTGATGTCCAGAGAGGTATGCTGTCTGCCTGGTCCCAAGATCCAAGATGTTACGGAGAGTTTGCCGAGACTCATCAAGCCCACTGACTATTACCCAATGTTGCTAATCCATGTTGGAACAAATGATACTGCCAGGTATACCTCGGAACGTATCAAAAGTGACTTCATGGCTCTGGGACAGAGGGTGAAGCAGGTTGGTGCACAGGTGGTGTTCTCTTCAATCCTCCCTGTTGAGGGTAAAGGCCAAGGCAGAGAGGCTCGCATCCTGGAGATGAATGCATGGCTGCGTGGATGGTGTCTTCAAGAGCGTTTTGGTTTCCTAGACCATGGGATGCTGTTCCAAGGGTTGCAGAGCAGAGATGGCATCCATCTGTCCAGTTGCAGAGCAGAGATGGCATCCATCTGTCCAGTTTCCTCTTTTAACATCTCTTTCCCTATTTTAGGAATTTTTTTATTAATTCTGCTTGGTTTCTTCTTCTTATTCTCAGACTTCATAGTCATTTTCTTGCTGCTATTCTGTCTTCTTCCTGAAGGACATTTTGTTAAACTTGTCTTCTCTTCCTGACCCATTTCTTGGTGGCTTATCACCTCTGTATGATTCTCAAATTCCTTATTTTCTACAATATTTGCTGGTTTTTGTTCAGAAACTTCGACTGGAAGACTTTTCCATAGTTTACCGTTTTCTTCCTTCCTGATCACACTATCCACGACTATTGTCTTCAGTGCCTCCTTTTTGATCAAATTTCTGTCTTCAGGAGAAGTACTTTCCTCAATTCTATTCTCTTTTTCATTATCTTTCCTGTCCATATTTTCAATACCATCTTCCCTCAAACTGTTATCTACTTCTTCCAAATCCAAACCTTCAGGCAAACCTTTGACCTTTTCCTCTATCAGTACACTAATTTCTATTAATTCTACTTTTTCTTCATCATGAAAATTACTTTCTTCAAAGATGTTTAAGTTTTCCGTTTCTTTCAATCCCTTATCTTCAACACAATTTTTCTTCAAGTTGTCTTACTCCAAAATTGATCCTTCAGGCAGACTCTATTTTTTCTTCCACACTAGTCTCTGCTAGGTCTACTTTTTCCTGTTCTTGGGAAATGAGTTATTATTTTGATTTACCAGATTTTCTCTTTTTTAAAAATTCTTTCCTTCTGCTACTCTCACTGAGACTGAGACATTTTTCTCCTCAAAATTTTCTTCCCTGGTTTCTCATCTAGTTGAAACTCTTCTTTTCTTATAAATATTAGGTTCTGTTAAATCTTCTTCTTCTTTTCTTCAAGAAGTGGGCTCTTTTCCTCAACTACTACTGGGATAACTTTCTCAAAAGTCGTTTCTATCACCGAGACAGAGATATCCTCCATTCTTAAATATTATTTTACATATTTTTCCTCAATTTGAGAATCTTCCTCTTGCTCATTTGGACAAATGGTTTTGACAGATCCAGGCAATTCACATGCTACTAATACCACTGGTAAGAGAGGAGTGTAACCCAGACTCTTTTACTCCTAAAGAAAGATTTTCTCTTTCTCCTGCTGAAATAAAATTAACGTATTTTGTCACAACTACATCTTTTTGGCCACGGCCTCAATTGGTCTCTATACTGTGACAACTTCTTCAGCAGACTCTTCATCGAGATTCTATTTCTTTTATCTCTCTGATTCCAGAAACTTGATATAATTCATCGAGTTGTCTTTTAAGTTCTGCCGGAATGTCCAGTGTTGCAACTGCACTTCTGTCAACAAATGTTCTTCCCTTTTTGCTTGAACCAATATTTCTTCCAGTTCTCTTGCGGGTAATGAACCCATCCATTTCTAAATTTGGGTTAATTTATAGGCTCTTTCTACCTGGTTTTCTTCTAAACGTTGTTAATGCTGTTATTTCTTCAACAGCCCGTGCCAAACAACCAAGTTGGAATTCCAGATCCACGTCAGTTGGGTAACATCCCCAGAGTCCCCAAAGCTTCCCAGCAATAAAATTAAACATCACAACACTCTTTTGTCTTTATTCAAGCAACCAAACACATTAAGAATCTCAAAACACCAACATTACAAATATTGGAATTTTGAGCTTTGGGTGCGGATTCCACCACCTTTATGATGATATGGAAGGGCCTTATCCTCCTGACTACACCAAGTTCCTGTAACCCCCCCCCCCCCTCTCTCTTCTCTACCTCCTATATGGCAGAGATGGAGTAATACGGCAAAAGATGTTACCAGGATTCAGACTCCTACTGATGTTACCAGAGTAGTCTTCCGGCCAAGGGTTGCTTCGGAGTCTGAAATGTGTTAACCCCAGAGGGGAGGGCTATCAGGAAAAACACTAACCTCACCTTATGTTTCTCCTACTATGTAAGAGACATCAACACTTTTAGCAACATGCACGTGGACATCCAAATCATGGAGATATCCAGAGCTTTATGAACCTCGGTCTTTGAGGACTACCAAAAGGGATTGCTCAAAAGGAAATATATCTACACTTGTGAGTATTAATATTCTGAAATTAAATCTTGGGGAGAAAAGGGAATTCTTTGGGTTAAAACTGATAGATCTGTGTATTTTAGAATTTAATGTTTTTACTGAGTTAGTCAGGTCTTAGTACCCAGAGAGCTTTGTATTAAAATCAAAGTAGAGTATAGCTTAGCATAGAAAGTAAATTAAAAGTAAATAGACTCTGAGAGCTGTTCATTTCAATCAAATCAGAGTATAGTTTAAACACAGACAGTTAAAAAGAGTAAATAGTTACTGAAATAAAGTTGTTTCTGGAGAGCTTTTCATCTAAATCAAATCAGAGCATAATTTAGCATACAGGTAAAATAGTCCTGAGTAGGAAGAAGTAAACTTGTTTGTAGTGACCTTTACAAAGAGGCCTTCCAGTTAGAAGGCAAAAGATCTGTGAAGTTGTCTTTAATAGGTGTTAAAGGCGAGTGACAAATCAAAGGAGCAATTTAAAAGGCCTCCTCTGTCAAACCAAGAGCTGTGATATTCACCCAGGAAAGCCTTTACCTTAGAAGCAAGCCAACTTTTAATAGGTCCTCTTTCCCTCCTTCCCTCCTCAACTCCCACCCACACCTGGGATAATTGTAGCTTTATAGGAACTTAAACCTCTTAAAGGGAAGGAGGTGCCCATATTCACTCTCAAGTGCAGCTGTTTATCCTCATCAGGCATACGTTAAGGACCTGAGATTAATTGATCTTGAGGTGAACAAAGTCCATTAAACATATTAGATATAGTTTTATTAGTATAAGTATCCCCAGCAAATATACATACACAAATAACTTAAATACTTAAACACAAACTTAAAACTAAGATGGAGATAGCAGTCCAGCATCAAGATAGGGGCTTTCTAGTCTTTCTAAAAATAGACCCCCACGCTACTCTGATAAGAAATCCACACGTAACTTATCTAACCTTATCCATATCCCTCTCCTCCCCCCCTCCGCTCTTCTGTTTTCATGCATCCTATGGAACTCATGCTCAGTCGTTAAAAAAAACCCCTTTTATTCACAATCTTTTTATCTCTAATGCCCTACACCTTCTTGCCTTGACCGAGACCTGGCTCTCCCCAGACGACACCGCATCCATTGCCTCTCTCTGCTATGGGGGCTACCAGTTCTCCCATACACCTCGATCTGCTGGTCGCGGTGGTGGCAATGGCCTCCTACTCTCTCCCTGCTACCAAATCCAACCCCTCCTGCCACCCCAATCACACTCCCCCCTCTCCTTCGAAGTCCATTCCATTCGCCTCCTCACACCACTCCCCCTCCGAGTAGCTGTTATTTATCGCCCACCCGACAAATCCATATCAACCTTCCTCATCGACTTCGACTTCTGCCTTTATGGACCCCTCCTCCCCCACTCTTATTCTTGGCGATTTCAACATTCACATCGACAACCCCTCAGACCCCCATGCCTCAAAGTTCCTCGCTCTTACCTCCTCGTTCGACCTCAAACTTTGTTCCACTGCCCCCCACACATCTACACGGCCACTGCCTCGACCTAATACTCTTCTCCAATTCCTCTCCCTCAAACTTCCACAAATCAATCCTTCCCTCATCTGATCATCACCTCTTAACATTTACTCTTCAGCTTCCGCTGTCCCAACCTCATCCTGTCTCCTCCGACCTATTTAGATACCTTCATAATATTGATCCCATGACTCTCTCTTCCACCATCTCTCCATCTCTCTCCTCCATTTTATCCTCCAAGTCCGTCGACGAGGCATTATCTTCATACAATGCTACACTATCCTCAGCCCTTGACACTCTTGCCCCTCCCACCCCACGTCCCGTCAAACGATCTACGCCCCAACCCTGACTTTCACCCACAATCCGTTACATATGCATCTGCACCCATTCTGCCGAACGAGCTTGGTCCAAATCCCGCTCCCCGGAAGACCTCCTACACTTCAAAATCATGCTTGGCTCCTTCCAGTCAGCCTTAGCACTTGCCAAACAAGATTACTACATCCGTCTGACCAACTCCCTTGCCTCTGATCCTCGCTGTCTCTTTAATACACTCAATTCTCTCCTCAAGATCCCCCCCGTCCTCGATCCCGTCTTCCCTTTCAGCCCAAACCCTAGCCGACTACTTCCACGACAAAATCCACAAGATTACCCTCCAATTCCCTACCCCCTCATCTACCTCCCCTCCTCCCAAATTCTCCTCCTCCATCCATACTTCCCCTACCACCCTCTCCTCCTTCCCTTCCGATCTCTGAAGAAGAAACCACACTCCTCCTTTCCTCCTCCAAACCCACCATCTGTTCATCAGACCCTATCCCCACCCATCTCCTACGTTCCATCTCCCTCACCATTGTCCCCTCCATCACTCATATCCTCAACCTTTCACTCTCCATAGCAACTGTTCCCATCAACTTCAAACATGCTGCTGTCACACCCCTCCTCAAGAAACCCTCACTTGATCCCACATGCCCTTCTAACTATCAATCCATCTCCCTCCTTCCCTTCATATCCAAGCTATTAGAACGAACAGTCCACCGTCGCTGCCTCGACTTCCTCACCCCCCAGGCCCTCCTGGACCCACTACAATCTGACTTCCGTCCCCTACACTCCACTGAAACAGCACTCACAAAAGTCACCAATGACCTGTTCTTGGCTAAATCTAAGGGCCTCTATTCCATCCTCATCCTTCTTGACCTTTCTGCTGCTTTTGATACCGTTGACCACAACCTTCTCCTCACCATCCTCTCCTCGCTTAACTTCAAGGACTCCGTACTATCCTGGTTCTCCTCCTAACTCTCCCATCGCTCATTCAGTGTATGCTCTGGTGGCTCCTCCTCCTCCCCTATCTCACTACATGTAGGTGTACCCAAGGGATCTGTCTTGGGCCCCCTCCTCTTCTCTCTCTATACCCAAGGCCTTGGGGCGCTTATCTCCTCCCATGGCTTTAAGTACCATCTCTATGCCGATGACTCCCAGATCTACCTCTCTACACCTGCTATTTCTCCGGCAACCCAGTCCAAGATCTCTGCCTGTCTCTCGGACATCACTGCTTGGATGTCTCATCGCCGATTCAAACTGAACATGGCCAAGACTGAACTCCTTGTCTTTCCATCCAACTCCTCCCCCCCACTTCCCCCTCTCTCAGTCCATGTGGATGGATCTACTATCCTTCCTGTTCCCTCGGCCCGCAATCTAGGGGTTATCTTCGACACTTCTCTCTCCTTCTCTGCTCATATCCAGCTTGTAGCTAAGACCTGCTGTTTCTTTCTCTACAACATCAGCAAAATCCACCCCTTCCTCTCTGAAAACACTACCAAAACGCTCGTCCACTCCTAGATCTCCTCTCGCCTCATTTACTGCAACCTACTCCTCGCTGGTCTCCCCGTGAGCCACCTCCTCCCTCTTCAATCCATACAAAATCACGCTGCTCGACTAATCTTCTGCCAGCCTTGCCATGCCCACACTACTCCTCTTTTCAAGTTGCTTCACTGGCTCCCTGTCCAATTCCGCATCCAATTCAAGCTTCTCCTACTGACCTATAAATGCATTCACTCTATGGCCCTTCAATACCTCTTATCTCTTATCTCCCCCTAGGTCCCCTCTCGTATTTTGCGCTCCGCTAACAAATTATTTATTATTTATTTATTTACATTTCTTATATACCGCACTATTCGACATCAGCGCGGTTTACATCGAAAAAGTTCAGAACATATACATGTGTCTGAGTTTACAAAAAACAGGATTACAAAACTTGGATAACAGGTAATTACAAATAACAGGACAGCCAACTTGGCATGCGAGTATAACTATTTACATCATCAAGTTACAGAAAATAAAACGTACAATTAATGGTCATAGGACACCTTACTACGTGCGGTATCATGGCTCACTAGGTAATTTGGTGTCACTATCAGTCTTGGAGCGGAGGCATGCTTCTGTGATTGTTGGGAAGTATTTGAGGAATAAGTAGTGTTTGAGGGCCTTTCTAAATTGAATTAGGCTAGTGATTGCTCTAATGTTTGTTGGCAAGGCGTTCCAGAGTTTTGGAGCATGGAGACTGAAAGCCCTGTTTGCTGTCATTGTGGTACATCTCGTGAGTTCTCGAGGTATCATTAGCATATTTACAGCTATTGATCTTCTTGATCTATTCGGGGTTATGGGTTTGATGAGGTCGGTTAATGAATTGGAGGAGAGATTATTTACTGCGTTGAAGGTCATTAACAAGGTCTTGAAGATGATCCTGGCATGAATAGGAAGCCAGTGTAACTGCTTCAAAAGGGGCATCACATGGTCACTCCTAGATGCCCCATGTAAAACCCTCGCTGCGCTATGCATTGTGAGCTGTAAGGGGTTCAAGGTGGCTTGAGGGAGGCCTAGTAAAATGACATTTGCATAATCCAAGTGAGGCATGATCAGAGCCTGGTAGATGGTACGGAAGTCTTCTGGTTCAAGTAAGGGGCGAAGATGTCTGAGTGAACGGATCTTGTAGTATATAGATCTTACAGTATTAGCTATATGTGCCTTCATGTCGAGGTTTTGATCAAGTGTAACACCTAGGTACCTTATTGTGGGCTTTGTTTGTAGATCAGCTTCTTTCACCTTCAAGTATTGTGGGGGGATAAAATTCGGATTCTTCGATATGAAGAGCACCTCTGTCTTCTTATGTTGGATCCTGAGGTTTTGTGATGTGAGCCATTCCGATATGGCATTAAAACAATTGGTTAGGGGGGATAGGTCTAATTTGTCTAAGTCAAAAGGCATATAAAGGAGGACATCATCTGCATAAATCATGCAACTTACATTGAAGGACCGGATGATCTTACAGATAGGTTGCATGTATATATTGAACAACAAAGCGGAGAGGGAGGATCCCTGTGGAACCCCCTGACCTTGGTGAAATGGTTCTGACATTGCTCCAGCAGATCTAATGTGTTGCCATCTTCCGGACAAGTATGATCTGCACCATTCCAGTGCAGTTCCACTGACGCCTTTCTCTTTTAGCCGTATTAGGAGGATCTCATGACTTACAGAGTCGAAAGCTGCGGCTATGTCGAGGAAAACTAGTGCAAATCCCTGCCGGATGTTGTTAATACCAGAGATTACATTGTTGAGGAGGGTGGTAAGGAGTGTTTCTACACCGTGTAACTCTCTGAAACCATGCTGGCAAGGATCCAGTGGAGCAGCAGCATCTATATGGTCTTGTAGTTGACTTTGAACCTCTTTTTCAATTAACTTTGCAAGAAAAGGAATACTTGCAATAGGTCTGTAGGAGTCTACACTTTGGGGGTCTAATTTACTATTTTTTAGAAGCGATCTGATAGATGTTTGCTTGAGGGCAGAGGGGAACGTACCAGAGGTGAATGACAGGTTCATTATTCTGGTTACACAGGTACACTACCAAAAAACTGCCTCCAGTTTTGCAACTGATTCCTATAGATTTTGGGGTGCTGAATCCAGGAAAAATTGCCAAAATGTTCCATCACGTCACGTTTTCTTGCAAAATTAGATTTCTTACCCATATAAGGAATGTTCACATAATTTCTTTTTAGCCAACTGCAGTTTATTTTCTTGGCCCAAAATAGAGGTTGTAATGGTTAACTAACTAGAAACACTCCCTCATGATATTTTAGAGTGTTTTGTATTCATTTTATACATTAACAGGACAATTGGGAGGCGGGGGGCTAAATCCAGTACTCGCGCTGGCGCATGTTCTTTCCTGTTCGCCTCGCCTCGTTCGCTCGCTCAAACACGGTGGTTACGACATGAACGTTCCTGTCAAATTTCAGTTTCTTGCAAGTTCATTATTACCTTTTGTTTGCTCAGTCGTAATCCAGCTTTATTCCGAAGTGGTTCACTACAGTTGTAGTTTGCAGTGCTGTGTATTTGTGATGGCTCACAGAGCCAGAGGTTGCGTCAACTCTCCGGACAGTTTTTGTTTTATTTGTGGGGAATATACCGTGAAAAAGCGGCAGAGGAACATTTCTGCATTTATTAAAAAAGTATATTTCGCCTATTTCGGTTTGAAGTTAGGCGATCAAGACAAACCGTGGGCTCCTCACAAAGTGTGCAAGACATGTGAGGAAGATCTACGCTTATGGATGAAAGGTAAAAAACAAGCATTTCGTTTTGGAATACCTATGATGTGGCGTGAACAAAGAGACCACAGCAGTGACTGCTATTTTTGCTCTTGCATTGTGAAGGGATACAACTTAAAAAATAAGAACGTAATAAGTTACCCCAACCTTCCCTCAGCAATTAGGCCTATGCCTCATAGCAACGAAGTACCTGTGCCTGAACCACCAAAATCTTTGGATCATATTTGTGTGGACGGTTCTGATCATGATGAGACTCATCAGATGGCTTTTCCCAATGAGTCCAGTACTTCCGAGTTTGAAACTGAACCAGATCCGAAACCTGAACTTTTCTCTCAAGCTGAATTGAATGATTTAGTCCGGGATTTAGGACTCCCAAAAGATGCTGCCCAACTGCTAGGTTCTCGGCTTAAACAGAAAAATCTATTGTCACCAGGAACAACTTTTTATTGGTACCGCAACCACGAGACACAATTTTTGAAGTATTTCAGCAAAGAGGAAGATTTGGTATTTTGCAACGATATATACGGCGTGATGGAAAAATTTAAACTCAAGTATGATCCTGCTGAATGGCGGCTGTTCATTGATTCGTCAAAAGACAGCATAAAAGGTGTTCTTCTTCATAATGGCAACACATTCGCTTCAGTTCCTATTGCTCACTCTGTTATTCTCCAAGAAAAATACGAGAATTTGGCCCTGATTCTTCAGAAGATTCGTTATGATGAGCATAAGTGGATGATTTGTGGAGACTTTAAAATTCTATCCATGCTATTAGGGCAGCAATCCGGTTTCACCAAATATCCCTGCTTCCTTTGCTTGTGGGATAGCCAGGCCCGCGACCTACACTGGGGGAAAAAAGACTGGCCAATTCGGGAGTATTTGAGACCCGGTGAGAAAAATGTTCTTCATGAGAGCTTGGTACCTCGTGATAAAATTTTATTACCACCTCTTCACATTAAGTTGGGTCTCATTAAGCAATTCATCAAGTCCCTTCCAAAAGATGGTGAGTTCTTTCGGTACCTTTGCTCAAAGTTCCCCCGACTTTCTGAAGCAAAGCTAAAGGAAGGAGTGTTTGTTGGCCCTGATATAAGGAAACTCATTTCAGATGGAGCATTCGCTGAAACGATGTCTGAGAAGGAAAAAGAAGCCTGGGATTCCTTCAAGGATGTTGTTCTCAAATTCTTGGGGAACAGGCGGGATGAGAACTATAAGGATATTGTTGCCAGGATGCTCAATGCCTTCAAAGAACAAGGCTGTAACATGAGCCTGAAAGTCCATTTCTTGCACTCCCATGTGAACTACTTTCCCGAAAACTTGGGGGCATACAGTGAAGAACAAGGTGAAAGGTTTCACCAGGACATCAAGGACGCAGAGAGAAGGTACCAAGGAAGATGGAACACCACTATGATGGCTGATTTCTGCTGGTTGCTGCTGCGGGAAACCCCAGATGAAAAATACGCCAAGCAGCGCACCAAGAGAAGCATTCGGGGGAAGAAGAAACGGGCCCACCAGGAGATTGATTGACCCAAGAATGACTTTAAAATCTAAACTGTGTTGACAAATATCGTGTTTTTACTAAACTTTGAAATAAAAATTTGCTAGTTATTACCACAGTGTCGGATCTCATTTATTAGAATTTTATTTTCACACCATCGGGTGTTTGTCTTCATGTATTGCAATGGTGCAGTTTGTGTTTTCTATTCTTACATACATACCTGTACAACATTTTTTGCACATTTCTTTGCTTTGCTTTGTGTCTAACCTCGCTCTTATATGCTCAATATTTGTGCACATGTATGTGGCTATTTTAAGTGCAGACAATTTTACTACCATCACAGTGTGTTTTGTTGACATTACTCTATTCTTATGTGCTGCCTTGTTACAATTTTCTTTATTCTTATTTGAATAACTACTAAACAATTAGTATAAAGAATTCATCCAAGAAACTTTTATCTCGATCGCACTCAATCTGAAACGTTCACCTCAAACTGCTAACCCAATGTAGCAAAAAATCTGTACGTGATGGAGCAAATTGGTTACCAGATTTGGATTCAGCGCACCAAAAAACGTAAAAATCAATCGAAACATTAGAGGCAGTTTAAAAAAAATTTTTTTTAGTGTACCTGTGTTATTATTGTGCTGAATTCACTACGCAGTTCCTTTATCCAAAAAGCTGGGCAAGGGTCTGTCTGTGCAGTGGTGGTATTGAGCGATATGATCAGGTCTTTGATGCGCTTTTTGGCAGGGGTAGAAAAAATGGTTAGAGCTTTTGGGCAATCTTGGACTGCGGAGACAGATTCTATTGAAGGTTTGTTTGTCTGTGCAATTTTGGACTGTAGATAAAATGCAAACTCCTGAGGATGGATCTCAAATTGCTCTTCAGGAGCTGGTTCTTTAGAGAGGTTCTTGACCAAATTAAACAAATCATGGGGTTTGTTTAATTAATTAATTTATTTATTTATCTATTACAGGCTCTTATATACCGCACTATTTGAGATCAGCGCGGTTTACAATATAACAACAATATACCAGAACAACAGGTTGTTTGGTTTTACATATAACATGAACGCTTCAAGGTGTCTGTATGGTACTGTTTCATTCTCTCTGTGATGGCCTTGCAGTGTATGGATAGCTGATAGATGTAAGCTGCCTGGTCTACCATGGAGCGTGACCGACGCCAGCGTTTCTCAAGACTCCGTAGTTGGGATAGTGATAGTCTCAGCTCCTCTGTATACCATGGTGCAGAAGTTCTTTTCTTTAGCAGCCTGCTGAGTGGTGGTCGAAGTGCTATCACGTTGAGAATGTTGTTCCAGCAAGAGATTAGATCTTCCAGATTTAGGGATGTCTCGTTAGGAAGCGAGCATGTTCCGGACAGGATACGATCCCTGTTAAATGGAAAAAAGCTTCTGGCCAGAGATCTAGAACCCTTGCTTTGCGCACTGTTGGTCATTGATTTCATGTTGTGAGTGGGAATCTGGAAGGTAATAAGTTTGTGATCTGACCACAGCACAGCGGATATGGACATTGCGGTGTTGTATGATTGGTCATACACTGATTGTGGGGCAAAAACAAGGTCGAGAGTATTTCCCTTTACATGAGTAGGTTCGTTCACTAATTGTTGGTATCCAAGGGTCTCAAGGGCTTCAAGGAAGGCTGATGCTTGGCTATCTTGAAGCGCTGGTAGGTTAAAATCACCTACAATCCAATTTGGGGTATTAGGATTCTGGATGAAATTACTTCTATCAATGCCCTTCACCCGCACCATGAACTCCCGACTGCGCTCCTTTCACCTTGCGGCACCATACGCCTGGAACAGGCTACCTGCGTCTGTGCGCCAGGCATCCTCCCTGGCCCTTTAAAAATTCAGGTTGAAGACCCATCTCTTCACCATTGCATTTAGATCCCGACTCCATTCTCATCTTACCCTAAACCCCGTCAGCGTCTATGACCAAACTATAGACCAAACTATACCTCACTGTACCCTGTGCAGAACTGACTAATGCTCTGTACTTTTTTTTCTCTTAACTAGATTGTAAGCTCCGACGAGCATGACTCTGACGGGTAGGGACTGTCTCTTGTATGTTGGCTACCTCTTGTAGATTAGCTGTGCAGTGCTGCATGCGTGGCGCTTTATAATTTCTCCGCTTTCTCCGCTACAACACTCCGGCTCTCCTCCAGCTCTCCCGGCGGGGATAGAGCGAGCAGGAGCACCGCACCGCCCCCACCAAGAAGATCTGACCAATCGGGGCAACGGGCAGGAGATTTAAAAAGGAGCCCTGAACGGGCGCGAGCCCCTTTCTCCGCTACAACACTCCGGCTCTCCTCCAGCTCTCCCGGCGGGGATAGAGCGAGCCGGAGCACCGCACCTCCCCCACCAAGAAGATCTGCCCAATCGGGGCAACGGGCGGGAGATTTAAAAAGGAGCCCTGATCAGGCGTGCCCGCGCCTGAGGGCCGCGCAAGAGGGCCCTTTGGTGTGGCCCTTAGGCGGTGCACTGAGGCCAGGTCCATTTAGATCCCCTACGACCTCCAGCAGCAACATCCCGGGACATATTCAACATCTGTGTAATTGAGCTCCTTCCAGCTCCAATCCAACGAAGCGGCCACTCTCCACTTAAAAAGGAGCGCCACCCGAACTGCAACCTCTTGATCATCCAGCTCTCCCAGGAGGGAGAAGAGCTTTTCACCCGGACCAAAGCCTCCCCGCAGGAAAGAGCACCATCTGGGCCGACACCTCACTGCTCTCCAGCTCTCCCAGGTAGAGACGAACTGCCTGCTCTGCCCACAGCAACGAAGCGGCCTTGTGCTGCCCAATCTTGAGCTCCCTCCACTGTGTGCCCATTGTGCTTGCACATTGCGCCCCCACCAACAGCAACCACAAATATGCTGCACTAAGACCAACTTGCCCTGAATACCTGCACCAAGACCTGAACTACCCTGTATACCAGGCCCCACCTACCTCGTGAGTATGACCTATTAGATCTAAGACTGCCACTACCTAATAAGACTTCATCATTCAATCGAATAACAAAAGTCTATAACTTTCTAGCAATACAGAGGATGTTAGCACTGTATTATAACAAACCCCACCACACTGCTTAATTTTGTATAGTTCTGTTAACTTGCATAATTAACATCTTACAGTATCATTGTATACTCGTAACTGCTGCATTGAAGGTACCAATATACTGTTACTGCACTGTACCCACCACTCTGCTTAAATTGCATAACTCTGTTTAGTTTGCATAGCTAACAATATACAGTAACATTGTATAATCTGTTCTGCTGCACTGAAGGTACTGATATACTGTCACTGCACTATACCTATTACTCTGCTTAAATTGCATAGCTCTGTTTTAATTTGCATAGCCAGTAACTGATAGTACCATCGTATATTCATAACTGTTGCATTTCAGACACTAATACACCCCACATTCACAAGGCACCCATACCCACACAATTAAAAAAATGCTCCCCCCTAGCCTAATCATAAGCATACTATACTTACTCAGTAATACACTATCTAGATCTCTCTCTGACGCAACCAGCCTCAACTCAATTCTGATCATAAGAGGACATGGAAGGAGAGTTCACAGAAACACACACCACTCACCCCCAGAATACCCCCAGAACCCACACCCCCACTTAATCCACATACCACTTTTACACCACACCAAAACCAAGAAACTCCAAGACCCACGCAACCTTCGATGTGCCCTCATAAATGCACGATCAGTTCGCAAAAAGTGGCCAGTCATACCTGCCATCATATCACACCTCAACTTTGACATGCTCCTGGTGACCAAATCGTGGCTCAATAACTCTGACTCAATCCTCATCAACCATCTCACCCCCTCTAACTTCACATTCCACGCATGTCACAGAACTGACCGCAGAGGTGGTAGAGCATTCATCCTAGTTAAAACTGACTTACACTATCAAACAATCTGCTCCAACAGCTCAACTCACCTTGATACTATCTCTATTGCTAACAAATACAACACAATTAACCTAATATACAGATCCCCTTCCTCATCTACTGACGACCTTGCAACTATAATTGACCTAGTTTCTAACCCCCCAAATGCACGTAAGCCAAATTGGATACTGGGTGATTTCAATCTCCCAGCTCTACATGATACCCACTCCAGAGCCCTACTCGAAGCTCTCAGTAACCTACACTATGATCAGATAGTGGATGCCCCTACACACCAAAAAGGGAATACGTTAGACCTTATCTTCAGCCCTAGACCAGGAGTAAAGCCTGACCACAAGTTCAATGTAACCATCTCACCTGTACCATGGTCCGATCATAATCTAATCAGTTTCCAAATGCCATTATACCAAGACAGAGAAAACACCCCTGAACCAACTGAAAATACAATAGTACATTCCAGACGCTTCAGACACTTTGACGGTGAGGAGATCACCAAAAACGTCCTCCCCAACATCAAGACTACTTCTCCAAATCTTGAAGAAGTACTAGACTCGTGGAATACCAACCTGAATACCTTTGCTTATGTACCTTCCCAAACGAAACCACAAGTCATAGAGCAGCAACCAAATAAGAAGGGTTCTTCACCCTGGTATACCGCAGAATTAAAGACCTCTCTATGAGCCCTCAGGAAATTGGAAAGAAAGTGGCGACGCACCCGAGCCACATCAGACTTGACGCTCTACAATTCCCACCTGCTAGCCCATCGAAATCTTATATCCTCTAAAATGAAAGAATACCACTCTGAACTGCTAAACCGATCACTGAACAAGCCTCATGACCTGTTCAACATAGTTAAGTCCTTAACGAAGGACCAATCAGCGTCACAACCAGTTCTGATACTCCCCCAAGACTATGCCGACTACCTGATAGCCAAAACCAACAACGTTAGTAAAGCCAAACTATCCTCCCCCACCACGAACCCACCCAAACAGCTCTCCACTTTCTCAACACCGTCTCCAAGAAGCATTGAGAGCATCATTTCCAGCATCAACGCCACAACGGCCCTAACGACCCTTGTCCAGCTCTCTGGATAAAGTCACTACGCCATGACGTCAGCCCGATAATAGCCAAAATCATTGACCTATCCTTCTCTTCTGGACATTTCCCATCAAGCCTTAAGAAGTCATCCATCAGGCCCCTCTTAAAGAACGCCAAACATGATGCCCAGAAGGTCGAATCATACCGACCCATATCCAGTATCCCATTTCTAGCAAAGATAATCGAGAAGGTGGTTCAACAAAAGCTGCAGGATCATATTGACTCTAATGCCCCCCTCGACCCAAGCCAACACGATTTCAGAGAATCCCACGGTGTTGATACTGTCCTCACCACCCTCATCAACACACTCATTACTGGGATTGACTCCATCAAACAAGGATATGCACTAATTTTCCTCGACACTGCCGCAGCATTTGACTCTGTAAACCACGAACAACTTCTAATTCGACTGCATGATAAAGGGATAAGCGACCTAGCATGGCACTGGTGCAAATCTTATTTAACCGACAGATGGCAGCAAATACGAACAGGAGCCACAACCTCTCTACCATTCAAACAACAATACGGAGTGCCCCAGGGCTCATCCCTCTCCGCACTCCTTTTCAATATTTACATGCAACCGATATGCGAAATAATTCGATCATTTAAAATCTCCTGCCTGCTCTACGCAGACGACGTATTACTCTTTACTCCATTCACAACTGAGACCCCAGATTTCACCCAACTAATAAACTGCTTCAATGCCATAACCGATTGGCTCCTCTCCCAAAGTCTCAAAATCAACTTTAAGAAGACGGAAGTTCTATTTGTGACAAGGAACCAATCCTTCATACCTCCGAAAACCATAAAGACAAGAGATGCGGAACTCTCATGCAGACCCTGCATCCGCTATCTAGGCGTGACCATAGACCAACAACTCAATTTCAAAACACACATCAACAACATAATCAAACAAATATACCACAAGATACGAATCCTACCACATCTTCAACCCTTGCTACAAGCTGAGGATTTCAGAACAGTCTTTCAAGCTTTGGTGATCCTCCACTTTGACTACGCCAATGTCATCCTACACGGCCTTCCCAAAAATACGATAAGGCCCCTACAATTAGCGATGAATACAGCTGCAAGATTCATGAGTGGAGCCTCCAGAGCTGATCACATCACCCCGGTGCTAAAAGACTTACAATGGCTACCAATATACTGTCGACTAACATATAAAGTAACCATCATCACTTTCAAAATCATCAACAAGATGGCCCCCACAGCCTTAATGGACCTCATTCACCCCATCACTGCGAACAGAGAAAGGAGAACATGTACAGCAAATACACTAACGATTCCCAGAGAAATAACAAAATGCACAAAGTCAACCAGGAACACAGCATTCAAGCTTTATGCCCCTAGTTGCTGGAACATACTCCCTGCACCCATTAGAGCCACCAAAGACCTAGCTCAGTTCAGAAGAGCGCTTAAACATCACCTCTTTCTCCTACACTATTCACAGCAATCTAACACGCCACCCCTTAACATGCTATCAAGTATGAACACGTAAACCTTACCAATGGATGTACAACATACTATAAATACAGTCTGTAAATAGATGTAAATTGTTGTACATAGTTACCATCAGTTGAAATCCAAGTTAATCTACCCTGTTCATTGTAAGTGCTCTGCTTTGACTGCACAAACCGGTTATATGTAAACCACGCTGATTTTTAAGAGTGCGGTATATAAGAACAACAAATAAATATAATAAATAAGTGCTGAATAGTAGTAGTAGTGTAACATGTATGATTTTCCCCCATGTATGAGGATAAACAGCTGCACTTGAGAGTGAATATGGGCACCTCCTTCCCTTTAAGAGGTTTAAGGTCCTATAAAGATACAATTATCCCAGGGGTGGGTGGGAATTGAGGAGGGAAGGAGGGAAAGAGGACCTATTAAAAGTTGGTGAGGAGTCTTAAGTGTGCACTAGGTGCAAGTTGCTGTTTGCTCTCAGGGAATGAATCTGATCTCTGGAGGCTAGAGTAGCAAATTTGGAGGACATAAGACAGACAGAGAGGTACATAGACGAGACCTACAGGGATGTAGTACTGAAGTCCTATCTCCAGTCTGGCAGAATCCCTGTTGCCATGAAGGAGAGAGGTCACGTGATAGGAAAGCTTCACCCTGGTGTGGCAGGAAGTGATCCTATAGCTAGTACCTGTCCTCCAGGTGATGTAAAATCCTCTCGCACCAAGGAGGTTTCTCCAGGGCCAAGTGCCCATGAGGGAAGGGTTGGGACAGTTGTTAAAACTGGTGATTCAATGATTAGGCATCTAGATAGCTGGGTGACTGGTGGATATGAGAATTGCCTGGTAACAGGCCTGCCTGGTGCAAAGTAGCGAACCTCATGCACCACCTAGACAAAGTCTTAGATAATGCTGGGGAGGAGTCTGCTGTCTTGGTACATGTTGGTTCCAATGGCATAGGAAAGTGTGGTAGGGAGAATCTGGAAGACAAATTTAGGCTTTTAGATAGGAAGTTGAAATTCAGAACTTCCAGGGTAGCATTCTCTGAAATGCTTAAGAACATAAGAACATAAGATATGTCATACTGGGTCAGACCAAGGTCCATCAAGCCCAGTATGGCCAATCTAGGTCATACGTACCTAGCAGTTTCCCCAAAAGACACAGGTTCCACAATGTTTGTACTGGGTCAAGCATTGATATCCTGGTTCCCTTCTTAATAATGTTTTATGGACCTTTCCTCCAGGAACTTGTCCAAACCTTTTTTAAACCCAGCTACACTAACAGCCTTTACTACATCCTCCGGTAACAAATTCCAGAGTTTGATTACACATTGAGTGAAAAAATATTTTCTTTTATTAGTCTTAAATAGTTTACCCTGTAGCTTCAGTGCATGTCCCCTAGTCTTTCTATATTCTGATAACGTAAACAATCGATCTACGTTTACCCGTTCCACTCCGTTCATTAATTTATAGACTTCTATCATATCTCCCCTCAGCCGTCTCTTTTCCAGGTTAAAGAGAACCCAAAAGGCAGGCAGAGCTCCGGAGTCTCAATGTGTGGATGAGAAAATGGTGCAAGGATAGTGGTTTTGGATTTGTTTGGAACTGGGCAACATTCTGGGGAAAGAAGGGACTTTTCCAAAGGGATGTGCTCCTCCTTAATCAGGATGGAACTAGGATGCTGGCATTAACCTTTAAAATGGAGATAGAGCAGCTTTTAAATTAGATAATGGGGGAAAGCCGACCGTCGCCCTAGAGTGCATGGTTCAGAAAGATGTATCCTTGAAGGATACTAGCAAAAGACTGAAGTTAGGGCATATCGACAGAGAGGTTCCAATAAAGACAAAAGTAACCCAAATGCCTTAAGTACAGAGCAGACAGAACTTAAAGATTCCAAATTACCCCTGCCTACTGATTAATATGAATAAAATACAGCATCTAAAATGCTTGCATGCAAATGCTAGAAACCTAAAAAATAAGATAGGAGAGTTAGAATATAAAGCACTAAATGAGAAGTTATATAGACATGCTGGAAGGAGGACAACCAGTGGAACAATGTGATACAGGGGTAAAATTACATCACAATGATACAGTAGATCAAATAGGTAGAGGGGTTGTGCTCTGTGTTAGAGAGGGAATTGAGTCACACAGGATTAAAGCTTTGCAGGAAACAAAATACACTGTAGAATCTCTATGGATTGAAATTCCATGTAGAAAGGAGAAGGCGATGGTAGTGGAGGTCTACTATCAACCACCTGGCCAGAGTGAATAAATGGATGATAAAATGCTCAAAGAATTCGGGGAAGCTAACGATATTTACAGCACAGTAATAATAATGGGTGATTCCAATTACCCTGGTATAGACTGCATCAGTATCACAGCAGGACATGCTGGAGCAGCTGGTTCATGAACTGACAAGAGGGGAAGCCATCTTGTACCTAGTCCTTAGTGGAACACAAGATCTGGCCACTTGGCAATAGTGATCATACCATGAAAATGTTTCATTTAATAAATGGAAGAAGGACGGCAAGGAAATCCACAGTACTACCTTTTAACTTTCAAAGGGAGACTTTGATAAAATGAGGAAAACAGTTAAGAAAAAACTAAAAGGAGCAGCTGCAAAGTTAAAGATTACATCAAACATGGATGTTGTTTAAAAACACTGTCATGGAATCCCAGACCATAGCCCTGCTCTGTTGAGGTATTCCTAACAGGGGCTCTACAGGTCAAACAAAGGTAAGGATTTGAGGGTTTATTTTTATTAAATTGCTAGCTCTCAAACTGGGAGCTCTTAAAAGGGTTTTTGTATATTTTTAAAAGCAAAGTTACTTTCTTTTTGGTGCTTTAGTAGAAATTTCCTTGAGCAGAGTAGGTTGTTGAACTCTAGTAACCTTCTCAGCTTTTGGGAACTGCTGACACCTAATCAGGTGTTAGTTCCCTCCCTACCCACCTCGACTCCCACCCACCCCTAGTGAGCAGTCTTGCTTTATAGGGCACTTCCCCATTTAACAAAGCACAGAGACTTGGAGCAGCACATTTTGAAGATAATTAAAGAGATTTAACTGTTTTTTTCTCTGAAAGGAGAGCTGGGAAACCGGCTGGTACTTGGTAGATCTCTCTCTTTTGCTTTAACAGATACCTAAGCTCCACGAACAGAACAATGGCTGGGAAAAATCATATCACTAAAGCTGTTGCCCCCATTAGAGCTTCTGCCTCTGTCTAGACAGAGGTCCTAATGCCAGTTGAAGGACTGGTTCCATGTGCAGGGTGCCTGCATGCTGAGGTTCTGAGGAAACAAGTGGAGGAACTCAGAGAGGAGGTAGTGAGGCTGAGGAGCATTCAAGACAGTGAGAAGTACATTGATGAGATGCTTCTTGCAGCAACCAAGCTCTCCAGGACAGGAGAAGATGGGTGCCAACAGAATGTCGATGGTTGGACACAAGTCACCAGGGCCTGCAAAATCACCAATCCAACTTCTCCAGCCTTTGAATTGAAGAACCATTATGCAGCCCTGGAAGTGGAGGAGGTGACAGCATCCCTGGAAAGGGAAGAACCAGAGCTCAAGTACCCCAAAGTTGCAGAATCAGTGACCATAAAAAAAGTGAAGGGTAGTGGTGGTTGGAGACTCTCTTATGAGGGGTACTGAGGCATCCATCTGCCGACCAGACTTGATGTCCATAGAGGTATGCTGTCTGCCTGGTGTCAAAATCCAAGATGTTATGGAGAGTTTGCCAAGACTCATCAAGCCCACTGACTATTACCCAATGTTGCTAATCCATGTTCGAACAAATGATACTGCCAGGTATCCCTCGGAACGTATCAAAAGTGACTTCATGGCTCTGGGACAGAGGGTGAAGCAGTTAGGTGCACAGGTGGTGTTCTCTTCAATTCTCCCTGTTGAGGGTAAGGCCAAGGCAGAGAGGCTCACAGCCTGGAGATGAATGCATGGTTGCATGGATGGTGTCATCGAGAGTATTTTGGTTTCCTAGACCATGGGATGCTGTTCCAAGGGTTGCAGAGAAGAGATGGCATCCATCTGTCCAAGAAAGGTCAACGCGTCTTCGGTAGTAGACTGGCTAATCTACTGAAGCGGGCTTTAAACTATATTTGTTGGGGATGGGTGAAGAAAGCCCCAGGTAGGTGAAAGCCCCAAGGTAGGTGATACATTAAATACCTTAATTAAAATGGGTAACAGGGGTAACATATGGAAAGCAATATGTATAAATGCCCGTAGCAGGGGAAATAAGATCCTTGATGTTGAAGCTTTGGTGGGAGTGGCTGACTTGGATTTAGTGGCAGTTACAGAAACACGGTTCACAGAAAACCATGATTGGGATGTAGCTATACCTGGCTATACTTTATTCAGAAAGGACAGGCTAGGAAGTAGGGGAGGAGGAGTGGCACTATATGTAAAAACTACTATTAAAGCTTTGAAATTACAGAGCTTAAAAGGGAGAGAGGAGGCATTGTGCGTTAAACTAGAAAGAGGGAAAGAGAAATCTAGTTGCATTGGTGTGATATACATACCACCCTCACAAGAGGAAGAGGTGGACAGAGAGTTAATTGAAGACATATGCAGCATTGCTAGGAAAGGGGAAGTGCTACTGATAGGAGATTTCAATATGCCAGATGTTGATTGGCACATTCCTGCTGCAGTATCATCTAGAAGTAAGGAGATCCTGGATTCTCTACAGGGAGAACTATTCAGGCAATTGGTAACAGACCCCACACGTGAAGGGGCCATACTGGACTTGGTGCTTACCAATGGTGAAAGTGTTTCTGATGTTGTAGTGGGAGATCATTTTGCATCTAGTGATCACCAGATGGTGTGGTTCAGTATTAGGACTAGGGCTGTTAGAATCCATTCAAAGGTGAGGATCTTAGACTTTAGGAAGACTAACTTTGCCAAGATGGGCCAATACCTCAGGGAGTCGTTAGTGGGATGGGAACAGCTGGGGGATGTAGAAAAACAGTGGGCAAAACTGAAAGGGGATATTTTAAGGGCAACCAACCTTTTTGTTAAAATGGTAAATAAAGGTAAAAGGAAAAGGAGACCGCTATGGCTTTCGAAAGAAGTAGCTGAAAAAGTGAAGAAAAAAATGGAGGCCTTCACGAAATACAAGAGATCACAGAGAGAGGAAGACAGGCATCTATATTTGGAAAAACTTAGAGAAGCTAGCAAATTATTCAGGAAGGCAAAGATTCAAAAGGAGGAGAAAATAGCCAATGCAATAAAATGGGGGGATAAGACATTTTTCAGATATGTTAGTGAGAAGAGGAAGGGCAAACGTGGTATTGTCAGACTCAAAGGTGCAGGGGAGAAATATGTAGAAGCTGATAAGGATAAAGCGGAATTGCTTAACAAATATTTCTGTTCTGTGTTCACAGATGAAGAACCAGGAGCAGGACCTCAGAAAACACCCACAAACTGGAACAGAAGCGAGGGACATCTTGAACAATTTTCAGAAGACTGTTCATGAGAAACTAGCTCAACTTAAAGTAGACAAAGCGATGGGACCGGATGGGATACACCCTAGAATACTAAGGGAACTTGGGGACGTTCAAGCAGCTCCACTGACTGACCTTTTCAATGCCTTGTTGGAGTCAGGAGTGGTGCCAAAGGACTGGAGAGAGGCTCATGTGGTGCCTTTACACAAAAGCAGAAGTAAGGATGTGATTGAAAACTACAGGCCGGTTAGTTTAACTTTCGTGGTGAGTAAATTATTGGAAACGCTGCTGAAAGAGAAAATAATGAGGTTTCTGGAGTCCAGCGGATTACAGGATCCGAGGCAGCATGGATTCACCAAAGGCAGGTCTTGTCAGACAAATCTGATTGATTTCTTTGACTGGGTTACCAGGGAGTTGAACTGAGGGAGAGCTCTAGATGTGGTGTATTTAGATTTCAGTAAAGCCTTTGACACTGTTCCTCACAGGCGACTTATAAAAAAACTGAGCACCCTAGGGATGGACCCTAAAGTTACTGCTTGGGTTAGAAATTGGTTGGGTGGGAGGCGACAAAGAGTACAGGTAAATGGAGCTCACTCTGAGGAGAAGGATTTTACCAGTGGTGTGCCCCAGGGATCTGTCCTTGGTCCGATTCTTTTTAACATCTTTGTTAGTGATATAGCGGAAGGGCTGTCGGGTAAGGTTTACCTCTTTGCGGATGATACCAAAATCTGCAATAGAGTAGACACCCAGGAAGGTGTAGATAACATGAGGAGGGATCTAGCTAAGCTTGAAGAATGGTCTAGAATTTGGCAGCTGGGATTTAATGTTAAAAAATGTAAGGTCGTGCATTTGAGCTGCAGCAATCCAAGGGAGCAATATAGTATAGGGGGTGAAGTACTTTTGTCCACTAAAGAAGAGCAGGACCTAGGCGTGGTTGTGTCTGATGATCTTAAAGTAGCTAAACAGGTAGAAAAGGTGACAGCAAAAGCTAGAAGGATGCTTGGGTGCATACAGAGAGGAATGGCTAGCAGAAAAAAGGAGGTGATAATGCCTCTGAATAAGTCTTTGGTGCGACCTCATTTGGAGTATAGTGTGCAATTCTGGAGACCGCACCTTCAAAAGGATGTGAACAGGATGGAGTCGGTGCAGAGGGTGGCTACTAAAATGATTAGTGGTCTTCATTATAAAGCATATGAGGACAGACGTAAGGATCTTAATATGTACACCTTAGAGGAAAGGCAGGATATAGGTGATATGATTGAGATGTTTAAATACCTCCGTGGCATAAATGTTCAGGGAGAGAGCCTCTTTCAATTGAAAGCAAGTTCTGCTACAAGGGGATATGTGATGAGGGTGAAGCGAGATAGATTCGGGAGTGATATGCGGAACTATTTCTTTACGGAAAGAGTAGTGTATCCGTGGAACAGTCTCCCAGTGGAGGTGGTAAAGATGAGGACAGTAACTGAATTCAAAAAACCATGGGACAAATACAGAGGATCTCTAAAGGTAAAAAGGGGACTGTTGTAGTTGTTGATATGGAAGGACAGACTAGATAGGCCATGTGGTCTTTTTCTGTCATCATATTTCTATGTTTCTATGTATCCCACGCTTTAAGAAAAGTGGAAGGAAGTCCAAAAATCTGCCAGAATGGTTAAAGGTGAGATCAGAGAGGCTGTTGTAATCAAAAAAGCATCTTTCAGGAAATGGAAAAAGGAGTCAAATTACAAAAACTGAAAACAACATAAGTACTGGTTAGATGCAAGGTATTGATAAGGCAAGCAAAGACAGAATTTGAAAGAAAGCTTGCTGTAGAAGCAAAAACGCATAATAAAAACTTTTTCATATACATTTGTAGCAAAAAACCTGTGAAAGTCCATTGGATGATTGGATGATAGAGGGGTAAAAGGGGCACTAAGAGGGGTCAAGGACATAGCGGAGAGACTGAATGAATTCTTTGCTTCAGATTTTACTGAAGAAGATGTAGGGTATTTAAAGCTGATGTAGCAGATGAATTGAAAGAAATATTGATAAACTGGGAAGATGTATTACAATTATTTGATAAAAGTAAGAGTAGCAAATCACCTGGATCAGATGGTTTACATCCAAGGGTATTGAAAGACGTGAAATATGAGATTGCAGACCTACTAATTACTAACTATCATTAAAATCATCTGTAATACCTGAAGATTGGAGGATGGCCAATGCAATGCCAATTTTTAAAAAGGGTTCCAGGAGTGATCCAGGAAACTACACACCAGTGAACCTGACATCAGTACCGGGAAAAATGGTAGAAACCATTATTAACAACAACATTTCTGAACATGTAGATAGTCATGATTTGATACATCATCTCGCATCCAGTGATCACCAGATGGTGTGGTTCAGTATTAAGACTAGGCTGACAAAATCCATTGAAAAGGGGCGTCTTAGACTTTAGAAAAACTAATTTTGCCAAGATGGAACAATACCTCAAGGAGTCATTAGTGGGATGGGAATTGCTGGTGGACGTAGAAGAGCAATGGGCAAAACTTAAAGGGGGTATTTTAAGGGCAACAAACCTTTTTTGTTAGAAAGGTAAATACATGTAAAAGGAAAAGGAGGTCACTATGGTTCTCAAAAGAATTAGCTGAAAAAGTAAATAAATGTAAAAAGGAAAATGAGGCCACTATGGTTCTCAAACAAAGTAGTTGACAAGGTGAAGAAAAAGAGGGAGGCCTTCATAAAATGCAAGAGATCACAGAGAGAGGAAGAGAAGCATCTATATATGGAAAAACTTAGAGAAACTACCAAAGTAGTCAGGAAAGCAAAGATACAAAAAGAAGAAGTAATAGTTGATGCCATAAAATGTGGGATAAGACATTTTTCAGATATGTTAGAGAGAGGAGGAAGGGCAAAATTGGTATTGTCAGATTTAAGAGTGAAGGAGAGGAATATGTAGAAGCTGATGAGGATAAAGCGGAATTGCTTAACAAATATTTCTGTTCTGTGTTCACAGATTAAGGGCCAGGAGCAGTACCCACAAATAGGGACAGAAGTGACTGAAATCTTGAACAATTTTCAGAAGACTGTGTTCGTGACGAACTAGCTAAACTAAAAGTAAACAATGATGGGACTGGATGAGATATATCCGAGATTGCTGAAGGAACTTGGGGACATTCTATTGGCTCCACTGACTGACCTTTTCAATGCTTCTTTGGAGTTAGCAGTGGTCCTGGAGGATTGGAGAAAAGAATATGTGGTTCCTTTATACAAAAATGGAAGTAAGGATGAGATTGAAAACTACAGGCTGGTTAGTCTGTCTTCTATGGTGAGTAAATTATTGGAAGCGCTGCTAAAAGAGAGAATAGTGAAGTTTCTGGGGTCCAATGGATTGCAGGATCTGAGGCAGCATGGGTTTACCAGAGGCAGGTCTTGTCAGACAAATCTGATTGATTTCTTTGATTAGGTGACCAAGGAGTTGGACCGAAGGAAAGACCTAGATGTGGTGTACTTAGATTTCAGTAAAGCCACACAGGTGACTTAAAAACAAACTGAGCACCCTAGGGATGGACCTTAAAGTGACTGACTGGATTAGAAATTGGTTGAGTGGGAGGCAAGAAAGGGTACAGGTAAATGGAGCTCACTCTGAGGATTAGGAAATTACCAATTTATGTATTTATATATTTATTTATTTATCCAGTTTTATATACCACCTTCTCTTTCAATCAAAGTAGTTTACATTGGTACGTTAGATATAATTTAGGAGGGGGATGAAAGAGCTAAAAGGGGGCTGGTTAACAGAAGTTGACTATGGGCATTGGGAAGATCCATAGTGTTAAAAATAGAAGTGTTTTTAACATCTTGCGGAAGTCCTTGATGTCCTTTGTGGATTTCATATGTTCAGGTAGAGAGTTCCATAACATAGGTGCGGCAAGTGATGGGGCTCTTCTGATGGTGGACTGATCTGAGCGTTGGAATTCAGCAGGTGTACTGAGCTTATTCATCATGTTACTATGCTTGGGTATTGTGCTATGGTCCTTGATTACCAGGCTTTGGAGGACAGTAGACGAGATGCCGTGAAAGATTCAGACGATGTTTAGGGTTGCTTTGTATCATGCGTGTGAAAGAATGGGGAGCCAGTGAAGCTGTTGAAGTACTGGAATGATGTGTTCTTTTCTGGATGTATTTGTGATGATCCTGGCTGCCGTATTCTGGACCAGTTGGAGAGGATAAATGGATTGTTTTGGGAGTCCTTGGTAGATCGAGTTCACATAGTCCAGAACAGGGGTGATTATTGCTTGGCAAACTGATTGGAAGTGGTCATTGCTTAGGTTGGTTTTGAGGCTTAGGATGACTTTAAACCTTTGGTGTGCTTTGGCGGCAGTTCTGTTGATGTGGTTCTGGAGAGTCAGATTTTTGTCCAGAGTGATACCTTAGTAATACCTTCTTCCTTCACTGATATGGGCTTGTTGTGGATAGTGATTGTTTGAGGTGGCGGGAAAGTGGAGTTCCTAGTGATGAACATCGCTTCAGTCTTGTTATAGTTCACTGAAAGTGAGTTGTTAGTGAGCCAATTAATCATGTTCTCTATACACCCGGTTATAGGGGGTCAGGTCTGGATGTATTATGTTGACAGGGGTGTAGACCTTGATGTCACCCACATCCTGTGGTGTCTGAGTATATTGCAAATGGGCTGTATGTATATGTTGAACAGAATGGATGATAGTGCAGAACCTTGAGGGATGCCGTGCGGTATGTTGAACTTTGTTGATTTGTTTTCGCCACATATGACTTGCTGTGTACGATTGTTGAAGCAGGAGCAGAACCATTTTATGGTGTTGCTGTGTCGGCTGATTTCTTGTAGGCATTGTATCAGTATGGGGTGGGATATGGTGTCAAAGGCTGCAGAAATGTCCATGAAGATTACGATGAATCCTTTTTTGATGTTATCAATGCCCCTTATAAGGTTGTCAAATAGGAAGATTAGTACAGTCTAAATGCTGTGCTGTGGCCTAAACCTGTGCTGATGTGAGTCTAATGGTGAGTTCTGATCAAGGTGATCTTGTAGTTGTATCTGTACAGATTTTTTGATGACTTTTGCAATGAATGGCAGGCTAGAGATCGGCCTGTAAGATTTCGGATCCGCCAGATCAAGGGAATTTTTCTTGAGAATCGGCCGTATGGCAGCTTGTTGAAGGCGGATGGCATGTAGCCCTGATGTAGGGAAAGTTCTACCATTTTTTGGATGTGCTTTCCAAGCTGATCCTTTGAGGCTTTGATCCATGCCACAGGGCAGGGGTCAGTTGAGGAGGTTGTTGTGTTAAGTGTGTCCATGATATGTTCGATCTGCACCAAAGAGGGAACAGTAAAATTGTCCCAGGTTGTCTTATGTGCATAGGTTATCGGGTTGGGTGCTGTGGTATCCTGGTGTTGGGGGAGGTTGCCGTGTCTGCTGAATTGGAAGTTTGCGTAAATTTGGGGTGTCGATAAGGTGTATGTCCTGTTGGGCTGTGTCTTTGGTAAGTTGCCGCACGATGTTGAAACGCTCTCTAGGTCGGTTTGCTGATTTCATGATGATGTTGGTGTAGAATTATTGCTTACATTCATTAATCAAGTTGTTGTATTCCTGTTGCTTGGCTCTGTATTGCTGAAGTGTGTCCTGTGTCTTGTTGCATATCCATTTTCTTTCAAGTTTCCTTAGGGCTTTTTTGGCTTCTCTGACGTTGTCAGAGTACAAAGGCGCATTAGGTCTTTTATGATGGTGTGCCGCAGGGATTTGTCCTTGATCTGATTCTTTTTAACATCTTTGTTAGTGATATTGTGGAAGGGCTATCTGTTAAGGTTTGCCTCTTTGTTGGATGATACCAAAATCTGCTACAGAGTAGACACTCAGGAAGGAGTAGATTACATGAGGAGGGATCTAGCTAAGCTTGAAGAATGATTAAGAATCTGGCAGCTGAGATTTAATGTTAAAAAATGCAGAGTCATGCACTCGGGCTGCCAAAATCCAAGGGAGCGGTACAGGGTAGAGGTCGAAGTACTTCTGTCCATGAAAGAAGAGCAGGACCTAGACATGATTGTTTCTAATGATCTTATAGCAGTTAAACAAGTAGAAAAGGTGACGGTGAAAGCCAGAAGGATGCTTAGGTGCATAGGGAGAGGAATGACCATTAGAAAAAAGGAGGTATAGTGCCACTGTATAAGTCTCTGGTGCGATCTCATTTGGAATATTGTATGCAATTCTAGTGACTGCACCTTCAGAATGATATAAACAGAATGGAGTCGGTGCAAAGTGTGGCTACTAAAACGGTTAGTGGTCTCCGTTATAAAGCATATGAGGTCAGACTTAAAGATCTTAATACGAGCGTATGTATAATAGGAAAGGCGGGATAAAGGAGATATGATAGAGTTGTTCAAATACCTCTGTGGCATAAATGCACAAGAGGAGAGCTTCATCCAATTGAAAGCAAGCTCTGCCACGAGGGGACATAGGAGAAGAGTGAAAGGAGATAGACTCAGGAGTAATATGCAGGAATATTTCTTTACGGAAAAGTGGTAGATGCATAGAATAGTTTCCCCAGTGGATGTAGTAGAAATGAGAACAGTAACTGAATTCAGAAAAGCATGGGACAAACATTGAAGATCTCTTAAGGAAAAAAGGGGACTAATATAGTTGATACATACTAGTTAGGCCATGTGGTCTTTTTCTGCCGTCATGTTTCTATGTTTCTATCAATGCATGCTCGGCCAGAAACAAGATTCTGATCGTAATAAACTTCCTAAAAAATATGACCTAGAGCAGAGGTTTACAAATCTGTCGTGTGGCCTCCCCAGTCAGTCAGGTTTTCAGGATATCCACAATGAATATGCATGAGAGATTTGCATACAATGGAGGCAGTGTATGCAAATGTCTCTCATGCATATTCATTGTGGATATTCTGAAAACCCAACTGGCTGGGAGGCAAGTATAGGAATCCCTGACCTAGACATTATCAGGCTCATTCAATCCCGGATGTACAGCCCCTCTGTACGTCCGGTTTGACCTGGACGTATAGGATGGGGTCCGCGGGACCAGAATTGCGAACAGCCCTGTACATGCAGGCCGGGACTGCGAGTCAGCCCAGACTACACATACAGGGAAATCCCAACTAACTTCATCAGAGCTTTACAATGGAGCTGCAGTGCCATGGTGTCTGGTTGTCATGGCACCACGGCTCCATTGTAAAGCCGCGATCCCAGCCGCCGGCTGAACAAAGGATTTCCCCGCAGCCTGGCCCCCGATCCTGCCTCCTAAGGCCAGGGTCGGGCTGCAGGGAATGTCCTTGAGCCCTCCCTGCCCCATTCTTGCCCTGGGCCCGCCGAAAAAAGATGTCCAGGGAAGTTATTCCACCTCAGAGATTGAATAACTTCCCCGCACAAGTCGCCGGCCCTGGGCATAAAGGACTGAATTAGAATCGGCCCTGTATGTCTAGGGCCAGCGACCGCCCACCGCTCGCCCTAACTCCGCCCCCGTCTAACCTCCCTGTACAACCAGTGGGGAGGTTAGACATCAGTGGGGAGGGCACGAATAGCGGGGATGGACATCCCATTGGGAGAGAATGTGTTTGACTGAATCTTAGCTCACTGAAACAGACAGCATCCTTACAAATCAACTTAGAATACTGAACTATGACATTTTCAACTGTCCAAGAACTGGCCATAGAGATGGAGGTGTATTCATTCTTACGAAAAGCAATTTAAAATTTTGCACAAAATCAGCAGCTAGTACAGATGGCCTTGACATGATTCTGATTTCAAATAAATACATTTACTTGTGCCTCACCTACTGATCATCCACAACAGATACTGAGGAGCTTTCTGCCTTCTAGAAGTGTTATGCTCAAACACCACACAAAACAAACACCTTGTGCTCTTGGGTGACCTCAATCCTCAGTATCCCAAAAGCAATCTGAAGCTTTCATAGAAGCTATGGAATCATTAGACTATAGCAGCGATGGCGAACCTATGGCACGCGTGCCAGCTGTGGCACGCGAAGGCCTTGCAGCTGGCACGCGTGAAGGTCCGCAGAAAAAGAAAAAGCGGGCTCTGGCTGCTGCCGCGGACGCGGACGCGGCAGCATGCAGTGTCCCGCGGGGCCCCCTCCGCCCGCTAAGCCCCTCTGCAAGGGCTTTCAGATTCGCGAGGGAGACAGCGTCTCCCTCGCGTCTCTGTTAAGCCCGCAGGGGCTAATGGGAAATTTCCCATCAGCCCCTTTAGACGCGAGGGACTGATGGGAAATTTCCCATTAGCCCCTGCGGGCTTAACAGAGACGCGAGGGAGACGCTCTCCCTCGCGAATCTGAAAGCCCTTGCAGAGGGGCTTAGCGGGCGGAGGGGGCCCCACGGGACATTGCATTCTGCCGCTGCCGCGGCAGAAGCCAGAGCCAGCTGCTTTTTTTTTTTTTTTTAAATTTGCCATGGGGGGTGGGTTAGGACTGCAAATGGGGTATGGGGGGTTAGGACTGCTAATGGGCTGGGGGGGTAGGACTGCTAATGGGCTGTGGGCTGATGGGGGCTGTCTGGAAATGGGGTGATGGGGGGTTAGGACTGGTAATGGGCTATGGGGGGGGGGGGGTTAGGACTGCTAATGGGCTAGAGAGGGGGGGTTAGGACTGCTAATGGGCTAGGGGGGGTTAGGACTGCTGATGGGGAGGGGTTAGGACTTGAGGTGGGCTGTTGGGTGGGGTTAGGACTGTAAATGGGCTGATGGAGGGTTAACACTGGAGGTGGTCTGATGGGGTTAGGACTGGTAATGGGCTATGGGGGGTTTAGGACTGATAATGGGCTATGGGGGGCTGGGACAAGAAATGGGCTGATGGGGAGGGGTTAGGACTTGAGGTGGGCTGATGGGGTTAGGACTGGTAATGGACTGTGGGCTGATGGGGGGGGTTAGGACTGGCAATGGGCTATGGGGGGCTGACTGGAAGTGGGCTGATGGGGGGTTAGGACTGGAAGTGGGCTGATGGGGGGTTAGGACTGGTAATGGGTTATAGGGGGGGGCTTAAACTGAAAATGGGGTGATGGGGGGTTAGGACTGGAAGTGGGTTGATGAGGGGGGATAGGACTGGTATTGGGTTGGGGGGTTGCTAGGACTGGAAATGGGTTGGGGGGCTGCTAGGACTGGAAATGGGCTGATGCAGGGACTAGAAGGGAATGGATGCTGGGTGAGGCTGGAACTAGAAGGGAGCTGGTGTTGGGGGAGGATTAGAATGGGATGGGGCTGGGAGAGTAAAATGGAGAGGGGAAAAATATTTTGTGTGGGAGGGATAAAAAATCTACAATTGGCCGGGTATTGGGAGAGTAAGTGGGGATTGAGGATGGAGGGGTAAATTTTGAGTAGATGAAATAGGAATGAGGAAAGAGCAAAAGGAGAAAGATTAGTATGTTAAAGCAGATGTAGAGAGAGAATGGAAAAAAAAACCCAAGAAGACAGAAGAAAGGACAAATGGACAGCAGATGGAGAGTTAGCAGAAGACACGAAGAAACCAGAAGAAAGTGGCTGGAACAATTGCAACTGAAAAAAAATGCACAAAAGGTAGAAAAATATCTCTTTATTTTGAATTTATTAATTGGAATATGTCAGCTCTGGGAAATGTGCATCATTAATTTTTGCGCTTTGTTTAGTACAAGAGGAAATTAATATATAGTTTTATTTCTACAGTGTTGTTGTATATTCCAAGTTTGGCTTTTGGGGTTCCCAGTTTAATTATTGTCTTCCTGTTTCTAAATTGTGATTCCTTGTTTGGTAATGGTCTGTTCTGCATGTGTAACTGAGCTGAGGTATTCTGTTTATATAATTCCTATTTGACATTGCCACTTGTTCTTTCCCCAGTAGGTCATGTATTGTTGTTCTCTGAGATGTATTGGTTTAATATTTGCAGTGTTGCCTTTTGATAGGTAGAGTATGGTGCTTTGTGAGTCCTGGTAGTGCTGTTAGGATACGGCGGGTTTGCTATGGGTTCTAAATGGGCAGCGTTTGTAGTAGTTCCTAATGTGCCTGGCGGTTGGTACTGGATTATAGTAATGTAGAAACCTTTTAGTCTTTCTTTATCCATATACTCATTAAGAGGCATGTTTACTAAAAGTTAGTGTATGGTAACATTATGCAAATATTTATGCAAATGAAGCACCTTATGCAAATGGAGCTTTAATTGACGTGCTGGCACTTTGAGGAAATTCTTTGGTTTTGTGCGGCAGTTTGGGCACTCGGGCTCAAAAAGGTTAGCCATCACTGGACTATAGGCAGATCGTCAGCAATCCAATTCATGAAAGAGGAAATATATTAGATCTGATATTCACCCCAACACAGTTACTTAATTGTAATGTAAGAGCAACATCCCAAGTTGCCCAAGTACCATGGTCTGACCACTATACAATATCCCTAGGCAGAAACCCCAGCCTTGCCGCCCCCCCCCCAGCTGATACTTCCCCCCCAACTGATACAGTTGCTGTCGCCCCTTCCCCCAGCTGCCATCAATTCCGTCTTTTGTAAATATTCCTGCTGCCCATCTCTTTCTCCCCAAAACGGAATCAGTAGTAGCTGGGAGAGGGGGGCGGCATGGCTGCCCATGTGTGCCGCCACTGCTGCTCACCCATGCCACTGCCACTGCCCACCTGGGCCGGCCACCTAAGCGGCCACCTAGCTCACCTTGTGGACAGGCTGGCCCTGCATCCAACTCCCAAACAACTCCCGTTCCTCCAACAACAGCCTCAATAAGCCTACTTGTCCCCGGTTTAGATACTGACAAACAGATCATTCTAGATGAAATCACTCTCTCCCTGAACATAGAATCAAATAATCTAGCTGATATTATCAACAACTGGAATAAAATTATAAGAGAAAGAGCCCTAGCACCACCAACTAAACAAATGAAAACACACCACCATTTTGCTTGGTATAATCCAGAACTAAGCTGCCTAAAGACAGAACTCAGAAAACTAGAATGCAAATGGCGACAGTCCCTGGACAATCAGGATAGAAATAACTACATGTGTAAATTGCATGATTACTGGAACAAAATCAATGCCTCCAGAAAAGAATACCACACAAAACTCATTATGAGCTCCATAAACAGACTTAGAGAGCTATTTGATATTATAAAATCACTAGTGAAACAGAACGACAACTCAAGAATGGCCAACACCCCAGGACCACAAGAGCTGGCTAACTTCTTCCAATCTAAATTTGTCAATTCAGTCCCAAGTTCACTTATACCACAATACACTAAATTAACCAACAGCTCCCTACAAAAATGAAATTCAATTTCTCTTGAAAATTTAGAAAGCATCATTCTAGGCTTGAACACAGTATCATTTCCACTTGACCTATGCCCAGTAAGCTTGTTTAAGATTGCTTGCACTGAGCTAGCCCCATTCATAAACCAAGATAATTCAGTACTCTTTCATGCAAGGCTATCTACCAATCAGCCTAAAACTGGATCCATCCACCCAATTCTAAAAAATACTAAAGTAGAAACAAATAAGCCGAGCTCATACAGACCCATCTCCAGTCTACCATTCTTAACAAAAATAATTGGAAAAGTAATACTAATGCAATTATAGAATCATATTAATACACACACTCCACTAGACCCATAAAAACATGGTTTCAGACTATACCTTGGAGTGGAAACACTATCTCACTTAATGAAAGAAGGGCATTCAAAAACCCGAGCAAGGATACATCCTAATATTCCTGGATATTATGTCTGCATTCGACTCAGTATGCCATGTTACTACTTTTATGACTACAAGCCATAAGAATTCATAATACCGCACTAGAATGGTTCCACTCATATCTAGCAGGACATTATCAACAGGTGAAAATAGGCTCACTCAGATCTGCTCCATATATGCAAAGACAAGGTGTTTTCCCAAGCCCCGGCACTATCTTCACTACTGTTTAATATATACATACAGCCAATCTGCAATATCATGTTGTTGTTAAGTGCCGTCGAGTCGGAGTCGACTCATGGCGACCCTCTGGATAGCTATCCTAAATTGTGTTCAGTCTTGAGTCAGGCGGCTCATTGTTGACAGACTGGTACCTGTAGCTGCTGTTATTGTATCGATCCATCTCATTGCTGGCCTTCCTCTTTTGCGCTGACCTTCTATCTTGCCAAGCATGATGTCTTTCTCTAATGATCTCTCTCTTCGCATGATGTGTCCAAAGTATGAAAGTCGAAGTCTTGTCATCTGAGCTTCTAAAGAAAGCTTAGGTTTGATCTCCTCTAGTACCGACTGGTTTGTTCTTCGGGCAGTCCATGGTATACACAGTATTCGCCACCAGCACCATAATTCAAAGGCATCAATTTTCTTCCTCTCTATCTTTTTCACTGTCCAGCTTTCACATCCATATGATGTTATTAAAAATACCATGGCTTGAACAAGTTGAATTTTTGTATGGAGAGAGACATCTCTGCTCTTGAGGATCTTATCTAGGTCTTTCATAGCCATTCTGCCAAGAGCAATGCGTCGTCTGATTTCTTGACTGCTTGTTGCTTCTTTATTGATAGTTGATCCAAGTAGGTTAAAGTTGTTCACGATTTCAATTTCTTCTCCTTCAACGATGAACCTGTTGATTATGCCAGTTGTCATGATCTTTGTCTTCTTTACATTAAGGTGCAGGCCCATTTTGAGACTATGTTCTTTGATTGTGAGAAACAAATGCTTCAGATCATCTTCACTTTCAGCCAGTAATGTGGTATCATCAGCATAGCGAAGGTTGTTGATGAGTCTTCCACCAATCTTCACACCTCTGTTGTCTTCATACAATCCTGCTTCTCTGATGATTTGTTCTGCATATAAATTAAACAGGTAGGGGGAAAGTATGCAGCCTTGTCTTACACCTTTGCTTATTTTAAACCATTCTGTTTCTCCTTGTTCCGTTCGAACTGCTGCTTCTTGATCAATGTACAGATTGTATAAGAGTACGATCAGGTGTTCTGGTATACCCATGCTTCGTAATGTGGCCCAGAGTTTCTCATGGTTTACGCAGTCAAAATCCTTGCTATAGTCGATAAAGCACAAATAGATAACCTTTTGGTATTCTTTAATCTTTTCAAGGATCCATCTCACATCCGCAATGATGTCTCTTGTTCCTCACCCTTTCCTGAGCCTTGCTTGCACTTCAGGTAGTTCTTGTTCCAGGTATGGTTGTAGTCTCTTTTGAATAATCTTCAGTAGAATCTTGCTGGCATGTGGGATCAGAGCGATTGTGCAATAATTTCCACAGTCAGTTGGATCACCTTTCTTTAGTATTGGTATAAACACAGATCTTTTCCAGTCACTTGGCCATGATGTTGTCTTCCATATTTCTTGGCAGAGCCTTGTAAGTACGGTAACAGCTGCATCAGATTTCTGTAATACCTCTATGGGAATGCTATCAGTGCCTGGTGCTTTGTTCTATGATGAGGCTTTCAATGCTGCTTTAACTTCTTCTTTCATCACCAATGGTTCCTGATCATAAGGTACAGGTTGAAACGGCTGTTGGTCCACTTGATCTTTATCATATAAAAACTCTGAATATTACTTCCACCTTTTCTTGATCTTCTCAGCATCATTCAACATAGAACCTTGAGCATCTTGTAACATTCCAGTTCGAGGCTGGAACTTTTTCTTTAACTCTCGTAGCTTTAGGAAAGCCGATCTTGTTCTTCCTCTAATAGTTTCTGCTTCTATTTCCTTGCATGCGTCGTTGTAGTACGTTTCCTTGTCCTGTCTTGCTGCACGTTGGAAATCTCTGTTGAGTTCTGTTATTGTCTTTCTTTCTCCTCTGGCTTTAGCTTCTCTGCGTTTCTGGGCAATTTTAAGAGTTTCTTCCATCATCCATTTTGGCCATTTTTGCTTTTTCACCTTTTGTAGAGACTTCTCGCTTTCTTCCAACACAACCTTCTTGATGTCATTCCATAACTCTTCTGGAGCTCTGTCATTTGTATCTAAAGCAGCAAATCGATTTTGCAGGCAGTCTTTAAATTCCAGTGGTATATTCTCAAGGTCATATTTTGCTGCATTCATGAGTGGTTTGCTCTTTTTCAACTTTCGCTTGAGTTTGCATACTAGTAGTTGATGATCTGTACCACAGTCAGCTCCAGGTTTTGTCTTTGTTGATGTTATAGAACTTTTCCATCATTGACCTCCACAGATGTAGTCAATTTGATTTTTATACAATCCATTGGGTGAAGTCCATGTGTACAGTCACCGCTTGTGTTGATGGAAGAAGGTGTTTGAGATGAATAGATGGTTGGTCTTGCAGAATTCTATCAGTCTTTCTCCAGCTTCATTTCTGTTGCCAAGTCCATATTTTCCAACTACTTTGCCTTCTTCTTTGTTGCCAACTTTTGTGTTCCAGTCACCCATGACTATCAGGATATCCTGTTTGCATGTTCTGTCAATTTCAGCTTGTACTTGTTCATAGAACTCTTCAATTTCATTCACTTCTGCAGCTGTTGTTGGGGCATATACTTGAATTGTGTTGATAGGCATTCCTCGTAGACGAATAGAGATTAAGCATTTGCTGACTGCATTGTATTTCATTACAGTTCTTGCAAGTTTCTTCTTTATTATAAATGCAACGCCATTTCTTCTTTGTCTTTCATTTCCAGCATAGTAGACCATGTGATCATCTGATGCAAAGTGCCCGATGTCAGTCCATTTCAGTTCGCTGACACCCAACAGATCAAGTTGTACATGGTCCATTTCATTCTTGACCACCTCCAACTTCCCTTGGTTCATGCTTCGTACGTTCCATGTTCCAATGCATAAGACATCTTTACAGCTTCTGACTCTCATTTCATGCGCAGCTACATCAGCAGTCAGACGTCCCGAGGGCTTTGATTCAACCACATCATAAATGCTGGCTTTACTCTAAGAAGTCTTCAGCTCTTCCCCAGTAGCTAGTTGAGTGCCTTCCGACCTGGGGGACTCATCTTCCAGCACTATAGTGCAATTTGTTTTGTTGTAACTATCCATTGGGTTTTCATGGCAAGATACAGAAGTTGATTGACGGGCCTTTCTTCCGCGCAGTTTAAGTTTGGTGTTGTTGCTGTTGTCACAAAAATATGATCCTCCGCCGTCAACACTATCCCATTCTGCTGCTGCCCAGATGGGTGGTTTGTCTTGGTCTGGCACCTCAGCTGAGACCTATCCATCTTGGGAGACCCTGCCAGTAGTTAAACTACCGATAGTTTAGCTCTCAGCATCACTGATGCACACAAGCCCTCACAGCACGACAAGCTGCAAACCAAGTGAGGGCAATATCATTCAGGCTCATAATGTCTTCTAGCACATCTATGTGGATGACATCATGATCAATACTCCCTTTTCTACCACAAACGCAAACTATACTACAATAATAAATTGCTTTAATGCAATCTCTCGTTTGGTTATTGGATCACCAACTAAGACCAAACTTTAAGAAAAGAGAAGTATTGTACACAACAATGAACCAAAACTTTAGTCTGCCAACTTCCCTTAAGATCAATGATGCAGAATTAGAGGTAAAATCTGAGGTACAATATCTAGGAATAATGCTTGATCAATGTCTAATCTTACAGTCCCATATTAACAAAACTGCAAGAACGATCTACAAGAAAACTAGAACTCTCCAACATTTACGCCCTATAATTGATGCACATGATTTTTTCCAGGCAATGCAACAGTATCTACCATGGAATACCCAAAAATGTCCCTCATCCATTACATATAGCCCAGCACACAGCAGCTCGAGACCTTCAGAGAGTATCTAGAATAAACCACATTACACCCATTTTAAAACAGCTCACTGGTTTCCACTACAACGCCATATCAAAAATAAGGTACTGCTAAACATCTTCAAAATTTCGCACAACCTTATCTCACAGTATCTGCAAACCATCCTCCAAAAGCCAACAGATAACAGACTCAGGAGAAACTGCACACAGAATACAGACAACATGCCACTTGAAAAAAACAAGAGCAACAAAGTTCCTTCTTCACACACACATTTCTGTTATACGAAGCAAGTCTTTAGAATGTTCTCCCTACAAAAACTAGAGCCATAACCGACCTCAGAGAATTTCAAAAGGAACTAAAACACTTCTTTTCAAAGAGCACTTTGGAGAAGAAACATAGTACAACAAGTCCAGCAATGAGCCAACAACCTGAATAGTGTTCATTAGGCATGACCTTTAAATAATGAAAACTGCATCCCACTTAAAAAATATACACTAATGTTATGATATATTAGCAAAACTAATCACATGTAATTAGAAACAGAATCGTAATGGCAGAAAAAGACCACATAGCCTATCTAGTTTGCCACTCCATATCAACCACTACAATAGTCCCCTTTTTTCCTTTAAAGATCCTCTGTGTTTGTCCAATGCTTTTTTGAATTCAGATACTGTCATCATCTCTACCACCTCCACTGGGAGACTATTCCACGCATCTACCACTATTTCTGTAAAGAAATATTTCTGAATATAACTCCTGAGTCTATTCCCTTTCACCCTCATCCTATGTCTCCTCGTAGCAGAGCTTGCTTTCAATCAAAAGAGGCTCTCCTCCTGTGCATTTATGCCATGGAGGTATTTAAACGTCTCAATCATATCACCTCTATCCCATCTTTCCTCTAAAGCATACATATTAAGCTCCTTAAGTCTGTTCTCATATGCTTTATAATGAAGACCGCTTACCATTTTAGTAGCAACCCTCTGCACCAACTCCAACCTGTTTATATCCTTTTGAAGGTGCGGTCTCCAGAATTGCACACAATACTCCAAATGAAATTGCACCAAGGACTTATATAGAGGCACTATCACCCCCTTTCTTCTGCTGGCCATTCCTCTACCTATGTACCCAAGCATCCTTGTAGCTTTCACCATCACCTTTTCTACCTGTTTAGCTACTTTAAGATCATCAGACACAATCACACCTAGGTCCCGTTCTTCTTTTGTGGACAGAAGGACTTCACCCCCTGTACCATATCGCTTCCATTCTTCAAGCTTAGCTAGATCCCTCCTCATGTTATCTACATCTTCCTGGATGTCTACTCTGTTGCAGATTTTGGTATCATCCGCCAAGAGGTAAACCTTACCTGACAGCCCCTCCGCAATATCACTAACAAAGATGTTAAAAAGAATTGGACCAAGGACTGTTCCCTGGGGCACACCACTGGTAACCTCCTTCTCCTCAGAGTGAGCTCCATTTACCTGTGCTCTTTGCTGCCTCCCACTCAACCAATTTCTAACCCAAGCAGTAACTTTAGGGCCCATCCCTAGGGTGCTCATAGGGTGTTTTATACTTTAGATTCTCATGCAACCGACATTGATTTGCGTAAATCATTCTTTTATTTATATATGTTGTATGTATCTGTAAAAACTATGGTTATATGTAAACTGCTTTGATCCAAGGAAAAGCAGTATATAAAAACCATTAAATAAATAAATACATTCCACAAGTTAGATGCACAAGTCCTTTGAATATTAACCTCAAAGAGCCAGCTAAAACTTTTGAAAATCCACTCAATTGAATATAATGGCAGATGGTTATGGTTATTGTTATGGTTAGCATTTATTTAATATACCACAAAACTGAATACAAGCTATGTGGTTTACAACATAATAAAACAGAAATTCAGGAAAGAAACTTGACTAGATTGTAGGCTCTGATGAGCAGGGATTGTCTCTTACATGTCTGTGCAGCGCTGCGTATGACTGGTAGCGCTATACAAATGCTCAGTAGTAGTAGTAGAAGAAAGCAAATTACTAACAAGAGATAGAAGAGAGGGAGAGTAGGATAGGATTACAGCGTAGGAGAGAGGATAGGAGGGGAGGGAAAGGGAGGGGGAGGGGAAGGAAATTCAGCTTCTATTGGTCCCGCATTACAGGAAGCAACTCTTCAAGATGTTGTTGTTGTAAGGCCAAAGGCAGCCTCAAAAAGAAATGTTTTGGAGGAAGTGACATCATCTGTCTGGATGGAAGCTTGAGCTGAGAGCTCCGGAGCTTGGCCCGGCGTTCACTGAAAACTCTTCACTCAGCTCAGACAGCTTATAAGAGCAAGTAGAGAGAGGCAAGCCTTGGCGGAAGACAGGTGGAGGAGGATGACCACGAGGAAGAAAGCCGCGGACCTTAGGGAGTTTGCATATGCTGGAGGGTATGCGGACGGAGCGGAGCATAAGATGGCGGCGACAAGCTCCGTGGGCGGAGAAACCTCAGAGCGGGAGCGGAGGGGAGAAAAGAGTGTAGAGGCAGAAGCTGGAGAAATGGTGGTGCAGAAAGTGACATGAGAGGTATTGAGAGCATGGTTTGAAGAACTAAAGGAAGAATTGGCGACAGTAAAATCTGAGATGGGAGAAGTGTGTGTGGAGGTCAGAGAGGAAGTGGGGGAGCTGACACGCAAAATGGAAGAACACGACCACCAACTAGAACAGTTGCAGACACAACAGAATGCAACGGAGAGATCTCAAAGAGACATTGAACCATGGAAAGAGCAGCTTCTGTATAAAATAGAGGACTTGGAGAGTCGTACACAGAGACACAATTTGAGAATACGGAGAATCCTGAGTTCCGCGATAGCAGGAAAGTGGCAGAGGTAGTTTGCAAGGCAGTCCTGCAGGAGGATGGCACTGCGGAAGAGTTGGCCACGGTAGCATTGGATCGTGCACATAGGGCATTGGGCCCAAGCAGACCAAACAGGCCCAGGGACTTGGTAATATGTGTTAAAGACTTTGAAGTTAAAGAAAGGATAGCAGCACGGATGCGTAAGCTGTGAGACTTTATGTGGCAAGGATATAAAATTGAAATATTTGCGGATCTAGCTGCAGGGACTTTGCAAAGGAGAAGGGAAATGCAGCTTATTACACATGCTTTGCAGAAGGAGAATGTGAGTTACCAGTGGCTGTATCCATTTGGCTTGTTTTTCTGTGCAGGGGACAAGAGCTGGAGGGTGCGAACTTCTGGGAAGTTACAAGAAACCGAGAGAAAAGCTAGTAAGGGCAGCTCCTAATTGAAAGACTGCAAGCTAGCAGGACATGGGACAAAAAAAAAGGACATTCGGGGTCCAGTGCTGGAAGCGCTTATGATGTGCAGGACTGTAATTGCATAAATTAGGGGGAGTGGGGAAGAATGGGTTGGAGGGAGGATTGCTTAAGGGTTTTGTGTTTTAGTAGTGGTATAGAATTTACTGTTTTGTTAATTTTAAGAATATAAAATGTGAGAAGGAAAATGGAAGGGATTGTTTGTTAGGGAATTGAAGGGATTACACAATGGGGAAGATGAAGTGAGCATTGGGGGGAGGAGGGGGAAGGGTAGCTAAGGTATAAAAGGGGGGAGCTGGGGGAGAGGGGCGAAGGGGGGGCTCCAGATAGATGAGCACTACTCTAAAGGAGACCTCAGGAGGGAGAGGGAGGGTGGAAGGGGAGGGGAGGGAGGGGGAAGAGGGTGAAGAAAGGTATAAGGGGAGTGCGGAAGGGCGAGGGGGGGGAAGGGGGTGAAGCAAGTCGGGGAGCATAAAATGACTATTGCCACAATAAATGTGAACATAGAGGAAACGAAGACTAGTGGAAAAAGAAGGGAGTAGATTAAAGGCAGACTTTATATGCATCCAAGAGACACATTTAAAAGTGGGACAGAAGCGAATGCTACAAACAAAGAAATATCCTAAAGTGATATTGGAGGGGCAAAGAGCAGATCCCAGGAAGGGAGGGGTGGGTGTAATGGTAGGAGCAGAGATGCACGACAAAGTGATAGGTGAATACCGAGATAAAGGGGAAAGATGTGTAGGAGTTAAAATTAAGGTGGGAAAGGAACAGGTCTGGGTCTTGAGTCTGTATGGACCCAATGAGAAACAAGGGGAATTTTATGAGCGTATAATGGGGGAATTAGAGGCGTTGGGAGAAACACCAATAATCTTAGGTGGAGAATTCAATCTTACTATAAACCCACAATTAGAAAATGGGGGAGGAAGGGGGTTAGGGAAGAGAGCGGATAGGGAGAAATGAAGGAGGGATTGGGTCTCACAGATGTGTGGAGGTGCAAGCACCCGCGGATGAAGCAGTACATGTTTTATTCAACACCACATGATTCATACAGTCGCATTGATATGTTGTGGGTTGGGGGTATGTGGATGTCTAAGGTGGAAGAAGTGGTTCAGGGGGTCCATTACATGGATGGATCATGCTCCTGTGAGTGTGACATTTAATCTTGGATACAAGGATGAAGGGATAACGTTTTGGAGACTTAATGAATTTATTTATTTATTTATTATTATTTATTACAGGCTCTTATATACCGCACTATTTGAGATCAGCACGGTTTACAATATAACAATATACCAGAACAACAGGTTGTTTGGTTTTACATATAACAGGAACAAGAACTTGGATAAGAGGTAAAATACCTAGGTGTAATAATTGATCATACACTCACCATGCTACCACACATAAAGCAGACAGTAAAAACCATATTCTACAAACTCAAAACCATACAACACCTAAGGCCCCTTCTTGACACACATGACTTTAGATCAGTTGTTAATACACTCATCACCCCCCACTTAGACTATTGTAATAGTCTCCTAATTGGCCTACCACAAAAAAATACCTACCTATTACAAAGAGCCCAGAACATCTGTGCAAAAGTAGTTACTAAAGCCCGCCTAGTAGACCATGTAACCCCTATACTGCTGGAACTACATTGGCTTCCTATAAACAGCCGAATCAGATATAAAATTCTCCTAACCACCTTCAAGCTCCTAAATGACATCGCCCCCTCACATCTATCCACACTAATACACGCCCCATCTGAAACAAGAGCTCGTAGACCAAACGCAGCCCACTCACTTGAGATACCAAAAACATTCATGAAAACTAAAAAATCCACCAGCACCAGGGCCTTCACATTCACTGCCCCCATGCTCTGGAATGATCTCCCAATAGACCTTCGCATCATAAAAGACCTCTCCCAATTTAGGAAAGAACTCAAAACATACCTATTCTCTGAACACTTCAAAATTCCCTACCCCCCAAGTTCAACCCCGCAGCATCCACAGACACACAAACACAAAACCCTTAAAATCACAATTAACTAACCATACACAGACCTACCACAGACACACTGAAAACTCACGAAAAAATGGAAATAAATTCCACCACTCCCACATGACTAATGAAAGCTTCACCCTGTAATTCATTGTATATAACCTTTGGTAAATATCCATTGTAAATAGTTTTTGACAGTTCCTCGCCTCATTATCTGTAAAAAGTTAGAAAACTCTGTTTAATATAACAATTACAGAAGTATACAAAAGTATACAAAATGTAAATAGTTCCTGACAGTTCACCGCACTATTATCTGTAAAAAGTTAGTAATTTCTGTTCTATGTAATGTATACAGAAGTATACAAAATTGTTAACTTGTTCCATGTAGACCGCCCCTGATCTCTGGAAGGGGCGGTATAGAAGAAATAGATAAATAAATAAATAAAACAAGGGGGAAAATGCTGAACTGAAACTATTTACATATGTAATTACATGTATATACAGCGGTATTATTCTTAGATTGGGATGGGTCATGTGGAACAGGTGTTCAAAAGGAGATGGGAGATCAGGTCGGTGTTTGGCTGGTCTGGTAATATTGGGGGAATAGGTGGGATTTGAGTGCTTTTCTGAACTGCGTTAGATCGGAGATAGCCCTAATCTCCAGTGGTAAGGTGTTCCAGCACTTAGGGGCATAGAATCTGAAAGTCCTGTTAGACGTCGCTAGAGAGCATTTTGTTGCTTCCTTAGGGATTATTAGCGCATTTGTAGAAATGGTTCTCCTAGCTCTGTTAGGTGGAACGGTCTGAATGAGGTCTATTAGTGAGGAGGAGGTGATGACTTTGATAGCTTTGAAGGTGAGTAATAAGGTCTTGAACAGCAGTCTCCCATGTATGGGGAGCCAGTGAAGCTGTTTCAGAATAGGTGTTACATGGTCTCTTCTTGATGCTCCATAGAGGACTCTGGCAGCGGTGTTCATGGCAAGCTGTAGAGGGTTTAAAGTGGAGTGTGGGAGGCCTTGAAAAATGGCATTAGCATAATCGAGGTGCGGTAGGGTTAAAGCTTGGAATATCGTCCGGAAGTCCTCGGGATCAAGCAAGGGGCGAAGGTGGCGGAGAGTCTGGATTTTGAGGTAGATCGCTCTGACAACATTGGTTATATGTAATTTCATATCCAGGTGTTGGTCCAAAGTGACCCCAAGATATCGGATTGAGGGCTTTGTTTGGAGCTCGGCTTCTTTCACCTTTATCTGGGGTGGCGGTGTGAAGGATGGGTCCCTGGAGATGAAGAGAACCTCAGTTTTCTTGTGTTGAATGCGGAGGTTCTGGGATTGAAGCCATTCAGAGACTGCATCAAAGCATTTGGTTAGCGGAGAAAGATCCATGTTGACTGTGGAAAAAGGCATGTAGAGAAGAATGTCATCTGCATATATCAAGCAGTCAACCTTGAAGGACTTGATGATGTTGCAGACGGGCTGTATGTATATATTAAATAATAGTGATGATAGGGATGAGCCTTGTGGCACACCTTGTCTTTGATGGAAGGGTGTGGATGTTGCTGTTCCAGAGGTTACATACTGCCATCTCTGATCCAGGTATGATCTGCACCAGGCAAGAGCAGTGTCGTTGATGCCCTTTTCTTTTAGCCGCCCTATTAAAAGATCGTGATGTACAGATTCAAAGGCAGCAGCGATGTCCAAGAAGATAAGAACAAAGCCTCGGCGGATGTTGTCAATGCCCGTGATAATGTTGTTGCAGAGGGTGGTGAGGAGGGTTTCTACACCGTGGCACTCTCTGAAACCATGCTGGCATTGGTCTAGAGGGGAGGCGGTGTCTATATGGTCCTGTATTTGCCTTTGCGCTTCCTTTTCAATTATTTTAGCTAGAAGGGGTATACTAGCTATGGGTCTATAATTAATCTATGAATCTCTATTGGAAGAACCAGAGACAATAGAGAAAATAACCAAAGTAATTAAGGAGTATTTGAAGTTTAACTTAAATGGGGAGGTTGCTTTGGGAATGGTGTGGGATGGGTTAAAAGCGGTGGTAAGAGGGCATTTGATAGGGGAAGCAGTGAGAGTGAGTAAGCTGAAGGGGGAGACCGAGAAGCAACTTTTGGGGGAGAAAAGGAAATTGGAAAGTAGTCATCAATGTGATAGAAAACAAGAGGTATTGAAAGAGTTACAACTGCTGAGAGGACGGCTGGGGCAGTTGAGGGCAAATAAAATTGTACTTAAGCAAGTACTTAAATGTACTTAAGCAAGCTATGTTTAAATGTACTTAAGCAAGCTATGTTTGAGGGAGGAAATAAGGCAGGGCGCATTTTGGCACATAGACTCAAAGCGTGGACACAACAAAATAGCATTCAAAGTATAAGAAATGCTTCTGGGCAGTTCATGGGAACAACAAAATTAGACAGGTGTTTAAGGAATACTACACTAAATTATATAGTAGTGAGATTAAGGGGGGAAAGGAAAAAAAGTACAGAATATCTAAAAGAATGTCATTTACAAAGAATTTGTCAGGAGGAGGCAGAATGGATAGACAGGCCTATTAGTGAGGGGGAGGTAGAAGAGGCTATTAAGCCTTTGAAAATGGGTAAAGCACCGCGGCTCGTTGGTCTTACAGGAACATTTTATAAAGTATTTCAGGCTCCAATACAGCCTTTATTGGTGGAGGTGTTTAATGGGGTAATGGCTTCGCAGAAGTTACCATATTCTATGGCTGAAGCGGAGATTAACGTGCTGCCAAAACCGGGGAAGGACCCCATGGTCTGTGGATCCTACGGGCCAATCTCATTACTGAATGTAGATGCAAAATTATTGGCCAAATTATTGGCAAATAGGCTACAAAGGATAATGCAAAGGTTAGTTAATAGGAACCAAATGGGATTTGTTGCAGGAAGACAAGGGCCGATAATATTAGAAAAATCTATAATTTAACATAGGAAGTTAAAAGGACGGGACAAAAGGCAGTGTTTATAACTGTGGACGCAGAAAAAGCCTTCGACAGAGTTGAGTGGCCGTTTATGCTACAAGTTTTAGACAAGATGGGGTTGGGGAACAATTTTACAAATTGGATAAGGGCCTTATATGAGGCACCTAAGGTTCAAATAAGGATAAATGGGAGCTACTCCGACACAATTAGAGCGGGACACTAGACAGGGGTGCCCGTTGTCACCTCTACTCTTTGCTCTAGTGATAGAGCCCCTTGCAGAAAGAGTAAGGACACAGAGTGATATTAAAGGGGTATTAATGTGTTCATGGGAATCAAAGATAGCGCTCTTTGCAAACGATGTTATCTTTACGGTGAGGGATCCATTGACCTCTTTACCAGTCCTAAAGAATGAAATAGGAAAGTATAGTGCAGTGATGGGTTATAAAATAAATTGCAGTAAAACTGAGATTTTGGGTTTTAACCTTAATGAAGAGTTAGCTACTTGCTTGCGGGAGGGATTCTCGTTTAAATGGGTTAAGAAATCATATAGATACTTTGGGATCCAAATGGGGAGTAACATTCAGCATTTATGGGAATGGAATTATGACCCATTGCTAAAAGAGCTAAAGAATGATTTGCAGAAATGGAAGGGTATATTTCTGTCCTGGCTTGGGAGAATAGCAGTTATAAAAATGAATGTACTGCCAAGGTTTCTTTTTCTGTTCAGCTCACTCCCATGTAGGGTTCCACGCACATATTTGAATCAAATCCAAAATTTGTTATTGGATTTTATTTGGGTGGGGAGGGCTCCACGAGTGTCCAGGTACACAGTGTTTCTTAACAAGGAAGAAAGGGGTTTGGGGATCCCTTGTGTGGAGAAATATTACATAGCAGCGCAAGTTAGAGCTTTGCAGAGTTGGCAGGGGATGGGAGAGACACCCTTGTGGGCACAATTGGAACAAGAGGAACAGAAAGGGCATAGCTTGGAAGCATGGATATGGGACCCAGTGGCAAAGAGGGAGGAGGGAAAGGATGGTAACCCCTTTAGGGGGTTCACAAAGGCAATGTGGCTGAGGGTCAAGGCGCAACTTATGGGTGGGAAAAGATATTCGAAGGAAACACATATTATGGGGATGGGGGATTTCCAGCCTGGATGGGAAGGGGGGATGTATAAGGAATGGGGAGGTAAAAGGTTAAGGAGGTTAGGGCAAATAGTTAATAAAAAAGGAGAGATTTGTAGTTTTGCAGAGCTCCAGGAAGTGTATGGGCTGAAGGGAAAAGATTATTATACATACATGCAAAAGAGAGCGCCATCGGGCGCGCCCGCACCTGAGGGCCTCACCAGAGGGCCCTTTGGCGCGGACCGAGAACTATCCCCCACAGCGCAGAAGAACACAGAAGCAGATCACGCTAAGTAAAATAAAACAAAACACAAAGAACAAACTGCTAACCTGCCTGGACGATTCATTGCTTGCAGATTAATGCTGCTACTTTGCCTGGACAATCCACTGCTTGTAGATTAATGCTACTACATTGTCTGGACAATCCATTGCTTGTAGATTAATGCTGCTACATTGCCTGGACAATCCACTGCTTGTAGATTAATGCTGCTACATTACCTGGACAATCCATTGCTTGTAGATTAATTGCATAGATCATACTACCCATTGTTTGCACTGTTTGCATTGTAAAATAACACAAGCGGCATAGCCTATTAACTCTAGTAACCCCACTACTACCTCGTAGCTAGACTACTAACCAACCACAAGTAACAAAACACACGGAGTATAGACACCAATACCAATGCAGAACCACACATAGAGGACCCACAGAATTACATCTATATGACCCAACTCAAGTTGAGCACAGGTCAATAAACCACAAGCCCAATCCCAGGTCAGTAAAATACAAATCACAAAATGCACGCCAGTACCCGCTACCTCATGGTCTACCTCACACTCCTACATATGTTCGCACCCTGCACACACAGCATCAGACTCAACAAGCAAATCCCCTTGTTTAACCCACATACCACCCAACCCAGATGCACACCAACATCACGCCTATCCAAAGAACACCAACAACCAAAGTATACAGCCCACAAACCATACAATGCTATACATAATACACCCACACATCACACAAATAATGAACATACAAACCCAATCATAACAACAAACATCAGGTGTGCTCTTCTAAACGCTAGATCTATCAGGAACAAACCATATACTATCCTTGACCTAATCCACGACAAGAAGCTTGATATAATATGCATCACTGAGACCTGGCTAGAGGACTTGGACCAGGTCATATTAAACCAAGTAACACCAACAGGATACTCGGCATTTAACTGCATCAGAGCACAAAGGAGAGGAGGAGGAGTATTAATACTTACGTAAAAAGAATACAGATTCAAAACAATCGCCACCACTAACACAACTGAATCTAACACACTCACTATCCAACAAGTACCTAAGCATCTCCCTCACATACAGACCACCTGGAACCACAACTGAACACCTATCCACAGTAACTGAAAGGATATGCACACATAACAGACGACACAAACCTCTCATTGCACTAGGAGACTACAACCTAACATCCGCACCCACCAGAGAAACTGAACCGTTCTTAAAAGCCATGGAGTCATTAAATTACTGCCAGACAATTAACGCCCCAACGCATCAGCATGGTACAATGCCAGACATGGTCTTCATGCCAATGCAAATAGTGGAACAGAACAAGACCACAAAACCAATAATCACGCCAGTCCCCTGGTCAGACCACCATGTGATTGAATTCACCATGACCCTGAATAACCCCGCCCAGCGCAAAGAAGATGAAAGAATAACTAGATGGTTCAAAACATTTAACAGAGACTCATTCATAAACGAAATCACTCCACAACTTCAACAGGAACACGACACCCTGGACCTAAACATAGAAGAATGGAACACAATAATATCCAATGCAGCATCTGCTCCAGCTACCAAAGAACCACAAACACGAAAGAGATCCAACGCCTCATGATCCTCACATGAAATCAGAGTTACAAAACGCACACTCAGAAGACTGGAAGGAAAATGGAGACGGAACAAATCACCCAACCTCCTAACCCAATACAGAGACAAACAACAAGAATATAACAATCTAATAAATGAGGGTAGACAGCAACACCATACCAACCTAATCATGAAAGCTACTAATAGACCAAGAGAACTCTTTAGCATTGTTCAAAAGCTCACCAAGGATGATACGCAACAAAGCACCCACCATCTTGACCCACAAAAATATGCAGACTACATGAAGTCAAAAAACACTAACCAAACATGCTCTACTACACCACAAACAAACGATCACACGATAAAAAAACAACGTCAAACATGGGAGAGCTTCAACATACCAACAAAGCAGCAAGTAGAAGACATTATATCCAGACTAAACACAACAACATCACCGTCAGACCCATGCCCAGTGACGTGGCTCAAAGCTACAAAAAGCCAACTCTCTCATCATATTCAAAAAATTGTCAAAGATTCACTCCAACAAAAATATATGCCGCAACCCCTAAAGCACGCAATGATATGACCAATACTTAAAAGTAGCAATCTCAGCCCCTCCGAACCAAAATCATACCGTCCCATCTCCAGCCTTCCATTCCTTGCGAAAATCGTGGAAAAGGCAGTGCAAAGGCAACTTCAGGACCATATTGATATAAATGCCCCACTGAACATACATCAGCATGGATTTAAGCCCCAACCCGGCGTGGAAACACTACTAACCTCCCTCTTTGACAGCCTCCTAAGAGGCATGGACGACATAAAAAACGGCTTCCTGCTGGTGTTCATGGACATCTCAGCTGCCTTCGACACTGTGTCCCACACCAAGCTATTGCAATGCTTACAACAGATAGGACTATGCAAAAATACCCTGAAGTAGTTTACATCATACTTGGAAGGGCGAACGCAACAAGACAAATGCGACCAAAAGAAATTACTACAATTCCCTGTCACGCAGGGAATACCTCAAGGCTCAGCCCTATCATCAATGCTCTTTAATATCTACATACAACCCATATGCAACATCATCAAGCACCACAAACTTCACTATCACATCTATGCTGACGATATTATGGTGTACACTCCAATCAACCTACTAGCACTAGACACCACAACAATAACCAAATGCCTCGAAGACATGAACGACTGGCTCATAGCCAACAACTTAACGGTCAACTACGATAAAATTGAGGCAATGTTCCTCACCAGGAACCCCACCTTCATACCTCCACAAACTATCAGCATCCTAGACAAACACATAGTAGTCAAAGAAGAAGTTAAATATCTGGACATCACACTAGACAGAGCTCTAAACCTGAAATCCCACATCACCAAAACTGCAAACAAGGCCTATCAACGATTGAAAACAATTAGATAAATCAAACCAATGCTCCGTCAGGACCACTTCCACACAGTGTGCCAAGCACTCATTACACCACTGCTTGATTACGGAAACTCACTATATCAAGGCCTACCTCAGCAGACACTCCACCCACTACAGATGGTACAAAACACCACAGCATGCATCATTACAGACACACCAAGGACTGAGCACATCACTCCCGTCCTACAGCAACTGCACTGGCTCCCAATGGTGACAAGAGCTAAATACAAAACAATCATGATCATCTTCAAAGTCATCCACCATCTCTCAGCGGACGCACTCCAAAACGTTATAACAAGGGATATCAGCAATAGACCAAGAAGAACCAATAACAACAACATGATCGGTACACCTGCAGGCTATCACCAAACCAAACAAACAACTTTAAAAAGAGCACCATCACTACTGGCATCCACACTATGGAACTCCCTCCCAATGAGCCTGAGAGCATTAGATGACCTCACAGAATTCCGCAAAGACCTCAAAACATTTCTATTTATAGAAACATATGAGCATCCAGGCAACACCCCATACCTAAACTGAAATACTACTTATGCTGCCAGCTATGTACGCACCATCCTAGCCACACACACAAGTTTATCATGCCATGTTATTAAATACCCTAACATTAAATGTAACCTTTAAATGCACTGTCTAAATGCTGTTATGTAACTGTACTGTCTAAATGTTGACACATACCCTAATGTTAAATGTAACCCTCCAATTGTAATGTGACGTGGCATGACGTGACGTGACCACCTTGATTGAAGGATAAGGTGGCATACAAATATGTCTAAATAAATATTTATTTATTTATTTAGCTACATTTACATTCCGCTTTCCAACGGGTCAAAGTGGTTTAACAAAAAGGGGGGGGGGACGTAATCAAGTCGACAGAAAAAAAGGGGGGGGGGGCATCACCAAGAGGGCCAACATTGATGATTCGAACAGAAAGAATACGGACCATGGGTGTACAAGAGAACCTGAGGAGGTAAGGAGAAATTAGACCTTACCTGCTAATTGTCTTTCCTTGAGTTTTCTCCAGGCCAGTCCAGGAAAGGTAGGGTTGTCAGCCCCCTCCAGCAGCTGAGGACTGAAAGATATAGAGTTCTGCTGACACCCTATCCAGCTCCCCCTGGTGCCCAGGACTCAGTCTTCTAATGACAAAGCAGCTCCATGCTCACAAAGACCTATTAATCAACTCTAAAATCTAAACATGCTAAACCAAAACTTCTTTTTTATTTATGTTAAACCAAAATCCCTGCCCTCCCCTCTGTTCCCCCTATCCGAGAGAGACAACAGAAGGTCAGAGACTGCCTTTCGAGTGCCACGACCCCCAGGCCAGCAGCACCTCTATTCTGTATTCTTAAAGATACGTGTGGCGAACTGAACAGCCGAGAGCAACAGCCAGTTGCCTACATCTAACGTACCCCCACCAACTCCGATTCACGCAAATGACATGGGAGGGTCCTGGACTGGCCTGGAGAAAACTCAAGGAAAGACAATTAGCAGGTAAGGTCTAATTTCTCCTTCCTATTCGTTTCTCCAGGCCAGTCCAGGAAAGGTAGGGTTGTACCAGAGCAGTACCTAAATTCGGGAGGGACCCGCCAGCCCCACCATAAGCGTCGCAGCTCCTACATTCGCATCCTGTCGCGCCTGTACATCCAATCTATAATGTTTCGCAAAGGTACGAAGGGACGACCAAGTCACTGCTCTACAAATTTCCACCGGAGGAACCAAAGCGAACTCTGCCCACGACGTCGCTTGCCCCCTCGTCAAATGCGCTCTGAGCCCTTTAGGAGGATTTTCACCACTCGCTATATACGCAGCCCCAATAGCCTGCTTCACCCATCTAGCAATGGAGGCTTTGGAAGCCGCCTCCCCCCTCCATGGACCCACAAACAGTACAAACAAGCGATCCGTCTTGTGAAATACTTCCGTCCTTTTCAAGTACCGACGCAGGACTCTACCAAGGTCCAACTTCCGAAGTGCTAGATGCTCGCCTTCCTTATCTACAGCTGGAAAAGTAGGAAGTGAAATAGCCTGATTCAGATGAAAGGCTGACACTACCTTAGGCAGAAAAGATGGTACCGGTCGCAACACAACCTTCTCCGCTGAAAACTGAAGAAAAGGCACTCTACAAGAAAGTGCCTGAATATCCAAGATCCTCCTTGTCGAACATAGCGTCACCAGAAAGCCATCTTCCAAGACAAATTCCGCAATGCCACTGAAGCCATCAGTTCAAACGGAGGGACCGACAAAGTCTCCAGTACCAAGTTCAAATCCCAAGAAGGAACAATTGGCCTAATCGGCAGTCTAATATTCCTTACCACTCTGAAAAAAATGCAGAACTTCTAGATGAGTCGCCAACGTACACTCCTGCACACGACCCCTATAACACACCAGGGCCGCCAATTGCACCTTCAAGGAACTCAATGCCAGACCCTTATCCAGGCCACCCTGTAAAAATAGCAAGATGTCCGGCACTTCCGCAGAAAATGGCCTAACGCCCTTTTCCGCGCACCAACCTTCAAAAATGCACCATGTGAGAATATAGGACAAAGAAGTGGTACGCTTCTTGGACTGCAACATCATTGCTACAACCGCCGTGGCATACCCCCTGCGGCGCAATCTCTCCCTTTCAAGAGCCAAGCCATAAGCGAGAATCGAGCTACTTGTGGCATCAACACCGGCCCTTGGCCCAGCAGATTGATTCGTTTCCATCCGGAAGTGCAGCACCTGCGAACAGCTGTTCACGTGCTTGAGATCGAGAATAGGCCGAAACGAACCTCCCTTTTTGGGAACCACGAAATAAATGGAGTGCCGACCTAGTCCGCACTGGTGCAACGGTACCAGGCTCACGGCTCAAAGTTGCAGCAAGCGCTGCAGTGTGGAATCCACCGCCTCGCGCTTTCCCTGAGCCTTGAAAGGGGACATTACGAATGAATCTGTCAGAGGCTTGTCGAACTCCAGTGCGTAACCCTCTTGGATTATCTCTAACACCCACTGGTCCAAGTTGATGGCGGTCCAGGCGGAGTAGAACTCCTTTAAACATCCCCGCCTGGACCCCCCTGACTTCATTGTGGTTTCCTGGATTGGGCCTGCTGGGGAGAGGAGTAACCCCTCCCATATCCCTGCGCTCCCCGAAAGGACGACTCTTTATTCTGAAAACGTCCTCGTTGATATGGAGCATGTCACGTTGCCCGAAACCTGCGGAAGTCCCTGCCTTGCCCACACTGCAGCCCCGCCGGTTTCGGACCCTTTGGACGATCCTCTGGCAGGTGCCCGCTTTTCGAATCGCCCAAATCCTTAACAATCTTTTCCAAGGCCTCCCCAAAGAGCAGCTTGCCCTTATAAGGTAACTTACTAAGCCAAGCTTTTGAAGATGCATCCGCAGCCCAATTCCTCAGCCAGAGGAACCTCCTGGCCACAATTACCGACACCATCATCTTTGCCGCGATCCTAACAAGATCATAAAAGGCACCCACCAAATACGCCACCGCTGATTCGAGCTTTGCCCCTTCCGAAGACGTACCGTCCTCCCCCGTGGAGAAAACATACCCCTGGAGCCAGCGAATGGAAGCCCGAGAAACATAAGTCCGCATGCTGAAGCCTGCAACACCAGTGCACTAGCCTCAAATGCCTGTTTCAGAATAACTTCCAATTTCCGATCCTGAAGATCCTTAAGGGCAGCACCGCCCTCCACCGGAATAGTCATCTTTTTTGTCAGAGCCGCGACCAAGGCGTCCACCTTTGGCATTCGCAACAATTCCTTCTCATCCTTCGGGATCGGATACATCTGTCCAATAGCCCAGCTACCCCTCAACGAAGCCTCGGGGCACTCCCATTACGATTCTACCATCTGCTTGATAACTCTATGTATCGGGAAGCACTTCTGCTCCGCTTTAAAGCCCTGCAACAGTGGGTCTTCCAGAGGCTCTTCTGGCGTAACTGGAGAGGTTATGTTCAAGGCCGCGAGAGACTGCGCAATCAGCGCCCCCAGTTCCTCTCTACGGAAGACTCAGAACAAATTTGGATCATCACCTGAAGCAATCTCACCTTCTTCCAGCTCCTCAACCCATGGGTCAACCCCTGTATCTGACAGGGCCTCCCCAATATCTGTTAATTGCGTACCTGCGGCCTGTGGACTCCATATGTCAAAGCCCGGCTCCCACTCGGGCTCTCTACAAAAGGGACCCTCCCCCGAGTCTGCCTCTAAGCTATCATCTGCCTTCGGGACCCCTGCAGCTCCTGCTCTGCCCTGCGTCTGTTCTTTCTTGAAGCAATAAGCCTTGTGCAACACCAGAATAAAGTCAGCGGAAAATAAAGACGACATGTTCAGTTCCTCCACCTAAGGCTGAGCAGAAACCCCGGATGAGGACTGTCCCGAAGACTTCTTGGACCTTGCCTTCATTTTAGGCTGATTCTCCATTACCGCAGGAGACAGAAGTACTGCAGGCAAAATGGCTGCTTTTCCCGCCTTTTCTTGCGGCCTCCCGGAAATCTCCCCTGAAGCTGCTCCCTCCTCCATTAAAACCAAACGCTGCTCTAAATCGTTGCCGTGGTGAAGACACAATCTGCAGAGCCCCGGCCCAGCCAAACCTCGTCCTCCTCCACACTGCACACACGCCGCCGCAACCGGTAGCATGCGCAGAAACGGGGCCCCCCTTCGCCGTCAAATCAACACATTGCCGCGCTCCCAACCCGGCACTTACCGCAATCGCTGTTTACACCGCCAGCCAGAGATCCGCCGACCCCCGCTGCTAGCGGAAGTCACCCCTGCAAATCTAAACTTAGAGGAAGGTATACCTGATGCTCCCAGACCTTTTCTCACAGGCAGGCCAACGGAGGCTCCGAACACCGCGAGGCAGGCTCTGCCCCCGCTGCCTTTACTTTCAGGGAAGCTGTCAGTTCCAAAAGCAAGGTAACGCTGGAATTACAGCCCAGCTAGGACTAACCAGCCTCACTTCCCCTACACAAACCTCTACTAGAGTTTTTCTTTTATTTCCTAACACTGAGCAGGAGCAAAAATAAAAACGGTCCTATCCAGCTGCTGAGGACTGACAGACTGAGTCCTGGGCACCAGGGGGAGCTGGATAGGGTGTCAGCAAAACTCTGTATCTTTCAGTCCTCAGCTGCTGGAGGGGGCTGACAACCCTATCTTTCCTGGACTGACCTGGAGAAACGAATAGGAAGATACCAAGTTTGAGGTACTTATGAGGCCTCTGGGGTCCAGGAAGGGATTGATAGCAATAGCTGTATGGAGATCTGATGTCAAGGGAGAAGGGAGAGATAAAGGGGCAAAAATGGTGGGAAAAAGCACTGGGAGGGGACTGGGATAAAAATACGATGGCAAAATATATGTAAGTGGTCTAAAAGATTGGCGCCAGGAACATCTTATCTAGAAAACAGTCTGAAAGTTTGATACCATGTGTATTGGACATCTTGGAAATTAAGAGTGATAAATAAACAAGACACTGGGGAGTGTTGGAGGGGATGTGGGACAAAAGGAGATTTAAGGCATATAGTATGGGACTGTCCAAAAATACAACGGATGTGGCAAGAGCTAGAGAAGAGATTATACGAAATGGTTAAAGTGAAGGTAATATTGAAGCCTACCATGGTTATATTAAATGAAATGCAGGAAGAGGGGTAAACAAATTTATAAATGATGATAGGATATTGTATTGGGGCAGCAAGAGGGGAGATAATGGCCCACTGGAGACATGTGGAAACGCCTACCTTACAGGATATAATGAGAAGAATGGAAAAGCTGTGGTATATGTGTGAAATAGCAGCGTATAAACAGCATAAAAAATATTTAGGGAAATTTGGGGAGGGTATATGGAATGGAGGGAAAGGGGGAAAGTAGTATAGAGGATGGGAGTGTGGGGATGGGGGAGGGGGAGGGGATATAAGAAGGGGGAGGGTAAAGGAAATGGGAAATGGAAATGGAAAGAATGACATGTACATGAAAGAGGGGTACGGATGTTATGAGATTTTATTATGGGAGGTTACTGGTCATGTACTGGTGTTGTACAATGTACTGTTGTAGTGTAAGGGAGTTGGGATGACTAAAAAGATATTTATATCAAACTTAAGGAAAGGGGGATGGGGAGGAATAAATATGGGGAAAAGATTATAAGACAGGAAAATAGGGAAGTTATGATATTGTGCAATGTAAGGAATGAAGGTTACAAAAGAGTTATAAAGGGTATAACTGGATTAAAAGGGTGGGGTGATAAGTGGGGTGCAATTGAACATAAATAGGCAAAGGTTTGGAATGTATACATTATGTTGATAATGGATGTATAATTGTTTTGTACACATTCTTTTGTATAAGGGAAGTTTGCAATAATATGTTAAAAGTTATATAAAAATTTCAATTATAAAAAAAAAAGAAATGTTTTAAGAGCTTTCTTAAAACTTTTAAAGTTGTGCTCAATGCGAATAGCCATAGACAAACTATTCCATAGTGCAGGAGCTGCAGCAAAGAAGGCGGACTTTCATGTATACTCACACCTGACTATGGCTGGGGAAGGAAAATGCAGACGAAAGCCATGCAAAGAGTGGAATGCTCTTGCTAGGGCATGTAAAGTGATTAACAATGACAAGTAATCGGGGGCCACATCACGGATAGCCTTATGGGTAAAGGTTAATGTCTTAAACAGGACTCATGAACAGATGGGCAGCCAGTGATGCTGAAAAAGTAGTGGAGTTTGATTACAAATTCCAGAGTATGATTACACGTTAAGTGAAAAAATATTTTCTTTTATTAGTCTTACCATTTTGGTGGCTCTTCTCTGAACCTTTTCTATAGTGATTTTAGAAAAGGTTCAGAGAAAAGCCACCAAAATGGTAAAGGGGATGGAAGGATACTCCTATGAAGAAAGGCTAAAAAGGTTAGGGCTCTTTAACCTAGAAAAGAGACGGCTGAGGGGAGATATGATAGAAGTCTATAAATTAATGAACGGAGTGGAACGGATAAACGTAGATCGATTATTTACGTTATCAGAATATAGAAAGACTAGGGGACATGCAATGAAGCTACAGGGTAAACTATTTAAGACTAATAAAAGAAAATATTTTTTCACTCAACGTGTAATCAAACTCTGGAATTTGTTACTGGAGGATGTAGTAAAGGCTGTTAGTGTAGCTGGGTTTAAAAAAGATTTGGACAAGTTCCTGGAGGAAAGGTCCATAAACCATTATTAAGAAGGGACCCAGGATATCAATGCTTGACCCAGTACAAGCATTGTGGAACCTGTGTCTTTTGGGGAAACTGCTAGGTACATGTGACCTAGATTGGTCACTGTTGGAAACAGAATACTGGGCTTGATGGACCTTGGTCTGACCCAGTATGGCATATCTTATGTTCTTATGGAGTGGCGTGATCAAACTTCCATGCTCAGGTAAGAGTATGTATAGCTGTGTTTTGTATGGTCTGCAGACATTTGAGCTGATATTGAGGGAGACCGGGATAGGAGATATTACAATAGTCTAATCTGGACACTGTATGCAGTAAGACAAAGATGAAGATTCCAAAGTCCATCTACCCTGCTTCTTTAATGCCATGATACAATACCATTGTCCCCAACTGGTCTCTGTCTTCCCCTTCACAATTAAAAGTTCTTGGTGCTGTTCTCATAAAGTCCATTACTAATTCTCCATCACTTCCGCAGGAAGGCCCTTAAGTGCATGTACTATCCTTTCTGTGAAGAAACATTTTCAGAAGTTACTCCCGAGTCTGCCCCCTCAAAGCCTCATTCCAAGACTATTGTTTTTGGACTTGTTCCTTACTGAAAAAAAGTTTGCATCTTTTGCAGAAATTAGGGCAGATTATACACAAATTACTATTACTAATATAAGGAGAAAATGTGTATTACACACAATCTACATGCTACTGAAACACAGAAAGAGAATTGTAGAAGAAATATTTTTTAATTAACATAAAGGACTTTACAGAGAAGTAGTTTGTCTTTCAGGTTTGCAGTGGATGTTTAAGCTGGAACAAGGTCACTAAACCCAGTGAAATCTTAATGCTGGAGTGGTAGGTTTTTATTCCCTTTTCTCCTTATATGGAAGTCTTTGAACATCTGTAAATGATCAGGGACAGATGCCTTTGCTGCAAGAGAACAGCTCTGCCAAAAAACTGTAAACAGCTTTGAAGAGTTTCAATATAGCAATAGCTCCTCCTGGTGGTCTAGGAGAATAGGCTTCCCTTATAATATTTCAGCTGAAAGAAGCCTGGGACTGAGGCAGAGGAAAAAGATGTGATTGTGCTTTCATGGGACGTGAAATTATTTATCAAATGTTTCAATTTCTATAAGTTCTTTTTTTGTAAGGAGCTTTTATGCAAGTAAAATTATCCACAGGGCTAGTGCACACACTAAGTCTTTATTTTTTATAAACTCAGTCAAACAAAATATTTGCCAGAAACAATCATATCAGAAATATTCCATAAAAAGATTATGTAACTGTATAGTATTTAACTTTGCAGGAGCTGTTTCCCCACAGATTAGATGAAACTAGTCTGTACCCAAGACAGACCTTACCATTTTCCTGCTATATCCTTGTCTTCAGCTGTTGTATTGTCTGTCTTGACTAGATTGTAAGCTTGATGAGTAGGGACTGACTTTTACATATATCTGTACAGCGCTGCATACACCCTGTAGTGCTATAAAAATGATCAGAAGTAGTAGTAGTAGTAGTAGTAGTAATAGTAGTAGACCTTGTTTCAATCAAAAAACTGTGTCTTTTGCTATGCAGTTATTTTCAACTTGTTTCTGTTTCTCCTCAGTAATAATTGTGAAACAAATTGAACTTCGTTGTTAATATTCCTAATGTAGATTTCATATTGAAACATAGCCCATATTAGTTACTGGCCAGTTTCTCTGAACCAATGGAAAAACAAGTGTTAGGAAACATATTTATGAATTTATGATTAGCCTAGGGGTTAGAGCAACAGCCTAGTACCCAAGAGATTAGGGTTCAATTACCACTGGCATGCCTTGTGACCTTGGGCAAGTCACTTTACCCCTCCACTGCCTCAGAAGAAAAGGCCTGGCAATCTTCTTCTGGCATACCTTGCCAAGAAAACCCAGGGGCTGCTGGGTCACCAGGAGTCAGCACTGATTTGTCAGCACTTTAAAAAAAAAAGAAGCAACTTGATGGGGTAATTTTGCAAAAGGGTGCCTATGCCTAATTTTCAAAAAGGTGCCTATTTTGTAAAAGCCTATAAATAATCAAATGCCCATAATTCAGGGCATAATCCATGAATTTGAGAAGACGGAAGTGAAGAAGTATTTTATAAAAGCAACACAGATACTATAGTAGTCATGCTTTATACTTTGGACACATCATGCGAAGAGAGAGATCATTAGAGAAAGACATCATGCTTGGCAAGATAGAAGGTCAACACAAAAGAGGAAGCCCAGCAATGAGATGGATCGATACAATAACAGCAGCTACGGGTACCAGTCTGTCAACAATGAGCCGCCTGACTGAAGACCGAACAGAATTTAGGGCAACTATCCAGAGGGTCGCCATGAGTCGACACCGACTTGATGGCACTTAACAACAACAGCAACATTCATGCTTTGGTTGTCTGAATACACTGGTCAACAAAGTTTTACAAAAGTCATGTTACTGAAATAAAAATAGTCATGTCTTATCAATTTTTATATGCTGAACACGAATATGACAGTGAAATTGCAAAGTTGGCTCTAGCTTTTTTGTAATCTACAAGAATTAATGTTTACATCACAAAATGCATGTCAACAGTAAATATAATAGGCCTTCGGTTAATACCTGTAAAAAACCAAGTCATAGACTACTTCTTAGATTTTTTTGCCTGTCTCTTGTACAGCTGTTCAGGAGCTTCTCTGGGGAGTGTCCAGCAGTAGTCAGCAAGCATTGTAGTGAACCATTTTCCCTGGTATCTTTGCTCTATCGTTGCGATATCCTGGTGAAAACGTTCACCCTGTTCATCACTAACCATACCACAGTTGTCAGGAAAGAAATCGAGATGGGAATCAAGGAAATGGATCTTTAGAGACATATTGCAGCCAAGTTTCTGATACTGCATCAGCATGTCTTCTACTAGTTCCTTGTTGTTTTCTGCCCTAACATTCCCGAGAAAGTTTGTTGAAACTAGGCGAAAAGCATTCCATGCTTGTTTCGCATCACCCTGCAGCAAGTTGTTGAACCGGTCATCTTTGAAGAGCTCTCAAATCTGAGGACCCACAAAATCTCCCTCTTTAATCTTTGCTTCGCTGAGTCGAGGGAATTTTTCATGCAGGTATCGGAAAGCTTGCGAAGTGCGGTCCATGGCTTTCACAAAGTTTTTCATCAAACCTAGTTTGATGTCAAGAGGTGGTAGCAGGATTTTGTGAGCCTCAATCAGAGCTGGGTCCTGGACATTCTTCTCTCCAACTGTTACATTTTGTCTGCGATTGCATTCCTTCCGCAAGTAGTGCTAATCCCTTGCTCAGCTATCCCACTCACATACGAAACACATGCATTTTATATATCCCTGCTGCAGTCCCATTAAAAGGGCAACTACCTTCAAGTCACCACAGAGGTGCCAGCTGTACTTGTTATAGTTAATGGAAGTCAGTAGATGCTTTACATTATCATATGTCTCTTTCATGTGGACGGCATGTGCTACTGGAGTAGATGGAAGATGGTTTCCATTGTTCAAAAGCACAGCCTTCAGACTCAGTTTCAAAGAGTCTATAAATAGTCTCCAGTCTTGTGGGTCATGAGTGATTTTTAAGGCATTCATGAGGCTTTCAATATCGGAACAGAATACCAGATTACTTTCCTTTCCGACTGCGTATAGTACACTGCTGACGTCAGATGGCTTCAGCAGCCGTCTGGCAGTAGCATTGCATTGCATCAGAAAATGATGCAATCAACTCTGGATGATTGCTAATACACATTGCATGCTGGTATTATGCAATGTGATGCAATATTACATCATTCAAGGCTTATTTGGGATGTTGTTGATGTCCTACTGGATAAATTTACACGGTGAAACGTCAAAAATGAACTACATGCAATATCTTCAAAACGAGATCCAATAAAAATGTTTTAATGTTATATTCGTATTCAGCTTACCAAGATACTACAGATTAGGGCCTTTTAAAGTCAGTAACGATTTCAATGTTGACTAGTGATATGGATACACAGATATCGAAATTACAGAGATGTACCTGGAGCCATTTCACACAAAGGTTATGGAGACGTCCTCTGTGCAGGAATATCCAGCTAGGATGGCGGGGACATGCCTGGGACATTCCTCTGAGCAGATGAGCAATCAGCATGCCTGATGTCAGAAACAGCAAGCACGTCTAGGCCCATGTCCAAATCTGTACCTACTCCAGGGCATATCTAGGCATCTGAAAAGTGCTCGTTTTGCTGGTGTACCCCTTAGAGCAGCGTTTTTCAACCACTGTGCCGCGGCACACTAGTGTGCCGTGAGATATTGTCTGGTGTGCCGTGGGAAAAATTCCAATTTCATCCGTAACATGTGGCCTCGGCTCACAAATTAGGGTTGCCAACCGGCCGGTTTTCAGCCGGCCTGGCCGGTTTTTCCATGGCCAGGCCGGCTGCCGGCACAGTTGTAAAACCGGCCATTGAAAAGCCGGTTTTTTGCTCTGGCCGCAAGATCGGGAGCGGCCAGAGCAAAAAACCGGCTTTTGTGCCGAAGTCCGCGGCGCGAACGCGATTCCCTATAGCAGTGCAGCCGCTGGTTCTGCTTTGTACAGAGCAGCGGCTGCACTACACTTACATTGAAAAGTAAAGAGAAACTGTGTCAGGAGCCCTCCGATCATGCAGAGCCCGAGGAAGTGATGTCATGGGGGTGGGCTCCTCACAGGCTGTCTTTCCTTTTCAAATTAACTTTAGCTGCAATAAAGTTAATTTGAAAAGGAAAGACAGCCTGTGAGGAGCCCGCCCCCATGACATCACTTCCTCGGGCTCTGCGATGACCGGAGGGCTCCTGACACAGCAGAAGCAGCGGCTTGGGCAGAGGGGGGGGGGTGTGTGTGAGTGAACCAGCAAGGGGGGGGGAGTGTGAGTGAACCAGCAGTGGAGGGGGGGTGGTGTGAGTGAACCAGCAGTGGAGGGGGGGTGGTGTGAGTGAACCAGCAAGGGGGGGGGGCGATGGTGTGAGTGAACCAGCAGGGGAGGGGGGGTAAGTGAGTGAGTGACCCAGCAGGAGGGGTGAGTAAGTGACAGGGGGGTGAGTGAACCAGCAGGGGAGGGGGGTTGGTGTGAGTGTTTGATTCCTATTCAAGAGAATTACTTTATATATAGTCAATATAGGCACAGAGGTAAATTTTTTTAACATTTTCTAATGGTGGTGTGCCTCGTGATTTTTTTCATGAAAAAAGTGTGCCTTTGCACAAAAAAGGTTGAAAAACACTGCCTTAGAGGGTGTGAAGGAGAAAGTACTCTGGTATTCCTAGTACTGTCCACAACTATAACAACCTTTTAATAGGAATTGGGGCACTTGTGTTGCAGTAGTTCCTCTGCCACTTACAAATGGCTATCTGGAATGCATCCCCAGTCTGGAATACAGCTGCAGGGACATCTATATTGATGTCCCTGATGACATCCATACTGTGGACTTTCAATTTCTGAAATCGTGCCTGGATTTGGATGTGACTGACCTTTTAGGATACTCTTTCACCTGGATGTCCCCAATTACATCTGGACATCCTTTCTAAAATGTGCCTTCATATGCTCTTATAATATAGGAATCCAGAACCAGCCCCAGTAGAATATAAATATGCACAAATTTACACATCCTCTAAAGATGTAAAATTGTGCATGTACTCTATAGGGATAATTTTATAAAGCTTTTTCCTGTACAAAGCCTATTTTACATGCAGAAGAGGGCTATTTTAAAATTGTGCAAATGCATACATGCACAAGAAGCACACGTACAGAAAATATGGGATGACGCCTGATACTCATAGCTTCTAGCCTGGTTTATGCAATCTGCACTGATTAATCATACTGTTAACTGTCTCCTTTTCTCCTTGCCTATCCTCTTGGTATTATGGAGTTCCTTTCCGTTCTTAACTTTTATTGGGATTGTAAACCGCTTTGCTGCTAGCCATGCAAAAGGCAGTATATCAACATTTTAATAAACATAAACTTGTATGTGAAGCAGAGGTGGAGTTGCCATTATACATGCATATTTTATAGGCATGGACATATGTAGAGTAAATGTACATATTTAAACAAGTTTCAGAGCAGGTGCAAATTTTTTTGTTGGTATTTGTGTACTTTTGGATCCAGTTTTCGGAGTCTATTTTATAAAGGCATATAGGAGACTATGCTGCATTTATAAAATAGTCTTAAAATAGGCACTTATGTAGGTACTCATCTACTATATTAAATATATCTGTATATCACAGCTCTGACCCTGCTCCCCCCAAACTATGCCTTCAGGAATACCTATGCACAGATCATGTAAATATAGTATAGCCGGCACAATTTTGCAAGAGCCCTTTTCTGCATGTAAACGTGCTTTATGCATGAAAATATTTATAAAACTACCTCCCCAATGTGTGCACTAACCTTGAAAAGAATTTTAATTGCACTTTAGAGCCCTCAGGAGAACTGTCTCTAAAGGAAGTCATAAAAGATAATTGCTCTATTGGAGGTAAATAGTACCACAGTTGGTCAATTACTATCACTTGTTTTTCCCAACAACTTGCTATCTTTAGGAACAAGAGTCTTTATGCAGAAAGAGTGATGGTATTATATTAAATGGAGCTGTTAATGTTGATTCAAAGGTGTTAGGGGATAGAAGCACGGTGAGTTCTTCCAGTAAAACCTCAAGTAATTACTTTGGATCTTATTTGGACTGCCATATTATCTATTGAAAATCCTTGTCTGACATGATAGATTCTGTTTTGGGGGTTACCAATAAGCTTCAGGCTAAATTAGATACTCTTGTATAAACCTTTTTTCTCACTGCCATACAACCTACCAACATGAAACAGACTGCATAGTCAATCAATTACAAAATAGGAGCATATTAAATTGTCACATATTCATCTAGCTTCTTCCACCTTCATAGAAATATAACAGCCAGAAAAAGACTACATGGCCTATCTAGTCTGCCCTTCCATATCAACTAGAGTAGTCTGCTTTTTCTTTTAGAGATCTTTTGTGTTTGTCCCATACTTTCTTGAATTCAGATAATGTTCTCACCTCTACTACCTCCTCTGGGAGACTATTCCACGCATATACCCCTCTTTCCGTAAATAAATATTTCTATCCTCTTTCACCATCATCCTATACCCCCTCGTAGCAGAGCTTGCTTTCAATCGAAAGAGGTTCTCCTCTTGTGCATTTATACCACTGAGGTATTTAAATGCCTCTATCATATCTCCTCTATCCTGCCTTTCCTCTAACATATACATATTAAGATATTTAGGTTTGTCCTCATATGCTTTATAAAGAAGACCACTAACCATTTTAGTAGCCGCCCTTTGCACTGACTCCATCCTGCTATATCCTTTTGAAGGTGTGCTCTCCAGAATTCCACACAATACTCCAATGAGGTCACACCAGAGACTTATACAGATGCACTGTCACCTACTTTTTTCTGTTGATCATTCCTCTCACTAGAAACATAGAAACATAGAAATATGATGACAGAAAAAGACCACATGGCCTATCTAGTCTGTCCTTCCATATCAACAACTACAACAGTCCCCTTTTTACCTTTAGAGATCCTCTGTGTTTGTCCCATGCTTTTTTGAATTCAGTTACCGTCCTCATCTCTACCACCTCCACTGGGAGACTATTCCATGGATCCACTACTCTTTCCATAAAGAAATATTTCTGCATATCACTCCTGAATCTATCTCCCTTCACCCTCATCCCATGTCCCCTCGTAGCAGAACTTGTTTTCAGTTGAAAGAGGCTCTCTCCCTGAACATTTATGCCACGGAGGTATTTAAACATCTCAGTCATATCACCTCTATCCCGCCTTTCCTCTAAAGTGTACATATTAAGATCCTTCAGTCTGTCCTCATATGCTTTATAATGAAGACCACTAATCATTTTAGTAGCCACCCTCTGCACTGACTCCATCGTGTTCACATCTTTTTGAAGGTGCGGTCTCCAGAATTGCACACTATACTCCAAATGAGGTCGCACCAAAGACTTATACAGAGGCATTATCACCTCCTTTTTTCTGCTAGCCATTCCTCTCCGTATGCACCCAAGCATCCTTTTAGCTTTTGCCGTCGCCTTTTCTACCTGTTTAGCTACTTTAAGATCATCAGACACAAACACGCCTAGGTCCCGCTCTTCTTTAGTGGACAAAAGTACTTCACCCCCTATACTATATTGCTCCCTTGGATTGCTGCAGCCCAAATGCACGACCTTACATTTTTTAACATTAAATCCCAGCTGCCAAATTCTAGACCATTCTTCAAGCTTAGCTAGATCCCTCCTCATGTTATCTACACCTTCCTGGGTGTCTATTGCAGATTTTGGTGTCATCCGCAAAGAGGCAAACCTTACCCGACAGCCCTTCCGCTATTTCACTAACAAAGATGTTAAAAAGAATCGGACCAAGGACAGATCCCTGGGGCACACCACTGGTAACATCCTTCTCCTCAGAGTGAGCTCCATTTACTTGTACTCTTTGTTGCCTCCCACCCAACCAATTTCTAACACAAGCAGTAACTTTAGGGTCCATCCCTAGGGTGCTCAGTTTGTTTATAAGTCGCCTGTGAGGAACAGTGTCAAAGGCTTTACTGAAATCTAAATACACCACATCTAGAGCTCTCCCTCGGTCCAAATCCCTGGTCACCCAGTCAAAGAAATCAATCAGATTTGTCTGACAAGACCTGCCTCTGGTGAATCCATGCTGCCTCGGATCCTGTAATCCGCTGGACTCCAGAAACCTCACTATTTTCTCTTTCAGCAGCGTTTCCAATAATTTACTCACCACCGAAGTTAAACTAACCGGCCTGTAGTTTTCAACCACATCCTTACTTCCGCTTTTGTGTAAAGGCACCACATGAGCCTCTCTCCAGTCCTTTGGCACCACTCCCGACTCCAACGAGGCATTGAAAAGGTCAGTCAGTGGAGCTGCTAGAACGTCCCCAAGTTCCCTCAGTATTCTAGGGTGTATCCCATCCGGTCCCATCGCTTTGTCTACTTTAAGTTGAGCTAGTTTCTCACGAACACAGTCTTCTAAAAATTGTTCAAGATATCCCTCGCTTCTGTTCCTATTTGTGGGTGTTTTCTGAGGTCCTGCTCCTGGTTCTTCATCTGTGAACACAGAACAAAAATATTTGTTAAGCAATTCCTCTTTATCCTTATCAGCTTCTACATATTCCTCCCCTGCACCCTTGAGTCTGACAATACCACTTTTGCCCTTCCTCTTCTCACTAATATATCTGAAAAATGTCTTATCCCCCCTTTTTATTGCATTGGCTATTTCCTCCTCCTTTTTGCCATCTTGACTACTTTGCTAGCTTCTCTAAGTTTTTCCAAATACAGATGCCTGTCTTCCTCTCTCTGTGATCTCTTGTATTTCATGAAGGCCTCCCTCTTTTTCTTTACTTTTTCAGCTACTTCTTTCGAAAACCATAGCAGTCTCCTTTTCCTTTTACCTTTATTTACCATTTTAACAAAAAGGTTGGTTGCCCTTAAAATATCCCCTTTCAGTTTTGCCCACTGTTTTTCTGCATCCCCCAGCTGTTCCCATCCCACTAACGACTCCCTGAGGTATTGGCCCATCTTCGCAAAGTTAGTCTTCCTAAAGTCTAAGATTCTCACCTTTGAATGGATTCTAACAGCCCTAGTCCTAATACTGAACCACACCATCTGGTGATCACTGGATGCAAAATGATCTCCCACTACAACATCAGAAACACTTTCACCATTGGTAAGCACCAAGTCCAGTATGGCCCCTTCACGTGTGGGGTCTGTTACCAATTGCCTGAATAGTTCTCCCTGTAGAGAATCCAGGATCTCCTTACTTCTAGATGATACTGCAGCAGGAATGTGCCAATCAATATCTGGCATATTGAAATCTCCTATCAGTAGCACTTCCCCTTTCCTAGCAATGCTGCGTATGTCTTCAATTAACTCTCTGTCCACTTCTTCCTCTTGTGAGGGAGGTCTGTATATCACACCAATGTAAATAGATTTCTCTTTCCCTCTTTCTAGTTTAACCCACAATGCCTCCTCTCTCCCTTTTAAGCTTTGTAATTCCAAAGCTTTAATAGTAGTTTTTACATATAGTGCCACTCCTCCTCCCCTTCTTCCTACCCTGTCCTTTCTGAATAAAGTATAGCCAGGTATAGTTACATCCCAGTCATGGTTTTCTGTGAACCATGTTTCTGTAACTGCCACTAAATCCAAGTCAGCCACTCCCACCAAAGCTTCAACATCAGGGATCTTATTTCCCCTGCTACGGGCATTTATACACACTGCTTTCCATATGTTACCCCTGTTACCCATTTCCATAAAGGTATTTAATGTATCACCTACCTGGGGGCTTTCACTTAGCTGGGGGCTTTCTTCACCCATTTCCATAAAGGTATTTAATGTATCACCTACCTGGGGGCTTTCACTTAGCTGGGGGCTTTCTTCACCCATCCCCAACAAATCTAGTTTAAAGCCCTCTTCAGTAGATTAGCCAGTTTACTACCGAAGATGCGTTGACCTTTCTTGGACAGATGGATGCCATCTCTGCTCTGCAACCCTTGGAACAGCATCCCATGGTCTAGGAAACCAAAACGCTCTCAATGACACCATCCACGCAGCCATGCATTCTTCTGAGTGCGAGCCTCTCTGCCTTGCCCTTTACCCTCAACAGGGATGCACTATGCACCCAAACATCCTTCTGGCTTTCACCATCACTTTTTCTACCTGTTTAGCCACTTCAAGATCATCAGAAATAATCACGCACAGGTTCCGCTCTTCTTTCGTGGACAGAAGTACTATGCCCCTTACACTACCACTCCCATGGATTTTGCAATCCAAATGCATGACTCTGCATTTTTAGCATTAAATCTCAGCTACCAAATTCTCGACCATTCTTCAAGCTTAGCTAGATCCCTCCTCATGTTATCTACTCCTTCCTGGGTATCTACGGTATTGCAGATTTTGGCATCATCCTCAAAGAAGCAAACCTTACTTGACAACTCTTCCATAATATCACTAACAAAGATGTAAAAATAATCATACCAAGAACAGATCCCTGCGGCACACCACTGGTAACATCCTTCTCCTCAGAGTGAGCTCCATTTACCTGTACCCTTTGTTGCCTCTCACTCAACCAATTTCTAACCCAGTCAGTCACTTTAGTGTCCATCCCTAGGGTGCTCATTTGTTTATAAGTTGCCTGTGCGGAACGATGTCACAGGTTTTGCTGAAATCCAAGTACACCACCATCCAGGGCTTTCCCTCGGTCCAACTCCCTAGTCATCCAGTCAAAGAAATCAATCAGATTTGTCTTGACAAGATCTGCCTCTGATAAACCCATGCTGCCTTGGATCCTGCAATCCATTGGACTCGAAACCTCACTATTCTCTCTTTTAGCAGCGTTTCCAATAATTTACTCACCACACAGATTAGACTAACAGGCCTATAGTTTTCAACCTCATCCTTTCTTCCGCTTTTGTATAAAGGGGCCACATGTGTCTTTCTCCAGTCCTGTGGACCACTTCTGACTCTAAAGAAGCATTGAAAAGTTCAATCAGTGGAGCCGCTAGAACATCCCCAAGTTCCTTCAGTATTCTTGGATGTATCTTATCTAGTCCCATCGCTTTGTCCACTTTTAATTTAGCTAGTTCCTCATGAATATAGTCTTTTGAAAATCGTTCAAGATCCCCGTCACTTCTGTTCCTAGTTGTAGGTGTTTCCTGAGGTCCTGCTTCTGACCCTTCATCTGTGAACACAGAACAGAAATATTTGTTAAGCAATTCCACTTTATCCTCATCAGCTTCTAGATATTCCTCCCCTTCACCCGTAAAACTGGCAATACCACTTTTGTCCATCCTACTCTCATTAACATATCTGAAAAATGTCTTATCCCCCCATTTTATTGCATTGGCTATTTCTTCTTCTTTTTGTATCTTAGCTTTCCTGACTACTTCTCTAGCTTCTCTGTTTTTCCAAATATAGATGCTTGTCTTCGTCTCTCTGTGTTCTCTTGTATTTTATGAAGATCCTCTCTTTTGTTTCACCTTTTCAGCTACTTCTTTTGAGAACCATGGTGGGTTCCTTTTCCTTTTACATTTATTTACCTTTCTAACAAAAAGGTTTGTTGCCCTTAAAATATCCCCTTTCAGTTTTGCCCATAGCTTTTCTATATCCCCCAGCTGTTCACATCCTGCTAGCTATCCCTTGAGGTATTGTTCTATCATTGATGCTTTATTCCACAATTACTTTTTTGGGCTACAACTTTTTCAGACTTCATGAATAAACCAAGGCTGTTGCAATCTAATAATGATATAGACTTTCAGTTTTTAATAATTAATGTAATAGCAACTGCTAACACAAAGTCCAATAAATATGCCTCATCTTCTTTTAATCGTGTTTTAGTCCCTTGTGACTTCCATATCATGATTTTATATGTCAATTGCTCCAATAGATTTAAAATGGAACACACTCTTGCCCACACTTCTGACCAGCAATCTTTCAATTGAGAACAGTAAACTACCAAATGAAAGAGAAAATACCCACATCCACACCACAAGACAAACAGCAACTGCAGCTCTTTAGATCTGGGATTTTTAGATATACCAAATATGCATGCTAAGCAAAAAAAAAACAAAAAACAAAAACTGAGTGATCAAGGATGCAAGTGATACTTGATTTGAGTTACCAAAAAGTTTCCCATTGTTTAAGAGACAGCATACCCTCCAGATTCCTCTCCCATATTCTGTGAATGTCAATATTACTGCTGAGAGCTCTGAATCTTCCCTAAGTGCATAATTTTGCAATTGTCCACATTAAAACTCATCTGCTATTTGGATGCCCAGTCTCCCAGTTTCTCAAGGTCCTCTTGCAATTTTTCACAATCCTCTTGTGATTTAACAACTTCAAATAATTTAGTGTCATCTGCAAATTTGATTACCTCACTCATTCTTCTCATTTCCAGGTCATTTATGATTATGTTAAAAAACACAGATCCCTAGGTTACTCCACTATTCACCTTTCTCCATTGAAAAAATTGCCACTTAACCCTACTTTCTGTTTTCTATCTTTTAACTAGCTCCAAATAGTACACTGCCTCCTATACCCAGACTTTTTAATTTCCTCAAGTCTTTCATGAGGGACCTTGTCAAAAGCTTTCTGAAAATCCAGATACACTATGGGCCAATTCTGTAAAGCGACTTGCGGAGCTGTATGTCCTGGTGGGACATGCAGCCCCACAAGCTGTCCTGTCCCGATTCTACATTCCACTCTCCCCGCATGCACAGAACTGCTGTGCGGGGAGAGTAGGATGGTGGTGGCACGGGGGCGGGGCATGGGCGGATCATGGACGGGCCAGGCACCAGGACGTACAGGGCCAATTCAAGTCATGGCCCTGTACATTTGTGGAATGCCGGGAGAACACCCAAGTTATTCCACCTCAGAGGTAGAATAAGAGCGGGGTGCCCCTTCCCTTTGCCTGGCGGCCCCCCCAGGAGCAAAGGTGCAGTCAAGGGTGAGTCCCTGCTGCCAAATCCCAGCCCTGATGGACTCCAGCAAGGGTCGGGCAGTGGGAAACTTGGCCAGGGGGGTGTCCAGCCTGCGGGAACAGAGGAGGCCTGACCATCCTGCCATCTGAATGTCTCCCGCAGCTGCTGAAGGGGCATACTGGGATGTCTCAGGGCCCGATCCTGCACCCGCAGGAATGTCTGGCTCCCACGGTGCAGAATCAGGTCTTAATGGTCTCATCCTGTTCAGGGGCATCCAGACAGCCCAGTGTCCCTTCTGGGACTGGTCTCTATATCGACTGGCTCACCTTTATCTATCTGTTTATTAATACCTTCACAAAAATAAAGCAGATTAGTGAGACGACTCTCAGCTAAATCCATGTTGGTTTTGTCCCATTAAACCATTATTGTGTTTAATAATTTTGTTCTTTTATAATGGGTTCTATCATTTTGCCTGGTACTGACATCAGGCTCACAGTTCTATAGTTTTCCTGATCATCCCTGAAACCTTTTTTAAAAATTGGCATTACATTGATGTCAGCTTGCCAGAGTTCTAAGCTGTTGCCATTACAGTAGTGTTAGCTTGTTCATTACCAGTGCCTTGTGTGATAAAACTGATTTCCCCTGATGCAGACAATTGGTGCTGAAACATGGCCATGTCAGGCAAGAGCTAATAAGATTCTGTGGAATTCAGTCACATCCCCCGCTGTGTTCTTTTTGTTCTTTGGTTGTGTGGGGGTGGGTCCCCCCTTTTTTTTTGTTGATGAATGGTAGTACACCCCCTCACCCCCCCCCCCCCCACACACACACACCATTGCCTTTATCTGGATAAATTTTACAGATAACAGCTGAATATTGCTGTTATCAGATGAGTTTGGTCTCTTCCTCAATTATGTTCCCAGACCACCCTAGTACTAGGCATCATGTGAAGATATTTAGCAACACTCTCCAGATGGCGCCACTGAATATTCATCTCAGCGCCCTTATATGGCTAATCTCCATAATTATCTGAATAAAGGCTTCTGAATATTGACCTCTACATTGTAATATTGTAATACAACAAAATCTATGTAATTTCTATAAAGCAATTAAAATTTACATAGACTACTTGTTAAGCACTTTTCAAAATAAGTAGAAACAGATAGAAAATAAAGCAATTTTTGAGCATCGTTGTGGACAAGAATTTGAAGTCCTCTGCTTAGTGTGCTGCGCTGGTTAAGGGAGAAAATAAAATTCTAGGAATTATAAGGAAAGAAATGATGAATAAAATAGGGAATATTATAATGCCTCTGTATCACTCCATGGTGCGACCACATCTTCAGTATTGTATGCAATTCTGGCAGCTTCATTTTCAAAAAGATATAGCAGAACTGGAAAAGGTATTTAGAAGGGTGACCAAAATCATAAAACAGATGAGACAATACCCCAAAAGGAAAGGCTTAAAAGCTTAGTGCTCTTCAGCTTCGAGAAGAGATTGCCGAGAATAGATATGATAGGGTTCTATAAAATACTGAGTGGACCAGAATGGGTAAATGTGATTCAGTTGTTTACTGCCTTCAAAAGTACAAAGACTAGGAGACACCTAATGAAGTTACTCAGTAGTACATTTAAGATTAATCAGAGAAAATATGTATTCATTAAGTACATAATTATATTTTGGAATTTGTTGCTGGATGATGTAGTAAAGGTAGTTAGTTTAATTGGGTTCTCATACTTCCTGCAGGCTATACAATAGATCCCCTCCCTGACCTGTCCAGACACAGAAAGTGGGTTTTCAGCTGTCCAAATGTTCTCTCAATCACCGAACAAGTAGTCTTGTGGGCCTAGTTATAGTGCCCCCCTGCCTCTTTAGGGGGTGCAATGATGGGGGTCATCAGCCAGCTCCTCAGAGGATAGCTGCAGTCTCCTGCAAGACAAAACAAAGGACCACAAGATTCAATACACCATATAGGCAGATGACATAATGATATTCACACCAATCAAATTGGACAACCCAGACTACGCCAACTAGCCAACTGCTTCCAACAAATGGCAACTTGGCTTCAGGAAAACAATCTTTCAATAAACTACAACAAAACTGAAGCTCTATTCATCTCAAGAAACCCCACATTTTCACCCACAACTACCATCAAACTAAATGACATCACAATACCAGTAAAACATGAAGTAAAATACCTGGAAGTGACGCTCGACAAGGACCTTAACCTACAATCCCACATTGCCAAAACCACAAAGAGCGCTTATATCAAAATGAGAACTATCAGAAGGCTCAAACCCAATAAATGACTGCTTCTTGGAGCAGCTGGTTCATGAACCGTCCAGAGGGGAAGCCATATTAGACCTAGTCCTTAGTGGAACACCAGATCTAGTGCAAAAGATAAGGGTGTTGGGGCCACTTGGCAATAGTGATCATAGCATGATCGCGTTTGATTTAATTAGTGGAGGAGGGATAGTAAGGAAATCCACAGTATTACCTTTTAACTTTCGAAAGGGAGACTATGATAAAATGAGGAAAATAGTTAAGAAAAAACTAAAAGGAGCAGTTGCAAAGGTTAATGACTTACATCAAGCTTGGGTGTTGTTGAAAAACACCATCTTGAAAGCCCAGACCAGCTGTATTCCACGCTTTAAGAAAAGTGGAAGGAAGTCCAAATAACTGCCAGCATGGTTTAAAAGGTGAGGACAGAGAGGCGGCTGTTGCCAAAAAAGCTTTTTTCAGGAAATGGAAAAAAAAGCCAAATGACGAAACCTGGAAACAGCACAAGCACTAGCAAGTCAAATGCAAGGTATTGATAAGGCAGGCAAAGGGAGAATTTGAGAAGAAGTTTGCTGCAGAAGCAAAAATGCGAAATAAAGACTTTTTCAAGTACATTCATAGCAAAAAACCTGTGAGAGAGTCACTTGGTCCATTAGATGATAGAGGGGTTAAAGGGACACTAAGAGGCAACAAGGCGATAGCGGAGAGACTGAATGAATTCTTTGCTTCGGTCTTTACTGCGGAAGATGTAGGGATGTTACCCATGACTGAAGTGGTATTTAAAGGTGCGGAAGAATTGACGAAAATATCGATACATCGGGAAGATGTATTACAACTATTAGATAAACTGAAGAGTAGCAAATCAACTGGGTCGGATGGTATACATCCAAGGGTGTTGAAAGAACTGAAATATGAGATTGCAGACCTGCTATTAGTAATCTGTGAACTATTATTAAAATCATCTGTAATACCTGAAGATTGGAGGATCGCCAATGTAACGCCAATTTTTAAAAAGTGTTCCAGGGGTGATCCGGGAAACTACAGAGCGGTGAGCCTGACGTCAGTACCGGGAAAAATGGTAGAAACCATCATAAAGAATAAAATTACTCAGCATGTAGATAGTCATGGCCTAATGGGAGACAGCCAACATGGTTTTAGGCAAGGAAGATCTTGTCTTACTTATCTGTTATGTTTTTTTGAAGGTGTGAATAAACAGGTGGACAAAGGTGAGTCGGTTGATATAGTGTATCTGGACTGTCAGAAAGCCTTTGACAAGGTCCCTCATCAGAGACTTTTGGCAAAACTAAAGAGTCATGGGATAGGAGGCAGCGTACTATTGTGGATCAGGAACTGGTTAAAAGATAGAAAGCAGAGGGTAGGGCTAAATGGCCAATTTTCCCAATGGAGAAAGGTTAATAGTGGTGTACCCCAGGGATCTGTGCTGGGTCTGCTGCTTTTTGACATATTCATAAATGACCTGCAAAAGGAAATAATGAGTGAGATTATCAAATTTGCAAGGACCTCCACTGGCTACCTATAAACTGCAGGCTCACATACAAGGCACTACTCCTAGCCTTCAAAGCAATCAACTTTATTTCCCCCTCGTCCCTCACGGCTCTCCTTAAATCCACCCCAACAACAGGTCAAGAAAGGCTGTAGCCACCAATACGTTAATTATCCCTAAGGAATCTACAAGATGTACACAGACAACCAGGAACAGAACCTTCGCTTTCTATGCCCCAAGATGCTGGAATAACCTCCCCACACACATCAGATCAATCAAAGACCTAATGCAATTTAGGAAAGCCCTTAAACATCACTTGTTTACTTTACACTTCGCCCAGGCAAACACAACACAACCATGTCCCACATCCCACCTCATTCAGGCCCGTACCCAACTCACCTACAGCTGACTTAAATGAGCCAAACATCTGAATCATTATGTACCTTAATCATCGGCTGTCAATCCACAATGTTGACTTTACCATATGTTGAGACCCAACCCTACTTTCCTGCTTGAGCATAATGTATAACCTGTAAATAGTTACCCTACCACAGCTTGAGTGGTTGGTTATGTAAATAGTTCACTAGTTACAGATCCAAGTTATAAGATCCTGTTCACTGTATGTGCAAGGCTGTTCCCTTTGTCTTTGCAGAATTTGTTATTTGTAAACCGCACTGATATTGAAGAGCGCGATATAGAAAAACTGTTAATAAATAAATAAATAAATGACACAAAACTATTTAAAGTTGTTAAAACCCAAGAGGATTGTGGAAAATTGCAAGAGGATCTTGTTAAACTGGAAGAATGGGCATCAAAATGGCAGATGAAATTTAATGTGGACAAGTGCAAAGTTATGCACCTAGGGAAGAACAACCCAAACTATGGTTAAACGATGCAAGGTTCCACATTAGGAACCACCAACCAGGAAAATGATTTAGGCATCATTGTGGATAACATGTTAAAACCCTCGGCCCAGTGTGCAGAGGCGGCCTAGAGAGCAAATAGAATGCTAGGTATCATAAGGAAAGGAATGGAAAATAAAATAAAAAATATTATGCCTCTATATCGTTCCATGGTGACACCGCACCTTGAATATTGTGTGCAATTCTGGTCGCCGTATCTAAAAAAGGATATAGTGTTATTAGAAAAGGTTTAGAGAAGAGCCACCAAAACGGTAAAGGGGATGGAAGGATACTCCTATGAAGATAGGCTAAAAAGGTTAGGGAAAAGAGACGGCTGAGGGGAGATACAGAAGTCTATAAATTAATGAACGGAGTGGAACGGGTAAACGTAGATCGATTGTTTACATTATCAAAATATAGAAAGACTAGGGGACATGCAATGAAGCTACAGGGTAAACTATTTAAGACTAATAAAAGAAAATATTTTTTCACTCAACGTGTAATCAAACTCTGGAATTTGTTACCGGAGGATGTAGTAAAGGCTGTTAGTGTATAGCTGGGTTTAAAAAAGGTTTGGACAAGTTCCTGGAGGAAATGTCCATAAACCATTATTAAGATGGGACCCAGGATATCAATGCTTGACCCAGTATAAGCATTGCGGAACCTGTGTCTTTTGGGGAAACTGCTAGGTACATATGACCTAGATTGGCGACTGTTGGAAACAGGATACTGGGCTTGATGGACCTTGGTCTGACCCAGTATGGCATATCTTATGTTCATATGTATTTTCCAGAGCTGTGATTGGTGTGCAAGAGGTGGGCCACAAAGCATGGTGTGGGAGTGGATGTACACAGCTCCCTGCAGCAGAAGAAACATGGGGAGGTGCTGAACTGATTTTATTTATTTATTTATTTATGTTTCTTTTATACCGCGCTATTTGAGATCAGTGCGGTTTACAAGTAACGCATTTGTCCAGTGTAGGCAGGGCCTCACTGGACTTACAGTAAACAGGTTCTTTATACAGGGTTAAACAGGGTAACTATATACATTTTTGGCTGTCGCAGGCTGTTATGGGCTGCTCAGAATTGTTTACATGCTAATATCGTCAATATTTACATTGCAGATAAGCAGACTCCCCTGATGGCAGAATGCAGCTGCCTGGAGACACTCCATTGCCTAAGCCTTAACACACCAGAGACATTAAAGAAACACCCACTGCAACCATATACACAGTGCATGGCCAGCACCCACTATGTTCTGGTTCACAGCAGATTGCAGGCCTAGGCATCAGCCATGCAAGGGGTGGCAGCCACTGATGAAGACCGTGCAATTCATGCCCACTCCAAGTGCACATTGGTCTAATGGGGGCAGGGGGAGGGAGGGGGTGCTGCGTGGAGCCATGGCTGCCTGTAACAGCTTGAGTCTGTGCATCAGGCTTCATCTCTGGTCCTTTTCAAATCCAGGCTGAAAATTCACCTCTTCGAGGCCGCTTTTGGATCCTGATCCACTTAGTCTCCTGTGTGTTTCCTTACCATTCCCCTAGATATATCGTTGTACTCAGCTGTTGTGTTGTCTGCCTTGACTAGATTGTAAGCTCTGATGAGCAGGGACCGTCTTTTATATGTGTCTGTATAGTGCTGCATATGCCTTGTAGTGCTATACAAATGATCAGGTAGTAATAGTAATAGTTACAGGGCCTAAACAGAAAGGACCACTAAGGCTCACTTCACACTGGAATATATTGCCCCCAGCACCTGCCCACATTCATCCTCATTGGGTCAAGATTGTGCTTGCGATCTCAGCAAACAAAAATACCACTACAACCCTGAACCCAACTCTGGAATTTGTTACTGGAGGATATAGTAAGGGCTGTTAGTGTAGCTGGGTTTAAAAAAGGTTTGGACAAGTTCCTGGAGGAAAGGTCCATAAACCATTATTAAAAAAGAACCCAGGATATCAATGCTTGACCCAGTACAAGCATTGTGGAACCTGTGTCTTCTGGGGAAACTGCTAGGTACATATGACCTAGATTGGCCACTGTTGGAAACAGGATACTGGGCTTGATGGACCTTGGTCTGACTCAGTATGGCATATCTTATGTTCTTATGTAACAGCCCAGAATCAGGATTTGCTAGTCCTCCACCTCAAAACAGGCAGTCTCTCCTGTCAGGGTGGGAGGGAAATATGCACACAAGGGGAACCAATAGCCATATGAAGACCACATGGTCCACTCGGCTTTGAATCTGTGGGGCTGGTAAGGGGAAGGTAGGCCCCAGAGGTTGCACTATACACTCAGTATGTGGATAACACCTCAATGGATGTGGTTCCCCCCCAAACTCAAAGTGTCCACCTCTACCTTTCTCACTGACTTTGACTCCTGGCTGTCCTCCTTTCTGGATACATCTTCCCCTTCCCTTATTCTTTCGGATTTTAACATTCATGTTGATTAGCCTTCTGACCCTTATGCCTTAAAACTCCTTTCCCTAACCTCCTTGTTCATGTTCAACCTCCAGTTGTGCTCTACCGCTCCTACTCACAAGCATGGCCACTGTCTTGATCTCGTCTTCTCCTCCAACTGCTCACCCTCAAATCTCTCCACCTCACTTCTGCCCTTATCTGACCATCACCTGCTAATCTTCACCCTTAACCATCCCACACTTTGGTCTCACCTGATCTATACTAACAGGATTAGGAATCTTCACACTAGAGATCCTTCAGCTCCCTCCACTTCTGTCTTATTGCCTCTTTCCTCCACTGTATTATCGGAGTCCATTGATGGGGCAGTATCTTTGTATAACACTGTACTCTCCTCTGCTATGGATGCACTTGCTTCTCCCATACTATGCCCTGTGAGGCATACCATACCTCAACCATGGCTGTCCTAAACAACCCGCTACCTACGTTCCTGTGCCCACTCAGCTGTGCGCCTTTGGCTTAAATAACATACTTTGCTAACTACCTACATTTCAAATTCATGCTAACCTCATTCCAATCGATCATAGCACTCGCCAAGCAAGAGTACTATGTCTATCTGACCAACTCTCTTGCCTCTGACCCTTGCCGTCTCTTTGCTATGATCAACTCTCTCCTCAAGGTCCCTCCTCCTCCAATCCCTCCTTCACTGTCTGCCCAGACTTTGACTGACTACTTCCATGATAAAGTCCAGATGATTAGTCTTGAATTCTCTGCAGGATCACCTCCACCTCATTTTCCCCTTCTTCAATCCCAAATCTTTCCCTCACCTTTGGTCACTCTTTCTTCCGAAAATCTTCTCTCCACCTCCAAAGTGACTACCTGCACCTCTGATTCCATTACTACCCGTCTGGTAAGTTCTCTCTCTTCCACCGTCATTCCTTCCATCTGTCATATCCTTAACTTATCACTTTCCTCTACAACTGTTCCTGTGACCTTCAAACGTGCTGTGGTTACACCTTTCTTCAAAAAGCTTTCACTAGATCCTACCTGTCCTTCCAGTAATCGGCCTATCTCTCTACGCCCCCATTGCTTCATAACTATTTGAACAAGGGGTTCACTGCCACTGTCTTGACTTTCTTTCCTCTCAATCCCTTCTGGAGCCACTGCAATCTAGCTTTCGCTCTTTACATTCCACACAAACAACTCGTGCTAAAGTTTCAGGCGACATGTTTCTTGCCAAATCCAAAAGCCTCTAAAGTTACTGCTTGGGTTAGAAATTGATTGACTGGGAGGCAACAAAGGGTAAGGTAAATGGAGCTCATTCTGAGGAGAAGAGGTTACCAGTGGTGTACCCCAGGGATCTGTCCTTGGTCCGATTCTTTTTAACATATTTGTTAGTGATATAGCGGAAGGGCTGTCAGGTAAGGTTTGCCCCTTTGCAGATGATACCAAAATCTGCAATACATACCCAGGAAGGTGTAGATAACATGAGGAGGGATCTAGCTAAGCTTGAAGATTGGTCTAGAATTTGGCAACTGAGATTGAATGTTAAAAAATGCAAGGTCATGCATTTTGGCTGTAGCAATCCAAGGAAGCAATGTAGTATAGGGGATGAAGTACTTTTGTCCACTAAAGAAGAGTGGGACATAGGTGTGATTGTGTCTGAAGACCTTAAAGTAGCTAAAAAGGTAGAAAAAGTGACAACAAAAGCTAGAAGGATGCTTGGGTGCATAGGGAGAGGAATGGCCAACAGAAGAAAGGAGGTGATAGTGCCTCTGTATAAGTCTTTGGTGCAACCTCATTTGCAGAATTGTGTGCAATTCTGGAGACTGCACCTTCAAAAGGATATAAAAAGGCTGGAGTCAGTATAGAGTGTGGCTACTAAAATGGTTAGTGGTCTTCGTTATAAAGCATATGAGGACAGACTTAAGGATCTTAATATGTACACTTTAGAGGAAAGGCGGGATAGAGGTGATTTGACTGAGATGTTTAAATACCTCCGTGGCATAAATGCACAGGAGGAGAGATTCTTTCGATTGAAAGCAAGCTCTGTTACGAGGAGACATGGGATGAGGGTGAAAGGGGATAGATTCAAGAGTGATATGCGGAAATATTTATTTATGGAAAGAGTGGTTGATCCATGGAATAGTCTCCCAGTGGAGGTGGTAGAGATGAGAACAGTATCTGAATTCAAAGAAGCATTGGACAAACACAGAGGATCTCTAATGGAAAAAAGGGACTGTTGTAGTGGTTGATATGGAAGGGCAGACTAGATAGGCCATGTGGTCTTTTTCTGTCATCATGATTCTATGTTTCTCTACTCAATTCTCATCCTCCTTGACTTTTCTGCTACCTTTGACACTGTTGATCACCACCTTCTCCTCGATACCCTGTCCTCACTTGGACTCTTCCGAAGGGATGGGCTTCACCTTATCCGGGATGGAACCAGATGGCTGGCATTAACCATTAAAAAGGAGATAGAGCAGTTTTTAAACTAGATAATAGGGGAGAGCTGACAGTCGCCAAAGAGCTCATGGTTCAGAACAATGTATCCTCGAAGGATACTACCAAAAGAATGAAGTTAGGGCATATCAGCAGAGAGGTTCCAATAAAGACAAAAGTAGCCCAAATGCTTTTGAGTACAGTGCAGAAAGAGCTTAAAGATTCCAAATTACCCCTGCCTATCGATAGCCAGATTAATATGAATAAAATACAATCTCTAAAATTCTTGTATGCAAATGGTAGAAGTCTAAAAAATAAGATGGGAGAATTAGAATCTATAGCACTAAATGAGAAGTTAGATATGATTGGTATCTCAGAGACATGGTGGAAGGAGGACAACCAGTGGGATACTGTGATACCTGTAGAAGAGAAGATAGAGAAGATCAAATTGGTGGAGGGGTTGCACTCTATGAGAGAGAGGACACTGAGTCACAAAGGATTAAAGTTTTGCAGGAAACATAATTTGCTATAGAATTTCTATTGATTGAAATTCCATGTAAAAAGAGGAAGGCAATGGCAGTTAGGGTGTACTATCGACCACCTGGCCAGAATGAACAAATGGATAACGAAATGCTCAAAGAAATCAGGGAAGCTAACAAAAGTTACAGCACAGTAATAATAATGGGTGATTTCAATTACCCCGGTATTGACTGGGTCAGTGTCACGGCAGGACATGCTAGGGAGATAAAGTTTCTAGATGAAATAAATGACTGCTTCTTGGAGCAGCCGGATCATGAACTGACCAGAGGGGAAGCCATTTTGGACCTAGTCCTTAGTGGAACACCAGATCTGGTGCCAGAGATAAGGATGTTGGGGCCACTTGGCAATAGTGATCATAGCATGATCGCATTTGATTTAATTAATGGAGGAGGATGGTAAGGATGGTAAGTACTACCTTTTAACTTTTGAAAGGGAGACTATGATAAAATGAGGAAAATAGTTAAGAAAAAACTAAAAGAAGCAGTTGCAAAGTTAAAGACTTACATCAAGCTTGGGTGTTGTTTAAAAATACTATCTTGGAAGCCCAGACCAGCTGTGTTCCATGCTTTAAGAAAAGTGGAAGAAAGTCCAAAAAACTGCCAGCATGGTTTAAAGGTGAGGTCAGAGAGGCTGTTGTTGCCAAAAAAGCATCTTTCAGGAAATGGAAAAAAGAGCCAAATGACGAAAACTGGAAACAGCACAAGCACTGGAAAGTTAAATGCAAGGCATTGATAAGGCAGGCAAAGAGAGAATTTGAGAACAAGCTTGCTGTGGAAGCAAAAACGTGTAATAAAGACTTTTCAAGTATATTTCTAGCAAAAAACCTGTGAGAGAATCAGTTGGACCATTAGATGATAGAGGGGTAAAAGGGGCACTAAGAGGGGACAAGGCCATAGCGGAGAGAATGAATGAATTATTTCCTTCGGTCTTTACTGAGGAGGATGTAGGGATGTTACCCATGACTGAAGTGGTATTTAAAGATGATACTGCAAAAGAATTGAAAGAAATATCAATATACCGGGAAGATGTATTACAACTGTTTGATAAACTGAAGAGTAGCAAATCACCTGGACCAGATGGTATACACCCAAGGCTGTTGAAAGAACTGATATATGAGATTGCAAACCTGCTATTAGTAATCCGTGAAGTATCATTAAAATCATCTGTAACACCTGAAGATTGGAGGATGGCCAGTGTAACGCCAATTTTTAAAAAGGGTTCCAGGGGTGATCCGAGAAACTACAGATCGGTGAGCCTGACGTCAGTACCGGGAAAATGGTAGAAACCATCGTAAAGAACAAAATTACTGAATATGTAGATAGTCATGGCTTAATGGGAGACAGACAACATGGCTTTAGACAAGGAAGATCTTGTCTTACTAATCTGTTATGTTTTTTTGAAGGTGTGAATAAACAGGTAGGCAAAGTTGAGTCGGTTGATATAGTGTTATCTGGACTTTCAGAAAGCCTTTGACAGTGTCCCTCATCAGAGACTTTTGGCAAAACTAAAAAGTCATGGGATAGGAGGGCAAGGTACTATTGTGGATCACAAACTGGCCTAAAGATAGAAAGCAGAAGGTAGGGCTAAATGGCCAATTTTCCCAATGGAGAAAGGTAAATAGTGGAGTACCCCAAGGATCTGTGCTGGGTCCACTGTTTTTTGACATATTCATAAATGACCTGGAAAAGGGAATAACGAGTGAGGTTATCAAATTTGCAGATGACACAAAACTATTTAAAGTTGTCAAAACCCATGAGGATTGTGGAAAATTGCAAGAGGATCTTGATAAATTAGAAGACTGGGCATCCAAATGGCAGATGAAATTTAATGTGGACAAGTGCAAAGTTATGCACCTAGGAAAGAACAACCCAAACTATGGTTACACGATGCAAGGTTCCACATTGGGAACTACCACTCAGGAAAAAGATTTAGGCGTTATCGTGGATAACATGTTAAAACCCTCTGCCCAGTGTGCAGCGGCGGCCAAGAGAGCAAATAGAATGCTAGGTTTCGTAAGGAAAGGAATGGAGAATAAAACAAAGGATATTATAGTGCCTCTCTATCGTTCCATGGTGCGACCGCACCTTGAATATTGTGTGCAATTCTGGTCGCCATATCTTAAAAAGGATATAGCGTTATTAGAAAAGGTACAGAGAAGAGTCACCAAAATGGTAAAGGGGATGGAAGGATACTCCTATGAAGAAAGACTAAAAGGTTTAGGGCTCTTTAACCTGGAAAAGAGACTGCTGAGGGGAAATATGATAGAGGTCTATAAATTAATGAATGGAGTGGAGCGGGTAAATGTAGATCGATTGTTTACGTCATCAGAATATAGAAAGACTAGGGGACATGCAATGAAGCTACAGGGTGACCTATTTAAGACTAATAAGAGAAAATATTTTTTCACTCAACGTGTAATCAAACTCTGGAATTTGTTACTAGAGGATGTAGTAAAAGCTGTTAGTGTAACTGGGTTTAAAAAAGGTTTGGACAAGTTCCTGGAGGAAAGGTCCATAAACCATTATTAAAAGGGACCCAGGTTATCACTGCTTGATCCAATACAAGCACTGAGAAACCTGTGTCTTTTGGGGAAACTGCTAGGTACTTGTGACCTAGATTGGCCACTGTTGGAAACAGGATACTGGGCTTGATGAACCTTGGTCTGACCCTATATGGCATATCTTATGTTCTTAATTAGGGGCTCTGTTCTATCCTGGCTTTCTTCTTATCTCTCTCATTGTGTATGTTCTAGTGGCTCCTCCTCTACTGCCATCCCGCTCTATCTTGGGACCTCCCATTTTCTCTCTCTACACTCATTCCCTTCGTGCACTTATTTCCTCCCATTGTTTTCAGTACCATCTTTATGCTGATGACTCTCCGATCTACCTTTCTGTGCCTGAAATCTCTCCAGGAATACAGGCCCAGATCTCTGCCTGCTTATCCGACATTGCTGTCTGAATATCCCCCTGCCGTCTGAAACTGAACATGGCCAAAACTGAGCTCCTTATCTTTCCCCCTAAACCTATCTCCCCCCTTCTCTATTTCTGTGGATAACACTACACTCTTCCTTGTTTCCTCAGCTCACAACCTTGGGGTAATCTTTGACTTTCTCTTTCTCTGCACACATCCAACAGATACCTAAAACCTGTCGCTTTTTTCACTATAACACTGGCAAAATTCATCCCTTCCTTTCTATATGCATACTAGGACCTTCATCAACTCACTAGTCACCTCCTATCTCGATTACTGTAACCTGCTCCTCACTGGTCTCCTTCTAAATAATCTTTCCCCCCTTCAATCTATTCAACACTCAGCCGCATGGCTTATCTTACATCAGTGTTGCTATGCTCATGTAACCCCTCTTCTCAAGTCACTTTGCTGGATCCCTATCCATTTCCGCATCCACCTATCCATTTCCACATCCAGTTCAAACTTCTCCTACTTACCTACAAGTGCATTCATTTTGTGGTTCCTTACTACCTTTCCTCTCTTATCTCACTCTACACTCATCCTCAGGAACTCTGCTCCTCTAGCAGATCCCTTTTATCTGTGCCCTTCTCTGCCACTGCCAGCTCCAGATTACATCCATTCCACCTTGCTGCTCCATATGCTTGAAACAAATTACCTGAGTCAGTGCAGTGGACTCCTTCTCTGCCCAAACTTTATGGTGACCCAATGAAGGTTTTTTCCTTATGTTAACTCTGACACCATGACTTGGCCTTGAACCAGCATTCTTAAGCATTTTGGGTGATCCTCCTACAGGTAGCACCATTGTGTTTTTCTGCTACTTCCTGACAGGTCCCTGATTGACCTGGATGGCCAAGTCAGGTATGCAGCAATGCCCAGTGTTCTCCCCTTATGGATTGGATGAGCCACATATGCAGCTTGTGGGCTATAACCACTTACAAACCAGCACTTAAGGAGCCTACCAGATTCACTCACATGCTAAGAATATCATGTGACATGGTGTTGCACAAACCACCAACAACTCCCTCATAAGAACATAAGATATGCCATACTGGGTCAGACCAAGGTCCATCAAGCCCAGTATTCTGTTTCCAACAGTGGCCAATCTAGGTCATATGTACCTAGCAGTTTCCCCAAGAGACACAAGTTCCACAATGCTTGTACTGGGTCAAGCATTGATATCTTTGGTCACTTCTTAATAATGGTTTATGGACCTTTCCTCCAGGAACTTGTCCAAACCTTTTTTAAACCCAGCTACACTAACAGCCTTTACTACATCCTCTGGTAACAAATTCCAGAGTTTGATTACACGTTGAGTGAAAAAATATTTTCTTTTATTAGTCTTAAATAGTTTACCCTGTAGCTTCATTGCATGTCCCCTAGTCTTTCTATATTCTGATAACGTAAACAATCGATCTACGTTTACCCGTTCCACTCCGTTCATTAATTTATAGACTTCTATCATATCTCCCCTCAGCCGTCTCTTTTCCAGGTTAAAGAGCCCTAACCTTTTTAGCCTTTCTTCATAGGAGTATCCTTCCATCCCCTTTACCATTTTGGTGGCTCTTCTCTGAACCTTTTCTAAAATCGCTATATCCTTTTTAAGATATGGCGACCAGAATTGCACACAATATTCAAGGTGCGGTCTCACCATGGAACGATATACAGGCATTATAATATCTTTTGTTTTATTTTCCATTCCTTTCCTTATCATACCTAGCATTCTATTTGCTCTCTTGGCCGCTGCTGCACACTGGGCCGAGGGTTTTAACATGGTATCCACAATGACGCCTAAATCTTTTTCCTGGGTGGTGGTTCCTAATGTGGAACCTTGCATCGTGTAACCATAGTTTGGGTTGTTCTTCCCTAGGTGCATAACCTTGCACTTGTCCACATTAAATTTCATCTGCCATTTTGATGCCCAGTCTTCCAATTTATCAAGATCCTCTTGCAATTTTTCAGAATCCTCTTGGGTTTTAACAACTTTAAATAGTTTTGTGTCATCTGCAAATTTGATAACCTCACTCGTTATTCCACTTTCCAGGTCATTTATGAATATGTCAAAAAGCAGCGGACCCAGCACAGATCCCTGGGGTACACCACTATTCACCTTTCTCCATTGGGAAAATTGGCCATTTAGCCCTACCCTCTGCTTTCTATCTTTTAACCAGTTCCTGATCCACAATAGTACACTGCCTCCTATCCCATGACTCTTTAGTTTTGCCAAAAGTCTCTGATGAGGGACCTTGTCAAAGGCTTTTTGAAAGTCCAGATACACAATATCAACCGACTCACCTTTGTCCACCTGTTTATTCACTCCTTCAAAAAAACATAACAGATTAGTAAGACAAGATCTTCCTTGTCTAAAGCCATGTTGGCTGTCTCCCATTAGGTTGTGACTATCTACATGCTGAGTAATTTTATTTGGGACCTGCAGGGGGACTGAATGAGGGGCTGGCCTACCGGACGCTTAATATCAAAGGCATAGCCCTCCTGAATGACCTCCAGAACCCACTGGTCAAACGTGATCCGGACCCACGAAGTATAAAACTCCCACAGCTGACCTCCCACAAGCTGCACCCCCGCCAGGGCCATCCCTCATTTCATTGTGTTTTCTTAGGTTCTGAGGATGTGGAGGTGCTCAATCCTCTACCGGCTCCTCAAAAACCTTGAAACCCCTGACCTGTCAAGAGGAAAAATGTCCCCTCTGATAGGGCGCAAAGCGGGTCATCCGAAACCTCCTGAATTCCCACGATTGTGTCTGCGCCGAAGGGGGATTGCAGCCCTGCTTCTGTTTATCTTCAGGGAGGCATCTGCCCTTGAATTCCCTCAAGTCCTTTACCAACTTGTCTGGCTCCTCTCCGAACAGTAGCTTTCCTTTGAAGGGAAACTTGCTGAGCTGGGACCTGGAGTAACTAATCAGCCGCCCAATGCCACAGCAAGAGGTAGTGGCATGCCGCCACCATGAAGGCCATGCTCTTAGAAAGGCCCCTAATAAGATCATAGCGTGTGTCCACGAGGAAGACAGCTCCAGATTCTCATTTTGCTGCCTCCCCCGCCCACTCTGCTGCCAGGTCCCCTGGCTGCTGAATCCATTGTGACCAATGGAGGTAGGTCCTAGCCACCCAGGCTCCACAAACCAAAGTCTGAAGCGCAAGGGCATTGATATCAAAAGGCTTGCTTCAGTAAGGTGTTCAACTTTCTATCCTGGACATCCTTGAGCGCCGCACTGCCTTCAACCAGGATCGTTGTAATCTTGGTCACTGCTGACACAGCCACATCCACCTTTGAAGACTGCAGCAATTCTTTCCTGCTCCAGCAACGGGTACAGGCACTTCATGGTCCGCACCCCCCCCCCCCCCCATAGGCCAGCCTCTGGCAGATCCCACTTGTCCTGGATCATCTGCTTGACCACTCGATGGACCGGAAAAACTACTTGCATTTTCCACACTGCTTGAAGTAGTGGGTCCTCCAGCGCCTCTTCCTCTGCTTGGAGGCCTGTGGGCATATTAAGGGCTTTTAAGGACTCGACAATGAGCACTGGCAACTCCTCCCAGCGAAACATGTGAACAATCAGTGCCTGCTCCAGAATCTCACCTTCTTCTAGCTCCTCGTCCGCCACATCCATTTCAGTGTCCAGGTCCTCCACCAGACAAGACTTATTTATTTATTTATTTTTATTTATTTAGACAGTTTTGTATACCGCCTTATCCTTCAATCAAAGCGGTCACAACACAATTGGGGGATACATTTAACACACGGGGATATGAGACACATACACTAATACTTACAGGGAACATGGGCAATGGAGGGTTAAGTGGCTTGCCCAAGACCACAAGGAGCACCTGTGGGACTAGAAACCCCAGTCCTTCCGGCCCAAGGTTGCTGTCCTCTAGTGGGATTTGAACCCCCGACCTTCCGGCCTGAAGTACCTTGCCCCAACCATTAGGCCACTCCTCCACTCCAGACTTGTAGCACTGACACCCGTCTAGCAGATGTTAAAGCTGTCTGTAGTACAACAACCAGGAGCCAAACCCCTAAGGAGGCCTTCCAAAGGAAGTGGAACCTTTCATCCCATGCAACGCCAAAGAGCCGACTGTGACCCCAACCAGATGCACGGACAGACAGAACAGCTTTGCCCACCTGAGATGGCAGGGCATGACAGTGTGCATCCATCAACGCACACCTAGAACTCAGCTCAGGTAGCGCGCAAGAGCTACCAATGAACTTCAACAGCATGGAGAATTAGACCCTGGTCTTGCCTAAACAGAAAAGTCAAAAGATGACTATTCCCCTTCCTGGCATTGGAGGCTCAAGAGGAACGCCACCACACTCATAGACCCAGGAAATGGAGGCCTTACTAAGTCAAAAGGAGGATAACACCCTTTCTGAGAAAGCTTATGCTTCTCTCCAAGGTCAGATTGCAAGCAAGAAGAAAATGGGAAACACCCCCTCTCCCAATGACAAAGGGACCCCATCACAGAAGTCCTTATATCTGAGGCAGTCAAGGACGAAAAAGGACGAAATAGGACGAAATGCAACCAACGAACCTGCAACATAGCCTTTGAACTGTATGCACCATCCATCTGGAACTCTACCGAATCACATCAGAAACAACAAAGACCCCATATCCTTCAGGAAACAACTAAAAACCACACTATTCCAGGAATACCTCGGATCTGAAAGTAACCACCACAAATGAGACTGTAGCTCAAATGTCTATGTCTATGTCTATGTCCCAAACACTTGCTAAAATCATTAATGTCGGCCGCCTGGTGACAGCCCAGACCCTTACGATTGATTACTGCCCCCCTCCCCCTCGTTCAAAGTTTAATGTTCCACCGCTTTGACCTGGTGAAAAGCGGGATATAAATGCAGCTAAATAAATAAATGTATATGGTCTGGCATCAGTAATTGTACTGACAATGAAGGTGTTGTCGGTAGCATTAGCAAGAGCCTGATGGTTGTCTGGGGATAATATACTGGGATAGGTCTTCATGTTGTCCCAGAACAGGCTGTCCTTGCGCCTATCTGGATACAGGTATATAGCCTGCTATGCAAGATATAGCTACATAGTGCTTGCAGAAGCCCTGCTTCCTTGCTAAGCGTTGCAGCTCCCCAGCTACAGAACCTGATTGGAAGCATAAGAGATATAGTTGTGAGGCCAGCTGTGGCATGGATAGAGTAGATCTTTTGCCTAATGATCACAGCAATGGCCTTCTACCATAGATGCCCACTTATGACCTTTCTGAGCTTGTCAAAGATCACTTTGACCTCCGGTACTGTTGAAGGAAGAAGCCAAGCCATGTAACTCCGCCAACATCTTGGTCATATCACCCAGGGGCCATTGGGTGGCCAGGAGATTGCATTCACCTGCCCTTATCTAAACACAAAGATACATTTGAAAGGGCAGGAGCATGCTTATCCATTTTGGAGGGGGGCTTATAATGTGGTTGTAGGGTGGGGGATTGGCAGGGTTGCATGACAGCCCTGTCTGGGAGACACTGGTGTCATGCATGGCTCATTCACTGCCCAGGGCTTCCCCCAAACCGAATTGAGCTGCTCAACTCAGTAACATGTGGTCGTGCCAATATATTTTGGGGGTCCTTGTGGCCTCAGCAGAGGTCATAGATATCACTTAATCTGATTGGTCATTCTCTCATCAATGGTGGCGTTTCAAGGCTCACAGCCCGACCTGTGTATTGTGTGTGGCAGTCTCAGATGTGGCAACATAGTACATTCCTGAGCTCTAATAGTAGACATGAATATGTCTGTATATAGGGGATTGAGCAGTGGAGTGACACCTTGGTCTCAAGCAGATGCTGAGGGTTACATATATGGGGCCTGGTGCTGCTGGCAACACATGTACATGATCAGTGTTAATGCTGCCAGGTGGACATGTATCAACATGTGTGGCTCTCTGCATGAGATGTGTGCTGTGCTGGTGTGGTGGCTATAAATGCAGCGTCCCTGTGTTTCTTTGGGACTTTTGATAGCTGCTCACACTGGCAGATGCTCTCTGACCACTCATTCATTCCCCCAACAGAAAGAGGCCCTGAAGAAGAAGGGCAGGGGAGCAACAGAGGAAGAGGCCTTGGTACCTGTTTCTGGAGGGCATGAGGACAAGGCATGGTGAGTGCCTATCCAACTATACATCGCTTCACAGGCATGAGGGTAGTTGTGTAGAGTGCCTCTTTTCACTCAGACATCAGGCCCTGAGGTAGTATCCTAATCACTCCCCTTAAAAGACTGTTAGGGCTAGTAGTTGATGCTGTTTAGCGTTATAAATTATTGTATGATAATCACACTGTGGCAGATATGTTTATGGCACCTCAACAGTATGGGTGACAGCTGTCCAGGTGCAGCATATGTAGCATTCCTTTTCACCCCATGAGCCCCACTGACATTTGCCTCTTGAATACATGCAACCTAGCCTCATGTCTGCAATAGCTGCAAATGCCCCCAACTCAGAGCGCCTTGCCTGGTGTTATGCCCTCATGGCTTTTAGGCATGCTTGTGATATGGTGTCATACTATGTCCTGATGAGGCGTAGTGGCCCCATATTATCTCGCAGTGCCAAAACACACAGGGGATGGCATTGCAGTTGTATGTGTGAGGGGCTCAATGTACATATCCTGACACATCCCAGTCATTCAAATTGGACTACAAGGCAGATACAGCACTGAACATTTAGAGGTTGGCTGAATTCCCTGCTCATCTAATAATAATTGCTCTGCAAGACAGAGCACACATCGGCTGCACAATTCATGACATCCAGGGATAGGGGAAAGGTGTGGACAGGTGATATGCATGATGATGAGGTGCCACGTGGCATCTCTAACAAAGTGGTAGGGCACATAGTAATGGCAGTAGGATTTGCTGCTACATGGCTAGGAACAGGCAAGCAATAATGTTCTCCTCTGAATGTTGTGTTTCTTTGGAAGGCATGCAAATTTGTGTTGACTACCGATAGTTTTGGGGGTGAGTAATGCCATTGGCCATTTATCCCACTATATGGAACCTGGCAGTTTGGAGACACACAATATGTACACACATGTTACCCTTTTGTATAGGGAAGCTTGCAGATATGATGGCATTTCCTTTGCTGCATGTCCGTTGCCTGTTGCTACCCAGACAGTTCTTGTGAGGAGGGTGCATGTCTCATGTCCACATCAATGTCTCGCATTAGTACTAAATTTCAAACACAGGGTACAAAGGTGGGTGGCAGGGGTCCTGCAGGGGAAAGGTGGGCCCAGTGCAGTTCCAAAAGATGCATGACTATACACGGGCTTCAGACAACCATGGGAGTAGTGGCCTGCACATTTGTCCATACACCAACACTGTGAGCCTACTGTCATTCCAGCCCTGTCACCTAATCCTGTGTTGCTAGCCTCCAACTGGCTTAATGGCCACTTCACTTGTTCTGCATCAGCTATTTATCACACAACAATGTGTTGTGGCTTCAACCCTAATTCATATGCACCACACAGTTGTGTTATGTACGGAGACGGCAGTATCCCCCTAGGGGCATCAGAATGGTCCCAGATGCATGTTATCTACAAGCATATCTAAGGCGCTCTGAATGCATGCTGATGTGCTCTGAGTGTAGGTGCAGGAGGAGAGTGGGTGTTGGGCTGTACAGTGCATGTGTGTAGTCCAGGTGGGAGGGTCCTGATGATGGATTTCCTACTTTTTATGTGTGTGGAACATATCAGAGGGAATGGTGGCTGCTAGTATATGTGTATGGACATTGCCTTCATGTTGAAATCAGATACAATGTGCTAAGGGTCAACTTCATGTGCCCAAAGATTATACATACCAGTCAATGTCAGGCACTTGGATGCAGCATCTTGGCCTCCAACACTGCCGACTGGTTCCTGACCATGATACATCCAAGTGGCAGTATTGCTTATAAGCAGTGGTTGTGCCCCAGGCCTGAACTAAAGCCCAGAATGATACATACCAGGCAGACACAGCTGCTGATGCAGTGAGTGCATCAGCATTTACCATGGCATCAACAAGCATGACAACGTAGCACATATGAATGGGATTGGAGTATGACTGCCATCCCTGGTGATGGTGAAAGGTTTCCGACTATTGTGTGTGGGGAGGGAGGGGAAGAGAGTTTCAGCACTGCAACATACCAGCAAGGGGTATGCAGGACATCCATCCATGTTGATTTATGCAAGTGTGTGCAATATATATGGGATGACATTCCAGGCTACTGAATGGCACATAAAAGGTGATCAATGTAGTCTACACAGCTTGCACAGACACATCCACATTATATCATCCTGACCATGGGCCAATTTTGATCTGGTGAGCATTGGCTTCCTAATCTAGCTCTGGCTTGACTAAGCAATGGTGCCACGCTCACCTCTTGGCGTAGCCATTGCACATATATGTGTGCATCATCAAGGTGACCGAGTGAGTTTCCCTGCTGTCCGCTGACAGAGCAGACACCTCCTGTGATTCTGACCTACTAAATTTCATCAATGTGTGGACATGAGTGGTAGCTGCAGGCCTTAGTGGGAACGTCACATGCATGTACCAGTGGTGTGCCCCAGGGATCGATCTGTCCTTGGTCCGATTCTTTTTAACATCTTTGTTAGTGATATAACGGAAGGGCTGTCAGGTAAGGTTTGCCTCTTTGCAGATGATACCAAAATCTGCAACAGAGTAGACACCCAGGAAGGTATAGATAACACTCCCACCTCCCCCCCCCCACCCCCAACAGAGCCAGGAGATCCTTCACTGCCAACACTCTGATAATCCCAAAGGCAATAAAATGTTTGCAGGCAAGAAAAAGAGCCTTTGTATTCTATGCAACTACATGCTGTCCAGTGGAGGTCCGCCTGCACTGTACAAATTTTGCTGAATGTAAATCGCACTGATTCCAAAGATCGCGGTATAGAAAAGACATTAAATAAATAAATAAATAAAATCTAACTAAGCTTGAAGAATGGTCTAGAATTTGGCAGATGGGATTTAATGTTAAAAAATGTAAGGTCATGCATTTCGGCTGCAGCAATCCAAGGGAGCAATATAGTGTAGGGGGTGAAGTACTTTTGTCACCTAAAGAAGAGCGGGACCTAGGCATGGTTGTGTCTGATGATCTTAAAGTAGCTAAACAGGTAGAAAAAGTGACAGCAAAAGCTCGAAGGATGCATACGGAGAGGAATGGCTAGCAGAAAAAAGGAGGTGATAGTGCCTCTGTATAAGTCTTTGGTGGGACCTCATTTGGAATATTGTGTGCAATTCTAGAGACCGCACCTTCAAAAGGATATAAACAGGATGTAGTCAGTACAGAGGGTGGCTACTAAAATGGTTAGTGGTCTTCATTATAAAGCATATGAGAACAGACTTAATATGTACACCTTAGAGGAAAGGAGGGATAGAGGTGATATGATTGAGATGTTTAAATACTTCCGTGGCATAAATGCACAGGGGGAGAGCCTCGTTCGATTGAAAGCAAATTCTGCTATGAGGGGACATGGGTTGAGGGTGAAAGGGGATAGATTCAGGAGTGATATGCGGAAATATTTCTTTATGGAAAGAGTGGTGGATCCGTGGAATAGTCTCTCAGTGGAGGTGGTAGAGATGAGGACAGTATTTGAATTCAAAAAAGCATGGGACAAACACAGAGGATCTCTAAAGGAAAAAAGGGGACTGTTGTAACATAGTAAATGACGGCAGATAAAGACCAGTATGGTCCATCTAGTCTGCCCAGTAAGATGGCAAGAGTAGGTGCACCTGCTGCTCTGTGCAGGCCACCCCTCCCCATGTCTTTGTTTAGGGGTGAACCCACCGCTCCATGTAGGACACCCCTGTTTGTTGAGAAATTAGATAGTTAAGTTTATTTTGATTTTATCCTGTTGCTGTAAAGAGATCCACTATGTCTGTTCCATGCCATTTTGAATTCTGTCACTGTATTTGCCCCCACCACTTCCATCGGGAGGACATTCCAAGCATCCACCACCCTTTCAGTGAAAAAGTATTTCCTAACATTGCCTTTCAATTTATCCCCTTGCAGCTTCATGTTATGCCCTCTAGTTTTACACCTTCCCCGTCTTTGGAAGAGGTTTGTTTGTTCATTATTTCTCTTTAAGTATTTAAAGGTTGGAGTTGTCGATATGGAAGGACACTAAAATACAGAATACAGAAGAATAAAATAAGCACTTTTTTTGATTCAAAAATCAGAAAATTTGATACCTGTTTGAAATTGTATGTGAACTGAGGTCATTGATGCAAAACTGGTACTACAGAAGAAGAAGTTCCAGATAAAGTACCTAGAAAGTCTGAGACCTTTAGTTCATGAAAAAACATATAAGCAGTATATACAAAAGGTTTCAGTAGTGGCTGAACAACCAGTAGATGATAATCTGCCCGGAAGTATATTAGAGGATATATTCTATGATATGGAAGGACAGACTAGATAGGACAGGTGGTCTTTTCCGGTCGCCATTTTTCTATGTTTCTATGTAGGTTTGTGTTTTGGGTGTCTGGCCATGGAATAGCAGTACCTGTGGCACTACCTCCAGTTGCATTGCTCTTCCTTATTAGCTCTATAGATTGCAGCTCCAAAGTATTTGTGATATGTCACAAATGCACCACCTGCTATCTCCATGCATGGCAGTGTGCGCCGCAAAGGGGAGAGGCATAGACAAAGGCATTACAAAGTCAACAATGGGATGCGACAGGATGCATAGGGCATGTGAGTTCCACATTACCTGGGGCATCTTCTCCTTAGCCTATCCCTAGGCCTAGCCCAGCATATTTATTTAACTGTTCTTTTATACCGCTTTTCATTGGGTCAAAGCGGTTTACATTTTAACAGGTATAGCGAGTTGTTACATTGAAACACTGAACAGAACGTATGTACAGTAACTGTAACTTATACACATTTTCTGGGATTCACACTATAGTAGAGTGAACAGTAACTTATGTACAATAACAGTAATTTATATACATTTTGTAGGGTTCACACTATAGTAATGTAATGCTGATGGAACATTTCAGGCCAGCCTAATGTACATTTTGTAGGATTCACACTATAGTAATGTGATGCTGACGGAACATTTTGGGCCACCTTAATAGTCTCCCCCCCCCCCCAACACCCCCCTCCCCTGCTTCTCTCTCCCACCCCCCCCCCCCCACCCCCCCCCCCACCCCCGTTCATTCATATTGGGTGCTTTTGGTTGTTCGTGTGGTATGGTCAGCATATTTTTTGTGCATTGTCTTCTTGTCCTGTTAGTTTTATTTGTGGTTAGCAGCATTTGTAAATGGGAGGAAGATTGGTTAGTGATGGTTTTGAAGGTAAGTAGTAATATTTGTATTTGATGCGGCTGAGCAGTGGAAGTCAGTGAAGTTGTTTCAGTATGGGGGTTATGGGATCATATCTTGAGGCTTCCTGAATGACATGTTCAGCTGTGTGCAGTGCGATTTGTAGTGGGAATAGGGTAGATTTTAGTAAACCATGGAAGACTGAGTTATAGTAGTTGATGTGTGGTGAGATGATGGCTTGGAATGCCATCTGGAAGTCAGGTGGATCCAGTAGCAGGCAGAGGTGTTACAGGATTTGAATTTTGTGATAAATTATCTGTGCTGTGTTCTTTACATGTGGTTTCAATGTGAGGTGTTGGTCCAGTGTAATGCCTAGATATTTGATCTCTTTCTTGACTTTCACATCAATATTGTTGAGTGCCAAAAAAGTCGGCAGGAGAAATGTTTTGCCCTTGGTGATGAAGAGTATTTCCATTTTTTGTAGCTGATTGTAAGTGAATTTGTTGTTAGCCTTTGGGTGACATCAGTGAAACATTTTAGTATTCCGTTGTATATGGGTTTACTGGTGTTGAAAAGTTCATAGATCATTATATCATCTGCATAGATGTGAAAATGTATGTTGTGGGATCATATGATTGGGCAAAGTGACTGGAGGTAGATGTTGAAGAGGAATGCTTCGAGTGTTGAGCCTTGTGGGACACCTTGAGTTTGGAGGAAAGGAGATGAAGTGCTAGTTCCCATTTTCACTAGTGTTGTCGTTCATTCAGGTAAGAATGAAAGCATTTTAGAACTTCATTCTGTAATCTGGTGGCGCAAAGTCTGTGTAAGAGAATTTTGTGATTGACAGTGTCGAATGCTGCTGAGATGTCCAAAAATATCTTTTTGGGTGCCTTTTACTACAGTGTTCATTAGGGAAGTGATGAGGTTTCAACTCCATGATGTGGTCTAAACACATGCTGTTGTGGGTCTAGGAGTGCTTGGTTATTGATGTGTTCTTGTAGTTGTTGTAGAATAGTTTTTCCTATTATTTTGGCTAGGAATGGAAGGCTGGGTCCTTGGGGTCTAGATCTGTATTTATTAAGGTGAGACAGCTGGAGGTAGTTTTCAGGTTTTTGGGCATGTAGCCATGCAGCAGGGATAGGTGGGTAATTTTCTGGAGGAATGGACTCACTGGGCAGGGATCCAGTGAGGATTTGGTTGTGTTGAGGGCTTCATTGTGGATTCTATGTTTTCTTTGCTGATGGAGCTGAAGGTGGTCCAGGTGTTATCTGTGGTTCCAGGGTGTGCCATGTGTGCAGTTTGTTGTGGTGATGATACTTTTTAAGATTTGTAGTGATCTGCCAGTGCATGTGGGCTGGAAGTGGTGCCTGGATTTTCTTTATAGAGTGTTTTTATTAGGGTTTTCACATACAGCATCAGCAAGGGACTAATTGTCATGAGTCTAATATGGCATTCTGGGATGCACATGTGTACATCCAGATTGTGATTAGTGGCAGATATCTGGCATCATAGATGTGTCTGTCACTGATAGAGTGGCAACATGATTGCTAGTGGGGAGCAGGGTTATGTGTTGCAATGCTACATACAACACCCTGTTCCTCTGCTGACACCAGATAATGAACACCATAACTGCAAGTGTGACCCTGCACACACATTAGGAATGATACTGGTGGTACTGTGCCAGTTGAGTGAATTTATATAAAACTAGGACATCATTATCATGCTTGTTGCACACATCATTGGGTGACAAAATGGACTATCTCTGGAAGCAACATGTACATGCCATGTGTGGCCTTAAGTCATAAGAACATAAGATATGCCATACTGGGTTAGACCAAGGTCCATCAAGCCCAGTATCCTGTTTCCAACAGTGGCCAATATAGGTCACAAGTACCTAGAAGTTTCCTCAGAAGACACAAGTTCTACAATGTTTGTATTGGGACAAGCAGTGGATTTCCGGGTCCCTTTTAATAATGGTTTATGGACCTTTCCTCCAGGAACTTGTCCAAATCTTTTTTAAAACCAGCTACACTAACAGCCTTTACTACATCCTCCAGGAATGAATTCCAAAGTTTGATTATGTGTTGAATGAAAAAGCACAGTTACTCATCCTGATTCCTGCTCTGTGGGGACAGCAGGAATCAGTCCTCACATATGGGTGACATTGGAGCCCAAGCGGAAGCATCCCCCCAGCTTTCAAAGAAAGCCTTAGGGAGATGCCATCACGCGTGCGTGGTCCCCTCCCCGCCCAAGGGTGCCATCTTGCTCAGTCAGATGACATAGCTAAAGACAGCAAGAACAAGGTGGTAAAGGAGCAACTCCAAGAGGAGGAGGGAGGGTTGTGAAGACTGATTCCTGCTGTCTCCGGAGAACATCTGTTACAGGCGAGTAACTACGCTTTCTCCGGGAACAAGCAGGAAGTCAGTCCTCACATATGGGCCTCCCCAACTACAAGCTACCGAAAGCCCATAGCAGCAGCAAACAAGTCTGTGTCCACAGACCACAGTAGGACCCCTGTGTCCTATGAAACCAGCACTCCGGTAGCCTGAACAGAAAAAGGTCAGAGGGTAGGAGTTGCCTAAACCCCGAAAAGGTTACGGAGCACGGCCTGCCTGAAGGCACTGTCCCGTCGGGACTCTCTTTTCAGGCAGCAATGGGCTGTGAAGGTATGGACTGAAGACAAGGTGGCGACCCAGCAGATGTCCACCATTGGAACAGAGCGTAAATTTGCTACTGAGGGTACTATGGCCCTGACATGGTGCGTCCCGCCTGCTCATAGGCGAGGGCGATAGAGTCCACCACCCAGGTAGACAGTGTACGCCTCGTCACTGCTTCCCCAAGCCTACTGAGGTCATAGGAGATGAAAAGCTGAGAAGCTTTGCAGTGGCCCTGAGTGCATTGGATAGAAAAGGACAAAGTCCTCTTATAGTCCAAGGTGTGAAGGATCGTCTCTGTCCAACTGGAGTGAGGTCTTGGAAAGAAGGTAGGGAGCACCACTTCCTGACTGAGATGGAAGGGAGATACTACCTTAGGAAGGAATTTGGGGTGGGTGCGTGCGAAGCACCACTCTGTTCTTGTAGACCCTGGTATAAGACGCCTCCGCCACTAGGGCCTGAAGCTCGCTAACGCTGCGAGCAGAGGTGAGCGCAACCAGGAAAGCCACCTTCTAAGAGAGGTAGCGGAGGTGGCAGGTAGCCAGAGGCTCGAAGGGTGTGCGAGTGAGCTGCCCCAACACTATGTTGAGGTCCCATTTGGTTGCCAGAGGGCAAACCGGGGGCTTCGATAAGAGTAGGCCCCAAAGAAAATGGGTCACCAAAGGCTGGATCAAGAGGGGTTTGCCATCCATCGGGTGGTGGTGCACCGTCAGGGCACTAAGGTGCACTCGGACGGAGTTAGACTTGAGCCTGGATTGAGAGAGATGGAGCTGGTACTGTAACACCAGTCCCACCGGGCAGAAGAATGGGTCAGTCCTGTGCTTGGCGCACCAAGCCAAGAACCTGTGCCATTTGAGAGCGTAAGCAGAATCTCCTCCACCTCAACCGAAAGGTTGAAAGGGGCCAGAGTCACCCTCTCAGCAGACAAGCTGTCAGCAACAGGGACCCCAGATTGGGGTGCAGAAGAGAGCCCCCCTTCTGAGACAGGAGTTCTGGAGTGGTCCTCAAGGGCATAGGGGTCAATCAGAGGAGCAGCGGGAACCACGGTTGCTTGGGCCACCGAGGGGCTATCAGGATGAGCGAGGCCCTGTTGCAGAGGGTCCTGAATAAGGTCTTGGCGATCAGCGGCGTGGGAAGGAAGGTATACATGAAGTCTTCTGACCATGAGACAAGGAACGTGTCCGCTGCCACCCTGGAGGGGTAGGCCTGGTGGGAACAGAAGCGGGGCAACTGGAAGTTCTCCAGGCTGGTGAACAGGTCCATCACAGGTTCCCCCCAGATCTGGAAAAGCTGACTGGCTACCCTGGGGTCCAGCTGCCACTCGTACAGCTGGAGGACTCTGCTCAGACTGTTGGCCAGAAGGTTGTCCTGGCCTGGTAGATACACTGCCCACAGGAGGATACCCTGTTGGATTGCATACGAGCAGAGGACCAGTGCCTCCTGACAAAGGGTATGAGACTCCGTGCCCCCCCCCCTCTTTATTCACCTGGCTGTCTGCATGGACCAGCACCAGCTGGTTACGCAGGTGGTGGCAGAAGACTCGCAGGGCTAAGTATACGGCTTGCAGCTCCAGGAGGTTGATCTGCTGGGTGCTCTTATCTGGTGAGCTGCCTGCAGTGGGCTCCCCAGCAGAGCAGGGAGGCATCTGTGGTAAGGACCCTTGAGGGGCTCGGGGCCTAAAAAGGCTTGCCCGCCTCGAGATGCTGGAGAGATTGCCACCAGACCAGGGAGTCCACCAGTTGGCGGGTTATAGAGACTCTGTCTCGGAGATGACCCATGGCCTGAGACCACTGGTCCCAGAGACACCACTCACTGCCCTCATGTGGAGGTGAGCGCCTGGGGTGATATGGACCATGGAGGCCATGTGCTCCAGGAGGCACAGAAGAAGCCGAGCAGGCACCGAAGGATGGTACTGTATGTCCCATGCCAGAGTCCTGAGACAGTCGGCTCAGTCCCTGGGCAAGAAGGCCTTTGACTGGAGAGTGAAATCCAGACACTGTGCCGGGAGGAGGTGAGACTTGGGGTAGTTTATTACAAACCCCAAGTGTTGCAGGTCCTGGATGGTGCATGCGGTGGCCTGCTGTACCTCTGAGGCTGTGCCTCCTTTTATGAGCCAGTCGTCCAAATAGGGGAAGACAAAGACCCCCCGGAAGCGGAGGAAGGCAATCACGACTGCCAAGCATTTTGTGAAGACTCTTGGGGCCGAGGCCAAGCCGAAAGGGAGCACCCTGTACTGAAAATGCCTGCCCCCCACTACGAACTGCAGGTACTACTGTGGTTGGGGTGAATGAGGATGTGGGTATAAGCATCCTTGAGATCTAAGGAGCATAGCCAATCTCCCTGCTGGAGGTATAGCAGCAATGTTCCAAGGGAGAGCATCTTGAACTTCTCCCTCACCAGGAATTTGTTGAGGTTGCGCAGGTCGAGGATGGGCCTTAGGCTGTCCTTTTTGGCACGAGGAAGTACCTGGAGTAGAACCCCTTGCCCTTGGGATGGTGGGGCACCAGTTCCACTGCTCTGTCCTCCAAAAAACCTGCCAACTCCTTCAGTAGAAGATCCGGTTGAGGGGAGACCTGAGAGGCTGTCCCAGGAAATAAGGGGAGGTATCTGAATCAGGTGCAGGAAGTCACCCTCCCTGACTACCCAAAGTGCCCAGGAGTCGGTGGTGATGGTCAACCACTTCTGGGCATAGAGGGCCAGATGTCCCCTTGTGGGCTGCTGATCTCCTTGGGGTAGATAGGCTATACTCATGGAGTAGCCCCCCCCTCCCCCACTACTGGCTGGGCTGGAGCCGGTGCCTGGGGTTTTGGAGCCTTCTGCTTACAAGGTCGATGCCCATGTCCCTTGTCCTGCTGACCCTGTTGGGGAACGGGGGAGGCCCGAAAAGGTGGGTAGTTTCTGTAAGCAGCTTCCTTCCTCGGGTAGAAGGACTTCCGTCGGGGAGGTGTAGCGGTCTTTTTTAAGAGCCTGGTTCTCATCATGAACTCGGTCTCCAGCTTGGCAGCCTTGTCGATCATGAGTTTGCCAAAAAGTTCTCTCCTTGGCATAGGACATCAATCAATTTGTCCTGAACCCACTGCTCGAGGTCGGACAACTGTAGCCAAGCTTGGCACCGTGCACCGATGCCTGCCACCGCTACTTGAGCTGCTGACTCGAACCCATCATAGGCCGCTCGAACATGAATTTGGAGCACTCACGGACTGCCTTGGCCAGATTCTTGAACCACTGCAAGGGTTCCTTGGAGAGACCAGCTTAGAACCCAGCGAGTCACTTCGCCAGGTCTCTCAGGTACATGCCCATTTACAGCTGGTAGGCCTGTATGTAGCCAATGAGCATTGAGCCCTGGTAGCACTTTCTGCCAAGGGCATCCAGGGTGTGGGCCTCACTGTCGGGGGGCACCGAGGAGTGCGTCTTCTGGCTTTTCAGCTGACGCATGGCCAACTCCACCACCATGGAGTTATGTGGCAGCTGTGACTTTTGGAAGCCCGGGCTCCGGTGGACTCAATACATCGAGTCGAGCCGTTTGCTCACCACCGGTACTGAAGCCGGTGTCTCCCACATTCGGAGCATCAGCTGCTCCAGGATGGGAGGGATGGCCACCATAAATGATTCCCGCGGAAGAGCCTTATACTGGAGGATCTCCAACTCATTCGCCCGAAGATCCTCCTCCGACTCCATAGGGAACGCCAGGGCCTTTAACATATCCTTGACAAAATCAAGAAAGCCCATATCATCTGGCGGGGACCGCCGTTGAGGCTCCGAGATGGGAGAGTCAGATGGGATATCGCAGTGGCGACAGATATTGGGGGACTCTTCATCCTCCATTGAGGACTCGTAGGAGGGCTGCTCTGCAGGCCTCGGGGCTCCCGATGCTCCACGACTGGTGCCCTGCATACTTGCCAGGGATGACCACAGTCCCGTCGAGCGGGACTCAGATTGCGACCTTGGCCGAGGATCAACTTGAGGCCGAAGGACCTCAAGGATCGGCTTGGCCTCTGGGGACGTCTTGGACATCAAGTGTCTGGTGGTCATGGCGGATGAATCGGTCATGCCAGACAACATCACCCGCTGCTGGTCCATGAAGGCAGACAAACTGCGCTCCAGGGCCGCCATTCTGGACTCTAGACCTTTGATGTGGGCACCAAGGGAGTCGGACCCGACACAAGCTCCCCTGAAGGGGAATCCTTGACAAGGATGGGGTCTGGGGACCGAGGCCGGTCTGCGGTCATATCCTTTTGGGGGACCTTTGCAGGCCGCTCCTTCTCCAAAGTCTCGGATGAGCATCTCGGACTGTGGGACCGGGGGGCACCCGGCTAGTCGGAACCGTCCAAAGATGCCGCCCTTGAGGTTTCTTCTTCTTCCTGGGTTCCCTCGAGGGAGACCCATTTTCTGAGGACCCACAATGGGCTTGGGTTCGAGAGGTTCGATTCGAGACGTCGAGGCCTCAGATGAGACCCTGGCTTTCGAAGGTACCAGGGACTCGAGGTAAAAAACTTATTGTGCTGCTGCTGCTGGCGGCTCTTGAGGGCCTCACTGGACATCCTTTTGCAGAGACCGCAGGCTGCCAGGTCATGGTCTGGCCCGAGGCAGCGGGGACATAAATCGTGTATGTCGGTCAAAGACATAATTTTAGAACACCGATCACACTTCTTAAAGCCACTGGTAGCCATGGGGGAAAAAAGTACCCCTGCGAGGTCGAAGACTCTCCGGGCTGCCAGTTGGAAAAAAAGGCACAAAGATGCCAGGAAAAGAAAGAATAAAAACTACAAAAATAGACCCGAAGTCAACGCCAAGGCAACAAGGTCGGGTGGCGGGAAGAATACCGGTGCGATACCGGAGGTGAGTATGAAACTCAATTAGAAAAATCAACTTGTTCCGGGGACAAGCCAGACAAATGTCTGAAGGGCTCTGCAGAAAAAAAGAGACTGAGCAAGATGGCACCCTTGGGCGGGAAGGGGACCACACATATGTGGTGGCATCTCCCAAAAACTTTCTTTAAAAGCTGGGGGGGATGCTTCCGGCGAGAGCTCTGTTGGTGCCAACATCACGCGTATGTGAGGACTGACTTCTTGCTTGTTCCCGGAGAAAATATTTTTTCTTATTAGTCTTATATGGGTTACACTGTAGCTTCATTGCATGACTCCTAATCTTTCTACATTTTGTGGGTAAACAATCGATCTACATTTACCCATTCCACTCCATTCATTAATTTATAGACCTCTATCATATCTCCCTTCAGCCGTCTCTTTTCCAGGTTGAAGGGCCCTAACCTTTTAAGTCTCTCCTCATAGGAATATCCTTCCATCCCCTTTACCATTTTGATGGCTTTTCTTTGTACCTTTTCTAATTCTGCTATATCCTTTTTAAGATACGGTGACCAGAACTGCACACAATATTCAAAGTGTGGTCACACCATGGAACGATACAGAGGCATTACAATATCCAATGTCTAATATCAAATATCTAAAAGTCAAGGTGCTCACGGGCCTTCCAGTCGATACCTTTCTTCAGCATGGAGCCTAAACTGGCAGAGCTTCATTATAAGTGCTTACCCATGCATGATGTGGTGGCCACAACCCAAAACAGCCTTGGAGATGGGCCAAAGGGAATATACCTTCACTTGGATGATGACATATGGCAGACAATCAGTGACTGCTGGGGTCTGGGGTGGAGGGCACAAATGTGTGTTGCAGTGATGAGTTTACAATAATGTGTACCCCCCCATTACCAGGCCTTCTATGTGAGTGATGCATTCATGGGTGGTGCAACCAAGTTCTGTGAAGGGGGTGGGGCTGCATTTCGCAGTGGGTTGTCAGTCATGTACTATGTAGTGTTTCACAAGGAATGGATCGTTTTGCACTGAGCTGCAGTGACTGTCCGCCATATATCTAAAAAAGAAAACCCTCTCTAGGAGCCAAAATAAATAACAATGCTGGATTGCATAGCAGTGGGCTCAGCACCATTGTTACTTATGTTGTTGGGTTTTTCCTGTTCTTGGTTGGCTACGTTAGTTATTGGACTCCCTGAAGAAGTCGTGAATGGCGAAGCACCCAGTATCGTGGCTCTTGATGATCAGCGGAGAATTTTACACGGCCGAGATACCAAGCCAAGCCAAACTGAGTATTTTGGAAACTGTTTGAATTGATTTGAATTGAGCATTGAGGATTTTACATTGGTGCTGTTTACATTTACTATTACTGCTGTTTAATGAGCTCTATATGACCAGCGGGATTCATGGTTTTATTAACTATATTATTGAATGCGCCAAACCAAAGACTTTTGGAAGTACTGTGGAACCATTGTGAAAGGCATTGTAGAAGCATTGAAGAAGTCAAGCATTTGGAAAAGGATTATTGTTTACATGTGATAGCACAATGATTTTTTGAGGTTTTTTAGATTTATTTGGGGAGATTTTAGTGCTTGCTTCACATGTCTTAAGAGGATTTTGACCGCTGATGTTTTGAGTCTAGCCAGACATTATTAGTATGACTGACTAGCTCACCCTCATTTGGTTTGGATGTGAGGGCTGATGAGGTCTTTTCCTCTTTGAGGTGAACACAGTGCTACGTTTGGATGCTCTGTCTGATTGATAATTTGGAACATTCATGTTTGCCAGTATTAAGAGTTTTTTCTTTTTTGTTATTCGCTATATATCTCAGACATGCTGTCATGCCTCTGCATCCCCATTTAACATGCAGGCTGTACACACCTGCAGTGCATGACAGCATGTGTATGCCATCTTCTTCCCTTGGAAGCTGTCTTCAAATTGCTCTGAGGGACCACATTTTGTTGGAAATGTGTGTCTCAGATCAAGCCCTTGCACAGTGCATGATTGTGGTTTTTAATAACCTACATCCTTGACTCTCTTTAACAGCAGCTATAAACATTGTCCACCCACATGATCTGTTACATTATATCAGGGACTATATTTTATGTTTCCACAGCTGCCCTTCTGCAGTGTGAATCTGGAGCAGCAGCTCCTGCAACAGCCTTTTTGTCGGCAGCTCCACCCCTCACAAAGCAGAGTTGGAGAGAGCACAGGAGCAGTCAGGAGGAACCCCGATGGCCAGCTGCCAACTGCAGCCAAAGCAGCCTATCAGGCCCTAGGTGTCACCCCACTTGTCCCCTTCCACCCCTCAAGTCTCCACACAGCACACTCCATCAGAGAGCCAGCCACAGCAAGGGCAGAGGGCACTGAAGCACTATGCAACTCATGCCTTACAGCTCCACCAATCTGCCACCTCACAAGCCACTATACCATCCACAGGCTGAGCTGAGTGGTTCCCCCCCCCCCCCCCCAGCCTCAGAACTAGCCCAACAGGGCTCTTGGCCTGTACTATCACCCTTTGAAGAGGCAATTTTAGTGCAGCTGCAGTGCATAATGGAGGTGCTGCAGTACCTGGATGGCTAAGTGGCTGAGGTGCTGCTATATCTGCAGCAGGGGGTGCAGCAGCAGCAGCCCAGTGCTATGGGCACTGCTGCACATCCTCCTGCAGACCATGGCAGCAACTAGCCCCTGCTGTGGAGCACGTCTCCCATCCCCGTCCACTCCATCATCATTGTTAATTATAATACAGTTATGTTTTTGATAGATCCTGTGTGCACTGTGTTTTATTTCATGTATCCTCCATTTGTTCTACAGTGAATGCTTAGCAGGTAGGAGTCCAGGCATCATGCAGCCCTTCACAATAGCACATTAGGTGGTACTGCTCCCCATGTTTAATGCTCACCAAACACTGGCATTGCTGCCTGTCTAATGGTGTTTACTCCCACTGTGGTTATGCTGCATCACAGTGATCAACATCTAGAAGTACAGATCTGCATGTGCCATGCACATTTACTGCTACTGCACCTTCTGAGTTTGATCTCACAGACACCCTTTAGTATTATAACCTTGCCTTCTAGATCATGTTCTCCTTTATCTCTGGGCTCTTTCTGTGCCACATCAGATCAGTGATTAGGACCTCATTAGGGCAGCACCACTCTAGTGTTTTAGTGTATGCTGTTTCTAGCTGTTACACATACCTGCACCACTGATGTGCTGCTCATTCGCTATGTATCTCCTGGCATCATGTGGTGAGGGGGTGTTGGCATGCCAGAGGCATGTGCATGTCTCCTATAAGGGGCAAACCCTGCCACATACCGCAGCTTGCATGTTTGGTTCAACGCTTGTGAATCGGATATGTATGAGATCCATGGTGATGTACAGGTGGCATTGGAACATTCCAACTGCATATTAGATATAATTCCTGTTCCTGACCTCAGGGTGTTTTTTTGAAAAAAATGTTGCCTCTCAGGTCCCACCCCTTTGTGGTTTCTGAACCAATGATTGCCACCAGATGTGCAAGGCACCATGTATGGGATCAGGCAGGATCTCCAGTGTCCATCATGGGAACAGTTCATTGTCCCCTCTGAATCTGGCTTGGGCAGCACCTTAGCCACTGTGAAATGAGTTCCCCATGATGGGGGAAGAGGGAGTGCAAGAGTCAGGAGGGTCTGGAGACCAAGCACCATCAGCATGCTTGCTCAAGGCAACCTGCCCATAGGGGCCACAGGGTCAAGCAGTAACTCCATGACCCAGCTTATAGAACGCCCATCTCTGTGGTCTAACAGCAACTAAAGGGGGGGGGGGGTATCACAGCCAGCCATCCATCCACAGACAGCCCCCCAATGCCCCCTCTTTCTCTGAGTATACCACATGGAGCTGGAATGAGCACCGCGGCAGTCATGGCCAACCAGACTTGTGAGGATCAAAAGAGCCCCTCAGAACCATGGATAGCTGCAAGAAGACCAAGCAGAGAACATTGATCAGCAAGCTCCAACACTGGATACCTATGTTCAGTGATAGAAGTATTATGCTGCTACTCAGAGCTCCCTATGTTTACCCGTTCAACTCAATTCATTAATTTATAGATGTCAATCGTATCTTCCCTCAGCTGTCTTTTTTCCAAGTTGAAGAGCCCTAACCTTTTAAGCCTTTCCTCATAGGGATATCCTTCCATCCCCTTCACCATTTTGGTACATAAGAGCATACGATATGCCATACTGGGTCAGACCAAGGTCCATCAAGCCCAGTATCCTGTTTCCAACAGTGGCCAATCTAGGTCATATGTACCTAGTAGTTTCCCCAAAAGACACAGGTTCCTCAATGCTTGTATTGGGTCAAGCAGTGATATCCAAGGTCCCTTTTAATAATGGCTTATGCACCTTTCCTCCAGGAACTTGTCCAAACCTTTTTTAAACCCAGCTGTTTAATGTACATTACCAAGTTTAAGTTATAATGTAAACCGCTTTGATTGAAATGATAAAGCAGTATATAAAATCTGTTACATAAAATAAAGTAAGGCTACACTAACAGTTTTTACTACATCCTCCGGTAACAAATTCCAGAGTTTGATTACACATTGAGTGAAAAAATATTTTCTCTTATTAGTCTTAAATAGGTTACCCTGTAGCTTCATTGCATGTCCCCTAGTCTTTCTATAGTCTGATGACATAAACAATCAATCTACATTTACCCGTTCCACTCCATTCATTGATTTATAGACTCTATCATATCTCCCCTCAATCGTCTCTTTTCCAGGTTAAAGAGCCCTAACCTTTTTAGCCTCTCCCCTTTAACATTTTGATAGCTCTTCTCTGTATCTTTTCTAATAATGCTATATCCTTTTCAAGATACAGCGACCAGAATTGCACACAATATTCAAGGTGCAGTCGCACCATGGAATGATACAGAAACATTATAATATCCTTTGTTTTATTTCACATTCCTTTCCTTATGATACCTAGCATTCTATTTGCTCTCTTCGCCGCCACTGCACACTGGGCGGAGGGTTTTAACGTTATCCACGATGACGCCAAAATCTTTTTCCTAGGTGGTGGTTCCTAATGTGGAACCTTGCATCGTGTAACCATAGTTTGGGGTGTTCTTTCCTAGGTGCATAACTTCACACTTGTCCACATTAAATTTCATCTGCCATTTGGTTGCCCCATCTTCCAATTTATCAAGATCCTCTTGCAATTTTCCACAATTCTCATGGGTTTTAACAACTTTAAATAATTTTGTGTCTCAGCTGCAAATTTGATAACCTCACTCGTTATTCCCATTTCAAGGTCATTTATGAATATGTTAAAAAGCAGCAGAACCAGCACAGATCCCTGGGGTACTACACTATTCACCTTTCTCCATTGGGAAAATTGGCCGTTTAGCCCTACCCTCTGCTTTCTACCTTTTAACCAGTTCCTGATCCAATAGTACACTGCCTCCTATCCCATGACTTTTAAATTTTGCCAAAAGTCTCTGATGAGGGACCTTGTCAAAGGCTTTCTGAAAGTCCAGATACACTATATCAACCAACTCACCTTTGTATATCTCTTTATTCACACTTCCAAAAAACATAACAGATTAGTAAGACAAGATCTTCCTTGTAACATAGTAAATGATGGTAGATAAAAACCAGTATGGTCCATCTAGTCTTCCCAGTAAGATGGCAAGAATAGGTGCACCTGCCGCACCGTGCAGGCCACCCCTCCCCATGTCTTTGTTTTAGGGGTGAACCCTCCCCATGTCTTTATTTAGGGGTGAACCCACCGCTCCGTGTAAGACAGCCCTGTATGTTGAGAAATTAGTTAAGTTTATTTTGATTTTATCCTGTTGCTGTAAAGGGATCCACTGTGTCTGTCCCATGCCATTTTTTTTTTTTTTTTTATTGAGATTTTAGTCAATTACAATAACCAAATAAGTGAAGGTCAATCAGAATACAAAAGCAAGAGATAAACTACCTCTTACAGCAAATTTACAAGAAGAAGAAACAAACACGATACAGTCCACATCATGGAACCATGCTGAACAACATTCAAAATGAAAATAACAAAATAAAAGAAAAAAAGGTTTGTTTGTTCATTATTTCTCTTTAAGTATTTAAAGGTCTGAATCATATCTCCCTTGTCCCTCCTCTCCTCCAAAGTGTACATATTTAGGTCTTCAAGTCTCTTCTCATAAGGCTTCTGACGCAGGCTCCAAATCATTTTGGTCGCCTTCCTCTGAACAGTGTCCAGTCTTTTTATATCCTTTATAAGATATGGTCTCCAAAACTGAACACAGTATTCCAAGTGAGGCCTCACCAGTGACTTATACAGTGGCATTAGTACCTCTTCCTTTCTTCTGATAATTCCTCTTTGTATGCAACCCAACATCCTCCTGGCCTTTGCCACCGCCTTGTCACACTGTCTCCCATTAAGCCATGACTATCTACATGTTCAGCAATTTTGTTCTTTATGATGGTTTCTACCATTTTTCCCGGTACTGACGTCAGGCTCACCGGTCTGTAGTTTCCTGGATCACCCCTGGAGCCCTTTTTAAAAATTGGTGTTAAATTGTCCATCCTCTAATCTTCAGGTATTACAGATTATTTTAATGATAGTTTACAGATTACTAATAACAGGTCTGCAGTCTCATATTTCAGTTCTATCAACACCCTTGTATGTATACCATCTGGTCCAGGTGATTTGCTACCCTTCAGTTTATCAAATAGTTGCAATACATCTTCCCGGTGTATCGATATTTCTTTCAATTCTTCTGTAGTATCACCTTTAAATACCACTTCAGTCATGGGTAACATCCCTACATCTTCCTCAGTAAAGACTGACGCAAAGAATTCATTCAGTCTCTCCTCTTAGTGCCCCTTTTACCCCTCTACATCTAACGGCCCAACTGACTATCTCACAGGTTTTTTGCTACGAATGTACTTGAAAAAGTCTTTAGCTCTTCTCTATACCTTTTCTAATTCTGCATGTCCTTTTTAAGATATCACGACCAGAACTGCACACCATATTCAAAGTGCGGTCTTCACCATGGAATGATACCTAGGGATTATAATATTCTTGGTTTTATTCTCCATTCCTTTCCTTATGATTCCTAAAATTCTATTTGCTTTCTTGGCTACTGCTGCACATTGAGCAGAGGGTTTCAACCTATTGTCCATGATGATGCCTAGATCTTTTTCCTGAGTGGTGGTTCCTAATGTAGAACCTTTCATTGTGTAACCATAGTTTGGGATGTTCTTCCCTAAGAGCCCAATTCTATAACGTCCACATCCTGCCAGCAGAAACATCTAAAGTGGAAATGGGCATGTAATATACCCGATTCTGAAACTGTGGGCATAAACGTGCCCACAGTTCTGGAATCAGGGAAATATATATTTCCGGCATGGCACGAATAAAACACATCTCGGGAAACACTGGTCCTCGCTGCTATTATGGGACATAGGTAAATGCAGCAAATGGGCTGTACAACCCCATGGTCACCATATTCTGAAAATTTAGATGTTTGCAATGTTTCCTGTCTCTGTGCGGCCACGCATCCGCTGGCAAAACATACATCTCCTAAGCTGATGCTCACACTGACAGTGTTGTGCTCATGCAAATTACACAATTATATTGATGAAACAGATATGGTCATGCAACCCAAACTATACATACTACTTCTGTTGCATGCCCATAAAACTCAAGATTATCTAAGTGCACCAAAGCTATTGTAAAAGCAAGTGGAAAGTGAGGTATTTGTCCTGACAGACCTTGTGGCAAAATATACATGGCCTTTGATGAACACCTTAGTTATTCATTCAGTGGTCATCGCTGAAAACAGTATTTGCAATGCTAAGAATGGGCCATAAAAAAACTGAAATGTGTCTGTAAAGCCACATGTCAAAACATATCCCTGTCATTCATAGGAAACCACCAGGATGGGAACATGTAATAGTGTAAACATCAGAAATACATGTCCAAAAGCACTGTCATCTGTTCTGACAAATGTGCACAATGTTAGGGACCTCTGATAGTGCACTTGGATATTTATTGGTGCTGTTTACACTGCGGCATGCCCCCACTCTGAGGATCCCCCACTATTGACAAGGACATGCCCTGCTGTGTTGCTGCAGAGCAGTTGTACAGAAGTTACTGCTCATTCACACTGGCACCTGGTGATGCTGTGGACAGCCCTAAGATCCAGGTACTGGCCAGGCATACATATCACCAGAGTAGCAGATTGACACATCAGGGCCTCCCCTGCAGCCCTCATACCACACACACACACACTCTTGCCTGTTGCTACAAGTAAAATACCCCTGCTAAAACCATGCTCTGCACCTATAAACAACTGCTGGTAATACATAATAGCAGGGTGTCTCAGGACCACACTTCTCAGCCAAACACGCTTCTGCTACATACAAACTCATATACCATCCCTACATCTACATTCCCATTTCTCCTAACACAGGAATTGTTAGGGAAGCCTAGAACAGCCCCTTTAGCACAAACAACAACTACCAGCATAGCCAGAATAAAGACTATTGCAGTGCTTTATATATCTGTGGGGTGTTTTTTTATTGTTACTTCACCTTACAAATGTTCCTCATCTGTGCATTCTATTCTTGATAACTACATCCTGTGCCCTTCCAGACAGCAGACACACTAGTTCAATACAGACTTGACACAGCCATTCATCTCTATGGGACGGGTTGAAGATCAGAGCAGAAAATCTTCTAAGTGCTGGCCTTATTCCACATTTCTGCTGCTATGACATAGGCATCTGTGGGATACACTCAGGACGTACACGAGCCTTTCCTGAATACACCTTATATGTCTCCGTGCCTTGTCAAGCCCCTGTTACGCTCCCTCCTGCCCATGTTCTGAGATCCCCATTTTAGTGCCGTGTACGTGCAGGGCCGAGTGCTTTCATAAGACAGTTCTAGAGGTTTTTGCGAGAAAAACTATCCCGCATGTCCAGGCGGCCAATTTGCGTTTTGGAATGACCCCCTAAGTACATAACATTGCACTTGTCCACATTAAATTTCATCTGCCATTTGGATGTCCAGTCTTCCAATTTATCGTCTTCTTGCAATTTTTCACAGTCCTCTTGGGCCTAATTCCATCCTGGACATACAAGCCCTCGGTGCACCTGGCCGGATCCAGACGCACAGAGGGAGTCACAATTCTGATCCCGCAGGGCACGTCTAGCCCCACGGGATCATAATCGTGAACAGGTTTGTACATGCAGACCGTAACCGCGATTCAACCTTGCCTGCACGTACAGGCCTTGCATGACTAACTCAGTCTGGGCTTTACAATGCAGCCGCCGCTGCATGGTGTCCGGTTGCCATGGCACCATGGCTCCATTGTATAGCTGTGATCCCCAGCCACCGGCTCCTGCAATGCTTTCCCCGCAGCCCGACCCCCGATCTGGCCTCCTAAGGCTAAGGTTGGGCTGCAGGGAATGTCCTCAGGCTCCCCCTGCCCCTTCTGTGCCCCAGGCCCACCATCTCCCTGTGACTAGGGAATTTATTCCACCTCCGAGGTGGAATAAGTTCCCCATTCAAGTCACCGACCCTGGACGTACAGGGCTGACATTAGAATGAGCCCTGAATGTCCGGGGCCGACGACCACCCACTGCCTGCCCTAAAGCCGCCCCTGATCCGCCCCCATCTACCTTCTGCGTACAACGCATGGGGAAGGAGAACGGGGCTGGGAAAGGGCACAAATAGCGGGGATGGACATCCCAACAGGACATCCATCTCCGCTATCCTTTGCTCAGAATGACTCCCCTTGTGTTTTAAAAACTTTCAATAATTTTACTTCACTTGTTATTCCCATATCCAGGTCATTTATTTATTTATTTATTTAATTTATTTAAAGTTTCTTTTATACCGCGCTCTTTATCATCAGCGCGGTTTACAGTGAACAAGAATACCCACAGAAAGCAACAGGCTGTTGTGGGTTTACATGTAACAGGCGAGTTTAACTGGGATTCAACTTTGGGAAACTTTGTACATATATGTTATATAACTATATACAATGGCTAGTGTTTTATTTACATCTTGTGTGAAATGCGATATTTACAACTTTATTTTGAGGGCTATAAATATGTTAAAAAGCAGCGGGTCCAGCAGTGGGGTACTCCACTATTCAAATTTCTCCATTGCGAAAATTGGTCATTTAGACCTACGCTCTGCTTTCAATCTTTTAAGTAGTTCCTGATCCACAACAGTATACTACCTTCAATACCATTACTTTTTAATTTTGCCAAGAGTCTCTCATGAGGGACCTTGTCAAAAGCTTTCTGAAAATCCAGATACACTATATCAACTAGCTCACTTTTATCTACCTGTTTATTCACACCTTTGAAAAATATAACGGATTAATATGACAAGACTAGGCTACATCCATGTTGCCTTTCTTCCATTAAAAAAACAGAAGCACTGTTTGTGACAAAGGACCAATCCTTCGCTCCCCCCCCCCAATCACTCAACCTAAGCACAGCTAAAATAGCAGTACAACCACACGTAAAATATCTGGGAATCATCCTTGACAGGACACTATCATTTAAACAACAGGTTGCAAAAACCACAAGAGCTGTCTACTTCAAAGCAAAGATGGTACAGAGACTCGGAACGCTCATCGACCCACAAGACTTCTATACAGTTATGCAGGCAATGACACTACCTCACTTAGACTACTGCAATACAATATACCAAGGACTCACCACCCCACCATCAATCCACTACGGACTGCCCTTAACACCACAGCACGGATAATACAAAGGACAAAGAAACACGAGCACATAACTCCTGTCCTAAGAGATCTGCAAATCCTTCCACTAGAAGCACACATTAAATATAAAGCACTGACCCTCATACATAAAGCAATCCATCAACAGCCATCATCTCACCTGCAAACCATGCTATCCCGGATGAAATCTGGAAGGACTACTCGGCAGACCTCAAACAATACTCTCGTTGCTTCTCATGACAGAACAAAATTTAATACTCAAACCTGTAAACATGCATTTGACCTTTATGCACCCTCACTATGGAATGCCCTACCAAACATAATATGCAACAACAAGGATCTCCCTGCATTTAGAAAGCAGGTAAAAACTCTCCTCTTCAGGGAGCATCTTGGGACATCACAGAACAAAACTACACAGAACAGGCTGAGGTAACGGAGAGAACCGGAAATGTAAATAGTACTAAAATGCAAATTTGACTGAAGAGAACAACATTGTAAATATGCTATACCACCCCCCTTGGGTGAAGGTATCCCCTCCCCCTCACTTGTATCTGTTCAATGTACTCTCACCGTGTGTGTTGTAACCTTTTTGACCCGGCGAAAGGCGGTATATAAATATGATTTAATTAATTAATTAAACCATGATTATCTACATTTATTTATTTGCGTATATTTTTATACCGCCCCTTCCATTGATTAGAGGCGGTTTACATCATAACAGGTTAACTAAAACAGTTACATGGAACAGTGGTAAGAACTTTATACCGTGTACAAAAACAGGGTAATTGAGGCTTCTCCTCAAACTATTTACATAGAGTGGTACTTAGAATGGCCACATTTAACTATTTACAGAACATATTTACAGGGGTATGGTGCTGTTATACTCCTTAAGGGCAACAGGTCTAGTAATATATCTTAAGATTTCGATGCCGGGGGGTGGAATATGGGAGGGGCGGGTAGGAAGTAACATGCGCAAGGGAGTTCTATGAGTTGGCGTCATGATCTCTGAATAGTTGCATATGCTATGAGTTGATATAATGTTCTCTAAATAGGTGTGTTTTTAAATGTTTTACATGTTCGATAATTTTATTCTTCATAATGATTTCTAACATTTTGCCTGGGCTGACATCAGGCTCACCAGTCTGTAGTCTCGTGGATCACCCCTGGAACCCTTATTATGTTTAAATCATTTTTATTGAAACCAAAAACTAGTATTACATTGGCCATTCTCCAATCTTCATGTATGACAGATGATTTTAATGATAGTTCAAAGATTACTAATAGTAGGTCTGAAATCTCATATTACAGTTCTTTCAGCACTATGAGATGTATACCATCTGCTCCAGGTGATTTACTACTCTTTAGTTTATAAAACAGGTGTAATACATCTTCCTGGATTATCAATATTTGAGGAATGGGTAAGTTCCCTACATCTTCTTCAATAAAGACTGAAGGAAAGAATTCTTTCAGTCTCTTCACTATGACCTTGTCCTTCCTTAGCACCCCTTTTACCTATCATCTAATGGTCCAACGGACTCTCTCACAGGTTTTTTTTGCTATGGATGTACTTTAAAAAGGTTTTGTTATGTGTTTTTGCTTTCATGGTAAGCTTCTTTTCAAATTCTCTCTTGGGCTGTCTTATCAATGCCCTGTATCTAACTAGCCAGTGGTTATGTTGTTTGCCGTTTTCATCATTTGGCTCCTTTTTCCATTTCCTGAAAGATGCTTTTTTGGCTACAACAGCCTCCCTGACCTTACCTTTAAACCATGCTGGCAGATTTTTGCTCTTCCTTCCACCTTTCTTAAAGCATGGAATATATCTGGTCTGGGCTTTCAAGATAGTATTTTTAAACAACTTCCATGCTTGATGTAAATCTTTAACTTTTGCAGCTGCTCATTTATTTTTCTTAACTATTTTACTAATTTTATCATAGTCGCCCTTTTGAAAGTTAAAAGCTAGTGCTGTGGATTTCCTTGCTGTGCTCCCTCCATTTATTAAATCAAATGCGATCATGCTATGATCGCTATTGTCAAGTGGCCCCAACAACATTATCTCTTGCACCACTTCCACTAAGGACTAGGTCCAAAATAGCCTCCCCTCTTGTCAGTTCATGAACCAGCTGCTCCAAGAAGCAGTCATTTATGTCACCTAAAAACATTATCTTTCTAGCATGTCCTGCTGTGACATTAACCTGGTCGATACCAGGGTAACTGAAATCACCCATTATTACTGTGTTGTAACTTTTGTTAGCTTCCCTGATTTCTCTTAGCATTTTATCATCCATCTGTTCATTCTGACCAGGCGATCACCCCCACTGCCATTGCTGTCCCCTTTTTACATGGAATTTCTATCCATGGAGATTCTACAGTGTATTTTGTTTCCTGTAAAATTTTAATTCTGTGTGATTCAGTGCCCTCTCTAACATACAGCACAACCCCTCCACCAATTTGATCTACCCTATCATTGCAACATAATTTGTACCCAGTTATCACAATGTCCCAGTTGTTGTCCTCCTTCCACCAGGTCTCTGAGATGCCAATTATATCTAACCTTTCATTTAGTGCCATATATTCTAACTCTCCCGTCTTATTTTTTAGACATCTAGCATTTGTACACAGACATTTTAGATTTGTATTTTGTTCATATTAACAATACGGTTATCAGTTGACAGGGGTAATTTGGAATCTTCCAGTTCTGTCTGCTCTATACTTGAAGGCATCTGGGCTACTTTAATTTTTATTGGAACCTCTCTATCGGGATGCCTAACTTCCCTCTTTTGTTTCATGGATACATCCTTCCAAACCATGCGCTCTTGGGCAACTGTCAGCTTACCCCTAAATTTGGCTTGCAGAACCTCCCTCCCACACTTTCCTATGTCATTGTTAGCAACATTTACCAAGACAGCAGGCTTCTCCCCAGCACTCCCATAGCTATAGTGTTGTTTGTATTGACTAGTGTTCTTTGAGCAGGGACTATCTTTTACATGTGCCTATATAGCGCTGCATATGTCTTGTAGCACTATATAAATGAAGTTTTGTTTAATGTAAATAGTTATACTCAACCGTTCATTGTAAATAGTTAAATCTAATTGTTCAATGTAAATGTATACATCTGTGTACAGTTGTTAAAATGTTCCTTGTAAACCGCCCTTGATCGCTGGAAGGGGCGGTATAGAAATATATACATAAATAAATAAATAAATAAATGATAAGTGGTATTAGTAGTAGTAGTAGGTAGAACTTCACCCTCCTACACAGTCACTTCTTAAAGGGTGGATTTATTCCATCATTACTCCCTGGTGTTCCCTAATCCTCAATTATTTTTTCTGTTTTCTGCTTCCCTCTCCATCTCTTCTTATAGCTCCACATTACTTTTTCTTCCTGTTATTGACACTCACTAATCTTTTTCCCTCATACCAACAACTTCAACCCCCCCCCCCCTTATGATTCTCTCTCTACCATCTTCATTTCCTCCCCCATCTTGTCTTCCACCCTTTCTTCAGCTCTTGAGCTTGACTTTTTCTTCTTCATTCATTCCTATCCTCTCTCTTTGAAAAAAACTCATCCTTGTTTCCGCTGTGCCATCTCCTCTCTGTCTTGCACTCTTCTGCTCCTTCTCCTTCTATCATCCAGAGTGGAGGAGTAGCCTAATGGTTAGAGCACTAGCTTGGGAACCCAGAGACCAGGGTTCAATTCCCACTTGCACTCCTTGTGGCCTTGGGCAAGTCACTTAACCCTCCATTGCTCAGAAAAATCCAAGTTGTTAATGTACATTACCAAGTTTAAGTTACAATGTAAACCAGTTTAATTGAAATGATAAAGTAGTATATAAAAACCTGTTAAATAAATTAATCCTAACCCTGTGCCCCCCCCCCCCCAGTCTCTTCTCTCACTCCCAGGACAATTCCTCATACAACTGCTCCAGTCTCATTCATATCCCTCTCCATATCTAATAAACTTGCCTTTACTCATGATTTCTTTCCATCTTCTGGCTTTAAGTGAGAACTGGCTCCTCCCTGATGATTCAGCCTCAGTCACTATCCTCTGTCACAGCAGCTATCAATTCTCCCACATGCCTTGTCTCACTGGCTGTGGTGGTGGTGGTGTGTTTCTATTCTCTCATTCCTGCCAATTTCAACCCCTCCTTCTTTGAAGTCCACTCCATCTCCCTTTTTAATCCATTACCTCTCTGGATAGCTGCTATTTATCAACTCCCTGACAAGTCCACCTCTATACCTTTCTCACTGACTTTGACTCTTGGCTTTCCTTCTTTCTGGATTCATCTTCCCCCCCCCCCCCCCTTATTCTCGGTGACTTTAATATTCATGTTGATAACCCTTCTGACTCTTATGCTTTAAAGCTCCTTTCCCTTACTTCCTCATTTAACCTCAAGCTTTGCTCTACTGCCCTCACTCATAAGCATGGTCACTACCTTGACCTTGTTTTCTTCTCTAATTGTTTACCCTCTAATTTCTGTACCTCTGTTCTTCTCTTATCTGATCATCACCTGCTTGGCTTCACTCTTCAACACTCCTCACCTCAATCTCACTCATTCTCCTCCATCCTCTTTAGAAATCTTCATGCTATCGATCCATCAACTCTCTCTACTATTGTCTCATCATCTCTTTCCTCCACTATGTATTCTAAGTCTGTTGATGAGGTTGTAGTTTCCTATAATACTGAACTCTCCTCTGCTCTGGATGCTCTTGACCCACCCATGCCACGTCCTGTGAGGCACACTGTACCTCAACCCTGGTTATCTTTGTCTACCCATTATCTACACTCCTGTGCCAGCTCAGCTGCGTGCATTTGGCTCAAATCCTGCATCCTTGCTGACTTTCTTCACTTCAAATTCATGCTTGCCTCTTTCTAGTCAGCCACAGTACTTGCCAAACAAAACTACTTTGTCCATCTGACTAACTCTCTTGCCTTTGACCCCCATTGTCTCTTTACAACTCACAACTCTCACCTCAAGGCATATCCACCTCCAACCCTTCCTTCCCTTTCTGCCCAAACCCTGGCTGACTATTTCCATGACAAAGTCCAAGTACACTCCAATTCCTCACAACTTCAGCTTCATCTCCTCCTCCCCCTCTTCATTACCAACTCTTTCCCTCAACCTCTGCTACCCTTTCTTCCTTTTCTAAGGTCTCCAAAGAGGAAACTACTCATCTTCTTTCCTCCTTTAAACTCACTACCTGCTCCTCTGATCCTATCCCCACCCATCTCCTTAACTCCATCTCCTCCACTGTCATCCCTTCCATCTCTTATATTCTTAAACTCTCGCTCTCCACTGCAACTGTCCCAGCAGCCTTCAAGCATGCTATGGTCACTCCTCTCCTCAAGAAACCTTCACTTGACACTACTTGTCCTTCTAAATATTGACCCATCTCCTTCCTCCCCTTCATTTCTAAATGAACATGCAGTTCACCACCACTGCCTTAACTTTATCTCTTCTCAAGCCCTTCTGGACCCCTTTCTGGCTTTCATCCTCTACATTCTACTGAAACGGCTCTTGCCAAAGTCTCCAGCAACCTGTTCTTAGCTAAATCCAAGGATTTTTACTCAATACTCATTCTTCTTGACCTTTCTGTTGCTTTTGACACTGTTGACCATCACCTTCTCCTTGACACCTTGTCCTTCACTTGGTTTTAAGGGCTCTGTGCTATCCTGGTTCTCTTCTTATCTCTCCCATCACGCTTTCAGTGTTTGTTCTAGTGGATCCTCCTCTACTGCTATCCCACTCTCAGTTGGTGTACCCCATGTGTCTGTCCTGGGCCCACTCTTGTTCTCTCTCTATTTATTTATTTATTTGTAAACTTTTCTATACTGCCCCTTCCAGAGATCAGGGGCGGTTTACAGAGAACAGAAAAATAATGACATTGAACATTTTGTAACATAATAACTATTTACAATAAACAGTAAAACATATCAACTATTTACAGACTTGTATATTAAACTTGGAATTCAAGTTTAATTGCGTTACTTACATTGGTACGGAGTGAGGAAAAACTATGCGGAAGAATGAGGATATGACTGAGTTTGTGTAGGAGGGAGACTAGGTAGAATGGTCAGATTGGGCTTGATGTTCAGCTTGCTCTTGTGGGGCCTGATCAGAGGTGTGGTCTAGATTATAGAAATGCTGAATGAATAAGTATGTTTTTAGCTCCTTTCGGAAGGTTTGGAAGTCTTTGATCTCTCATAGATTCACTGGGAGATTGTTCCATTGAACAGGAGCAATATATGAAAAAGCACAATTGCTTGTTATCTGCTTTGTTTTCCGTATAGAATCAGGGACTAACAGAGTGTTGAGGTTCCTCCTTCTTCTCGATCTGTTTTCGGGGGGGGGGGGGGTGTTGAATTAATGTTGAGAGATGAGATGGGGCTATTTTATTGAATAGCTTGAAGGTGGTCAGTATGGATTTATATTGAATCCTACTGGCAACAGGGAGCCAGTGAAGGGCATATAAAATGGAAGAGATGTGGTCAGATAGTCTGGCTTTAAAGATAATTTGGGCAGTGACATTTTGGGCCATTTGTAGTATGTTTAGGTTTTTCTTGGTTATGCCCTGTAGTATACTGTTGCAATAGTCTAGGTGTGGTTTGATTAGGGCTTGGACAACGGTTCTGAAATCGTCTCTGTCTATGAGAGGTCTGAGTTGTTGAATGGTCCTAAGTTTGAAAAAGATAGTTTTAGCAGTTTTTTTTATCTGGGGAATTAAGCTAAAGTGTTCGGTCAAGGAACTCCTAGATATTTTACCTCTGGTTTAACTGGGAGGCTGATATTCCTAAGCTTGATAACTGAGGTGGGGATGAAGTTGGAGTTTCTTGATGTAAAAAGCTCTTCAGTCTTTTTGAAGTTAATGTGCATGTTCATTGAACGGAGCCAAAGTTCAGCTTCAGAGAGACAGGCTGCTATATTGTCATAATTGGGGTTAGATATGTCAAAAGATGAGAACAAATATGGTAGTTTATATTGTGGCGTTTGAATATGGAGCAAATAGGTTGAAGATATAGGTTAAAAAGGAGAGCAGAAAGAGCGGAGCCTTGCAGGATTCCCTGTTCTTGTGGGAAAGGTGATGAGAAGACTTGATCTATTTGTACATATTGGATCCGGTTAGCGATATAGGATTTAAACCAATCGAGAGTTTTCTTTTATACCTAATTGAGTATGTCTAGAAATTAGAGTGTTATGATTTACACTGTCAAAAGCTGAGGAGATATCAAGAAATATAAGCATAAAGGCTTGCTTAATGTTATCCATGCCTCTGATGAGAGAGTCAAAGAGGGCCAGGAGGAGGGTTTCTACACCATGAAATGGACGAAACCTATATTGATGCTCATACAGGGGGTTTCTAGTCCCACTGGTGCTCCTTGTGGTCTTGGGCAAGCCACTTAACCCTCCATAGCCCATGTTCCCTGTAAAATAGTTATCTCCAAGTTATAATGCCCTGTTCAATGTAATTTCAGTTTGTTCAATGTAAACCGCACTGATGCAGAATAGCGCGGTATTTAAGAGAATGTAAATAAATAAATAAATCTAGAGGGGCAGTTGTGTCTATATAGTCCTGCAGCTGGAGTTGAACAACCTTCTCAATGATTTTGACAAGGAATGGTATGCTGGCGATGGGTCAATATGAGGTGGGGTCATTACTGTTTAGGGATTTATTTTTTAGTAAAGGGCGAATTGCTGTGCGCTTGAGGTCATTTGGCATGAAGCCTTGAAGTAATGATTGATTCACTATATTTAAAATGTAAGGGGCTAGTTCTGATTTTGCTGCCTTAATCCAGGCTACCGGACACGAATCTAAGAGTGATGTGGTTGTGTTAAGTTTTGTAATTGTTTATAGAAGTTGTTTGCTAGTAATAAGGTGGAAAGAGTTCCATTCATTGGAGTTATTCGCTGTAGGAGATAAAGGGACAGGTGCTGAGGGGTTACTTTGCTTGAGCTTGTTAGCAAAATGGTTAGCTACTGTCTGTGGGTTGACAGGGATCTTGTGGGGGTTAGCAGCAGGAGCTTTAGTTAAGGATTTAATCATCTCGAATAGCTCCCTTGGACGGTTGATGGCTTTCGATAGGGTTTTTGTATGGTGTTGTTTTTTGGCAGTATTTTATAGCTTTCTTATAGGAGTTAATAGTTGCAAAATAGCATTCTCTGAGTTCTGTTTTTTTTTCTTTCTCCATCTATATTCCAATTTAATGAGCTCCTTCTTTAAGGTAGTTAGTTCAGCAGTATACCATTTCTCGGTTACTTTGCGCTGGGGTACTTTATTTAAAGGAAATGGTTCAGCTGCTGTCATTATAGAGGTGTTCCAATATGTTAGCACCTTGCTAAGGTTGTTTGAATTATTGTTGGACTTTGGTATAATTGATTCTAGGAATTTTTCCTTATCAAATAGACGGAATCTCGGCCCTTGGTGTGTGGTAGTGGCATGCAATGTGGCAGAATGTGGGATGTGGAGAGAAGCGTATCATAAAATGGTCAGACCAGGGTACCTGAGTTATGGTGGGCGGACTATATTGGGGTAGCTCAGTTACGTGTTCTTGGAGGAATACCAAATCGAGAATGTTGCCTTTAATGTGTGTCGGGTAATTATTTGCCTGAAACCCATTTCCTCCATTGAATCGAGGAAAGATGCTTCTTGGCTGTTGTAGAGAGGCTAGATTAAAGTCTCCAAGAATAATATGAGGTTTTCTTAATGAGGAATTATAGGCAGATTCAAGTATTGTAGATATATTTTGAGTATTTGATGTGGGGGGGGGGTCTATATATAAGGTAAATAGCTATGTTTTTATTTTCTATTTTGAGGATATCCATTCCATCCTGATTATCACATATGGTAGGGGAGAGATTGAGGCCAGATTTAGCTTTTGTGAGTACTCCCCCCACCTCTTTTACGATCCCTAGTGCAGTTGAAAACGGTGTATCCATGTACTTTTAGTTTGTTTAGGAGAACCGAGTCAGATTCTGTTAACCATGTTTCAGAGATACAAAGGAGATCTGACTTTTCATCAGTGACAAGGTCAATTATAAGTGGGATTTTATTTCTAATTGACCTGACGTTGATGAGGATGCAGTTTAGTACTGCAGGGGGGTTAGGGTTTTTTTTTAGGTTATCCATTGGAGTTAGGTTTATATGGATTAGCCTCTGGTTCTCAGTATTCTGGTGCGGGGGTGTTCTCCCCATTGAATGGATGTCTGTTATAATAATTATAGTGGTCTTGTCTGGGGCGGTAGGGGATGATATGAATGTAAGCAGAGTCAGGGAGTTTCAGAGGAGGAGAGAGGGTGTAGAGGAGGGGGATGGATGTGAGCAATAGCCCAATTGTGTAAAAAAGTACATTCAGGATGAGCGTGAGCATTTTTCTAAGCTCCATTCTGGAACAGTTCAAAAACAGAGAGCCAATGGTTGGCAGTGTAGAAAGTGTTATGGGGTATATGCAACCAAGTTCTCAAATTTAGCCAATGTAAATAGTTATCCTAACCAGTTAGCTCTCCTTTACCTCTCTCCATTACATTGTTAACTTGTTCTTGTTACTTTTAACTTATTATACAGTTCACTTGTAACCCTATTAGCCTATATTGTTAATTGTTCCTTGTAAACAGTTGTAATACACTGTACCAATGTTTCATGTAAACCGTCTTGACTAGTAGAAAGACGGTATATAAAAACTGTTAAATAAATAAATAAATAAATATACAATAGACAGTACAGGATAAAAGTTTGATAGAGCAAGGAGTTACAGGTGTTTTACAGTCAAAATAGTGAAACTGTCCTGGCTTACAATAGTTATCTGGAGCTTGTAGGTTTGGTTGCTGTGGTTCTTATTACAGTAGAACTTGAGATCTTACCTCAGTTCCCCACCAAAGGGCCCTCTGGTGACGCCCTCAGGTGCGCAGGGTTTTAAGGTTTTCCCTTGTGGCTGGAGGAGTTCAGGGGCGGAGCTACACAGCTGTGTGTAGGAGAGGGAAGCCCCGATCGGAGAGAGGAGCAGGGGTTGAAGAAGAGCAGAGTCCCGATCAGTGTCTCACCTCCACAGATGTTGAAGACCAGAGGGAGTCCTGCTTTTTGGACCCAGGGGGGTTTTCAGTGCGATCGCAGCCCCCAGTTCCTTGGTGCACTCATCTCCTCCCATTGTCAGTAGGCTATTACCATCCATTAGTACTATTGTCAGTAGCTATCACACAAATACTGTAGTCAGTAGCTATCATCAATTAGGATTAATACTGCTGCAAACAACCCTCATTATAAATTTCTGCATAACACAACCTCCTAGTGACTTCCTTTTCTTTTTCTCTCATTTATTTGACACTGTTATATAGCTGCTTAGCACTACTAACTGAAACACACCTAAAATGCCACGTACATACATTATACCAATGTATCTCTCTTATATCAGCTTAGTATTAGCAATAATAACTATCGACCTAACACTAAGCATAAATAGCGACAACCACAAAACAATTCCCATAATTCACTCACTCACTCGAGAAAACTACCATATTGAACACACCTATCCAAACACCTACCCTAGACCAAATTTCCATAGACTAATTCAAATAAAAACAAACACACATCAAACAACCAAGGGTATATACACCAATAACTTAACATCTCTCTCATGCATCCTTATCAACGCACGGTCGATGAAAAACAAACTGCCCATATTTAATGACCTAATATCAGACTCAAAACCAGACATATTATGTGTCACGGAAACCTGGCTCTCTGACACTGATACCGTCTACATAAACCAACTTAATAATGAAGACTATGACACCTTCTATAAACATAGAACTAATAGAAAAGGAGGAGGTGTACTAATGATGACCAAAAAGGAACTAAATGCCAAAACAATCCAGTCAAACATCTCCAATAACATAGACACATTATTAATAAAGATTGGCCCCATGAAAATCTGCTTAGTATACAGACCCCCAAACCAAAATCCAGATAATCTTGACGCTCTTATTGAACTCCTCAGCTCATCCACAGAACAACACCCTATAATTATGCTTGGAGACTTTAATCTTCCCTCACTGCCAACATTGGAATCTAAACTATTCTTCGATACAATATCAGACTTGGAATATCACCAGATAATAAACACACCTACACACATTAAAGGCGGAACCCTCGATCTTGTCCTTCTCCCCAAGACATTCTTCAAACTAATCAATCCAAATTCGATTGAATGCACACGGATACCCTGGTCCGATCACTACATTATCAAATTAAAGCTCACATATCCCCTCACTAGCTTGAACAATCAATCCAGAAATGTCCCAAACACAAGATTCAAAAAATTCAACAACGAAGAATTTATTGACTTAATAATCCCCCACCTCTTTTCACCTGCAACTAATCTAGATAACGCTGTCAAAAACTGGCATGAAACCATCAACAATGCAGCCAAAACTAATCACACACACAAAAAGACCATGTACTCTCAAGTTAATACCAAACCATGGTTCAACAATACACTAAAACAAATGAAACGGATTCTTAGAAAACTAGAACATAACTGGCGAAAATCGAAATTAACAATACATAAAGAAATGTACAATAACCACCTAACTAAATATAAAGAAACCTTAGACAACACAAAAAAAGAATATTATACTAAAATTCTATCAAAATCGTACAATAGGCCAAGAGAGTTATTCACCATTGTAAGAAATCTAACAAACCCCCAAACATCTGACAGTGAAATTACTGACATCTCGGTTCAAACTTTAGCCCACCATTACCAAAACAAAGCAAAAATGCCATCAATGCCGATAGACATCATCAACTCACCACACCAAACATCAGATATATGGTCAGAGTTTCAGCCCGTAACAAAAGAGACACTAAAAAATATCATCACCAATCTCAACACCACAACATCATATCTAGATCCATGCCCAGTAACATGGATAAAGAATACACTACCAATTTTATTACCCTACATTCTCTCAATAGTGAACCTCTCACTGACCCAAGGATACCTACCCCTATCACTCAAACACGCACAAATACGACCAATCCTTAAGAATAACAAACTTGATAAAACTTTGCCTGCATCATATAGACCTATTTCAAGCATACCTTTCCTGGCAAAAATAATTGAAAAAGTGGTCCAATTACAGACTCAGGACTTTCTAGAATCATCTTACCCTCTCGATGAGCAACAGTATGGTTTTCGACCCCGCCATGGAGTTGAGACACTCCTCACAGTTTTAATAGATGCGCTCCTAAGAGAGATAGACGATCATAAACAGGCCTTCATTCTACTTTTTATTGACATCTCAGCTGCATTTGATAGCGTACACCACACAATAATGCTTAATAACCTGAGGCAAATAGGCTTAAACTCCACAGTACATAATTGGTTCTCATCCTACCTAAACAATAGAACGCAAAATGTAAGAATTGGGAATCAAAACTCAACCGCATATAAACAAGAGATTGGATTACCACAAGGTTCAGCGTTGTCAGCCCTACTTTTCAATATTTACATAAAACCAGTTTGCAACATATTCAAAAATTTTGGAGTAAAGTATCATTTATACGCAGACGATATTATGATGTATATACCATTCACGATACCCAACCTACCGCTACAACTCCTATCGGACTGCTATAATGAAATCACAACGTGGCTAAAAACACAAAACCTCCACATAAACCACTCTAAAACCGAAGTTCTAATTGTGACCAAGAACAAAACATACATCCCCCCAACACACATAAGACTTCAAAACCAAGAAATTAAAATAAAAAATGAAATAAGATATCTAGGCGTTATACTGGATACACACCTTACGATGGAAACACACATCAGCAATACTATAAAGAAAATTTATTTCAAACTCAAAACACTCAAACAACTTCGTCCGCTAGTATTTACACAAGATTTTATCAACATAATCCAGGCAACAATAACTCCACATTTTGATTTTGCCAATCTAATTCTAATAGGCATATCAAAACAAAACATCAAACGATTGCAATTAGCTCAAAATGCAGCTGCAAGAATCATATTGAAAATTAACTCACTCCAACACATATCACCAGTACTAGCCTCCCTTCACTGGCTACCAATTCAAAGCAGAATAATCTACAAAGCAATAATAACAATATTTAAGGCCTTAAATGATATGGCCCCAACAATGCTTTGTAACTTAATACATAAAGAACCGTCCAAGCCAACACACAGAAAAGGTCAATTAAACAAACTAAAGATCCCGAAAAATTATACAAGAGCCCATAAGGCAACTAATAACAGAGCCTTCTCCCACATAGCCCCAATAATCTGGAATTCCCTCCCAGAGGAACTACGAACACTTACGGAAATCATGGAACTCCGTAAAAAAAAAATTGAAAACTTATCTGTTCACCAAACACTATAACATAGATAACTCAACACCCACTTTAGACAAAGGTTAAACAGGAATATGTCTACATTAAGCAAAAGCCCCTATCATACACAGATAACACATACATACGATGACCTCACAGCCTATGTCCATTCACTTCCATGTATATGCTTATATGTATGTATATGTGTATATATACATATGTGTGTATATATGCGTGTATGTGTATATATATATATATACATATATATAAAACTGTATATAGTTTAATCTGTTCTATATTATCTCAAATTCTTAAGACTGTATATGCTATATATAATATGATGTTCCTTGTAAATATGTTCTGTTATAATATGACGTTCCCTGTAAAACAAACTTGCTTTGTTAATTGTTGTTCACTGTAAACCGCAACTGAACTTTGGAAGATGCGGTATATAAATGTATGTATAAATAAATAATAAATAAATAAATAAATGGTTTTCAGTACCACTTTTATGCTGATGACTCTCTACACCTGATATCTGTCTGACATTCCAGGCCTGAATCTCTAACTGCCTATCTGACATCATTGCCTGGATGTCTCACCACTGTATGAAATTGAACATGGCCAAACTGAGCTTATTATTTTTCTCCCTAAACCAACTTCCCCCTTCCTCCATCTCTGTGGATAACACTCTTTTACTCCCTGTCTCCTCAGCCAGCAACCTCGAGGTCATCTTTGACTCCTCCCTCTCCTTATCCACACACATCCAACTAATAGCTAAAACCTGTCGTTTCTTTCTCTATAATATCAGCAAAATTCGCCCCTTCCTTTCTGAACACACTAAGACACTTATCCACTTTTTAGTCACCTCCCGTCTAGACTATTGCAACCTCCTCCTTGCTGGTCTCCCTCTGAATCATCTCTCTCCCCTTCAATCTGTTTAAAACTCAGCTGCACCAATATGCTCATATAACCACTCTTCTCAAGTCACTTCATTGGCTCCCCTTCTGTTTCCATATACAGTTCAAACTTCTCCTTCTGACCTATAAATGCATTCATTCTGCTGCTCCTCATTGCCTTTCATCTCTCCCTACACCCCTCCTTGTGAACTCTGCTCTTTTCTGGTGGATTGCTTCCCACTGCCCCCTTTTCTTCCATTGCCAACTCCAGACTTTGATCGTTTCACCTTGCTGCTTCTTATGCCTGGAACAAATTACCTCAGTCTGTACAACAGGCTTCATCTCTGCTCCTTTTCAAATCCATGCTAAAAGCTCACCTCTTTGAGGCTGCTTTTGGATCCTGATACATTTAGTCTCCTTACCTTTCCCTAGTTGTATTCTTGTCTTCAGCTGTTGTATTGTCTATCTTGACTAGATTGTAAGCTCTGATGAGCAGGGACCATCTTTTATTTGCATCTGTACAGCGCTCCGTACGCCTTGTAGCGCTATATAAATGCTCAATAGTAGTAGTAGTTGAGTCAGAACGTCAGGCTCCATCTGTAGTTCTGTTCAAATCCAAGCTAAAAACTCACTTTGTTGAGACTGCTTTTGTATCCTGATCCCCCTGGCTCCTGCTTACCTCCTATGTCTTTCCTTAGCATTCCCCTAGATATATCCTAGTCCCCAGTTGTTGTGTTGTCTGTCTTGACTGTTGTGCTGCCTGCATTGACAGCACAGTTACTTACCTGTAACAGGTGATCTCTGGGAACAGCAGGAATAAGTCTTCACATATGGGTATCGTCGGTACCGACAGAGCCTGCGTGGGAACGCTCCCCAGCGTCCAAAAGGAAAGCTTTTGGGAGCATCCCACAGCGCCTGCGTGCTGCCTTCCCGCCTTTTCCAACTGCCTCTCTCCAGTTCGAGTTTTAAGCTGAGACAAAGAGAGAGAGAGGAAAGGAAAGATAGATAGAGAGATACAACTCCTAGGGGAGGTGGGTGGGTTGTGAAGACTTATTCCTGCTGTTCCCAGAGATCACCTGTTACAGGTAAGTAACTGTGCTATCTCCAGGAACAAGCAGGAATGAGTCTTCACATATGGGGACTCCCCAGCTAGAGATGCTAGGGAGATCTCCAAGGTTGTGAGTCCCTGAGAAGGGCTCTACCTCCCTCCATGGATCTCAGGCATCCAACCAGGGATGGGGGGTAGGAGTTGTCTAAGTATGGAACAGGTGTTTGAGAACAGCCTGACCAAACAAGGCATCCCAGCGGGAGTCCTTGTCCAAGCAGTAATGGGCTGTAAAGGTATGAACCGAGGCCCAGGTGGCCGCTCCACAGATTTGGTCGATGGACACAGCATTTAGATGAGTCATAGAGGTTGCCATGGCTCTCACATTGTGAGCTGTGACATGGCCCTCTAGAGAAAGGTTCTTACTCTGGTAGGCAAAAGAAATACACTGAGCAATCCAATTGGACAGAGTTCTCTTAGAGACTGGAAGTCCTAAATGAGAGGGATCAAAAGCAACAAAGAGTTGAGAAGACTGTCTATGTTGCTGTGTTCTTTGTAAGTAAAAAGCAAGCGCTCTCTTACAATCCAGGGTATGGAGATTCATCTCTGCACTTGATGCATGAGGTCCTGGAAAAAAGACAGGTAAATACACCTCCTGATTTAGATGAAAAGGTGAAACCACTTTAGGCATAAAGTGTGGATTGGTCCTGAGGACTACTTTGTCATGATGGAACCTTGTACAAGGAGGATTAGCCACCAAGGCTTGCAGCTCACTGATGCAGCGAGCTGAAGTGACTGCAATGAGAAAGATAACCTTCCAGGAAAGAAATTTCAAGGAGGTAGTGGGTAAGGGTTCAAAGGGTGGCTTCATAAGCTGGCCAAGAACCAGATTCAAGTCCCATGCCACTGGAGGTGGTCTAATGGGAGGTTTAGTCAAAAGAAGGCCTCTCATGAATCTTGCTATAAGAGGATGAGAGGAAATAGGTTGTCCATTGAGAGGCTTAAGGGATGCTGCAATAGCACTCAAATGGACTCTTACTGAATTCGTTTTAAGGCCTGCATGGGATAAATGCAGCAAATACTCCAGTAAAGAATTCAGAGGTATTGCCAGAGGGTTAAGACCCTTCTCTGCACACCAAATGGTAAACCTCTTCCATTTAAAAGCATAGGAACGTCTAGTGGAAGGCTTTCTGGAAGCATGAAGGATATCCTTCACTTGCTGAGAAAAATGCAAATCTTGAAGGTCTAGGCCTTCAGCAACCAGGCCCTGAGATGAAGAGACTGGGGATTTGGGTGCCACAACGTTCCCTCCTCCTGGGACAGGAGGTCTGGAGCAGATCCCAAGTCCAGGGAGGGAGCTTGAGAGAGATGGAGAAATAGAGGGTACCACACTTGGCGTGGCCAACGTGGTGCTATGAGGATCACAGACCCCTTGTCTCTCTGAAGTTTGAACAGTGTCTTGGGAATTAGGGGAATGGGTGGGAAGGCAAAGAGGAAGTCATGCCCCCAATGAAGGAGGAAGGCATCCCTGGCCTGAACTCCGTGACATGGAATCCTGGAACAGAACCGGGGAAGTTTGGCATTCCACGGACTTGCAAACAGGTCTATGTCTGGGGTTCCCCAAATTTGAAAGACCCTGGCTATCTGGTCCCCATGGAGGGACCATTCGTGTGGAAGCAGAACTCGACTGAGTCTGTCTGCCCAAGAGTTTTGAACCCCTGGAAGATACACTGCCATGAGATGAATTTGATGCTCTCTGGCGAAGGCCCACAATCTCAGAGCTTCGTTGCAAAGTGACAGAGAGCCAGTCCCCCCCTGCTTGTTCATGTAGAACATGGCTACTTGGTTGTCCGTGTGGATGAGGACTGTCTTGTAGCTGAGCAGGGTGTGGAAGACTCTGAGAGCTAGAAAAATTGCTCTGAGCTCTAAGAGGTTGATATGTAGAGATGTCTCCTGTGGAGACCAGATGTCATGGGTGGAGAGATCTTGAAGATGAGCCCCCCAACCCTTTGGGGAGGCATCTGTTGTAAGGGTTGCTTGGGCTAACACCTGTCAAAAGGGGGACCCCAGCAACAGATTTTGGGTGGACTTCCACCACTGGAGAGAGCAAAAAAGGCGACTGGAGGTTGCTATTTTGTTTGACAGGCACCCTGATGCCTGGGTCCATTGGGTGGACAAAGTCCATTGAGCTGCCCTCATGTGAAGGCGAGCATAAGGGACCACAAAAGCACGTTGGATGCCATGTGGCCTAACAGTTGTAACATCTCTCGAGCAGTTAAATGGGACTTTAACTGAATCTGGGAGGCTAACTGCACCAAGTGTAGGCAACGGGCTTGGGGAAGATAGGCCCTTGCAGTGGTGGTATCCAGTAAGGCCCCTATGAACTCTAGAGATTGAGTAGGGATGAGATGGGATTTTGGGATGTTTATTACAAGTCCCAGATACTGAAGGATATGCCTTGTGCAGGCCAGGGAAGCCTGGGCCTCTGACTGGGATGGAGCTCGGATGAGCCAGTCGTCCAGATATGGGAATACAAATATTCCTAGAGTGCGTAGAAATGCAGCTACTACTGCCATGCATTTTGTGAACACCCTTGGAGCAGAGACCAGACCGAAGGGAAGCACTCTGTATTGATAGTGCTTTCCTTGGAAAAGGAACCGAAGGAACCTTCTGTGTGTTGGATGGATGAGAACATGGGTGTACGCATCCTTGAGATCTAGAGAACAAAGCCAGTCCTGACTCTGGAGGTATGGAAGGAGAGTACCGAGAGAAGTCATCTTGAATTTCTCCTTGCATAGAAACTTGTTCAATTCTCTGAGATCTAATATGGGTCTGTAGCCCCCTGTTTTCTTTGGGATGAGAAAGTAGGGGGAGTAGAACCCTGAACCCTGTTGAAGAAGGGGTACTTCTTCTATTGCCCCTTGGGCAAGAAGGGTAGCAATCTCCTGACCCAGAAGGTCGAGGAGAGATGTTGGAGAATTGAACTGTCTCACCATGGTGTGAGGGGGAAGGTTTAAGAAATGAAGCTTGTACCCTTCCCTTATGATGGAGAGGGTCCATTGCTCTGCTGTGATTTGTTCCCATCTGGGAGCAAAGTGAGCTAACCTTCCTGGAATGGTGAGAGGCTCTGGATGTTCTAGAGCCAGAAAGGCTAAGTTCTCTAGTTGTAAGTCAAAGGCCCTGAGGGGGCTGAGGCTGTTGGGCTGTAGCAGTCCTAGCAGCCTTAGGCTTGGCCTGTTTCGGTTGTTGCTGTCTCTTTGTAGCAAAACGACCTTCAGAAGATGCCTGCTGACCATAAGCAGAATAATATTTGCCTTTTTTGGGAAAAAATCCCTTTTTGAACAACCTTTTCTTAAAAAGAGCAGAAGTAGACTTTGAAAGTCTATCTAAGGCAGAATTTTCAGCATCCATCTGGGTGGCCTTTGCTTGCCAATCCTTGCCAAAAAGGTTTTTACCTGTACAAGGAAGGTTTCCTAGTCCATCCTGAACCCAGGGTTCCAAATCAGAAGCTTGTAACCAAGCAACTCTGCGTGCACCTATGGCAATAGCCGAGGCTCTGCTGGCACCTTCAAAAGAGTCAAAGGCTGCACGGTTGGAAAACTTGGAAACATCCTGGGCATGTTTGAGCCAGGTGAGAAACTCTTCCCTTTTATCTTCTGAAATAAAAGGAGACAAAGTTTGCAGATGATCTGTAACTTCTTTTAGAAACATCCTCTACCTAAGTTATCAATTTCAACGACTGACGTCAATAAAATGGTCGACAACTGGAACGATACACTCCAACAACATGCACAACTAACTACAACTCACAATTCGATTGCTCCTAACAAGGATCCTAGCATAAGGCATAACGCCCCCTGGTTCTCTCCAGATATTTGAAAATCGCTACTTCAACTGAGAAGACTAGAAAGAAAGTGGAGACGCTCACATGAAATCATCATCCACGATGAATACATGGCACACCTCAAAAGTCACCGTGAACTAATGTGGTCCAAAAGGAAGGAACATCACTCAACATTACTTAGTCGTTCATTAAACAAACCCCGCGAGCTATTCAACTTAGTTAAATCACTATCCAAGGAGCCCTCACCGCAGCAGCAAGAATGCATACATCCCCAACAGTATGCGAATTACATCCAATCCAAACTAACCAGAACAATTTCGGATTCATCACAAGCATCCCTTCAATTCAAACAGTCACAAGCACTACTCCTCAGTATCTCACCTCCATCACCCAAAACCATTAAAGAACTAATTGGCAACTTGAATACCACTACCGCAGCCAACGACCCATGCCCAGCACACTGGATCAAATCAATGCGCTCGGAGCTTAGTCCATATATAGCCAAAATTGCAAACCTCTCCTACTCCACTGGAACTTTCCCTGTTGCTCTCAAGCAGACTTCAATACGTCCCCTATTAAAGAACAACCAGATCGACCCTAAGAAGGAAGAATCATACTGTCCAATCTCCAGCATCCCGCTTCTTGCCAAAATTCTGGAGAAAGAGACACAACGCCAAATTCAGCAATATATTGACACATCTTCCCTTTCTTCCACATCTTCCGTGCCAACATGGATTTAGGGAAATGCATGGAGTCGAGACTCTCATGACCTCATTAATCAATTCGCTCATCTGTGGGATCAATAACATAAGATCTGGTGTCGCAATGATCTTCCTCGATATATCCGCTGCGTTTGATTCGGTAGACCATAAGATTCTACTATCGCGACTCTACGAAAAGGGCATACAAGGTCTAGCATGGAACTGGTGTAAGTCATACCTCGAAGATCGCTGGCAACATGTTCGCATCGACTCCAAAACGTCAGAACCATTCCTCCAAACACAAGGGGTTCCACAAGGCTCCTCTCTATCGGCGCTCCTCTTCAATATATATATGCAGCCAATTTGCCAAATCACCAAATCATTTAATGTTTCCTGCCTCTATTACACTGACGACGTGCTTATTTTCACCCCAATTGATATAACGAATCCAAATTACACCAACTTAACTAACTGTTTCAATGCAATAGCAGATTGGCTTTTAGATCAAAACATGCGAATCAACTTCAAAAAGACTGACGTTTTAATTGTCACAAGAAACAAGCTATTCTCCCCCCCTGCATTCCTCAAGGTACGGGACGCCGAGCTCCCAATCAAGAATTCAATCCGCTACCTAGGTGTGATCCTTGATCAACGACTTGATTTTACCTCTCACATAAAAAGCACGGTAAAAACTATTTATTTCAAGATAAAAACATTACGCCACCTAAGACCCATGCTAGAATACAGCGACTTCCGCTCAATATTCCAGGCAATAGTCACTCCACACTTTGACTATGCGAATATTGTACTACATGGTCTTCCAAAGAACACCATTAACCCCCTGCAACTAGCAATGAATGCTGCGGCCCGTATCCTAGTTGGAGCATCTAAGAGTGACCATATCACGCCAATCCTTAGGGACCTTCACTGGCTCCCTATAGAATGTAGAATTAGATACAAAGCTCTTCTCATCACATTCAAGGCCTTAAATAATCTATCACCAGCAACGACTTCAGACCTCATCAGTCTACCTCCCGAGACAAGAACCAGAAGACCATTTGCTGAAAATACCCTATTCATTCCCAGTGAATCCACAAATTGGTCCCAATCAACAATCAACAAAGCATTTAAATCTTATGTGCCCAGATGCTGGAATAAACTTCCTCCAGATATCAGAGCAACACGAGACATGAAGCAGTTCAGGAAGACTATCAAGCATTATCTATTCACTGAGTACTTCCAGCCACCGTAATCCTAATATAAGATGTCATAAGACAAATTCATATGCATAACTACTCCATAAGACATACCTTCTAGAACTAAAAATTTTGTTGTAATTCCGCTGCTCACTAAAATCTCTCTGCTAGTTGAATTTATGTAAATAGTTCAATCGTTATTGTAGATAGTTACCCTTGTTTTCCCAAGTTTATTGCCCTGTTATATGTAACTCATACGTGTTTTCAAATGTACATGTAAACCGCGCTGATGCTAAAGAGCGCGGTATATAAGAAACTTTAAATAAATAAATAAATATAGAGACTATAGGAGTTGATTCTGGCAACAAGCATATTGGCCTGGAAAATTCTCCTGCCAAAGGCATCTAAGGTTCTGCATTCTCTTCCTGGAGGAGTAGAAGAGTGCCTTTTTGTACTCTTGATCGTCTTCATAGCAGACTCCACCACAATGGAGTAGTGAGGAAGCTGAGTCTTATGAAAGCCAGGACAAGGAGGAACACGATACATGGTGTCCAACCTACGAGAATGAGGAGAGGTGGTGAGAGGAGTCTCCCATATGCCCAACATGTGATCATAAAGAATCTCATGTATTGGTAAAGTGGCTGCCTCTTTAGGAGCCTTAGGATCAGGGTCGGATTTACGTATACGCCATGTACGCCATGGCGTAGGGCCCACAACCGGCAGGGGCCCACAAAAAATAGAACCAGGTTTTTTTTTTTTTCAACTCGATTAAAAAAAAAACCTGGTGGCTGCCGCCGCGGGGCCCCCTCTGCTGCCGCGGGGGCCCCGTCTACAAGATGGTCTGGTCTGGTCGGGTCGGGTCGGGTCTCGTCTGTCTCCCTCCCTCCCTCCCTCCCGGCTGCGAGAGACGCGAAGATAGAGCGTCTCCTCGCGTCTGTGTTAAGCCCGCAGGGGCTGATGGGATTTCCCATCAGCCCCTGCGGGCTTAACACAGATGCGAGGAGACGCTCTCCCTTCGCGTCTCTCGCAGCCTGCAGCGAGGGAGGGAGAGAGACCCGACCGGACCGGACCGGACCGGACCCGACCAGCTTGTAGACGGGGCCCCCGCGGCAGCAGAGGGGGCCCCGCGGCGGCAGCCACCAGGTTTTTTTTTTAAATTAAAATGTGCTGTAGGCCGGGGGGGGGGTAGGGGTCCTACCCCCCCCCGGCCTGAAGTAAAATTTAATTTAAAAAAAAAACCTGGTGGCTGCCTCCGCGGGCGCCCCGCGGCGGCCGCCCCCAGGTTTTTATTTTAAATAAAATTCTCCTTCAGGCCGGGGGGGGTCGGCGACCCCCCCCCCCCGGCCTAAAGTAAAATTTAATTTAAAAAAAAAACCTGGTGTCTGCCGCCGCGGGGCCCCTCTGCTGCCGCGGGGGCCCCGTCTACAAGCTGGTCGGGTCCGGTCCGGTCGGGTCGGGTCGGGTCCGGTCGGGTCCGGTCGGGTCTCTCCCTCCCTCCCTCGCTGCAGGCTGCGAGAGACGCATCTCTCGCAGCCTGCAGCGAGGGAGGGAGAGAGACCCGACCGGACCCGACCCGACCGGACCCGACCCGACCAGCATGTAGACGGGGCCCCCGCGGCAGCAGAGGGGGCCCCGCGGCGGCAGCCACCAGTTTTTTTTTTAAATTAAATTTTACTTTAGGCCGGGGGGGGTAGGACTGGTAATGGGCTATGGGGGGGGGGGTAGGACTTGTAATGGGCTAGGGCTATGGGGGGGGGTAGGACTGGTAATGGGCTATGGGGGGGGGTAGGACTGGTAATGGGCTATGGGGGGGTAGGACTGGTAATGGACTATGGGGGGGGGGTAGGACTGGTAATGGGCTATTGGGGGGGTAGGACTGGTAATGGGCTATTGGGGGGGCTGGAAATGGACGGGGGGGGTAGGGCTGGTAATGGGCTATTGGGGGGCTGGGGCTGGAAATGGGCTGGGCTGGGGGGTTAAGGCTAGAGGTGGGCTGATGGGTTTAGGACTGGTAATGGACTGTGGGCTGTGGGGGGGGGGGCTTAGAACTGGCAAGGGGCGTTGGGGGGGGTAAAGACTGGTAATGGGCGGGGGGCTGATGGGGGCTATCTGGTAATGGGCTATGGGGGGGGCTAGGACTGGAAATGGGCTGGGGGGTTAAGACTGGAGGTGGGCTGATGGGGTTAGGACTGGTAATGGGCTGTTGGGGGGGGTTAGAACTGGTAATGGGCTTTGGGGGGGTTAAGACTGGTAATGGGCTGTGGGCTGATGGGGGTTGTCTGGTAATGGGCTATGGGGGCTAGGACTGGAAATGGGCTGGGGGGTTAAAACTGGAGGTGGGATGATGGGGTTAGGACTGGTAATGGGCTGTGGGCTGATGGGGGGGGTAGGACTGGCAATGGGCTATGGGGGGCTGACTGGAAATGGGTTGATGGGGTTAGGACTGGAAGTGGGCTGATGGGGGGTTAGGACTGGTAATGGGTTATGGGGGGGCTTAAACTGAAAATGGGGTGATGGGGGGTTAAGGACTGAAAATGGGGTGATGGGGGGTTAAGGACTGTAAGTGGGGTGATGGGGGGGCTAGGACTGGAAATGGGCTGATGGATGGCTAGGACTGGAAATGGGCTGATGCAGGGACTAGAAGGGAATGGATGCTGGGTGAGGCTGGAACTAGAAGGGAGCTGATGTTGGGGGAGGATTAGAATGGGATGGGGCTGGAAGAGTAAAATGGAGAAGGGAAAAATATTTTGTGTGGGAGGGATAAAAAATCTACAATTGGCCGGGTATTGGGAGAGTAAGTGGGGATTGAGGATGGAGGGTTAATATTTGAGTGGATGAAATAGGAATGAGGAAAGAGCAAAAGGAGAAAGATTAGTATGTTAAAGCAGATGTAGAGAGAGAATGGAAAAAAATCTAGAAGAGAGAAGAAAGGACAAATGGACAGCAGACGATGGAGAGTTAACAGAAGACACGAAGAAACCAGAAGAAAGTGGCTGGAGCAATTGCAGCTGAAAAAAATGCACAAAAGGTAGAAAAATATCTCTTTATTTTGAATTTATTAATTGGAATATGTCAGCTCTGGTAAATGTGCATCATTAACATCTGTGCTTTGTTTAGTACAAGAGCAAATTAATGTATTGTTTTATTTCTACAGTGTTGTACATTCGAAGTTTGGCTTTTGGGATTCCCAGTTTAATTATTGTCTTCCTATTTCTAAATTGTGATTACTTGTTTGGTGATGGTCTATGTTCTGCATGTGTAACTGAGCTGAGGTGTTCTGTTTATATAATTCCTATTTGACATTGCCACTTGTTCTCTTTCCCCAGTAGGTCATGTATTGTTGTTCTCTGAAATGTATTGGTTTAATATTTGCAGTGTTGCCTTTTGATTGGTAGAGTATGGTGCTTTGTGAGTCCTGGTAGTGCTGTTAGGATACGGCGGGTTTACTATGGGCAGTGTTTGTAGTAGTTCCTAATGTGTCTGGCAGTTGGCACTGGATTATAGTAATGTAGAAATCTTTTAGTCTTTCTTTATCCATACACTCATTAAGAGGCACGTTTACTAAAAGTTAGTATATGGTAACATTATGCAAATATTTATGCAAATGAGGCCCCTTATGCAAATGAGGTCCGCACCCCCCTTGGGCCGCCCCTGCTGGGGGCCCACAATTTTTGTTGGCGTAGGGCCTCACTCAAGGTAAATCCGGCCCTGCTTAGGATATTGTAAAATATCTAATTTTTTGGCTCTAGGCTCTGTCTCAGGGGCCACTGAGATGGAAAAGCCCCTGGCCACTTCCCTAATGAAGTCTTGAAAAGACAAGTCTTCTAGAGGAGACATTCTCCTTTTTGGAGAAGAGGGCTCCTGAGGAAGGATCACCGATGCTTCGACAGAGGCCTCTGATTCATCAGAGTCTTCAGAGGAATCAAAGTATCGTCTGTCTGGATGCTCCTGCAGAGCCCGATACGCGTACCGGGTGATATCGACATCGGGAGTGATCGGTACCGATGGGCAGCACAGAACAGTGTACCGCTGCAGTCGACACCGAAGTCGATGTCGATGCAATCGGTACCGGCACCGGAACCGATATCGGTACTGGTGCCGAAGTCGGTACCGACAACGGAGTTTGTTGTGGTACCGAAGGCGTCGCAGCTTGTATGAATGCCGTGATGGCACGCTGCATGGTCAGGATATTCTGATCCATCAATGCCACCAATGTCTGGATGTCGGTACCGGTGGGAACCACCGGTACCCCAGAACATGGCAACAGGTGATTGGTCGAGGCCGAGCCATCGATGTCAACCTGTGACCCCATAGATAAAGCTTTGGAAGCCGGAGCCTCCCGCCGGGGTAATTTTGCCGGTGCGGATTCCTCGAGAGCAAGCCCGGAGGCATCTCGATACTTAGAGAGAGATCTACCCTTCGAGGACCGGCTGGACTTAAGTTTGGTTACCTGAGATCCATGGGAGGAAGAAGAAGCCCTGGAAGACGTCGATGCCACCGAAGCTGCATCAGAGGGAAGCAGGGTACTGAGCTTGGCTGCTCAATTCTGTAGACCTCTTTTAGACATCATGGAACAGGACTCACAATCTGTAATGGAGTGGTCAGGAACTAAACATTTTAGACACCATTCATGTGTGTCGGTGACAGAAATAGTGCCGCTGCACTTCGTGCACTTTTTAAACCCGGAGGCGGGCTTTTCCATGAGGAAAAATGTCTGTAGGCCTAAAGCCAAAGAAAGAAAAATGCACTGAAGTGAGAAAACAGTAGGTTTTTGGGTTTTTTTTTTTTAAATAAAGAAAGAAAAGACCGGCGGTACCGGTCCAGCGTCGAAAAAGCAGACACGCGACCAAAGAAATAAAAGAAAATAAAGAAATTCTTCAGCGGTGACAGGAACACGACCTGCTGGCTCCGCGGAAAAGAAGAACTGGAGAGAGGCAGTTGGAAAAGGCGGGAAGGCAGCGCGCAGGCGCTGTGGGATGCTCCCAAAAGCTTTCCTTTTGGACGCTGGGAAGCGTTCCCGCGCAGGCTCCGTCGGTACCGACGATACCCATATGTGAAGACTCATTCCTGCTTGTTCCTGGAGATTGTAAGCTCTTATGAGAAGGGACTGTCTCTCACATGTCTTTGTATAGCGCTGTGTAAGCCTTGTAGAGCTATACATATAAGTAGTAGTAATATTACTATGCCCAAATCTGGGCCTGAAAATATGACTGCCCCAGGATTTGTTCTTTTTATGTGCACACAAAACTACTATACTGACTGTATGGCTGCCTCGGGTTGTGCATTTTCTAGCAATGAATCTCAACTATCCCTCAAGCTGCTTTCCTCAAATTTTTCAAAGAATCCAAGCAGGGACGGCTTAAGAGATGAGCCAGTGAGGCACTGCCTCAGGCCATACCATAATAGGGGTGCAGGAAGCCTGCCTCACTGGCTTGTTTCCAGCTTGCCCTCTGCCTCCCCAACCGCAGCTGTATTAATGCTCAGCACAGCAGCGGCAGCATTTGCTCCTGCGGCTGTGCTATACGCAATCCATTAGCACCGTGGCTTCAGTATAGCACAGCTGCAGGAGTAAAAGTAAATGCTCCCACGTCTGTATTAATGTTCAGTACAGCCAGGGGAGCATTGGCGTTTGCTCCCACAGTTGCATTAATATTTAATAAAACCGCGGGACCAAAAGCAAATGCTCCCATGGCTGTGTTGCTGCAAGAGCAGAGGAGGAATGGCTGATATTGGGGCTGTAGGGAAAGGGGGGGGGCAGGAACTGAGCTTGGGGCTGATACTGGAGCTGGGTTGATACAGGGACTGGGGAGCTGACTGATACTGACAATGGGCTGATACTGGGAATGGGATAGGAAACAGGCTGATACTGGGTCTTGTACTGGAAAGGGGCTCATATTGGGGCTGGGGGACTGGAAATGAGCTGATATAGGGGCCGGGGGGATGGCTAATACTGGTAATGGGCTGATACTGGGGCTGAGAGTTTTGTAAAAAGGCTGATACAGGGGGCTGAGGCGCTAATACTGACAGGCTGATACTGGGAATGGGGGGCTGGCTGATACTGCGACTGAGGACTGCTACTGGTAATGGGTTGATATTGGGGCTGGGCAGTCTGGAAATGGGCTGATACTGGGGGTTCTGTAAATGGGCAGATACAGGGGCTGGGGGCTAATACTGGCAATAGGCTGATATTGGTAATGTGGGGCTGGCTGATAGTGGGGCTAAAGACTGGTACAAGTAATGGGTTGATATTGGGGCTGGGGGGACAGGAAAGTGAGGTGATACTGGGAATGGGGGTTGGGACTGGAAATAGGTTGTTATTAGGTCTGGGGAGATGGGACTGGAAAAGGGCTGGGACTGGAAAGGAGCTAGTTCTAGGGCTGGGGTCCTGGGATTCAAAGGGGGATAATGCTGGCAAATGCTAGGATCAGAGTAGGAAAAAGAGGGAGATGCTGGAGGAGTGAGAAGGGAGAGGAGGAAAGATATTGTGGGGAGTGGGGAATAAGCAAAGTCAACCAAGGGAAGGTTGGGGGGGGGGGGGGTAATAAAAATGCATACTTGGATAAGGAGGAAAGACAACGTTAATGAATATTGGAGAAGGAAGTAAATGAGTGGGTGGCTGGGGAAGAGGAGTAGGAGGCAGGACGGTAGGTACTAGGGACATAGGATTTGGGAAAGCAGGGACTCTGACAGATAGAGAGTCTAAGATTAAATGAAAAAAACAGAATACAGACTCTTAAGATAAGCTTGGTATTGGGACTTTAAGTGGGGACTCGGAGCTTGGATGGGATTATGAGTGGGAACTTGGAGTTGCTTGGGGGGACAGTGGGGACTAAGAAATTGACCAGAGATTAAAAGGACAGTGGGGAAAAGGTGATTGGGTGAAGAGTATGTATAGGCTGTGAGACCAACTGCAGAAATATGGGGAAGGAAGAAGACTTAAAGGACCTGGAGGGTTTGGGGGCAGTTGAAAAGGACAGAGTGTTGTGGAGTGGATGAGAGCCACAAGAAGGGACAGGTCTTCCTTAAAGCAGGTGAAAGAGGGTAGAAATGGGAGAAGTGAAAGGAGAAATGGAAACCTGGATTGGGGATAAGACATAAGAAAGCCTGGAGATGGAGAGATGATATTGTAAGTATTAGGGAATGAGCTGGGGCTGGTGAAGGGATGAGAAGCAGAAGGTGGTAAAAGAGACTAGGGAGGAGATGAGAACAGAGAGAGAAAATGGTAGACTAGAAAGTCAGTGACAGATGGAGGGGTAAGATGCTGGCAAAGGAATGAGACAGATGTGGAATGGAAAAACTGGGAAAATAAGATTATGAAATGGAAAGCTGGTAAGTAAGTGAACCGTGAAAAGAAGACGGAAGATTGTAGGAAGGAGAAAGAGGAATGGAATGAAGCTATAGTTAAGTAAAGGCAAATGAGAGAAATAGAAGGCTCAATGTCAGAGGGAGATGTAGTGAAGGAAAGGATGAAGAAGACAGGGAGTGCGAAGAAATGGAATCTTGGAAAAGAACTTAGAAGAAAACCAACAAGAAGAAGTAGTAAAGAGAGAGACTGGGACCATCCCAACTGGAAAAATAAGATGATCTGACAAGAAAGGTACAAAAGAGCATCAATTTTTAGAGAATAAAATGTCAGCTTTGAAAATGTGCATTTTTTTATAGTTCATTATAGGAGGAAATGCATTTATGTTCCTTTTTCTTCCATGTTTCACAGCTTGGTGTCTGATTTTGGGGTTTTCCATTTCAATTTGTGTCTTTTGTAGTTTCTTATTCTTTAATCAGTGATGGTCTATGCTTTCCATGTGCAGCCAATATAAGGGATTCTGTTAACATATAGGTTCTCTCTAAAAAATCTGTAGTAGTTTGACTTGTTCTCTTTTCCAACTGGGGGTTACTGGTATTCTAGAATATTTGCAGTGCTGATTTTCCATAGATAGGGTTGCTGCAATTTGAGTTCTGGATGCTGGTGTCAAGTGTCCATTTGCAGAGTTTTGTATTATAATGCACAATGTCTAGCTGTGGGGGGAGTTAGGGGTGTTGTCACTGATGGGAGACTAGAATTTAAATAGAAGATTTTTGTATGTTGAGATGTAAAGTGAACCACCCTTGTTTTGCTCTGCATCTGTTCCTGGGAGAGTTTTATTGGTGAGCCTGGGAGAGTTCCATATCAATAAATAATTATGCTGTATCAGACTGATATTCAAAGGCAATTAGGCATTCACTGGCAAATGCATAAAGAGTAGTTATTCACCTGTAACAGGTGTTCTCCAGGAGCAGCAGGAATCAGTCCTCACATATGGGCCCCCGTGCGGAGCATTTCCCCAGCTTTCAAAGAAAACCTTTGGGAATGCAGCGCGCAGTCCCCTTCCCGCCCAAGGGTGCCATCTTGCTCAGTCTCATGACATAGCTAAAAGACAGCAAAAAAATCAAAATAAAGTATATGACTGCAACTCCAGGGGAGGAGGGAGGGTCGTGAGGACTGATTCCTGATGCTCCTGGAGAACACTTTTTACCGGTGAGTAACTACTCTTTCTCTAGGACCAAGCAGGAAGTCAGTCCTCACATATGGGACTCCCCAGCTCTAGGCTACCGGGAACCCAAAGCTGAAAAAATGGCTCCCTCTGCAAAGCCTCAGCATCCGTGATAAGAATATCCTCTGAGAACGCCCCCGTACGGTAGCCCAACGCAAGGGCTGGAGGGTAGGAGTTGCCTAAATCTCAAAGAGATTATGGAGTAAAGCCTGTCCGAAAGCACTGTCCCTTCGGGACTCTCTCTCGAGGCAGTAGTGGGCTGCAAACGCCTGGCTTGAAGACCAAGTAGCGGCCTGGCAGATGTCTGCCAATGGAACAGAGCGGAGATGAGCTACTGACGCGGCTTTCGCCCTGACACGGTGGGCCGTGACTCGACCCTGCAAGGAGAGGCCGGCTGCCTTGTATGCCCAGGCGATACAATCTGCTACCCAAGTGGACAAGGTATGCTTGGAGACAGGTAACCCCAGTTTATTAGGGTCAAAAGAGACGAAGAGCTGAGTAGCCCTTCGGTGCCCTGCGTACGTTCTATGTAAAAGGACAACACCCTCTTACAGTCCAGGGTATGCAAGACTGTTTCAGCCCGGCTGGGAAAGAATGTCGGAATGGGAAAGAATGTTGGAAGAACCACCTCCTGGTTGAGGTGGAAGGAGGAGACAAATTTTGGAAGGAACTTCGGATGGGTCCGTAAGACCACCCTGTTCCTATAGAAGCGTGTATACGGTCTATCAGAAACCAGAGCTTGTAGTTCACTCACACATCTGGCCGAGGTAAGAGCTACCAGGAAGAGCGCCTTCCAAGAAAGGAAGCATAAATGGCACGTAGCCATCGGCTCAAACGGTGGGCGAGTAAGTTGCTGCAAGACCACGTTCAAATCCCACTCAGTGGCTGGTGGACGAATCGGAGGCTTGAGCAGAAGCAGGCCTCTGAGGAAGCGGGACACCAAGGGGTGAACCGACAGAGACTGGCCCTCCACCGGTGAGTGGTGTGCTGATAGAACACTGAGGTGGACCCGAACAGAGTTGGACTTCAGGCCTAGGTCTGACAGGTGAAGTAGGTATTGTAGTACTACTAAATTGTAAAAATGAAATACTCTCAATTTACTTCAGAAAGTATAACCAAATGACTTGCTTACTTTATCTCAAACATTTTTACTATACGGTGTACCTGATTATTCAACAGTGGTAGTGGCAATGAGAGGTCTCAGAACTTGCGGGCCGCCAATGGTTGATATTAAAACACCTATTGGACAAACGCCCAATGTACATCAACGACCTCAAAAAATGCTATCCACCACTGATTTTTTGTAAAATGTTTTGTAAAATTCATTCAAACAATTATTTGGAAAAATTGTAAATTATGTTGTGCAGTCAAAAATGAACAAAGGCTGGTGACTTCCAAAAAGGAACATAACCGCTGTTACTTAGCTTTTTTTGAACAGCTCACAAATCAGTCCAATGGAAGTCCCACCAAATCACAATGTCGATGAATGTCATGATCCCGACGCTATCTAGCGCGCTATTCGTGAGCGTTTCACCTAAAGGTTTCTTCAGGGGAAACTCATTCGTAGACGCACTGAAAACAGAATAAGTCTATTAAACCTGAACTTTCTTTCAATTTCCACAAACAGTTTCAAAATTAGGAAGAATCATTTTCTTACATAGAAAAACAGACAAACCTTCAAGTGGTATGCAGAGAAAAAGATTTAGAAGCTCACAGGTTTCAACTGCTGCTGTTAGTGACTCAGAAACTGCGCATGCAAAAAGATTTAAAGGGCAGCTGTTACGTCAATCACTTAGGTAAACGCAATCACCTAAAACACGCCTCCCATTCAATGTGTGCATTAAGACCTCCTGGGATCAAGGTCTGCAATTGGTGAATCCAACGTTGTTCAGTATACAATAATGCTCGTTCCCGTGTCCTACCGAATCGAGATGTCAATACTTGCTCAATGCAAAAACAGGTAAGATCTTCAAATGTATGATGGAACTCAAGGCAATGATCAACTAGAGGTGCCTCTCTTCTATGGCATTTTAATTTGCTCTTGTGTTCATTCATTCGAACCCTAAATGATTGTATGGTTTATATGCCATAAACCACATGTGTAGAATTACATGAAGTTGCATATCGAAGTTTGTGCTTTCTCCCTCTATATTGAAATTCTGACAGCTCTTGAGTAATACTGCATATGTCACAAGACCCGCACTTAACATGTCCAACTACTAAACTGGATGTTGTAGAAGAGATGGATCGCAAGGACGCCGGACTTAATATCTCCTTAAAATTGCGAGATCGTTTCCAAACACAGCGCACTTGGTGGGTTTCCAAACCAGCTATACTGTGCAGAACGTTCATGTGCCGTTTAATACTGCGCTTCAGGTGAAAGCTGAAAGGAGTGAAACTTGTAACTAAATTGACTTGTTGTGTGCTGGAAGCCAGATCATCCTTCTCACGAGTGTGCAATAATAAATCACGATTGGAATATAGTGCTCTTTTGTAAGCTTTGTCAACTACTTTATAAGGATATCCCCGTTGATAAAAATTATTTTTCAGTTGGTGTGCTTGCAATTCAAAATCCTGAAGATCCGAACAGTTACGATGGTACCCTATAAATTGGGACAGGGGTAAACTGTCCTTTAGATGTAATGGATGACCACTATTATAATGTAATATTGCATTCTTGTCAATGGGCTTCCGAAAAATGGAAGTAATCCATCCCGCTGGCGATTTTTTCACAAGAATGTCCAAAAAAGTGATTTGTTCAACATGAAAGGCTAAAGTGAATTTAATGTTGGCATCCCTACCATTCAACCACGCGTGGAACTGGAGCAGATATTCCTTAGTGCCGTGCCATAAAACAAAAATGTCATCGATATACCTTCGCCATAACTTAATAGAAGTCATGTATGGAGAATTATCCAACCAATCCTGTTCAAATTTTTGCATATACAAATTTTCAACAGAAGGGGCACACGTGGCACCCATGGCCACTCCAGATAATTGCAAATAGATGTCATCTTCAAACACAAAAAAATTATTGTACAATGTGAGGGACGTTAATTCTGACAATAAACTCAATTGTTGTTCAGAGAGATCTCCTCGTTGATGCAGAGAGGCCATCACCACCGAGTGGGCTTGAGCTTGAGGAATAACTGTATAAAGAGACACAACGTCCAAGGTTACTAAAATGAGATCAGGGCTGATGCCCACTGAGTATTGTTTGACAGAATGCGTAAAAAATGAGACGAATCCTTTATGTTTATAGGGAATAGACGCCATTTTAGGTCTCAAATAGGAGTCTAAAAATATCGATAAAGGTTCGAGAAGAGAACCACGAGTCGAGACTATTGGTCTTCCAGGAGGATTGTGTAAGTCCTTATGAATTTTTGGAACTAAATAAAATCTCGCCAGAGTGCAATCGATTGGATTCAGAAAATACCATTCTTTTTTGGAAATTAATTTACTTTGTAACGCCTGGGTGGTAACCCTCTTAATTTTCTGTTGTAATTCTGGTGTGGGATTCACCTCCAACCGTTGGTAGACTTTAGAATCTGACAATTGATTGTGAGCTTCATATAAATACTGGTCCTGACTCCAAATAACAATCCCTCCACCCTTGTCTGCTCGCCGTATGATCAGATCAGAACGCGATCGAAGAGCTTGTAACGCCGATCGTTCGGAAATGCTTATGGTGTGTCGAAAACCTGGGTGCGTGGATTCTACCTGATCCAAATCCCGCAAAATTAGATCTCGGTATAATAATAAAGCTGGAGGAGGAGGAGTAGGAGGGGACCAGGATGATCGTAAAGGCAAAGGGACTCGATCCTGGTCAGGAAGGTTGCTGACTGAAATATATTTGTAAATGTAGCTTTCGAATCAATTGTTCAACGTCTACCCTTAATTGGAAGGAATCAAGTTGTAACTTTGGAACAAAAGCTAGCCCCTTGTTAAGGACCGCCAATTGATCAGCCGGTATATATTTACCAGACACATTAACTATTAATGAATCTACTTGCGGCGTCGCGAGGACCCCTCTCGCTGTACTTTGTTGATTGATCTACTGTTTTTTTGATTTTGTTGTCTTTTTGAGTATCGTCCAAAAAAAATTTCCGACGTCCCATGGGCTCAGAATCTGCTGAGTCCGTATCTTCTGAAGTGTTGTCGAAAGTGACCTGTTTCCTCCTGGATTTCTCCTTCCGTTTCAAATTCATCCACGGATATACATAGCCTTTGGTGTAATCATTATAATCATGTCGCAATTTTCTTTCTTTAACTTTTTTTACTTCTTCTGTCAATGTAGCAACTTGAGTAGTATGATGTTCCAATTTATTTTTTAATACCTCAGCTGTTTCTGTCGATTTAAATTTTGTGATTAAAGTCTCAATTTCAGTAGTCAAGGAATCTGTATGTTGTTTTGTAGTTTCAACAATGTGAATCATTAAGTCTATGGAACATTTGTTCAAAATTTGGTTCCATTTATCAATGAAACCAGTATCTGAAATGAACATCCTGGGTTCTTTGTAAACTCGTAACCCTCGAGGAATATGCCGACGTTGGATATATTCTATTAAAGAAAGGCGATGAAGTTCCATTCGTACTTTTTTCTTTTGTAATTTAAGGAGATCTTCCCAACCTGCTTCATCCACTTGTTCCAAAGATAGACCAGCAAGGGAAAAAGGTGTGTCTATCTTACTGAAGGTTGAAATGAATTCTTCCGAAAAACTGAAGGTATCAGTATCTTTAGTTAGACCCTCCATGAGTGTAGAATATAAACAAATAGTGGTCTGTTGTTTGCGAGAGTAGAATGAATACCAAATTGTAAAAATGAAATACTCTCAATTTACTTCAGAAAGTATAACCAAATGACTTGCTTACTTTATCTCAAACATTTTTACTATACGGTGTACCTGATTATTCAACAGTGGTAGTGGCAATGAGAGGTCTCAGAACTTGCGGGCCGCCAATGGTTGATATTAAAACACCTATTGGACAAACGCCCTATGTACATCAACGACCTCAAAAAATGCTATCCACCACTGATTTTTTGTAAATTTTTTGGAAAATTCATTCAAACAATTATTTGGAAAAATTGTAAATTATGTTGTGCAGTCAAAAATGAACAAAGGCTGGTGATTTCCAAAAAGGAACATAACCGCTGTTACTTAGCTTTTTTTGAACAGCTCACAAATCAGTCCAACGGAAGTCCCGCCAAATCACAATGTTGATGAATGTCATGATCCCGACGCTATCTAGCGTGCTATTCGTGAGCGTTTCACCTAATAGTACTACTGGCACAAGGCAGGAGAAAGGATCTTCATTGCGCTGAGCAAACCATATTGAGAACCTACGCTACTTGAGGGCATAGGACTTTCTGGTGGCCTGCCTCCTAGAGGCCAAGACCACCTCCTCAACTTCCCTAGGTAGAAGTAAGGGAGCTAGCACTATCCTTTCAGCAGCCAGGCCATCAGATTGAGGGATCTGAGATTGGAGTGCAGAAGGGAACCAATGTTCCCTCTAATTTTCTGTAGGCTGTGTGCGCATAAAATATCAGCTGTGTGCAGCTTTTGAAGGAAGGTTAAATTTTTGTGCGCCACATAATGACACTCAGAGTTATATACTTTAAAATTTGACTACACATCAGAATACAGTATGTACACCACTTTGATTGCACTAGAAAATATTGTAGAACTTGTGAAAACCGTAAATACACAACAACTTTTAAATTTTAAAACGTCTATGTTGTTTTCTATCAGAATCAGAACCGTAATTTTTGTGCACTCTGTTATAAAGTATGTGCGCTCGCTCGGCAAGGTGTGTGCGCGCGCACACGCGCACAGCTTAGAGGGAACAGTGAAGGGAACCCTGATCCTGAGACAGGAGATCGGGTTGCAACCCCAGAGGGAATGGAGTTTCCACCGCCAACTGCAGAAGAAGTGGAAACCATGGTTGCCTCGGCCATCTGGGGGCTACCAGAATCACCAAGGTCTTGTCCCGTAGAATCTTGAACAGGGGCATGGGAGGAAACGCATATAGGAGGCCCGTAGACCAAGAGATCAGAAACGCATCTTCTGCCATTCTTAGAGGATGTGGCTGTCTGGAGCAAAACCTGGGCAGCTGATAGTTCAGTGGACTTGCAAAGAGATCGACTGATGGAAGTCCCCATCGTAGAAAGATCTGCTGGACCACCATTGGATTCAACTGCCTTTCGTGAGGCTGGAGAATCCTGCTTAGTTTGTCTGCCAAGAAGTTCTCCTGACCAGGTAGATAAACTGCTTTGAGAAACATGCCATGTTTGACTGCAAAGGAGCAAAGGGCCTGCGCCTCCTGACATAGGAGTCTGGACCCTGTGCCCCTTTGCTTGTTCACATAGAACATTGCTACCTGATTGTCTGTCTGAACTAAGACAGACTGGTGAGAGAGGGCATGAGAAAAAGTCTGGAGAGCCAAGCAGATTGCTCGCAGCTCCAAAAAGATTGATCTGCTGTGTGGCCTCCCGAGGAGGCCAGAGGCCTTGAGTGCATGTGCCCTGGCAATGTGCAGCCCAGCCCTTTAAGGAAGCATCGGTCGTCAACACTCTTGTGTGTGCTGGGGCCTGAAAAGGTACCCCCTGAGAAGGTTTGGGAGATGTAGCCACCACTGCAAGGATTCCAAAAGCGGGTTGGACACCTTTACTCTGTCTCAGAGGTCGCCTGCGCCCTGCGCCCACTGAGCTCTGAGGCACCACTGAGCAGCCCGCATGTGCAGACGGGCATTCAGAGTCACATGTATCGTGGATGCCATGTGGCCCAGGAGCCGCAGGAAGTGCCTGGCGGAGACCTGAGAATTACTTTGGAACTGGTTGGCCAAGTCCATCAAGCTGTGGGCCCTGTCCTCGGGCAAGTAAGCTCTTGCCTGCAGGGTGTCTAATCTTGCCCCTATAAACTCCAGGTTCTGTGAGGGGAGCAAAGTAGACTTTGCGAAGTTTATGACAAAGCCCAGATGCTGAAGAAGAGAGACAGTGCGAAGAGTGGCTTGTCTGGCCTCCTGGAGAGACTGGCCCCTGATGAGCCAGTCATCCAGGTATGGTAAGACGAAAATTCCCTCATTCCTGAGATAGGCCGCCACCATCACCAGGCATTTGGTGAAAACACTGGGGGCGGACGTTAGGCCAAAGGGAAGTACTTTGTACTGGAAATGGTTTCCTCCCACCACAAATCTGAGATATTGTCTGTGGTCTGGATGGATGAGGATGTGAGTATAAGCATCCTTTAGATCTAAGGAGCATAGCCAATCTCCCTGCTGGAGATAGGGCAGCAGTATCCCAAGGGTAAGCATCTTGAACTTTTCCCTCTCCAGAAACTTGTTTAAGTTTCGCAAGTCTAGGATAGGCCTGAGGCCTCCTGTCCTTTTTGGTACCAGGAAGTACCTGGAGTAGAAGCCTTGCCCTTCCAGGTGGTGGGGCACTGGTTCCACCGCCTGTTCCTTTAGAAGACTTGCCAACTCCTGAAGGAGGAGGTTTCTGTGCAGAGGGAGTCTTGGAGGCTCACCTGGAAAGTAGGAGGGGGGTATCAGGTGGAAGTGGAGCAAGTAGCCCTTCTGGACTTTGCTCAGTACCCATGTACCCCCTGTGATGGCTGGCCACCTGTAGGCGTACAGGGTCAGCCGACCTCCTGTGCTGAGTGGAGCCAGCTGTGGAGAAGAGGCTATGCTGTGGGAGTCAAAACCCCGCTCCCTGCTGTGCAGGAGCCAGAGCTGGCGGCTTGGGGGTCTTCTGCCTACAGGGCCCATGCCCCTACCCCTTGGCCTGTTGGCCCTGTTGGGGAGCTGGAGAGGCCTGGTATTGAGGGTAGGATTTGTAGGCAGCACCCTTCCTCGGGAAAAAGGGCTTCTTTCCCGAGCCCTTCTTTTTCTGAGAAGGGGCAGAAGTCTTCCTGGACAGCCTTGTCCTGGTGAGAGTCTCAGTCTCGATTTCCGCAGCCTTTTCAGTCATGGGCTTACCGAAAAGGTTTTCACCTCGGCAAGGGACATCGACCAACTTGTCCTGCACCCATGGCTCCAGGTCTGATGACTGTAGCCAGGCCTGACGGCGTGCACCGATGCCGGCCGCGGCTACCCAGGCCGAAGCCTCGAAGCCATCATAGGCTGCTTGAGAGATAAACTTTGAGCACTCTCGAATCCCTGTTGACAAAGCCTTGAACCTCTGCAAAGGTTCCTCAGAGAGGCCAGCTGAGAACCCGGCAATCTCCTTTGCCAGGTCTCATAGGTACATGCCCATGTTGAGCTGGTAGGTCTAGACACGGCAAGATAGCATAGAGCCCTGGAAGCACTTTCTACCGAGGGCATCCAGGTTCCGGGCCTCCCGGCTGGGGGCACCGAGGAGTGCATCTTCTGACTCTTCAGATGGTGCATGGCCAATTCCACAACCAAGGAGTGGTGCGGTAGCTGTGCCTTTTGGAACCCAGGGCTCTTACGGACTCGATAAATGGAATTGACCCATTTGCTAAGATACGGCGTCGAGGCCGGTGCCTCCCACATACGGAAGAGCAGCCGTTCCAGCATCAGAGGAACCGGTACAGTAAAGGCTTCCTTTGGAGGAAAACCATACTGGAGGGCATCAAGCTCCTCGGCTCGAGACTCCTCCTTGGCGTCCGCAGGGAAGGCCAAGGCTTTGGCCATGTACCGCATGAAGTCCGAGAACTGGGTATCCTCCGGGGGGTGGACCGTCTCTGAGGCTCAGACTCCAGTGAGTCCGAAGGGACGCACCGGGTCCGGAAGGTGTACGGGGACTCCTCATCTTCCATCTCCCACTCCGACTCCTCCAAGGAGGAATCGAGCGGCTCCGGCCGTGTGGACCTCGGTGCCACCCGCCCTGACGCCGAGGGTATCGGCGTCGACGACGTCGGCCCTGCACGGGAGGTCGAGGGGGACCTTGACTGAGGATCGACTCGAGACTTCATCGACTCGAGGATCGGCTTGGTCTCCAGCGTCGACTTAGACGTCGCGGTCCCTGTGGTCGGGGCAGATGCACCGGTCAGACCGGCGATCAGCACCCGCTGCTGTTCCATGAAGGCAGCCAAGCTGCTCTCTAAGGCCGTCAACCTGAGTCCAAGCTCAGGAGACTCAGCAGCCCCCGACAGCGTCGGGCCCTACGTCAGCTCCCCCTGAGGACAGTCCACGAGGACAACTGCACTTACGTGACTCAGGGACTCCGGCTCCACACGAGGTAGTTTGGAAGGCCTCTCCGACTCCAAGAGCCCGGGGCGGCGGTCAGGGCTATGCGACCTGGCCCTCGAGGAACCAGGAGCCTCCACCGATGCCGCCCTCGCAAGCTTTTTCTTCCTTCTGTGCTCCCGGGAGGGAGACTCCCTTTCAGAGGAACTCCGACGGCGCTCGGGGTCGGACTCCCGAGATGTTGAGGCCTCTGATGAAGCCCGGGCCCGACCGGACGCGGAGTTAAAGAAAATTCTCTCACATTGATGCTGATGGCTCCGAAGTGCCTTCGACGACATTTTGCCGCATGGGGCACAGGCCAGCGGGTCATGGTCGGGCCCGAGGCATCGGAGGCAGCAGTCATGTGTGTCGGTGAGAGACATACGTTGCTTACACCGATCACACTTTTTGAACCCGCTGGCAGTCATCGGGGGGAAAAAGGGCCCCTGCAAGGTCAAAAGACCAGGCTGCTAGTGAAAACACAAAAAGAGAGCGAACGCTAGTCACGAAGGACAAAAAACGAAAATCAAAACTCCGGACTCGATACTGGTGTACCGAACCCAGACGGGAAGGGGAACTGGCGTCGAACCGGATAAGACAACGCGAAAATCACAGAAAAAAATCAACTTTTCCCGGGTGACATGAACTCACGTCCATCGGGCTCCGCGGAAAAAGAAAGACTGAGCAAGATGGCACCCTTGGGCGGGAAGGGGACCGCACAGGCACGCTGTATTCCCAAAGGCTTTCTTTGAAAGCTGGGGAAATGCTCCGCACGGGGGCTCCGTCGGCACCAACGTCACCCATATGTGAGGACTGACTTCCTGCTTGGTCCTAGAGAATTAGCCTAACTGTGTATATTTTCAAAAAATAACAACACAGGAAGGCAAATAATCGTGTGGATCACAGAGACACAGTCCAAAACGTGATTATTGTGGAAAAACACACATATTTTATTGAATTAATCAAACCTATTACCAACTCGACACAGGCCGTGTTTCGCAAACCTTCGTCAGGAGTTGATTAGGTAAAGGTACTAAAACATAAAAACATAATCAATTATTGTTCAAACACATCATTAAAATAATAGCAAATGTGATAAGAACAGATAACCACAGGTACGCTAAAAAAAATTTTTTTTAAACTGCCTCTAATGTTTCGATTGATTTTTACGTTTTTTGGTGCGCTGAATCCAAATCTGGTAACCAATTTGCTCCATCACGTACAGATTTTTTGCTACATTGGGTTAGCAGTTTGAGGTGAACGTTTCAGATTGAGTGCGATCGAGATAAAAGTTTCTTGGATGAATTCTTTATACTAATTGTTTAGTAGTTATTCAAATAAGAATAAAGAAAATTGTAACAAGGCAGCACATAAGAATAGAGTAATGTCAACAAAACACACTGTGATGGTAGCAAAATTGTCTGCACTTAAAACAGCCACATACATGTGCACAAACATTGAGCATGTAAGAGCGAGGTTAGACACAAAGCAAAGCAAAGAAATGTGCAAAAAATGTTGTACAGGTATGTATGTAAGAATAGAAAACGCAAACCGCACCATTGCAATACATGAAGACAAACACCCGATGGTGTGAAAATAAAATTCTAATAAATGAGATCCAACACTGTGGTAATAACTAGCAAATTTTTATTTCAAAGTTTAGTAAAAACACGATATTTGTCAACACAGTTTAGATTTTAAAGTCATTCTTGGGTCAATCAATCTCCTGGTGGGCCCGTTTCTTCTTCCCCCGAATGCTTCTCTTGGTGCGCTGCTTGGCGTATTTTTCATCTGGGGTTTCCCGCAGCAGCAACCAGCAGAAATCAGCCATCATAGTGGTGTTCCATCTTCCTTGGTACCTTCTCTCTGCGTCCTTGATGTCCTGGTGAAACCTTTCACCTTGTTCTTCACTGTACGCCCCCAAGTTTTCGGGAAAATAGTTCACATGGGAGTGCAAGAAATGGACTTTCAGGCTCATGTTACAGCCTTGTTCTTTGAAGGCATTGAGCATCCTGGCAACAATATCCTTATAGTTCTCATCCCGCCTGTTCCCCAAGAATTTGAGAACAACATCCTTGAAGGAATCCCAGGCTTCTTTTTCCTTCTCAGACATCGTTTCAGCGAATGCTCCATCTGAAATGAGTTTCCTTATATCAGGGCCAACAAACACTCCTTCCTTTAGCTTTGCTTCAGAAAGTTGGGGGAACTTTGAGCAAAGGTACCGAAAGCACTCACCATCTTTTGGAAGGGACTTGATGAATTGCTTAATGAGACCCAACTTAATGTGGAGAGGTGGTAAAAGAATTTTATCACGAGGTACCAAGCTCTCATGAAGAACATTTTTCTCACCGGGTCTCAAATACTCCCGAATTGGCCAGTCTTTTTTCCCCCAGTGTAGGTCGCGGGCCCGGCTATCCCACAAGCAAAGGAAGCAGGGATATTTGGTGAAACCGGATTGCTGCCCTAATAGCATGGATAGAATTTTAAAGTCTCCACAAATCATCCACTTATGCTCATCATAACGAATCTTCTGAAGAATCAGGGCCAAATTCTCGTATTTTTCTTGGAGAATAACAGAGTGAGCAATAGGAACTGAAGCGAATGTGTTGCCATTATGAAGAAGAACACCTTTTATGCTGTCTTTTGACGAATCAATGAACAGCCGCCATTCAGCAGGATCATACTTGAGTTTCAACTTTTCCATCACTCCGTATATATCGTTGCAAAATACCAAATCTTCCTCTTTGCTGAAATACTCATTGGAAAAAGCCATCTGATGAGTCTCATCATGATCAGAACCGTCCACACAAATATGATCCAAAGATTTTGGTGGTTCAGGCACAGGTACTTCGTTGCTATGAGGCATAGGCCTAATTGCTGAGGGAAGGTTGGGGTAACTTATTACGTTCTTATTTTTTAAGTTGTATCCCTTCACAATGCAAGAGCAAAAATAGCAGTCACTGCTGTGGTCTCTTTGTTCACGCCACATCATAGGTATTCCGAAACGAAATGCTTGTTTTTTACCTTTCATCCATAAGCGTAGATCTTCCTCACATGTCTTGCACACTTTGTGAGGAGCCCACGGTTTGTCTTGATCGCCTAACTTCAAACCGAAATAGGCGAAATATACTTTTTTAATAAATGCAGAAATGTTCCTCTGCCGCTTTTTCACGGTATATTCCCCACAAATAAAACAAAAACTGTCCGGAGAGTTGACGCAACCTCTGGCTCTGTGAGCCATCATAAATACACAGCACTGCAAACTACAACTGTAGTGAACCACTTCGGAATAAAGCTGGATTACGACTGAGCAAACAAAAGGTAATAATGAACTTGCAAGAAACTGAAATTTGACAGGAACGTTCATGTCGCAACCACCGTGTTTGAGCGAGCGAACGAGGCGAGGCGAACAGGAAAGAACATGCGCCAGCGCGAGTACTGGATTTAGCCCCCCGCCTCCCAATTGTCCTGTTAATGTATAAAATGAATACAAAACACTCTAAAATATCATAAGGGAGTATTTCTAGTTAGTTAACCATTACAACTTCTATTTTGGGCCAAGAAAATAAACTGCAGTCGGCTAAAAAGAAATTATGTGAACATTCCTTATATGGGTAAGAAATCTAATTTTGCAAGAAAACGTGACGTGATGGAACATTTTGGCTATTTTTCCTGGATTCAGCACTCCAAAATCTATAGGAATCAGTTGCAAAACTGGAGGCAGTTTTTTGATAGTGTACCTATGTAATTCATATCATAAAAAGGGGCATAAAATACCTTAAAAGGAACATAAAAACATAACTACCTTATAAAATATACCTTACAAATTATAATAAATTTAAAAAATATGAATAGGAAGAGTAAGATAATGTATGAAACATAAATAACACAAATATGATAAATTAACAAACATCAATAAAATATACGTACAATGTAATCTTATATAAGAAACGATAAAAGCTAAAGCTAAAAAAGATAAAGCCTTTGTAAATTATAGTATACTTGTGAAACTAAATAATGACCAACATTAGAGTTAAAAATCACTTATATCTAATGTATAATGTATATAATACCCTATATCCTCAACATGAGTTCTGTTTCCAACAGTATTTTGTCTTTAAGTAGGAAGATATGATCACATACATATGGATACATGGTATATAACACAGGTCTGCAAAAAACTTTTTTTCGAGAGCTGTTTTGGTTATTCCACGTAATCTTTATGTTTTTTGGTGTACTGAATCCGAAAATGAACTCCATTTTGTCATAGGACATCACGTTTCCTGACAATTTAGGTAACTATATTAAATAAGGCAATACCTCAAAATAAATGGAAATAGACTTATAAAATTAAAGTTTTATTACAATATTTTCATGAAAATCCTTTTTTAAACTGAAATGAGCTCACCTACACACACTAAACTCGATTCTTCTTCCTTGTGAGGCTCCTCTTGGTGCATTTACGCTTGTGAGTAGCATCTGGAATGTCTCTCTGAAGCATCCAACAGTAGTCTGCCATCATTGTAATGCTCCATTTTCCCTGTTATCTCCATTCCATCTCTTTAATGTCTTGGTGGAATCGTTCACCTTGTTCCTCACTCACAGCTCCCAAATTTTCAGGAAAGTAGTCAAGGTGGGACTGGAGGAAATGCACTTTCAAACTCATCAGGTAACCTAAAGCTTGAAATGCTTTCAGCATTCGTCCGATGATCTTTTTGTAGTGAGGATCTTTGTTATTGCCTAAAAATTTCTGTACGACTTCTTTAAATACAATCCACCCTTCTTTTTTGAGGATCCGTCATGGTATTGACAAACTCTTGATCAAACTCTCTTCTAATGTCTGGTCCGACGAACACACCTTCCTTCAATTTTGCCTCCGACAGGCCTGGAAACTTGGTGACCAAGTATTTGAAGCATTCTCCATCTCTTGGAAGTGATTTTACGAATTGCTTCATCAATCCCAATTTTATGTGGAGAGGTAGTAGAAGAACTTTATGGGAAGGTACCAAAGTTTCTCGGAGGACATTTTTTTCACCGACTGTTAGCACCCTCGGCTGCCAACTCTTCTTGGTCCAGTGATTTTGTCGGTCTCGACTGTCCCATAGACACAGAAAACAAGGATATTTGGTATACCTAGCTTGTTGCCCGAGCAGCATGCACAAGACCTTCAAGTCCCCACACACTTGCCAACCATGGTCTTCATATTTAAGTTTACGAAGAACCAATTCCAAGTTCTCGTAGGTTTCCTTCAAGTGTACGGAATGACCTACAGGTATGGAAGCGTAAAAACGTTGTGGAGTAAAACTGCTTTGAGACTTCTTTTTGAAGAATCTATAAAAAGACGCCATTGCTCTGAATCATATTGGATTTTAAATTGACCCATCAGACCTTCGACATCGATGCAATAAACCAACTTGTCTTCCTGGGTGAAGTAAGGAACGAACTCCTTTTTACAATGTCTGAACCATGAAGATGACACTCCTGACAACAATAAATTCCTGCTTTTCAGCCTTGATCCGAGAAACTCAGCGGCATCTTTGGGAAGATTCAAGTCTCTTACCAAATCATTCATCTCCTCCTGAGAAAACAATTTTGGTCTTGTATCATCTTCAAAGTCGTCATCTGGTTCAGGTATGACTTCACCTTCATCGGAGCTAGGTATCTCTTCCAAGGTAGCAAGAGGCTTGGGTACTGGTATATCTGTGCCATGGGGGATGGGACGAATTGCCGAGTGAAGATTGGGGTATGAAATGGAATGATTCCATTTGGAATTAAACCCTTTCACATCGCATGAACAAAAGTAACAGTCGTCACTATGGTTATTTTGCTCTCGCCATACCATAGGAATCCCATAACGGAAAGATTTTTTCTTACCCTTGAAACAGTTTCGGAGGTCCTCAACACACCATTTGCACACTTTATGAGGCGCCCAGACTTTATCTTGATCTCCAATTTTTAGTCCAAAGTATGCAAAGTATACTTTTTTCACAAAGTCTGTAATATTCTGCTGTTGCTTCAACACTGTATATTCACCACAGATGAAACAGAAACTGTCTGGCGAATTAATACACTTTCGCGGAGCCATAACATAATGGTTGAAGAATGACGAGCTAACACGAATTACGATGAAAAAGTGTGAACAGCCTAGAACCAAGAACCTGATGATGATTTGTGCACAAGTGTGGCATGCAGGAGAGAGTAGCTCTGTGTCTGTACACGAGACGTCACAGTGCTGGCCACGCCCCCCTGCACTGATCGGAGCTGCTGTTATCTGCCCTGTGTCTCCCTCCCACTGATTCTTCAGGAAAGATTAACCCCTTCTACCATTAGAAGCACGGACTTAAAATTTGCTTAGCTTATGTATATATTGCTGACCATCAGATTTACAGTGCTATATTTTTTTTTACATAACTCGGACAACCCCTTTAAGTTTTGTTTTGGCATTTTATATCTTAAATGCACTTATGTGAATTAATTAATAGTAATTTCAAAAAAATTTGATAAATTTGAAGACAATTTTGCATGTTGTGGCAAATCATGACGTCTAGGAGTTTTTTCAATATTTTATTTGTTTTCAGCACACCAAAATACATGGAAATTAGATGAAAATAATCAAACAGCTTTTTAGTCGCAGACCTGTGTAATCTATAGGATATTATATACATTATACATTAGATATAAGTGATTTTTAACTCTAATGTTGGTCATTATTTTAGTTTCACAAGTATACTATAATTTACAAAGGCTACAAGTTGATGGGTCCTCTTTTTCAAGATAGAGGTATTTATTATTATTATATTATATATATATATGATGGTTGTCACATTCTTTTTTAGCTTTATCTTTTTTAGCTTTAGCTTTTATCGTTTCTTATATAAGATTACATTGTATATTTTATTGATGTTTGTTAATATATCATATTTGTGTTATTTGTTTCATACATTGTCTAAATATATTTTTTAAGGTAGTTATGTTTTTATGTTCCTTTTAAGTTATTTTATGCCCCTTTTTTATGATATGAATTATTTATCTGTTCTTATCACGTTTGCTATTATTTTAATGATGTGTTTGAACAATAATTGTTTATGTTTTTATGTTTTAGTACCTTTACCTAATCAACCCCTGATGAAGGTTTGCGAAACACGGCCTGTGTCGGGTTGGTAATAGGTTTAATTCAATAAAATATGTGTGTTTTTCCACAATAATCACGTTTTGGACTGTGTCTCTATTTTCAAAAAATATACAGATAGTTTCAGGCTTTTAAACTACAGAATGGTCAGATATTATCTGTATACTTGTGGGCATGTTAGAGGAGGACCAAGGGTAAGCCAGAAAATTATCCAGATAGTGGCAATTCAAGTAGGTTACCATTTAGTGTAGGTCTGCAGAATATCAGGCCTAGCCTAAATAGATAATACAATGACCACTGTCTGTATATTCAGCACACTATCTATATGGACAGTGACACAGAATACACAGATTAAATTAAATGGGAGGGTGGCATTTAACAGGCCAATGGGCTGAAAATTTACCCATTTGCACTGAAAGATTGGACCCAGGTGGGGTACAAAAGCAAAAGTTGGCTCAGGGTGCTACAACCCCATGAGATGACCCTGCTTCCAGGATATCTACCCTGTGACAGATTTTGATATAATTTGCCAAAAGACAAACATTTCCCGACAGGCCTTCCACATTATTTACAAAACTTTTGAAAAGAACCAGACCAAGGGTAAAGCTTCTTTTCTCAGAGTGAATTTCATTTCCATTACCCTCTGTCACTTCCCACTCAACCAGTTTCTAACTCAGTCAATAAATTTGTCTATTGGGTAATGCTAGCTCTGCCTACCTCTAGTAAAACCATATGGCCTCAGATCCTGTAATCTATTAGATTGCAGAAACACACACTCTCTGACACAAAATATACACACACACATTCAGAAAACCTAGATTTGGTAAGTGCCACTTGTCTGGACTGGTCTAGCAAGACGATATGGAAGGTGACATTTTACTTACCAGTTAAATGTCCTTTCTTTGAATCCTGCTAGATCAGTCTGGGGCCCACTCCTGAAACTGTATTTGCTGTTCTTCTGCTGCAGGACTCTTAGGTCTGTTATGACTTTATACTTGGCTCTGCAGGTTCATATTCTAGCCTTCTGTTTATGCTTTCCTGTACATAGTTCTTTACTGTCGATTACTCATTGTTGACCACGATTGAGGTTGTGTGAAGCTTGCCATGTTTTTCCAATATGCTTTGGGATGAATGCTGGGGAGACCTCTGGTGGCTGGGCGAGTGGGGGCATGGGAGTGGTGTTGTTGGGACCTCGGCTTTTCGTTTGTCTCCACTTGTCTGGAATGGTCTAGCAGGACTCAAGGAAAGGACATTAACTGGTAAGTAAACTGTCACCTTTGCATTCCCAAGGGCACTTAACCTGCCTGTTTTGTTAGTCTATTCTCCACTGCACACCCAGGCCTCCTTCAGGGCTAGTCTATAACAAAGGCAGACTCCAGTTCCCTAAAAACTGTTGTGTACCTTATATGAATACTCTGAAGTCTGTTAACTCCTGTGCACGCAGCCAAGGAAGGGCAAACCTTGTCACCAAATAGCCCTGCCTATCATGTGACTGCCAAATCTAGCTACATGTTCCTGCTACCTCTGCCTATGTCTGGCCACTCTCTAGGCAATTTTCAACAGGTATTTTCTCCCTTCTCTCATAGTGCACTGTAGCTGCTATTATATACACTTTTCTGTAGACTTATCCACACCACCCACCCTGACAGCACACAAGATCTGTTGGGCAGGCCTCTCAATATGCAGGCCCTTGTCACGACCCATTCAGTCTATCCTTTGAGCCTATGCCAAAGCACCCTTCAGCCATTTCTATACACCCTTAATAACTAGAGGGAAAGTTTCCATGTAATGCTTGCTATACTGAAAATCCTTGTGCCTGTTTCACTCTCTTCTACAATTCTCTGATGCAAGAGCGATGCCACTCTTAGTTCAGCTAAAAAATAGATAGCCATTGCTGGCACCTAGCCTTTTGCTCTCTTCCCCATAATCACATAATCAACCTTTTTCTTTTGCCAGCAGACCAGTAGGATGCAGCAGGATCTACGGATTCATGAGCAGCTATAAGCATAGAAACAGGCAACATCCTAACAGACCCCTGCTCAGTAATTCCCTATTTCTTCCTCCACCCCACTGCAGGCCACTCCTGGTAGAGGGGTATGTGAATGAGGAGATGGCTTCATAAGGAGGCCATTGAGGGCCCCGAAAGGCTCCAGCTGATATCTGCTGCAGCTCTCACAGCCACGGTCACATACTTTCCAGGAGCTGTGGGGATAGACAATGAGAAAAGCATAGTTACTCACCTATAACAGGAGATCTCCGGGAACAGCAGGAATTGAGTTTTCACATATGGGTGACATTGGCACCGACGGAGCCTGCGCAGGAACGCTCCCCAGCGTCCTATAGGAAAGCTTTTGGGAGCATCCCACTGCGCTTGCGCTGCTGCCTTCCTGCCTTTCCAACTCTCCATCCTTAGTTGGTTTTGTAGCTGAGATAAAAGGAGAGAAGGACAGAGAGAAAGTGAGAGATGCAACTCCTAGGGGAGGAGGGTGGGTTGTGAAGACTCAATTCCTGCTGTTCCCGGAGATCACCTGTTACAGGTGAGTAACTATGCTATCTCCAGGAACAAGCAGGAATGTAGTCTTCACAAATGGGACTCCCTAGCTTCGAGATGCTAGGGAGATGACCCCAGAGAGAGCAATGAAACACAGGCTGAAGTGGGTCATGTTACCTCCCAAGGATTTCTGATATCGAAAACCAGGATGGGAGGTAGGAGTTGTTTTAAGTCTGAAAGAGATGCTGGAGAACAGCCTGGCCAAACGAGGCATCCCGACGGGAGTCCTTGTCCAAGCAATAGTGGGCCGCAAAAGTGTGGACAGAGGACCATGTTGTTGCTTTGCAGGTTTCATCAATCGCCACGGAGCGTAGATTTGCTATAGAGGCAGCCATTGCCCGCACATTGTGTGCTGTGACATGACCTTCAAGAGAAAGTCCTTTACTCTCTGCAATCCCCTTGGAGAGTGTTCTCTTGGAAACTGGTAGACCCAGGTGACTGGAATCAAATGCAACAAAAAGCTGTAAAGCCTTTCTGTGCTGCCTAGTTCTCTGAAGATAAAAGGCCAAAGCACACTTGCAGTCCAGAGTATGAAGATTCCTTTCTGCACTAGAGGCATGAGACCTAGGAAACAAAAGAGGCAGGTAAACTGACTAGTTCAAATGAAAAGGGGAAACCACCTTTGGCATAGTCCTAAGGTATCAACTGAGTCAGTGTCATGGCAGGACATGCAAGAAATGCTAGGGAGATAAAGTTCCTAGATGAAATAAATGACTGCTTCTTGGAACAGCTGACCAGAGGGGAAGCCATATTGGTCCTAATCCTTAGTGGAACACCAGATCTGGTGCAAGAGATAAGGGTGTTGGGTCCACTTGGCAATAGTGATCATAGCATGATCGTGTTTGATTTAATTAGTGGAGGAGAGATGGTAAGGAAATTCACAGTACTACTTTTTAACTTTCAAAAGGGAGACTATGATAAAATGAGGAAAATAGTTAACAAAAAACTAAAAGGAGCCGTTGCAAAGGTTAAAGATTTACATCAAACTTGGGTGTTGTTTAAAAATACTATCTTGGAAGCCCAGACAAGCTGTATTCCACACTTTAAGAAAAGTGGAAGGAAGTCCAAAAAACTGCCAGCATGGTTTAAAGGTGAGGTCAGAGAGGCTGTTGTTGCCAAAAAAGCATCTTTCAGGAAACGGAAAAAAGAGCCAAATGTCGAAAACTGGAAACAGCACAAGCACTGGCAAGTTAAATGCAAGGCATTGATAAGGCAGGCAAAGGGAGAATTTGAGAAGAAGCTTGCTGCGGAAGCAAAAATGCATAATAAAGATTTTTTCAAGTACATTCGTAGCAAAAAACCTGTGAGAGAGTCAGTTGGTCCATAAGATGATAGAGGGGTTAAAGGGGCACTAAGAGGTGACAAGGCGATAGCGGAGAGACTGAATGAATTCTTTGCTTCGGTCTTTACTGAGGAAGATGTAGGGATGTTACCCATGACTGAAGTGGTATTTAAAAGTGCAGAAGAATTGAAGGAAATATCTATACATCGGGAAGATGAATTACAACTATTTGATAAACTGAAGAGTAGCAGATCACCTTGACTGGATGGTATACATCCAAGGGTGTTGAAAGAACTGAAATATGAGATTGCAGACCTGTTATTAGTAATCTGTGAACTATCATTAAGATCATCTGTAACACCTGAAGATTGGAGGATGGCCAACGTAACGCCAATTTTTAAAAAGCGTTCCAGGGGTGATCCGGGAAACTACAGACCGGTGAGCCTGATTTCAGTACCGGGAAAAATGGTAGAAACCATCATAAAGAACAAAATTGCTGAACATGTAGATAGTCATGGCTTAATGGGAGACAGCCAACATGGCTTTAGACAAGGAAGATCTTGTCTTACTAATCTGTTATGTTTTTTTGGAGGTGTGAATAAACAGGTAGACAGGTGTGAGTCAGTTGATATAGTGTATCTGGACTTTCGGAAAGCCTTTGACAAGGTCCCTTATCAGAGACTTTTAGCAAAACTAAAGAGTCATGGGATAGGAGGCAGTGTACTATTGTGGATCAGGAAGTGATTAAAAGATGGAAAGCAGAGGGTAGGGCTAAATGGCCAATTTTCCCAATGCAGAAAGGTGAATAGTGGTGTACCCCAGGGATCTGTGCTGGGTCCACTGCTTTTTGACATATTCATAAATGACCTTGAAAAGGGAATAACGAGTGAGGTTATCAAATTTGCAGATGACACAAAACTATTTCAAGTTGTTAAAACCCATGAGGATTGTGGAAAATTGCAAGAGGATCTTGATAAATTGGAAGACTGGGCATCAAAATGGCAGATGAAATTTAATGTGGACAAGTGCAACGTTATGCACCTAGGGAAGAACAACCCAAACTATGGTTACATGATGCAAGTTCCACATTAGGAACCACCACCCTGGAAAAAGATTTAGGCGTCATTGTGGATAACATATTAAAACCCTACGCCCAGTGTGCAGCAGCGGCCAAGAGAGCAAATAGAATGCTAGGTATCATAAGGAAAGGAATGGAAAATAAAACAAAGATATTATAATGCCACTGTATCGTTCCATGGTGTGACCGCACCTTGAATATTGTGTGCAATTCTGGTCGCCATATCTTAAAAAGGATATAGCATTAGAAAAGGTTCAGAGAAGAGCCACCAAAATGGTGGAATTATACCCCTATGAAGAAAGGCTAAAAAGGTTAGGGCTCTTTAACCTGGAAAAGAGACGGCTGAGGGGAGATATGATAGAAGTCTATAAATTAATGAATGGAGTGGAACGGGTAAACGTAGATTGATTTTTTACGTCATCAAAATATAGAAAGACTAGGGGATATGCAATGAAGCTACAGGGTAAACTATTTAAGACAAATAAGAAAAAATATTTTTTCACTCAACGTGTAATGAAACTCTGGAATTTGTTACCGGAGGATGTAGTAAAAGCTGTTAGTGTAGCTGGGCTTAAAAAAGGTTTGGACAAGTTCCTGGAGGAAAGATCCATAAACCATTATTAAAAAGGGACCCAGGATATCACTGCTTGACCCAATACAAGCATTGTGGAACCTGTGTCTTTTGGGGAAACTGCTAGGTACGTATGACCTAGATTGGCCACTGTTGGAAACAGGATACTGGGCTTGATGGACTTTGGTCTGACCCAGTATGGCATATCTTATGTTCTTATGTATCTTATCATGGTGGAACCATGTATAAGGAGGGTCAGCCACTAAAGCTTGGAGCTCACTGATGCCTCCTGCCGAAGTGAGGGCAATTAGGAAGATGACTTTTCAAGAAAGAAACTTCAGGGATGTACTGGCTAGGGGTTTGAAGGGCGGCTTCATGAGCTGTCCAAGAACAAGACTGAGATCCCATGCCATAGGTGGTGGCTTAATGTGAGACTTAGTTAAGAGTAGATCTCTCATAAAGCGCGTTACAAGCGGCTGAGAGGAGACAGGTTGTCCATCAAAGGGCATGTGAAAAGCCGTGATGGCACGGAGGTGGACTCTTACTGAATTTCTTTTAAGTCCAGAGGATGAAAGGTAGAGGAGATACTCAAGTAACGCCTTTACTGGAACGGAAAAAGGATTAAGTTCCTTTTTTGAACACCAGATTGAGAACCTTCTCCATTTAAAAGAGTAAGCACGTCTTGTGGCAGGTTTTCTGGAGGCCAGAAGGATATCTTTAACCTGTTGAGAGAGGTTGATATCCTTGAGTTCTAAGCTCTCAGCAGCCACGCCATCAGGGGCAAAGACTGAGGGTTCGGGTGCAGAAGCGTCCCGTTCTCCTGGGATAGGAGATCTGGAGCACATCCCAACTCCAGAGGTTTGGTTTGAGAGAGACATGGAAGCAGTGGATACCACGTCGTGGCCAGCGTGGGGCTATGAGGATCATATGGCCCCTGTTTCTCTGAAGCTTGAACAGAGTCTTGGGAATGAGGGGAATGGGTGGATAGGCATATAGGAAGTCCTGAGCCCAGTGGAAGTGGAAGGTATCCATCGCCTGACTGTTCTGAGCAAGCGGGGAAGTTTGGCATTCTGAGGACTTGCAAACAGATCTATATCTGGGGTTCCCCAGATTTGAAAGATTCGAGCAATTTGCTCTGAATGGAGAGACCATTTGTGTGGCAGTAGTACTCAACTGAGTTTGTCTGCCAGGAGATTCTGCTTGCCAGGGAGATACACTGCTAGTAGGTGGATCTGAAGGCGTATGGCAAAGGACCATAGGTGTAGGGCTTCGTTGCACAATGCCTGAGAACCTGTTCCACCCTGTTTGTTCACATAGAACATGGCAACCTGATTGTCCGTCTGGACTAGAACTGTTTTGGAGCGGAGGTAGTCCTGGAACACTCTGAGAGCACTGAAGATGGCTCTGAGTTCTAGCAGGTTTAATTGAAGCCGAGCCTCCTGCTGAGTCCAAAGATCCTGAGTGGAGAGATTGTCCAGATGAGCTCCCCAACCCAATTTGGACACATCCGTCGTCAGCGTGGACTGGTGTGGTGGCTTCTGAAAAGGTGACCCTACAAGTAAGTTTTTGGTGATTGCCACCATTGGAGGGACGAGATGAGGCGTGCAGAGTTCCTGATTTTGTCCCCCAGATGACCTGATGCCTGAGTCCACTGCAAAGCTAGGGCCCACAGAGCTGCACGCATGTGTAGACGAGCATAGGAAACCACGTGTACAGTGGAAGCCATATGACCGAGCAACTGAAGCATTTCTCGAGCAGTACGGGAAGTTTTCATAGCTGCTTGAGAAGCCAGTTGAACTATTCGAGCGCAGCGTACTTGTGGCAGAAAAGCCCTTGACTGCTGCGTGTCTAGAAGAGCTCCTATGAACTCTAAGGTTTGAGAAGGGGTGAGTTAGGATTTGGAAGATCTATTACAAACCCCAAATGTTGAAGAACCTGCATTGTGCGGTACAGAGCAGAGCTGGCCTCTGGAGCAGACGATCCTCAGATGAGCCATTCGTCTAAGTAGGGGAAGACAAATATCCCTAGAGTTCTTAGAAATGCTGCTACTACTGCCATGCATTTTGTGAAGACTCTTGGGGCAGAAGCCAGGCTGAAGAGTAGAACCCTGAACTGGTAATGTCTTCCCTGAAAGAGGAATCAAAGAAACCTCCTGTGTTCTTTGTGGATAAGGATATGTGTATATGCATCCTTTAGGTCTAGAGAACATAGCCAATCCTGACTCTGGATGTAAGGGAGAAGTGTTCTGAGAGAGATCATTTTGAATTTCTCTCAGAGCAGATACTTGTTTAATTCTCGGAGGTCCAGAATGGGCCTGTATCCTCCTGTTTTCTTTGGTATAAAGAAGTAGGGGGGAATGGGGGCGCTCGGGAGCCCGACCAACATGGCTGCTTTAGCTTAGAGCTCCTCAGATGCCTCCTTTTATTACTGATACTTTTGGCTCTTAAAGTGAAATTTTTCAGCTAAAAATGACCTGATTAAGGAAGGGAACTTTGGAGGATCATTATGCTACCGCTGGATCGCTCTTTATAGCTAAAGGCTGCCCCAGGCTACTGCTTCCCCAGCGCTGCCCTCATCGGAGGGGATATTGAAGTAAGGCTGCTGTGTTCTACACTCGGTGTGCTACTGAAGCAGAAGCTGTGAATCGTATTGCAGCTACATTGGAATGTAAGCACTGCCTATTTTGACTTGCTTGCCCTGTTTTTGTGCCTCCTGAGATGAATGAGCCAATCTCTCAGACTCCCGATCTCCCTGCAGAAGCTTTGTTTATGCGGACCTGTAAACTGAGGTTATTAGAGTCTCATTGATTCCCCGGCAACAACGAAGTCACTACTTTAAAGAATGGTGAAATCCGGGTGGAATACCTTCGTCAGATACCCTGCCTGGCTGTACATTCTGTGTGCTGACCAGAATAAATGTAAGTGATACAGTTTTAAAAGATCGAGGGGGAAAGTGCGTAATGAAGAAGACTCCCTCAGCAAGTTGTATTTGAAGTTAATGGCTTTGCCTCAGATATCCCCTGCCTCCCCGCGATTCTCTGAAGATAAATAAAGTGAATCCTAATGATTAAGTGGATAAATCATGGCGGTACCTGTGAGTTTGGTGTTGGAACGCAAATGAGGGTATGAGAGGAGGCGGGAAAATCCTTTGGAACGCAAGCTGGTGCTGACGAAAGCAGAGCTCCTGCAGCTGTGTGCTGTATGTAGAATTGAATCCTTGAAAATGGCTGCCGGGTCCTGGAACGCATGATTGGAACGCATGACTGCTTCAAAATGGCTGCCTTCAGTGATTGACGTCTGCTGCATCTTCAAGACCGCTGCTATCCCCGGCAAGGTGAAACGAAGTGGCAAGTTGTTAGTGGAAAAGTCAGCCCTTCAGATGATCCTGTCTGCTCTGGTTAAGCTACCTGCCATATGCTGCTCATGCTTTCTCTAATCGTCGGGAGCAAAGTGCTGTGAGTGTTCAGCTATATCTTTATAGCTGATTTTCTGTACTGGAGCGCCCTCGTGTGTCCTGAGGTGGTATTGCAGGGCTTTCTAATTTATTGCTCCTAAAGTCAAATCTCTCTGTACTTGGCTCCTGCCTCCTTGACTCCAGTGTTGGGGAGAATCCTCTGGTGAAGATGGGATGCTTCTGAGGAAGAAGCTGGGGTTCAAATACCTGGTGTCAGTCTCTGCTACTCATTGTCAGGGGGAAGCTACCCCGCTACACAGGAGCCAAATTATAGCTAGGTGGTGGGCTCAAAAGTGAAGTTCTACAGGAGAGAGTCCGCTTCCCTGGTTTGTCTTAGTGCACGTAAAGTAAGAAATTTCCAGGTGGATCCGGCAGTTTTGGCTGATAACTATGGCTACTGCAAAATCATACGCAGCTTCCCTTGCCAAGTTTGGGAGATCTTCAGATTCTACTAATCCTCAGTCCTCTCATACTGCTGAAACTCACTCAAGCTCTAAAGCTGCCGTATCTGGCCCACAGTCACCAGTTACCAAAGCGGACTTTCTGGAAATTTTAAAGGAGCTCAAGTTGTTTCGTCAAGATTTCTCAAAGGCAGTGAGTGATATTCGGTCCGATATTAAATCTTTGGATGACAGGGTTACCCAGACGGAGTTAAATATTGGGCAGCAAATGGACTCCTCTTTGGCCCTCCAGACTAAAATTGTGCAATTGGACGATCTCTCAAAGGAGCTAAAAGAACGCCAGGATGACCTTGAAAACAGACAAAGACGCAATAACTTGAGAATACTGGGTCTTCAAGAACAACCGGGAGGGCTGGAGGATACGATGTCGTTAGTTCAAGAACTGTATGCTTTTTGTCTGCCCAATGCTCCTAAACCGGTCCAATTGGAACGTGCACATCGATCTCTGGGGGTTCATCGATCCTCTAATTCAAAACCGAGAGCGATTATCATCTGTTTCTGCTTCTTCTCAGACAAAGTGGCACTAATGAGAAGTTTGCGGGGGAAGCGCTCCGTTCTTTTCAGGGGTCAGGAACTTCAAATTTATCAGGACCTTTCTCAGTATACCCTTGAGCATAGGCGGAGCTTTCGACCTTTAACTCAGGCTTTACAGAAGAGAGAAATCTCCTACAGATGGGGATTTCCCTTTGCTTTGATATTCGATTGGAATAGTCGTGCTCAAAAAATCACTGAGTTCTCGGCTGCAATGGACTTTCTTGATATCCTGCAAAATGGAGAGCGCCCAATGAGACAGAGAGGTACTAATGGAGAATGGGAGACATCTCTACCGAAGAGACGCAAGGTGCCGGGGTCCCGGAGATCCTCTAACTCTGATACTGACTCCAGTCTGCAGAAGGCGATGGACACTACTGCTCCTACTTGAGTTGGGTTGTTTAAGGCATGAGGAGGGGGGTATTTGGGACGGATATATTCTGTATATGGAGGGTGAAGGGAATGGGGATGTTAGGTCCTTGTGAAACACAACAACAATCTGGAGGGACTTAGGAGGTTAGTTGCAGTGGGGAGGGAGGTGAGGAATTGGGAGAGGATTATAGGGGAGTGGTGGAGTTCGTGGGAGCACGAGAATAGGTCTACATTATGTACCTTGAGGGTATATCTGGGGGTCAGGATGGTCTTCTTTCTTTGAGCCGATCTGGGGGAGGGGGCAGGTGGGGAGGCTCTTGCTCTTCTCTTCTCTATTCTATGCTTCAGTTGATGACACTTACTGTGTCATCGGAGTTGCAAGGGTTACATGATAAATATCCTTCCTGCAGTTATAGGAAGGTGGGGGGGAGAATGATGGGAGGGGAAGGGGAAAGGGGAGTGGGGAGGGAAGGGGGGGAGGGGGGTTGGGGGAGGAAGGGGGGAGGGACCCTTTGTTGACCTAAGCATCTACTGGTCTTTTCTGTTCATATTGTATACTTTCTCCGACTCTTTCTCATTTCTACTTCATAAGGAGAGAAGTTACAACTTGGGCCTAGGGGTTGGTAGAGCTAGTCCTGATGTTCGGGGGCGCCATTGGCTCAAGGCGCTGCTTTGGATTGTCGCTTATCATCGGCTTTTCTTCAGATTTGGGTATGGTTAGGGCTATCTCTTGGAATGTTCATGGTCTCAATAGCCCCGTTAAACGCAGAAGGGTGTTGGATCAGCTGTTCAGGGAGAAAGCAGAGGTCATATTTCTCCAAGAAACTCATTTTTCTAAGAAGGATCACTTTGATTCAGCTAAAGGCAAGTTCCCACAAATCTACTTAGCCAATTATTCTACCAAGAAACGGGGGGTAGCTATTCTGATGTCCGCTGCCTGTCCTTTTCAATTGGTTGATAGTGTTAGTGACCCGGAGGGTCGTTTTCTGATACTGGTTGGTACTATTCAGGGTTTGACCCTGACGCTTGTGAATGTGTATCTCCCGCCAGCAGAGGTGAGAAGTTCCCTAGTGGATCTCTCGAGAGAGATTCAGACCTTTTGCCAGGGACCGCTGATTGTGGGGGGAGACTTTAACTGTGTTTGTTCTGAGCTAGACCGTTCAGGGACTCGACTCGTAAGGTCCCCCTTGGGGAAGGTTCTGGAGGGGTGGGAAGATCAATTTGATTTGTGTGATGTCTGGAGACATTTACATGCTTCTGAGAGGGATTACACATTTTATTCGCAGGTCTATCAGTGCCATTCGCGTATTGACCGATGGCTTCTATCTAGATCAGGGATTTCTTGGTTGAATCAGGCGGATATAGGGACCATGGGTCCTTCGGATCATGCTATTGTATCTATTGGTCTTATCGTAGGGGAGGACGACACGTCGGCTAGGGTGTGGTCTCTTCCTAGGGAGTTATTGCTTAATACTGAATTTGCGGAGGGGGTGAGGAAAGGTTGGGTGGAATATTTACAGCTAAATGATTCCTCTGACATTTCTAGGGCTCTCTTATGGGATGCAGGGAAAGCTGTCCTCCGTGGACAGCTTATTTCTTTGTCAAGTGCGTTTAAGAAACGGTTGTCTGCCAAACAGGGGATTTTGCGACAAGAAATTGCAGAATTAAAGATAAAGCATCGGAAAGGGGGTGGTACTAAGGTGTGGAAGCTATTGACCAGACGTAGAGGGGAATTAGCGGCGTTGAAAGCTGACAGCACGGCATCGCTTCTGTTGCGCACCAAACAGCGGTATTATGAGCAGGGCAATAAAGCAGGGAAGCTGTTGATGTGGCAATTGAAAAGGCAGCGGCAGCGACGCCGCGTAGTGACCATTAACTCGCCACGGGGTGAGACGCTGTATAGATCACGGGATATTGCGTCCGAGTTTGCTAGATTCTATAAACACTTGTATACTAGTGAACTCTCCGCGACTCCATCGGACATCTCGGCGTGGTTGCAAGAGGCCACTCTCCCGCAGATTTCCGCGGAAGATAAGGATCACCTAGATAGGCCGTTTACTTCAGAGGAGGTTCTGATGGCTATGAAGAATCTTAAATCTGCTAAGGCGGCAGGCCCAGATCTTTTACCTGCTGAGCTGTATAAGACTTTCCCGGATTTATTTGCCCCAACTCTGCTCTCCGTTTATAACGAAATTCTTATCAGGAAGACTCTTCCTACTTCTTTTTATCAGGCATCTATTGTTGTAATCCCAAAGGATACTAAAGACCCTTTGCAATGCTCTAATTATCGTCCTATCTCTCTTCTAAATCTTGATTATAAGATTTTTACTTCTGTTTTGGCTAGTAGATTGGGTAAACTCATGTCTGATATAGTTCAACCAAATCAGACTGGCTTCATCAAAAACAGATATGGGTTTGAGAACGTTCATAGGCTGATTAATGTTTTGCACAGACTGGCACGGGATGATGGCTCGTATGGCATTCTCTCACTGGACGCTGAGAAGGTCTTTGACAAAATAGAGTGGCCTTACCTTCTGCAGGTGCTGAGGGAATTTGGGTTTGGACAGATTTTCTGCACTTGGATTACAGCATTATACTCCAACCCCCAGGCGGTGGTGTCCGTTAATGGCTCGGCTTCTTCTTCCTTTTGTTTGGGGAGAGGTACGAGACAAGGGTGTCCGCTATCTCCCTTATTGTTCGCACTCGCTATGGAACCGCTGGCCGCTCATATTAGGCTAAGAGCAGAGGAGGTTGGGATTTGCCTAGGGTCGGAATGGCATTCTATTTTTTTATACGTGGATGATACTTTAATTTACTTGAGGGACTGTTCTAGGGCTTTACCTATTGTACTCGGTATCTTAGAACGTTTCTCTTTTGTTTCGTGTTTTTCTATTAACCGCCAGAAGTCCACACTTTTGCGCTGTATGTCCCGTTCCTCAGCTGATGATCAGGACTTGGGAGCTGATTTTCCAGTGGTAGACCACTTTAAATATTTAGGCATTGTCATTCATCGGGATATTTCGCGATTGTATAGTTTAAATTATACGCCCCTTCTACAATCAATCAAGGCAGACATGGAGCGCTGGAGTTCGTGCTCAGTTACATGGTTAGGTCGGATTAATACATATAAGATCTTGATCTTGCCCAGGTTGCTTTTTCTTTTTATGCAACTACCTATCGCTCTACCCCGCACGTTTTTTCAGAAGTTGCGAACGGCCGTTACTAGATTTATTTGGATGGGGAAATGGCCGGCGATCAGCTGGCGGCTACTCATGTTGCCTAGAGGGTCTGGGGGGTTGGGGCTTTCAGATCCAGAATTATATTATTCCTGTATTTGCTTGAGATCATTACTCTTGTGGAGAATTCACTCAGGGGCCGAATGGGCCTCACTGGAAGCAGATTGGTTACACCCGATCCCATTGGGGGTGGTACCCTTTCTTTCTGAGGGTTGCGAGATCAATCTGGTGAAGCTGCACGTGTTTATTGGGCCCTGTTGGATGGCGTGGCGGCAGGTCTGTGAACAGGTGGGGATTTCTAATTCCCAATCACCCTTTACTATTTTAGGGGCTTTGGGATTTATACGTAAGATGTTCAAGGGCTCGAACCTGGACTTATTAGTGATTAGATTAGCTTCTCTGTATGTGCATTTGCGACCGGCCCCTAAGCAGAGTTTAGAGGAATGACTGGGTCGCTCCCTGTCAGTCTTTCAGTATCTGCAACTCTCTCATTGCTTGTCTACCCAATTCTCTATGTCCGAAATGTCTCGACATCCTAGGGGTTGGGAGCAGGACCTTTTTGTCTCTAGGAAACATAAGGCGTTTATAGCCCGGTTGTATTGGCATGTGATTACTGACATTCAGGCCCCGATTACTCCGAAGCTCCCCCATCAACGTTGGGAGACGACTTTGCCGGGTAAGGAGCAGGAGTTCTGGCTGGAAGTCTACTCTTATACACACTCATGTTCCATCTCGCTGGGGTTATTTAATACACAACTTCGTATCCTTTATTGCTTAAATATTACGCCGGTTGATTTGTTTCATTGGGGAAGAGCTGATGACCCACTATGTTGGAGACTGTGTGGTCGACAGGGTACTTTTGATCATATGTGGTGGTCATGTCCGTACATTCAGGGATATTGGAGGAGTGTAACGGGCCATATTGCGGTAAAATTGCAGGTGTCTCTCCCAGTTGAGATGGAGTCTTGTTTATTAGGGATGTGCCTGGAGTTCTCGTCCCAGCGCTATCTCCGTAGACTGGTGCAGTCACTTCTGTTGGCGGCCCAGTCGGTGTTGGCTCGTTACTGGAAACGTCGTAGAGCACCCTCTCTTTTTGAATGGCGTGCTAAAGGCTGGGAAATGTACCGGCTGGAAAAAATGACTGCTTCAATTCGGGGTCGTCCTATTCTAGAAGAGAACCTCTGGAGCTTAGTGTTTCAAGAGGACCCTTGAAGATCTGCCGACCTGTTTTGCTGGAAGGTCTGGGGGGTTGTAGCTTTTGGAAGGGGTTGGAGGTGGGATCTGTTCTTTCTGCTTAGGCTTGCTTTCTTTCTTTCTATCTTGTCTTCCGCTCTCATTATGGGAGGGATTGCTAGGTCAACAGGGTTGGGGGGTGGGGAGATAGGGGGGGGAGGGGGGGAGGGGAGTGGGCTATGGGGGGAGGAGGGGGAAAGATTATTAGAGCAGAGTTGTTTTTCCTTACCTCTGCATACTTTAGACACTGTGGGTACCTTCTACTTTTACGGTCTGGAAGAGTATGGAAGTTAGCAGTGACCTGTTTCATCTCTCGCAAGACTGTGTTGGTCTGCTTTATTCTAAGATATTCTGATTTGATTGATGTGTTCTGTATTGTTTTACTGTATGTAACGACACTTCTGTACTTGTCTCTCTTTGATTCTGTATTGTAGAGGTCCCCCACCCCTTGATGATGAGGATTTGGAGGGTGAGGGAGGGCAGGGTGTCTGAATACAGTGCTGGTCATTTTATGATGCCTGATATTTGATTTGGGGTTCTGATAGTTGAACTGGCTTATGTGCCGGATTTGTTCTTATATTCTACTATTTGATAATTGGTGGGGTATGTTCCAGAGGAATGGTGAATGTATTACATTGTTGTGTTTAAGATATTGGACTGTATGTTATTACACTTTGCTCAAATTTATTACATAAAAAAAAAAAAGAAGTAGGGGGAGTAGAAGCCCAGGCCTTGTTGGGAAAGTGGCACGTCCTCTATCGCACCCTGAGAGAGAAGGGTGGTGACTTCCTGGCACAAGAGAGTGGTAAGAGAGGGCCGAGAGCTGAACTCTCTTGGAGTGGAGGGAGGGGGCATACTTTGGAAGTGAAGTTTGTACCCCTCTGTCACTATGGAGAGAGTCCAATGTTCTGATGTTATCTGGTGCCATCTTTAGGCAAAGTAACACAGTCTGCCTGGGATGTTGACTGGCTCTGGAATTTCCAGGAGTAGGATAGCTAACTTCTCTAGCAGGAAGTCAAAGACCTTGTGGAGGCTGGGTCTGCTGAGCTGGTTGAGCTCTGGGGGCCTGAGCCTTCCTTTGTTGCTTCAGTTGTTGCTGTCCCTTCTGGGAAGCATGGACCGAACAGTGGACCGCATGGGTGGAAGAAGGATAAACCTTCTTCTTCTTGTTGAAAAAGGGCTTCTTAACCATCTTTTTCTTAGCTGGGTTGGCAGTGGTCCTAGAGAGCCTGTTTAGGGTGATATTCTCGGACTCAAGCTGAGAAGCTTTGTCTTGCCAATCCTTGCCAAAGAGATTTTCTCCCGTGCAAGGAATATTCCCCAGCTTATCTTGCACCCACTGCTCTAAATCCGATGCTTGTAACCAAGCAATCCGACGTGCACCGATGGAAATAGCAGAAGTCCTGCTAATACACTCGAAACAATCAAAAGTTGCCCTAGTCATGAACTTGGAAATATTCTGGGCATGTTTAACAAGCGTCAGGAAATCAGCCCTCTTGTCGTCTGGGAGAAGAGGAGCCATTAGTTCCAAATCTTTAGTCACCTCCCGAAGAAACATACCCATGTAGAGTATGTATGAACTTATTCTGGCTGACAACATGGAGGCTTGAAAACATCGACGGCCAAAGGCATCGTGAGTTCTCGCCTCACGGCCAGGGGGATTAGATGAATGTGTCCTAGCACTTTTAATTCGACGCAATGCCGTAACTGCGTCTTCTGGAAACCGGGACACTGCTGTACCCAGTACATGGTATCGAGTCTTCGAGAATGTGGAGACACCGTTTCCCACATCCTAAGCATGCGATCATGCAATATCCGATGAATGGATAAGGTAGCGGCCTCCTTAGGGGCTGCCGGATGCTGAAGAATTTCAAGTTCTTCAGCTCTCGGTTCCTTCTCGGACGTCACTGTAATCGAGAGGCCCCGAGCCACTTCCCGTATAAAGTCTTGAAAAGACATGTCCTCCGGCGGAGACATCTGGCATTGTGGAGAAGGAGAAGGATCTTCCGGAAGAGCCTCTCCGGTACCGATTGATTCATTGGAAGAATCGGAATCGGAAGACTTGAAGTATTGACGGTAGCGATCGAAATCAGCATCGGAATGCCTCAGTACCGGACCCTCGATGCCAGACACTGACTCCAGGGCTGGCATGGGTGGTAGCGTGGAGAGCGGCGCAATGGTCGATGCCGGTACCGATGGCTGCGGAACTGATTGCTAAGGCTTTAGCGGTACCGAAGCCACCAGCAATGCTGAAAGACTCCGCTCAATGGCTAGGATACATTGATCCATGGAGCCAGCCGATCCCTGGGTATCGGTAACCAAACAGCAGGCCATGACCCCAGAACATGGCACCAAGAGCTCTCCAGAGGTGGACGCCTTGGGAACATCTTGGGACCCCGATAATGCTTTGGAGGCAAAGACCTCCCGCCGGGACTGTTTGGCCGGTGTATTCTCCTCTAGAGCAACACTTAAAACATCTCGATGCTTAGAAGAAGATCTACCTTTGAGGACCTACCAGTCTTCAAAGAAGACTTAGGTTTCGTTACCTGAGATCCATGGGAGGAAGATGAAGCCCTGGATGACGTCGATGCCACGGACACTGCATCCGAGGCAAAGAGGGTGCCAAGTTTCGCAGCTCTTATTCTGCAGGCCCCTCTTTTTCATCTTTCTGCAAAGGAGACATTCCGATGGTGAATGGTCTGGTCCCAAACATTTAAGACACCAGTCATGGGTGTCGGTAGCAGAAATGGTACTGCTACATTTGGAACACTTTTTGAAACCACTAGTTGGTTTCTCCATTCTGAGGAAGAAAGGGGCCTAAGGCCCAAAATGGCGCCTAAGCACCTAGAGGGCAAAGACCCTCCAAGAAAAACGTTTTTTCTTTTTATAAAAAGAAAATAGATGAAAGAAAAAGACACCGAAGATACCGGTGCTGGCGTCGACGGGAAGGTAGACACACCACAAAAGAAGATTTTCTGCAGTGACAGGACTTGCTCCCTGTCGGCTCTGCAGAAAACAAAAAACTGAGGAGGGAGAGTTGGAAAGGTGGGAAGACAGCAGAGCAGGAGCAGTGGGATACTCCCAAAAGCTTTCCTATAGGACGCTGGGGAGCGTTCCCACGTGGGCTCCGTCGGTACCGACATCACCCATATGTGAAGACTGCATTCCTGCTTGTCCTGGAGATAGAGAGCTCTTCATCAAAGGCTCTCTTTTTATTGAACAATGCTGACAAACATGGCTGTATTCCTAGAAGCCCAGAGTCCATAGGTCTGCAACAGATTACAACTAATACAGTCAGCACTCATTTCATTTGGCACTCGTATTAGTCCTTCATTTTTGCCAATCACATTACACCATTGGATAGAAGAGGAAGCTGCTGTAGTCCTAGCCTTAAATATCCCATGAGATGTTAGTCCTGCCACACAGAACCTATCAGCAGATTGATTTGATGTCTCAATGGCCATACTATAAGCAAGAAAAGATGTGTGAGTCCAAGCTCAAGCTCAAGCTTACCTTTTAGCTGTACCATATTATTAAATTGACACAGTACAGTGCTATTCTTTGAGATCCCAAGTCATTCATGACAGAGTTCCCCAATATATGAGACTTACAATGGAAGCATAGGACTAACATTTGTGAAATGCTGATAAGGAACAAAACTAGAGTAACAATACAAACATTTGCATAGAGCTTGGAACCCTTCTCTTTATGAAAAAATGAAAAATTAAATAAAGGAAGAAATAAAGAAAGGAGAAGGGAGTACTACTTGAACAGAAGTAGGGCGTCATTACCCTTGGTTATGTTTTGAGTGAAGACCAATATTTTTATTACTAGAGCTTGGAGCTGCCTAACAGGTGTGATAGGGGTCAAGACAAAGAGGGCTGTCCCCTCCCCCTACCCACTTTACAAAAACTTTCAGGAGTACCCAAAGGAATAGAACCTTCCGAGCAATAGTCAGTATGCATGAGAGCCTCATGTAAAGCGAAGGACAGCACATCAGGACGCAAGGCATTCCATTGGCCTTAACTTGCTTTCATATGGCTGCTTTTTTTCACTCTCCCAGCGTTTATTAGTTATCCTTCCCAATAGCCCAGGCTTCAGAGTTGCATGTATCATGGTTATTAAAACCAACATGCACAATAAGTATATAAGCTGAAAACAAATAGCCACTTCCCTCCCTCCCTCCCCAAGTAAAAATGGCTGCATTGCACCTTTACAAGCCATTCATCATGAGGATTGTAGTGTATGGTGTTTGGTAACCAGGCATTCACATCCTTTGGCAAAACTCTAGGGGAACACTGCAACCAAAATTCTGGATGGAGGTGCAAGGCATATCACTGCAGTGGAGACAGTAACTGTGGCACACACATGAAGAAAATTGTTAATTAGGGATAGGTTTTAGGAAGTTAGAGTAGGCTAAAGTGTGGAAGGCAGAGCTGTGACCCCCATAGGCAGACAAGTTTTTTGTTTTTTTTACTGTACTTCATTTCAGAAGAGAGCTTCTTCATAATAGGCCAAGTACATAAAGACCCCAAGGGTCCAGGAGAGGTCCAATGCCTTGTTCCTAATTAGGGTAAAAAGGGAAAGATCTGGAATATTGCTTGAGCTGTAAATAAAGGAGTGGATAGAATCACAGCAATTAGAAACAATAAACTGCATTGTCACACAGGTGTGCCCACCATCTAGTCCCTCAGACAAAATAGGCTATTGCAGTTAGTGGTGCTGTCACCTGGACCTGCATGCCAAATAAGGCAAAGGAGAGATATGGGTACCAACAATTGACTGAAAGTAGGTGATGACAGTCCAAAATCTGAATTAATTTTATAATTTTAGGCTCCAAAAGCAGTTACTCACCTATAATAGGTGGTCTCCAAGGACAGCAGGAATCAATCCTCACATATGGGTGACGTCGGCACCGAGGGAACCCGCGCGGAGCATTCCCCAGCTTTCAAAGAAAGCCTTTGGGAATGCTACCACGCATGCGTGGTCCCCTTCCTGCCCAAGGGTGCCATCTTGCTCAGTTAGATGACATAGCTTAAGCAAAAGATAAAATAAGGTAAAGGAGGTAACTGCAAGGGGAAGAGGGAGGATTGTGAGGACTGATTCCTGCTGTCCTTGGAGAAATGGAAATTACACTAACCTGGTAATTGTAGTTCCTAGAGGGTCCAGTTTAGTCCTCCAACATCGGGTAGTGCCCCTCCTCCTGCAGCCTGGAGACTGGACCAATCAAGTCTTCTGTAGTATATATGCAGACGGAGCTCCCAGAAGCCCCCAGTGTACTAGTAACAAAGCATACTTAACGAAGCAACACATTAGATTAATATACAAAATGACATAATGAAAATGACATAATTAAAGAACAATTTGTTTCCCCCCCACAAAAATATCCAACTTTCTCTCCAAACGAGGAAGTCAGAAAACTGTATTGCACTGGAACCAACGCCCCAGAAATCAAAATACAGCTCCGTATCAGAAATCTCAGGAGCTGACTGAACACCTGAGAAAGGAAGAGCCATAGCCAAAAACGCGGCTGCAAAAAAGGTTCGAACGGCAAGAGGAACCGTCTTATGATCCACCGTTCGGAAAGCGCGCCGCATTTTTATAACAGATAGTCGGGAGGGAAGGAGGACTAAACTGGACCCTCCAGGAACTACAATTACCAGGTTAGTGTAATTTCCATTTCCTGTTCGGTAATCCAGTTTAGTCCTCCAACATCGGGATGTAACAGAGCAGTTAAGACCGGGCGGGACCTTGCCATCCGGCGCGCAGAACCGCCGAACAAAAGAGGAATCCCGAGCCGCTGACACATCTAAACGATAGTGTGTACTGAAAGCATGCAGAGACGACCAGGTGGCCGCCTTACAGATATCTGCTGGCGGAACTAGGCTATACTCCGCCCAAGCGGTAGCCCGAGCCCTAGTGGAATGATCCAGTAGCCCCTCCGGAACAGACCGCTGCTGCAACAGATACGCAGACGCGAACGCTTCCTTGAGCCATCTTGCAACGGAGGCCTTAGCCGCCGCTTCCCCTTTACGTGCACCACCGAAGAGCACGAATAACCGGTCAGTCTTCCGAAAGATTCGGTAGCCTTCAAAGAACGACGAGGTGCACGACCCACATCGAGACGGTGAAGACCTTTGTCCGCCGACCCGACAGAGTGGGAAGAAAGAACTGGAAGAAACACTGCCTGATTCACATGAATAGGGGAAACCACTTTCGGCAAAAAGGAAGGGACCGGGGTAAAAGACAAAAAAGGTTCTCGGCAGGACAACGCATGTAGATCTGAAATACGCCGTGCCGAACCGATGGCTACAAGAAAAACCGTCTTCAGCGTAAAATCTTTCAGAAACGCCCTACTCAGGGGTTCAAAAGGTTCACGAACCAGGGCCTGCATCACTAGATTCAAGTCCCCCGGAGGAACGAAAATCCTGCGGGAGGGCCGCAAATGAAAAACAGTCGTAAGAAGACGACGTACGTCCGGATAAGAACCGTAGAGACGGCCTAAAACTTTGCATCGATAACAAGAGATAGCCGCCAACCGGACTTTCAGAGAACTAGCCGCAAGGCCCTTATCAAAAGCAACCTGAAGAAACTTAAAACGACAGAAACGAAAACCGTCGCCGCCCGGACTCCACGCCGGGAGCACCAGTCTTCAAAGATCCCCCAAATCCGAACGTAAGTAAGAGAAGTGGACGTTTTCCCCGCCCGCAGTAGGGTAGAAATCACCGCGGGGGGAGTAACCCTTCTTTTTCAGCTGAGCCCTCTCCCTGGCCAAACCGTATGCGAGAATTGACCCACTTGGGGCATCCGCAAGGGTCCCCGAAAAAGAAGATTCGGCAGCGTGGATAGGAGCCAAGGAATGCCGTCGCTCAGCCGGACCAGATCGGCATACCAGGGCCACCCAGGCCAGTCCGGGTCCACCAGTAACACTCGACCCCGATGGCCCTCGATGCGCTGAACGACCCGGCCAATCAGAACCCACGGAGGAAAGACATAAAGAAGGCCGGACGTTGGCCACGGCTGAATGAGAGCGTCGAGCCCCTCGGACATACGCTCCCTTTGCCTGCTGAAGAAGCGTCCTGTCTCGGCCGATTGAAATGTCGCCATGAGATCCATGAAGGGCGCCCCCCCCCCCCCCCCGACGAACTATTTGCGCGTAAACTTGCGGGTTTAGCTCCCACTCTCCGGGGTCCACCCGCACTCTGCAGAGAAAATCGGCCTGAACATTGTCTGCGCCTGCAATAGGCGCTGCCGAGATGGCCGGAAGACGAGACTGCACCCAATTGACCAAGGCCATCGCTTCTGATTCCAGGGCCATGCTGCCGATGCCCCCTTGGCGATTGATGTAAGCTACGGTGGACGCAATGTCCGAAAGGACTCGCACCGGCCGGTCGAGAACTAGGGCTTTGAGGCCAAGAGGGCTAGCCGTACCGCCCGCCATTCGAGGCGGTTGATCGACCAAGAAGTCTCCAGGGGAGACCATTCCCCTTGAGCGAAGCGGGTCTCGCAGTGAGCCCCCCAGCCGGTTAAGCTGGCATCCGTTGTGAACGGAACCCAAAGTGGAGGCTCCAGGGAATCCCCCGCGCCAGGTTCTCGGAGGAGAGCCACCACCGGAGTGATCGGCGAACCGCCCTTGGGCAAGTCAATCTCCTGTTCAACGAGTCGAATTGGTTGGACCAACGGCGCAGCAGGGCACTCTGCAGCCGGGCGCATGTGGAAGCGCGCCCAGGGCACCACCTCCAAGGTCGCTGCCATCGTACCGAGGAACTGTAGCTATCACCATGCAGACGGAGCGGGCATCCCCCTGAAGAGTCGGACAAGAGACCGAATGCGGCGCTCCGGCAGGCACACCAAGCCCCGTGCTGTGTCGAGGCTCACTCCCAGATACTCGAGATCCTGAGTCGGGCACAGACAACTCTTGCATTCTTTCACCACCCAGCCGAGGGACCGCAGCAGAGCCACCACCCTGCTCGTGACGTGCACACACTCCCGACTGGACTTTGCCCGAATCCACCAGTCGTCGAGATACGGATGGACCAGGATGCCCTCTGTGCACAAGGCCTCCGCGACCACTACCATCACGTTTGTGAAGGTGCGGGGGGCCGTGGCGAGACCAAACGGCATGGCCGGAAATTGGAAGTGGCCCCACGGAAGAGCGAAGTGGAGAAACCGTCGATGAGACGGCCGGATGGGAATGTGTAATGTGGTCTGCAGCGGCTGTGGAAGATCCTGCAGCAGGGGCTCTGAGGAGGGGGGAGATAAGGTGCTGGGGGACCCAGCTAGCAACGCAGTGGGTATGGGGAAAGCCTCCGGGATGCAGCGTGCAGGTGTAACACAAGCAAGCTATTAATGTACCCTTCGGCTGATTACATTTCACATATAATACAGCCATAGAAAAAAGCATTGTAGAGACTTAAACCACCTTTCCTCTTCTTGTGTGGGGTTTCATTTATTTATTTATTTATTTATTTTTTTTTTGCATTTAAAACAAAAAGCAAGGAAGGCTCAGGGAAACCCAAGACTGTTTAAGAAAAGGATTTTGAAACTGCACGTGCCTCCACAGCATGATTAAGTGTGTGGAAACTGCTGTTTAGAGCTGTTGCCTCTAAAAAGAAACACTGAAGAGAAAAACAAAACAGCCGCTGGCACCGAAAAACTGTCAGGTATTCGCAGAACTGAGAAGGGAACTGTCAGTCATTCACTGTGCTGGCATAGAGAAACTTTCAAGGTCAGGGTAAGGCAATTACAGTGACTGAAAGTAGGGAAATTAGAGTGGGATCCCTCCGCAGCCATTCAGACCTCCATGGTAGGGGCTGAAAGGTGTTTCTGGGGAGGGATGTAGAAGCTCAATCCAGCCATAGGAAAATTACAGTGAGCATGCTTAATTAGGCCGAGCCCAAAACAGTCAGGATCCAAAACACTGACTTAAAACCTCAACCAAATGGTATATTGAATAAGACAGGTACAATAATCAGTAGGACGTACAAAGTAACCCGGCTGCAGTTTGTGGACTAAAAAGTCAAAGTAGGCACTTCCAACTCAGGGGCAGCCGGTCCGGATACAGCTGAAAGCATCCCAGAGCAGCTGAGGCAAGGAAGAAAAAACAAAAACAGAGTACGCACAGTTTTCTTACAGAAAATGATACCTGAACTTCCTGGAGGTATTCAAACTCTCGTGGTAAAGACTCAGTGCAGCGTAAAGCCAATGGAGAGCTCCCACGAAGCCAAGCTCCGGAGTTCCCAAGTTCCTCAGGGGAAGCAAGATGCGGGGAGAAGAGCAGAGCTGATGCCTGAGGTCCCTGTGTTTCTTCTGACAGCCTATGCAGCTTAAACCTGAATAAGGCACAGAGAGAACTAAAAAGAAATAACTGCGTCCCGCAGGAACAGGCATTTAACAATATTCCCCATAATAGGTAATGCCTCAGTCAGCCTTCTTTGTTGGGCACAGTGGGGAATAGAAGCCATGAGCCCTGCACCCTTCATCAGTGACTCAGCCTTGTACTGTGGCTCTGAATTGCATACTGTTCTCTATCCATGCCTTCTGTACTTTTTATCCATTATGTTCATACAGAGGCAGAGAAAAAAGTAACCTCTGCACAACTGACCTCTAGCAAGTGTTGTGGAAAGAAGAAAAAAACTGAAACAACAATATAGCTTTTAGAAGCCAGCAGAGACGTAATCTGGCTTCCCGCCAAAAACCGAGGCTCATTAGCTATTCAAAATGGCCACCAGCAAAAATAAAACACCAAAAGAGTGAATTAAAAAAACCCCCAAAAGCTAAGGAATTAACTTAAAAAGTCAAAGAAGAAGGTGGGAGGGTTGCAGGCATGAGAGAAATGCCTAAAATCGCTGAAAAATCAAGAAAAATCAATCGAGTTACCACAGAGCTGCAAACAGCAGAGGGAGAAGACATTCTAGTGCTGAATAAACTGCAGCACAGCTCTTACAGATGCCAGAGTCAGTCATTGTACCTCTGCGGGACCCACAAATCCCACCTTGAGGTTTGGCAGCCATGCTAAGGCAACCTGCTTCCAGGGGGAAAGAAGGAAACAGGAACAGGGAAGCCCACAGCAAAGGGACTAACCATATTCAAATCAGTACAGCTTTAAAATTAAAACTTTTTTTTTTTTTTTTTTACAGAAAACAAAATACTCCCCAGAATCCTAGGGGTGCCCTGAGCAAAATCGCCAGCAAAAGAAACCCCAAAAATGCCAGGGGAATCCGTGCACAAGTGTTAAAAAGTGCCCTTAAAAAGCACACTTTAGAAATCCAAAATGGCCGCCGCACTTTTTCACCCACAATAAAAAAGGCGCGAAAATACAAAGGTAACCAAATAATATGGAAAAGAAAGAAAACGACCCTCTAATACAGGGCAAGCGAAAAAAATCAGGAAAAAGTGCAATTCGGAAGCCAGGGGAGCCGACAGAGCCTCTGACAATGCAAAAAATAACAGAGCTGAAAAGATAAAGCAAGGAAAATTCCTACCAGCTCAGGGAACAGCAAGGAACTCAGCCAACTCCTCCAAGTGACAGGCAATGCTGTAGCAGGTATGGCTCTTCCCCGAACAGTCCTGGGGAGAGCTCAACCCAGGCTTCAGATATTCCCAGGCAGGAAGGCAGGAGCCCAATGCAGGTCTGTCTTCCCCCAGGATGTCCCCTGTGGCAATGCTCTTTTCTTTTTTAAAGATACAGCTACCTAGCAAAGAAATGGTAAATAAAGGACCCAAAATAAAACCCCAAAAGAACTAACTAACTAGTGTTGCTCCTTCAAGTGTCACTTAGTGTGCCCAGAAAGGGCACAGAAGTCTGCAAGCTGCAAGGAGACTGGACACACTGGGGGCTTCTGGGAGCTCCGTCTGCATATATACTACAGAAGACTTGATTGGTCCAGTCTCCAGGCTGCAGGAGGAGGGGCACTACCCGATGTTGGAGGACTAAACTGGATTACCGAACAGGAACACCTATTACAGGTGAGTAACTACGCTTTCTCCAGGAACAAGCAGGAAGTCAGTCCTCATATATGGGACTCTCTAGCTCCAGGCTGCCAGGACCAAAACTATGACAGTAGCAATGGCGACCCAAGGGAGGCCGTGAGTTGCAGAAAATGAGTCTCTACCAAGAGACTTTGCAGACTCCAGAGTTCAGCATCACCATAACTCCGGTAGCCTGAACACAGAAGGGTTGGAGGGCAGGCATTGCCTATACACCGAGAATGCTTCTGATCACTGCCTAGCCAAAGGCACTGTTGCTGCGGGACTCACTCTCAAGGCAGTAGTCAGCTGCGAATGTATGGAATGAAGACCACGTGGCGGCCTTACAGATTTCTTGCACCGGCACTGCAAGTAGGTTGGCCACCAATGTGGCCATAGCCCTCACGTGATGAGCAGTTATACAGTGCTCCAGAGAGAGGCCAGCCCGCTCATAAGCGAAGGCAATGCAGTCTGCCATCCAGGTGGATAAGGTTCGCTTGGTCACAGGTAGCCCCAGTCTGCTGGGGTCATAGGAGATAAAAAGAGGAGCTTTTCAATGGGCTCTGGTCCTCTGTAGATAAAAGGACAGGGCCCTCTTGCAATTTAGGGTATGCAAGACGACCTCCTCCCTGCCAGCGTGCAGCCATGGGAAGAAGGTGGGGAGAACTACCTCCTGATTGAGGTGAAAAGCGGACACCAAATTTGGGAGGAATTTGGGGTGAATACAAAGCATCGCCATGTTCGTATAGAATCTGGTATAAGGCGGGAACGCTACCAGGGCCTGCAGCTCACTTATTCTGCAAGCAGCCACCAAGAAGGCCACCTTCCAGGAGAGGTATCTCGGGTGGCAGGTGGCCAAAGGCTCAACAGCGGCCTAGTGAGCTGGGAGAGCACCACATTTCGGTCCCATTCCACTACTGCAAGGCGGAGAGGGGGTTTGGATAGCAGGAGGCCCCTGAGGAATCTGGAGACCAAAGGCTGGCCTGAGAGGTGTTTCCCTTCTGTAGGGTGATAGTTAGCCGCTATGGCGCTGAGATGTACCCTCACCGAGTTAGATTTCAAGCCCGAGTGTGAGAGGTGCAGTAAGTACTGCAGCACAAGCTTCACCTGACAGGAGAATGGGTTCTCATTCCTTTCTGCACACCAGACAGAGAACCTCCTCCACTTAAAGACGTAAGCCCTTCTGGTAGATGGCTTCAGGGAGGCCGGGAGGATCTCTTCGACCTCAGCTGGGAGGTTGAAAGGGGCCAGTGCTACTCTTTCAGCAGCCACGCTGTCGGCGTTGGGGACCCCAGATTGGGGTGTCACAGGGAGCCCACCTCCTGTGACAGGAGGTCCGGGTCCCGGCCTAGTGGTACTGGGGTTGCCACCGACAGGGAGAGCAGCAGGGGGAACCAGAGCTGCTTGGGCCACCTAGAAGCAATCAGGATTACTGAAGCGTGCGTGCTCTGGATCTTGAAAAAACACTTGACTATCAAAAGGGTCGGTGGGAATGCATAAAACAGGCCCTGTGACCAGGAGATCAGGAACGCATCCACCACTGCCACCTTCATGTGGTGTGGCTGAGGAGAGCAAAATGTGGGCAGCTGTAAGTTGTCCGGGGAAGCGAACAGATCCAACCAGAGTCTTCCCTAGAGGTGGAAAAGCCTCTGGGTTACCCTGGGGTCCAGGCGCCATTCGTGAAGCCGAAGGACTGTGCTGAGGTTGTACGCCAGGTGGTTGTCCTGGCCTGGTAAGTACACCGCCCTGAGAAGTATATGGTCGCGCACTGCAAAGAAGTGGAGAGCCACTGCCTCCTGACAGAAGGAGTATAAGTCCATGTCCCCCTGCTTGTTCACACAGAACATGGCAACCTGATTGTCTGTATGAGGACCAGAAGGCCTGAAGGGCCAGGAAGATGGCCCTGAGCTTGAGGAGACTGATTTGCTGGAGGGATTCCTCTTGGGACCAGGTACCCTGGGTACACTGGCCCTTGCAATGTGCACCCAAGCCCACAAGGGAGGCGTCTGTCATCAGGACCCTCTGAGGGGTCGCTGCCTGGAAGAGCATCTCTGAGGTGATGTTGAGACTGTCACAAGGTGAGGGAGGCCGCCAGCTGGTGGGTGACCTTCACCCTGTCTCTCAGCCTGCCTATGGCCTGCGTCCAATTGAACGGAGAAACTACTAGGCTGCCCACATATGTAGGCGAGCCAGCGGCGTAACGTGAACTGTCAAGGCCATGTGGCCTAACAGGTGGAGGAGAAGGTGAGCTGACACAGAACTGCAGCTCTGCACCTCCCTTGCCAGTTGATTCAGGCGGTGGGCTCTTTCCACAGGGAGGAAAGTCTTGACCTGCAGAGTGTTCAGCTGGGCTGGGGAGAGGCTGGACTTGGGGTAGTTGATGATGAACCCCAAATGCTACAGGGTATGGATAATGAGCCTTGTGGCCCAACTGGCTTCGAGAAGTGTGCTGCCTCTGATGAGCCAGTCATCCAGGTATGGGAAGACATGGGCCCCTTGGAGGTGCACATGGGCGGCCACGACCGCCAGGCATTTTGTAAAACCTCTTGGGGAGGAGGCGAGGCCAAACAGTAGCACCCTGTACTGGTAGTGTTGCCCCCCTACCACAAATTTCAGGTAATGCCTGTGGGAGAGGTGGAGCAGGATATGGATGTAAGCATCCTTGAGATACAAGGAGCAAAGCCAGTCTCCCTGGCAGAGGTAGGGCAGCAGTATTCCAAGGGAGAGCATTTTGAACTTCTCCCACACCAGGAACTTATTCAAGGTGCACAGGTCCAGAATGGGCCGAAGGCCCCCTGTTCTTTTTGGGACAAGGAAATACCTTGAGTAGAACCCCTTTCCCCAGAGGTGTTGGGGTACATAAGAACGTAAGATATGCCATACTTGGTCAGACTAAGGTCCATCAAGCCCAGTATCCTGTTTCCAACAGTGGCCAATCTAGGTCATACGTACCTAGCAGTTTCCCCAAAAGACACAGGTTCCACAATGCTTGTACTGGGTCAAGCATTGATCTCATGAGTCCCTTCTTAATAATGGTTTATGGACCTTTCCTCCAGGAACTTGTCCAAACCTTTTTTAAACCCAGCTACACTAACAGCCTTTACTACATCCTCCGGTAACAAATTCCAGAGTTTGATTACATGTTGAGTGAAAAAATATTTTCTTTTATTAGTCTTAAATAGTTTACCCTGTAGCTTCATTGCATGTCCCCTAGTCTTTTTATATTCTATAACGTAAACAATCGATCTACGTTTACCCATTCCACTCCGTTCATTAATTTATAGACTTCTATCATATCTCCCCTCAGCCGTCTCTTTTCCAGGTTCCACCGTCCTGTCCCTGAGCAAGCCTGCGAGTTCTGTGGCGAGCAAGGCCTGGTGGAGGAGAGGCTGTGGTGGCTCTCCTAGGAAGAAGTCTGGAGGGTTCTGCTGTAGATGGAGGAAGTACCCCTCCTGCACAACCTGCAGAACCGACTGGTCTGTGGTGATGCTGGCCCATCTTTGGGCGAAAGAGGCCAGTCAACCCCCCTGTGGGCTGAAGTGGGACTCCCGGGGTTGGGGGGAGGGAGGCCCAGCCCAGGGAGTCAAAAGCTCCCCCCGGTTGGGCAGGAGCTGGTGCCTGGGGCTTGGGCTTCCTGTGCCCGTGTCCCTGGCTTTTTGGTTGTTAGGCTTGGTGAGGTTGCTCCGAGTAGGACTGGTAGTGGCCAATCTGGGGGTAGCCCTTTTTCCTCATGAAAAAGGGCTTTTTCCACAAGAAATTTTCCTGGGGGGGTCGAGGTCTTTTTGGACAGCCTCTGCCGGATCACTACCTCGGCCTCGATTTCCCGAATAGGTTCTCACCATTGCAGGGGACATCTAGCAGCTTTTTAACTGTACCCACTGCTTAAGGTCCGAGGTCTGTATCCTGCCTGGCGCCGGGCGCCGATGCCGGTGGCTGCAACCCTGGCTGCAGAATCAAACCCATCATAGGAGGCACAGGAGAGGAATCTGAAACAGACCCGGATGCCTGCTGCTAAGGACTGAAACTGCTGCAGAGGTTCACCAACGAGGCCCGCTGAGAACCCCGAGAACTCCTGTTTCAGGCACTTAAGGTATATTCCTATGTAAAATTCGTATGCCTGTATTCGGCACCTGAGCATGGCGCCCCGGTAGCACTTGCGCCCCATGGTGTCAAGGGCCCGGAATGCCCTGCCAAGGGGAACTGAGAAGTAGATCTTTTCACTCTTCAGTTTTTGCATGGAGGACTCCACCACCATCGAGCTGTAAGGAAGTTGTGTATTATGGAACCCGGGGCCCTTCTGGACACGGTAGATGGCGTCCAGGCGCCGACTGACCACCGGTACCGAGGCCGGGGACTCCCACATCCTGGAGGAGCAGTCTTTCAAGGATGGGTGGAACTGGCACCGTGAGAGTCTCCTTAGGAGGGGACTCATATTGTAGAATCTCGAGCTCCTCGGTGCGCGGGTCCTCCTCCGACTCCGTCTGGATCGAGAGAGCCCGAGCCATGTCACGAAGTCATGAAAGGCCACGTCCTCAGGTGGGGAGTGGCACCAAGGCTCTGGGGGAGATGGCTCGGAGGGAATGTTCCGGTGTCTGGAGGTCTCCGGCATGGCCTCATCCTCGGTCTCCCAGTCACAGCCTGAGGGCATCGAGGAGTCAGCCCCGGCGGCAGCTCCGAGAAACCGGGCCCCCCGGAGGACCTTGGGTCGGAATCCCGGAAACTCGCTGGGGAGAACTGGATCCCTGAGGAGCGTGATCGAGACCTCGATCGATGCCAAGGACTTACCCAAGGTCAGTGGCGCACGGTGCCAAGGTCGACATCCAGAGGCTCCCCCGAGGCCAGGGGGCCCGGTGTTGGGGGCCAATGTGCCGGGGGGCCCGACATTAACGCCCGCTGCAAGATGGAGGAGAGGCTTTGCTCCATGACCGCCATGCAGGACCCAAGGCCCGATGGCTGTGCAGCTCCTGGCGTGGACCCAAGGCCCTTGGGTTTGACGCTGGCACTCCGGAGAGTGCGTCCTTGAGGAGGACTATAGGCTCACGGGTCCTGGCGCGGTCTCTGCTGGCCAAGGACTCTTGTTTCAAGACTTTTTGAGGGCACTGTCCTTTCTTGGTTCTGCTCCTTTCTCTCTTCCCGCACCTTCTCTGTTCAAACCAGTTCGGTTGCCTTCCTTTCTCTCCTCTTCAATATTTTCCTTGCCCTCCTTGCACTGATTATTCAGCAGTTCGGTATGTCTGGTTATTTCTACGCTGACAACATCCTTCTCCTGCACCACACTAGCTCCCTTGCCCACGACTTCTCCGCCCTCAACGCCTGTCTCACCCGAGTTGCCACTTGGCTCGGCAGCAACTTCTTTCACATTAACCCCTCAAAGTCTGCCGCTCGTTGGTTCTCCTTTGACACCCTCCTCCCTCCATTTCTCCTCTCCTTTTCTCCACCCCGATTCCGCTTGTTTCTACCCTACGATAACTTGGGGTCTCACTAGACTCCTCCTTCGACTCCTCCCTCACTTTCCACCATCACGTCTCCTCACTCATTCGCTGCTCCTTCCTCTCCCTCCGTCAGATCCATGCTGTCCGTCCCTTCCTCTCCTCATTCTCCCTCACTACCCTTGTCCTTTCCCGGCTGGATTACTGCAACGCTGTTCTGGCTGGTCTCCCACAGTATCAGCTCCGGCGGTTGCAGCTCATGCAAAACACAGCTGCTTGTTTATTTACCCACTCCTCCCTTACTGATCACGTTATTCCCCTGCTCCTTAATCTACACTGGCTTCCGGTCAAGTTCAGGTTTGTCTACAAACTCCTCACCATCACTCAGAGTGCTCCACGCCGGCACCCCCCAGTATCTAGCTGACAGCATCCATCTTCAGCCCTCCCCTCGCCTCCTCCGCTCAGCTCACGGCAACCGTCTCTTCCTTCATTCCCCCTCTCAGGCCCATTTGGAGTTGACCCGTCACTCTGCTTTCTTTTTCCTGGCCCCCACCCTTTGGAATTCCCTCCCTCCCACCCTGCGCACGGAATTCCCTCCCTCCCACCCTGCGTCCTTCTCACGATTCAAGGGCTTGCTTAAAAATCACCTCTTCCAACAAGCATTTGACTTCCCCGACCCCTAACCCTCTTCCTTTTTTGTCAGCCCCCCCTTCCCCTCCCCTCCAATCCTTTTGCTTTCTCTCTCTCTCTGTCTCTCTCTTTCCTGTCTAAACATTGGCGTTCCTCTTTTCTTCTATTTTTTGTCTTGCAGCCTGATTTTATTGTATACCGCCCTGATGCATGTGCCTGGGCGGTATATGAAGCGACAAAATAAAGATAAAAGTTTGATCGGAGGCACATCCTTCAGGACCTTCTTCTTCTTTTAGGAGGGTCCGGGGCCACACCAGAGGAGCCGTCGCTGCGGGACTCCGAGGACAGCCGGACCTCTCGCAAAGGGCTGGCTTCGGGGTTCGGCGATGGGGAAGCCGGGGCAGAGTCAGATCTTGGAAACAGCTTCCACTGCAACTCAGACCACCTCCTATTGGTTTTATGGGTCATGGCCTGGCATCAGTCGCAAGTGGAACTGTTGTGGTCCGGGCCCAGGCAGCGGATGCAGCAGTCATGAGTATCAGAGACTGAAACAGTCTGACTGCAGCGGTCGCATTTCATAAACCCACCAGGAGACATAATGGGAGAACACCCGGCCTGGGTCGATAACCCCCGGGTGAAAAATAGTGCGAAGGCTGGTCGAGGGAAAAAATCCTCGAGAAGAAAAGAAAAAATGGGGGGCTGAGACTGGCACCGCAGGCACCGCCTCGAGGCAGGAAAGAGACCAGTGCAGCACCGGAGGAAGAGAGAGAAATTTGGTGCTTTTTCCGGGGAAGTAGAGGACTACGTCTGTTGGGCTCCGCAGAAAAAAGGAGACTGAGCAAGATGGTACCCTTGGGTAGGAAGGGAAAGGAAATGCTCAACGCGGGCTCCGTCGGTGCTGACATCACCATATGTGAGGACTGACTTCCTGCTTGTTCCTGGAGAACAACTGATACCTGATCACAGAAATAGGAAGATAAGCATCAATATTTGGGAATTGCTAAGAAAAGCTTGGAAAATAGTAAAAAAAACAAAGATACACATGGAGGAAAACATAGCCAATTCAGTAAAATGGGAGGGTGGAGGACATTTTTCAGGTATATTAGTGGCAGGAGGAAGTGAAAAGTGGTGTTGTCAGACTTGAGGGTGAAAGGGAGGAATATGACTATCTTGCTTTCCTTCCTAAATGAACTTCACTTCTCCCACGACCGTGATGACATTTCCCTAGCAGTTTCCCTGGATCTCTCTGCTGCCTTTGACTTTTTCGATCATTCTATCCTGCTCTCCCATATTCAGGACATCTTCAGGGGTTCTGTTTTTCACTCTTTTCTCTCCTCCCGGTCTTTCTCTGTTATCTCAAGTTTGATCACCTCTGCTCCTTTTCCTTTGCACTTTGGGGTCCCTCAGGGCTCGGTTCTCGCCCTTCGGTTCAATATATTCTTGGCACCGCTCGCTTTATTAATTCAACAGTCTGGTCTATCGGCATACTATTACGCCGATGACATAATCCTACTCTATCATACCCCACCCGTCAATCGTGATCTCTCTCCACTCAACGCTTGTCTCTCTCGTATCTCTAATTGGTTAATGTCAAATCTCCTCCATCTTATTCTCTCAAAGACCTTTGTCATATGATTCATCTTTGGTGCTCCTTGTCCCTCACTGACTCCCATTATCTAGGATTCCCTCATCCCGCTAGTCTCATCTCTTCGCTATCTCAGTGTGATACTTGATTCCGACCTGTCTTTTCATGAGCATATCTCCTCTTACCCAATGTTCTTTCTCCTACCTTCACCAGATTTGTTCTGTTCGTTCTGTGCCTTCATCCTCTTCTCTGATCACCCTTCTCTTATCTTTGGTGATATCTTGAATCGGCTACTGCAACATTGTTCTCGCCGGCATCACTCAATCTCAGCTCCACCGTCTTCAGTTGATACAAAATACTGCCTCCCGGATTCTCTCTCACGTCACTTGCTGTGATCACATCACCCCTCCATCTTATTCACCTCCACTGGCTTCCCGTCGAGCTCCGCATCCGCTACAAACTTCTCATTCTTACTCATAGGGCTATTCATACGCACACACCACAGTACCTAGCTAATTCACTACAATTCCATGCCGCACCCCGCAGCCTCCGCTCTGTTCATGCTAATCTCCTGCATCTTTCCTGCCCCTCACATGCACACCTGTAACTGACACATCACTCCGCCTTTTTCTTCCTAGGACCTTCCCTCTGGAACTCATTACCTGTTGCCCTCCGCCAGGAACACTCTTTCCCCAGATTTAAGGCTGTCCTCAAGACTCACCTTTTCTACTCTGCCTATGACCTTCTTCCAACTGACCCTTGCAATCTTATCCTTCTCCCATCGTCCCCCACTTTCTCTTCTTCTCTATCCTTGAATGATTGCACCCTTTCCTGCTTGTAATTGTAGTTCTTTTCCTTTCCTCGCCTTGGTCATCTTGTTTTTTTGTTCATTGTAAACCGCCCTGATGCTGCAAAGGTGTGGTATATCAAGTATTCTAATAAAGATAACGATATGTAAAGGCTGCCAAAGATAAAGCAGGCTTGATTAATAAATTTTATTTCTATTCTGTGTTCACAGATGAAGGGGTGGGAATAGGACCCCGTTTGCAGATGACACAAAAAATCTGCAACAGAGTGGACCCTTTTGAGGGAGTGAACAACATGAGGAAAGATATAAAAACACTGGAAGAATGGTCTAATGCTTGGCAGTTAAGATTTAATGCGGAGAAGTGCAGAGTCATGCAATTGGAATGCAGAAATCTAAAGGAATCGTATGTGATGGGGAGAGAGGTTGGCGTGCACAGACCAGGAGACGGACCTCAGAGTGCTCAGAGGATCTCAAGGTGGTGAAACAATGCAACAAGGTGGTAGCCTAAACCAGAAGGATGCTGAGCTGCATACAGAGAGGAATAACCATCAGAAAGGAGGAGGTAGTAATGCCCCTGTACAAGTCGCTGGAGTATTGTGTTCAGTTTTGGAGACTGTATTTCACAAAGAATATAAAAAGATTTGAAACTGTTCAGAGGAAGGCAACCAAAATGATTTGGAACCTGAGCCAGAAGACATATGAGAAGAGACTTGAAGACCTAAATTCGTATACACTAGAGGAGAGGAGGGAGCATAAGATATGCCATATGAGTCAGACTAAGGTCCATCAAGCCCAGTATCCTGTTTCCAACAGTGGCCAATCTAGGTCACAAGTACCTAGCAGTTTCCCCAAAAGACAATGCTTGTACAATGCTTGCAAGCAGTCAATATCTCGGGTCCCCTTTAATAATGGTTTATGGACCTTTCCTCCAGGAACTTGTCCAAACCTTTTTTAAACCCGGCTACACTAACAGCTTTTACTACATCCTTTGGTAACAAATCCAGAGTTTGATTACACGTTGAGTGAAAAATATTTTCTCTTATTAGTCTTAAATAGATTACACTGTAGCTTTATTGCATGTCTTTCTATATTTTGATGGCATAAATAATCGATCTACGTTTACCCGTTCCACTCCATCCATTAATTTATAGACCTCCCATCAGTCGTCTCTTTTCCAGATTGAAAAGCCCTAACCTTTTTAGCCTCTCTTCATAGGGGTATCCTTCCATCCTCTTTACCATTTTGGTGGCTCTTCTCTATAGCTTTTCTAATAATGCTATATCCTTTTTAAGAAATGGTGACCAGAATTGCACACAGTATTCAAGGTGCGGTCGCACCATGGAATGATACAGAGGCATTATAATATCCTTTGTTTTATTCTCCATTCCTTTTGATTCCTAGTATTCTCTTTGCTTTCTTGGCCGCCGCTGCACACTGGGCGGAGGGTTTCAACATGTTATCCATGATGATGCCTAAATCTTTTTCCTGGGTGGTGGTTTCTAATGTGGAACCTTGCATCGTGTAACCATAGTTTGGGTTGGTCTTTCCAAGGTGCATAACTTTGCACTTGTCCACATTAAATTTCATCTGCCATTTGGATGCCCAGTCTTCCAATTTATCAAGGCCCTCTTGCAATTTTTCACAATCCTCATGGGTTTTAACAACTTTGAATAACTTTGTGTCATCTGCAAGGGACAGGGGAGATATGATAGTGAGCTTTAAATACTTAAAGGGTATCCATGAACAAATAAACCTTTTTTCAAAAAAGGGGAAGGTATTAAACTAGAGGGCATACGATAACGTGCAAGGTGATAAACTTAAAAATAAGATCAGGAAATACTTTTTCACTGAAAGGGTGGTGGATGCTTAGAATGCCCTCCCGATGGAGGTGGTGGGGGCAAATACAGTGATGGAATTCAAAATGACATGTGACAGACACAGTGGATCCCTTTATAGCCAGAGGATACAATCAAACCAAACTTAAATATCTTTCATAATAAAAAGAGGGGGGCTGACCTGCACAGTACAGCAGGTACAACCCTAAACACAGGCATAGAGGAAGGTGACCTGCACGTAGCTGCAGTTACAACTACTCTAGCCACCTTACTGGGCAGACTAGATGGACAATATTGGTCTTTATCTGCCATCAAAGACTATGTTACTATGTAGAAAACACACAAATAGGAACAGAACTGAGGTAGCGCTTGGATGATTTTCAGAAGACTGTGATCATGAGGAGCTAGCTAAACTAAATGAAGACAAAGTGATGGATCTAGATAGGATATATCTGAGAGTATTGAAGGAACTTAGTTTAGTTCAGGCAGCTCCCGTCTGACCTTTTCAGTGTTTCTTTAGAGTTGGGAGGGGTCCCAGAGGACTGGGGAAGGGTGAATGTGGTCCTTCTACACAGAGGTAGAAGTAAGGATGAGGTTTGAAACTACATGCAAATTAGTCTGACCTCTGCGGTGAGTAGATTTAATGGAAATACTGCTAAAACAGAGGATAATGAAGTTTCTGGAACACAGATTGCAGGATCTGAGGTAGCACGGTTTGATTAGAGGCAGTTCTTGTGAGACAAATCTGCTTAATTTCTTTGCCTGGTTGGATTGAGGGAGAACGCAGATGTGGTATACTTATGAATACTGTCTTACAGTGGGTTTTAATATTTTCTACTGGATCGTATCTTTCAGTGTGATTTCATTCTTTGAGATCAATATGAACTAAGGTAAGGATTTTGTACTGGATACGAAATTTAACAGGGAGCCAGTGAAGATGAATGAATAGTGGAGTGACGTGGTCATAACAGGTAGCATGTGAGACAATTTATTTAACATTTCTTATATACCGCCTTTCATGATATCAAGGCAGTTTACATTGAACAAACTGAAATTACATTGAATAGGGCATTATAACTTGGAGATAACTATTTTACAGGGAACATGGGCAATAGAGGGTTAAGTGGCTTGCCCAAGACCACAAGGAGCACCTGTGGGACTAGAAACCCCAGTCCTTCCAGCCCAAGGTTGCTGTCCTCTAGTGGGATTTGAACCCCCAACCTTCCGGCCTGAGGTAACTTGCCCCAACCACTAGGCCACTCCTCCCACTATCGATCCAAGCACTATTTTGGAGCAGTTTTAAGCGTTGAATCTGAAATTAAGGAAGGCCAGCCAGTGCAACATTGCAGCAGTCAATGTGGGACATGACGAGAGAATGCAAGAGAGTAGTCAAAAAGTGTGCAGGCAGGAAATGACAGAGGGCTCGAATTTGTCTGAGAGTAAAAAAAGAGACTGACGAATGAGAAGAGAGATATGCTCGTTGAATGATAAGGCAGAGTCAAGAGTAACTCCTAAATACCGTAGAGAGGAAACCAAAGGAACAAAAGTGTCCAGCAGCAGAGGAGCCAGGGAAGGGCAAGGAGACCCATAGGTAAACCAGCTTGCGGCAGTTTTTAATGAATTGAGGTGAAGGAAGATGGAGGAAAATCAGTGGGCAATATGGGAGAGACATGCGTTGAGTGGCAACAGATCGGGGGCGGTAGAGCTAGTTTGAAACAGAGGGAGAATGTCATCAGCATAGTAGTATGCTGACAAGCTGTTCTGCTGTATGAGTAGAGTAAGAGGGACCAAGAAAACATTGAAGAGGAGGGGAGGCCAACACTGAGCCCTGCAGGACACCACAGGAGACTAGAATGAGGGCAGAGGAAGAGCTATTTGAAAAAATAATGAAAGAACGACAGGAAAGAAAAGAATGAAACTAGCAGTGAACTGTGTCCTGGACCCCAGCATCCCAGAGATGAGCCAAAAGAGTGATGATCTACAAGATCAAAAGCGTGGAAAGATCCAGGGAAACTGACAAGGAACGATCACCACAGTCGTGTGCAACATGCAATTCACTGAGAAAGGACAGAATAATGGTTTCCGTGCTATGGCCTGGCCAGAATCCAGATTGATAGGGGTGTAAGTAGCAAGTTGAATCAAGATGGGAGGAAAGCTGGGAAAACACAAACTTCTCTAAGATCTTAGAAAGGAATGAGAGGTTTGATATCGGTCTGTAGTGAGCAGGATCAGAGGAGGCAAAGGAAGGGCTTCTTGAGTAGGGGACGGACTACAGTTTGTTACCAGAGAGAAGGAAAGAGACTGACAGAAAGACTGGTGTTGAGAATGGTGAGGGCTGGAGGGAGCAGGCCAAGAGATAGTTTAGATAGCCATGAGGATGGGATGGGATCAGTAGGGCAGGTGGTCTTACAGGAGGAAGAGAGGGATTTGATGAGCTCAGCAGAGGTAATGGGACAAAAGTCCAGGAATGTGACAGAGATGGAGGCTGGTGGCGAAGTAATGGGAAGAGAGGGAGAGGGAGGAGGGGGAAATAGGAAGCAAGGCACGAAGGGATTCAATCTTATGATGGAAAAAAGAGGCAATCTGGGCAGAATCGGGCAGCAATGAGGAGGGAGAGGAGTAAAAGCGTGAGGCAGAGAGAGAACGCAAGACTGAATATAATTGCTGAAAGGAATTTGATGATGAAGAGATAGTAGGTTCTTTTGGCTTCATGGACAAGGGAACAATAATATCTGTGGCAATGTCAGAAGTGGTAAAGGAGTATGGTATTTTCTCCATTGACATTCAGAATGGCGTAAATATGAGCAGTGTAGAAAAAGACCTGAATGGTACCAAGGATGGTGTGTGGAACAGCAGGGGGCGAAAGGTTGCAAGGGAGCAATTGAGTCAAGGGCAGTTGGCAAGTTAGCATTCTAAATCAAAACTTGAGCATCTAGTGAGAGAGAAGCAAAGTTTGAGGGAAGGAGGGAGTCGTAGGAGGGAAAGGAGTCGAGGGTGGAGGGAGTGATGCGACGAGAACAGTAAGTGAAAGCCAAGCCAAGGGAAAGGATGACACAGGAGAGTGAAATCATAGGGAACGTAGGGAGAATGAAATACAAAAGTGATCAGATCAAGGCAGTGGAGAGGCCAAGATTTAGGAAAGTAGTAGAGAAGAGTCAGAGGGTGAGATAAGAAGGTCGAAACTATGGCCAACAGTATGTGTTGGGTGAGAGACATGTTGAGAGAGGGCAAAATCTTGCAGGTGAGTGAGAAAAGCATGATCACAAGATGATATCGGAGAGAAAAAATGAACACAGAAGTCTCCAAAAATCACTACATGTAGGTATTGAAGGGAGCTCTCTGTCAAAATGAGAAGGAGAGCATCCCGTAAGTGGGGCCTGATAGAAGGAGGGGAATAGATGAGGAGGAACTAAACGAGGGAGAGAAATTCAGACGGAGGAGACTCCAGAGAGTGAAGATCTGGGAAGTGAATCTGGACCAAGGGAAGGGAGAAACAATGAAAGACAGTGATTCTGCCTCCACTGTGGCCCAGGCAGGGAGCGGCAAAAGCAGAGTACCCTGGAGGGAGACAACGATTGAGAAGAGGGTCCTCACTCTCTCTCAACCAGATCTCAGTGACAAACAAAGCATTAAGGGACTGTTGGACAATGAGATCATGTAGCAGAAGGGACTTTGACTTAAGAGAACGGCAGTTAATGAGAGCAAGGCAAAGAAAAAATGTGACGGTGCAGCAATGGAGGAAGTGGGATGGGGAGTAGGTGTCGGCAGGCAGGAGATGAAATTCTGATAGATCCAGGAAAAAAGGAGCCAGCCGAACGTGGACACAAAGAAGAAGGGCACCATCCCCAGTGAACGGGAATGGTAGACATCAGGGGAGAGGAGACAGCAGGAGCAAACAATTAATTCAGAAGGAACAGGAAAAATAGGAAGTGACTGAGCACCTTACCTCACTATGGACATTTGGAGGACGTTCCAAGAGAACCCGCAGGAAATGAAGGCAGGAGGGCTGTGTATTTATTTGAGACTGCTTTTGGATCCTGATCCTCCTAGTCTCCTGTTCACCTCCTATGTGTTTCTTTATCATTCCCTTAGATATATCCTAGTCCCCAGTTGTTGTTTCACTTATCTTGACTAGACTGTAAGCTCTTATGAGCAGGAACTGTCTCTTATATGTCTCTGTACAGCACTGCGTATGCCTTGTAGTGCTATACAAATGAGAAGTAGCAGTAGTAGTTTCTTCCAGTACTTGAAAAAAGCTGGCATAATCCAGTCTGTTATGCAAAAAATTAAGCTTTGGTTATTGTTTTCCATTATTTTTACCTTAACAATTTAGGGTGTTATTTTGACAACACATGTAAGACTGTCGTGCCAATAACATTATCTGAATCTGAAATCTGGGTGTTGTTTTTGAAGTCTGTGTGACAGTGCTGTATGCCAAAGTAGTATTGACGTTTTGAGTGCTGGTGTTTTCAGTATACGGTTGCTACTTGAGAGGATCTATCATGTATTGTATGTTATCCTGTAATCTCAGAACATTCCAAGGTTGTGATTAGCAAAAATCAGGACTTACCCTCCAGCTTGCAGGGGGAGGAAGGTTGGGGATGCACAACTAACCTCCACCTAATGCATCTAATACTCTTGTACTGATAATAACCAGATTTGTAGGGCAGCTCCTTTAACTGGATGGCACCAGTTTACTGTTCTCAGTAAAATACACAGGGGAAGGTATTTTGCTCAGTCTTCAAGAATAACTCAAGGCCAGCTATGTTAAGTACTTCCTGTCCCTGAAGGGCTTACAATCTAAGAGGCCTTTTTACTAAAGTGTGTCAGTTTTTTGCATTTGACACATTTATAGTGCTAAATCTAACGTGCTTTAAATGCAAAGCCTCCATCGTAATTCCCAGGGGCATGGCTAGCATGTTTCCAGCAGCTTACGTACCATAACACATGGCGCAGTTACAGTTAGTGCAACACTGGCATGTGATATGTTCCCCCACCCTAACTGATCTCCCTACCCATTCTTCACCCCTAACCTGCTCATTCACCACCCCAACTTGTGATTGGCAGTTAGCACATGAATCACTGCACAGTAACAGTTACTGCGGGCTCTTGTGTACAGTTACTGCATATAGAAAAACGCTTTAACTGCTTAGCGAGCTTTAGTAAAAGGTCTCCTAAGTTAGTACTTGAGGCAATAGAGAGTTAAGTGACTTACTTAAGATCACAAGGAGCAGCAGTGGGATTTGAACCCCGATTCTCTGCCTGCTGCTCTAACCATTAGTCTACTCCTTCACTCCAGGGACCTTATCAAGATAATTATTTAAGGGGCATGTTTACCAAGCTGTGGTAACTGCTGGCGTGGGCTCAAACATGAGCTATCGAGCATGCGACAACCCGCACTAACAGCCACCCGGTGAATGACAGCTAGCGTACAGGATATTGCCGTGCACTAGCTGGCATGACTGCTGTTAGCCCAGCTGCACTTAATGTCACCTTAACAGGTGACGTTAAATGCAACCACACTACTGGCAGTCCAGTAGTGTGGCCACTGCCTCACAATGTATGGATGTGCCATGCTGGTGCCCCCCCTTAAACCACCCTATCAGAGCAAGGCCCCCTGATAAGTCCCCCTACTGATCAAGACCCCTTCTCAATTAAGCCCCCTGATCAAAGACCTCTATTGCGCAACTCCCTCCTCCTTCAGTACTACCCTCTCCTGGACATCAGCTCAACATGTTCTTCCTTCCCAAGACCTTCACCCACCAGATCAGGCCCCTCCCCCCCCAGGCATGAATTCCAGCCCTCCCCTTATCCCTCTCGATTCTTACTTGGAGTTCTCTGGTGATCTAAGTGGTAATAGGGCAGGGGCAGTCCCATCTGGCAGCTTACAAGATAACGCTAGGTTCATGGTACTAACTCCACAGAGTAGTACAAGATGACTCCTAGTAGTCGATACTGCAAGAAGGGCCGGCCTAACCACTAGGCAAACTAGGCAGGAACCTACGGCAGCAACCTCTGAAGGGCAGCAAAAGCAGGCCATTCAAAGCTAAATAATAGATTTTGACAGCCAGAAGAGGTGTAAAGTTTGAGGTTCGCCTGGGGCTCAAACACTTTGCTCCAACTCTAGGGCCATCCCTAACTGCAAGACCAAGACGGAGACTGGATCGACGGGGAACACTGTGACTGCAGCCACTTGTCACTTACCTACTATGGTTTTACTCTGAGTCCAAATGTAACTTCTGCAGTCAGTGATGTAAGTTACAATGAAGGACCCCCACTGTGAAGGCCCCCTCTTATGCAGCAGCGGCAAACTTACTTCATTGCCATGCTGCTCCGCTTTTGTAAGTTTGCTGTGGACCTAGCGGCTATTCCCTGGTGGGCTGAAGTCTTAAGATAACAGCCACACTGCTGGCAAGGAACAGTCGCCGGGACTGCAGCACACTGGAGCAGCACAGCAAATGCCAAAGTAAGTATGCTATGCTGCTGCTGCCATTCTATGAGCCCCTTTTCTGCCCGGGCCCTCCTGCAAAGCGGGGGTGGCTTGGGGGGGGAATTTACATCACTGTCTGTGTTAAGTGTCTGCCCTGTGCATTAAATGCAGGGCAAATACTGAACATGCCCCCTGCATTTACTGCACAGGGCTTGCACCTACTACATGGGCATTTTTGCATATACTGCACAGTAAGTACAAACTGCAACTTAATAAACATGTTCCGAAAACTATAAAAGACTCCCATACAAGCATTAAATTCTATTCTCTGACATGTTTACTAGTGTTCAAAATGTTTTAAAGGGATAGTGAGCACATGCGCGCCAACCAAGCAATTCCGTGCACAGACCAAGGTAAGAAATAAGACTGTAAAGTATTACCTTGGTGGTTGGGTATCAAGACAGAGTGTTGTGTGTGTGAGACGTGTCCTGGACACGAAGTGAGTGCGGAGTCTTATTCCGCGGTTCCGACACATCCGCGAGGAGTGCGGCCGGAGAGAGACAAAGTGAAAGACACACTGGTGACAGAAAGTCTCGATGGGAAATAAAGGCTCTAAGAGAAACTCGAGTAAGGATGGGGCTGGTAGTACAGGCCCCGGGAACATTCATCTAGACCAGGGGTCGGCAACCCGCGGCTCCGGAGCCGCATGCGGCTCTTTCTCACCTTTGCCGCGGCTCTGGAGCACACTGCCCGCCCGGTATTTAAACGTGGCGTTATGGGCTCCCTCCATGTCAGCTCCCTCCCTTCTTCTGCAGCCGCGGCTCCCTGCCTCTTAGGGAACCGCAGCTGTGCTTTTAAAATCATTTCGGAGCCCTTCCTGTCTTGATGGGCTCCGTGCAGCATTGTCCCGCCTCTAAAGGAAGTTTTGGAGGCGGGACAATGCTGCACGGAGCCCGTCAAGACAGGAAGGGCTCCGAGATGATTTTAAAAGCACAGCTGCGGTTCCCTAAGCGGCAGGGAGCCGCGGCTGCAGAAGAAGGGAGGGAGCTGACATGGAGGGAGGGGGGCTGACATGGAGGGAGGGAGGAGATATGGATGGATGGATGGAGGGAGGGGGGCTGATATGGATGGAGGGGTCTGACATGGAGGGAGGGAGGGAGGGGGGCTGACATGGAGGGAGGGAGCTGATATGGATGGAGGGAGGGGGGCTGATATGGAGGGAGGGAGCTGATATGGATGGATGGAGGGAGGGGGGCTGACATGGAGGGAGGGAGCTGATATGGATGGAGGGAGGGGGGCTGACATGGAGGGATGGAGGGGGCTGACATGGAGGGAGGGAGCTGATATGGATGGATGGATGGAGGGAGGGGGCTGACATGGAGGGAGGGAGCTGATATGGATGGAGGGAGGGGGGCTGACATGGAGGGATGGAGGGGGCTGACATGGAGGGAGGGAGCTGATATGGATGGAGGGAGGGGGGCTGACATGGAGGGATTGGGGAGGCGGGCTGACATGGAGGGAGGGAGCTGATATGGATGGAGGGAGGGAGGGGGCTGACATGGAGGGATGGAGCACTGGTAATGGGGTTGAGGGGACGAGCACTGGAAATGAGCTGATTAGGGGAGGCTAGGACTGGTAATGAGCTGATGGGGGGGTAGGACTGGTATTGGGCTGATTAGGGGAGGCTAGCACTGGTAATGGGGTTGAGGGGGGATTAGCACTGGAAGCGAGCTGATTGGGGGGCTTTGACTGGGCATGGGCTGATTGTGGGGAGGGGAGGATAGAGCTGCTGGCCCTGGAAGATAACTGGGGGCTAAGGCTACAAATGGGCTGATATGAGGGGATGGGAGAATGGAACTGGATCTGAGAGGGGCTGCCATGGTATTTGTACTAGAAGGGACTGGTCAGTGGGGAAGGAGGGGGACTGGAAGGAAATGGACACCAGTGGCAATCATGGGAATGCAAGTTGACATTGGAAGGTACTGGGAGTGAGGACTGGAAAGGGGCTGATATTGGGGAGGGTTACTGGGACTGGAAATAGGCTGATGGAAAGAAGTGAAGAAAACGAAAGAAGAGATAAGAAATGGCAGATGGACCATAGACCACAGAAAGAGAGCTAAGAGAAGACAGGAAAGCAGAAGCCTCAGATCGGGACCAGCATGATCAAAGAATAAATTGGTCAGACAACAAAGGTAGAAAAAATAATTTTATTTCATATTAGTGATTTGACTACAAAATCATCATAATTTTGAAATCAAATATTGTTACTTGTTGTTGTGATATTTTCTGGCATATTTTTTTTGGTGTGCGAAGGAAGAGGGGTAGTCTTATACGGCGAGTATAGGCCAAACACCTATATTTTAACAGGAAAAGTAGGGGGTCGTATATAGCATTAAGGTAAGAAACAATATATGCAGTGTTAGATTTGTTTTAAATGTCGCAATGGTTTTGCGGCTCCCAGTTTTTTTTTTCCCTTCGGAAACGGGTCCAAGTGGCTCTTTATGTCTTAAAGGTTGCAGACCCCTGATCTAGACAGTCCATTAGGAAGGATGTTATGATACTGGAAAGATAATGACAGAACTAAACACAAGAATAAGGCAAAAATGATAAAATATTGTTGTTTTACATTGACAGAAGAAAGCATAAGGCCCCCAGCAGTATTCTGGCCAAAGTTTGGAGCAGATGAAGAATGGTTGTGCCAGACCTTAATTTGTATGTTAATTCTATCAAACAGCCATTTAACCAAGAAGAGTCAGATTATGCATCCTGCTGGGTGGGAGGTCCAGGAGTGTGTCTCTGCCCGGCTAAAGTCATTAAGATAGATGAGGATCCCCGGGAGACAATGAATCCATGGGATCCCCTCCAACACCTCCCTCCTCCATATAATCCCCCAGCCACAGCCACAGTTGTCCCACCTGTAAATGCCACCCCCCCCCCCTCAGTCAGAATTGAATCCCAGAACCAGGAGATAGACCCTCCTAGGCAGGGGACTTTAGGGGCAGAACCCGAGGAACCTTCCAGTTCCATAGACTCTGCCCCAGAAGTTAAAAAGAAAGTCCCCAGAGAATTAAAGGGCTGCCAGGAAAATCTTAAGAACCTTCCTTTTAAAAACAGGACTGAGAAGGGTTGCAGGCAGGGGAAGGAAACAAGGGCTCAGGGAAGCAGTAGTGATGAGGATTATGAAGACCCCCCTGAGGTTGTTGAGTATCCCCTTCGGGATGTACCCATGGGTCCAAAAGAGGTGGGATTTGTAAATGCCCCTCTTACCAGTGCGGAGGTGAGAAACTTTAAAAAGGAAATGAAGTCTCTAGTAGAGGACCCCATTGGCTTAGCCGAACAGATTGATCAATTTCTGAGTCCAAATATATATACATGGGGAGAAATGATGTCCATATTGAATATCCTATTTTCAGGAGAGGAGCAGGGCATGATTAGGAGGGCAGGTATTAGGGAATGGGAAAAGGAGCACCCAGCCGGAACCGATGCGGTCGGACTGGAACAAAAATTTCCTAGCACTGATCCCGCCTGGGATAATTTGAATTCAGACCACCGAACCTCTATGAAAGATCTCAGGAGTCTAGTTATCAAGGGTATCAAGGAAGCAACCCCAAGGTCCCAGAACTTTAACAAGGCTTTTGAAGTACATCAGGAAAAGGAAGAAACACCTTCCGCTTTCCTGCAGAGACTAAAAGACCAGATGAGAAAATTTTCAGGAATAAGTGCAGACAGTGAGGTAGCCAAAGGACTACTAAAGGTGCATTTTGTGACCAAGTCCTGGCCAGACATAAGAAAAAAACTTGAAAAGATAGAGGGTTGGAATGATAAACCACTAGAGGATTTGCTGAGAGAAGCACAGAAAGTGTATGTGAAAAGAGAGGATGAGAAAGACAAAGATGATGGTAAATACCGTGGAACAGGTGATGAGTAAAATCAGGGAGGTAAAGGGCAAAGGGGAAGAGGACGTGGGAGAGGATGGGTTAAACAGGAGTACAAGGCAAGGGTGGCCGGAATACCGGACTGGTAATTCTCGGTCCAAGCCCCAAGTACAGGCAGGATGTTATCACTGTGTGAAAATAGGTCACATCAAGAGAGAGTGTCCTGAATTAAAGCGAGAAGAAGAAATATTACCACAGATGAATTTTGATGAAGATTAGGGGTGTCAGGGGTTTCTTAATCTAAGGTCCCACCAAGAACCCTTGATAAATGTGAAGGTGGGGCCAAAGGAAGAAGAAGTAGTATTTTTAGTAGACACAGGGGCTGCCCGAAGTTCTTTAAATTATGTACCAAAAGGAATAAGTTATCAAATCAAAAACTTACAGTTTCAGGAGTGAAGAGAGAGGGGTTTCCAGTTTCAATATTTGAACCGACACTGCTAAAATTAGACAAAGAGGAGATAGAGGGACCCAAAAGGCAGGCAGAGGAAGGAAGATCTTGTCTTACTTATCTGTTATGTTTTTTTGAAGGTGTGAATAAACAGGTGGACAAAGGTGAGTCGGTTGATATAGTGTATCTGGACTTTCAGAAAGCCTTTGACAAGGTCCCTCATCAGAGACTTTTGGCAAAACTAAAGAGTCATGGGATAGGAGGAAGTGTACTACTGTGGATCAAGAACTGGTTAAAAGAAAGAAAGCAGAGGGTTGGGCTAAATGGCCAATTTTCCCAATGGAGAAAGGTGAATAGTGGTGTACCCCAGGGATCTGTGCTGGGTCCGCTGCTTTTTGACATATTCATAAATGACCTGGAAAGTGGAATAACGAGTGAGGTTATCAAATTTGCAGATGACACAAAACTATTTAAAGTTGTTAAAACCCAAGAGGATTGTGGAAAACTGCAAGAGGATCTTGATAAATTGGAAGACTGGGCATCAAAATGGCAGATGAAATTTAATGTGGACAAGTGCAAAGTTATGCACCTAGGGAAGAACAACCCAAACTATGGTTACACAATGCAAGGTTCCACATTAGGAACCACCACCCAGGAAAAAGATTTAGGCGTCATTGTGGATAACATGTTAAAACCCTCGGCCCAGTGTGCAGCGGTGGCCAAGAGAGCAAATAGAATGCTAGGTATCATAAGGAAAGGAATGGAAAATAAAACAAAAGACATTATAATGCCTCTATATCGTTCCATGGTGAGACCGCACATTGAATATTGTGTGCAATTCTGATCGTCGTATCTTAAAAAGGATATAGCATTATTAGAAAAGGTTCAGAGAAGAGCCACCAAAATGGTAAAGGGGATGGAAGGATACTCTTATGAAGAAAGGCTACAAAGGTTAGGGCTCTTTAACCTGGAAAAGAGACAGCTGAGGGGAGATATGATAGAAGTCTATAAATTAATGAACGGAGTGGAACGGGTAAAGGTAGATAGATTGTTTACGTTATCAGAATATAGAAAGACTAGGGGACATACAATGAAGCTACAGTGTAAACTATTTTAACATTTATATTTATTGAGTATTTTCCTGACAATACAATCATCAGAATAAAGAACCATAGAAACAAAATATAACAACAAATAATTAACAATACAAGAATCCCTGCAAAAAGTACTTTAGCCCACGTCTCGGGGTATCCAAACCACATTAATAACAAAGAAAACCTAACCAGACGGACCACAAAGGCGAATCTGGCTAACACAATTCCCCAGCCCTATACCCTCCTATGCTCCCAGGAAGAAAAGAAAACAAAAAAGAAATCATCAACCATAACAAGGAACCATTCATGCCTCCTCCCTGGCAAGAAGCCATTTCTCCAAGTCTGAGGAAGACAAAAAAACAAATTTATCCTGCCCCAAAGAAATCAAACATTTACATGGATAACGTAAAAAAAAGGTAGCACCAAGAGCTAACACTCTAGGCTTATAAACTAGAAAAGATTTTCTACGGATTTGAGTCGAACGAGATACATCTGGAAAAATAGAAACCCTGTCTCCACAGAACAGGGTCTCTTTTCTCCGGAAGTATGCTTTGAGAATAATTATCTTATCGTTTTCAGAGGATAAAGTAACTAGCAAGGTGGCCCTAGAAGTAATAACGTCTTGCGTATCCTCCAAAAAGGCTGTCAAATCAAAAGGATGTTGATCTTCCAAAACCGCCAAATCTGCTTCAGCATTAGGTAGAACAACTTTAGTGGGAATATAATAACATTTAATAAATGGCATATCTTATGTTCTTATGTCACGAGTTTTGACATGCCCAGTCTCCAAGGTTCAGGAGGAGGTACACTATGCAGAGGTGGAGGACTAAACTGGAGGAACGATAAGGAATCCTGGTTTTGGGAGAGGAATAAATTACAACTTGGGGAAGAATCTATTTTGGTTGTATGGGATGGGACTCAATGGTAATACTGAAAGTGAGTGAAGCTGGATTTGCAGTAGTAGATTCCATAAAGTTTGTGATTAAGGTAAAAGAAAGCTACACATCCCAGACTTTTCAGTTTGATGCATGTAAATTAATGAAATGTGGAAGTTTGGAGAACCAGAGGAAAATAGCTAATGCTGAAAAATAAGTAATTAGACCTTACCTGCTAATTAGTGTTCCTGAAGGAACTCCAGTCCAGTCCCTCTCTTCTGGATTGTGTAGCCCTTCCAGCAGCTTGGAGGCTGAGCCTATCATCGTTTTGATGATGCTCTGGTATAAGTACCATTGGCACCACCCACTGGCACCAGTAACCTATTGAAAAAGCAGACTTATCGGAGAGACAAATAAGTAACCATAACTTTTTAAAGAAAATCTAATTAAAAATGTTTTTTTTTAAACTTGTAGAATATCCTCTCCCCCTCCCTCCCGGTAGGTACTTTCCACCCCCCTGAATGGAAGGGGGAGGGGGGAGTAGGAGGAGGCTTACCTAACTCCGCACTAGCACTCACCATTACTCCCAAGGGCCCTGCCATAGCATCCCACCTCGCTCCCGGAACTTTCGCAAGGAGTTCTACGACATCTTCTTCACTCCCTGTCTTCGGTCTGGTGCTCAACCTCTGGAAAAGGAATCCTGCAACTACAAGACCCGGGTGGGATCAGGGACTGGACTGGAGTTCCTTCAGGAACACTAATTAGCAGGTAAGGTCTAATTACTTCTTCCTTATTATCTCTCCAGTCCAGTCCCTCTCTTCTGGGATGTAACAGGGCAGTTCAAGCCTGGAGGGGTTCGCCATTCCGGACCGAAGCACTGCATGCCCAAAACCAGCATCTGCTGCCTCCTGGACATCCAACCTGTAATGTTTGGCAAAGGTATGTAGCGACAACCAAGTGGCTGCTCTGCAAATGTCCAGCGGTGGAACCAAACTATGTTCCGCCCATGAAGTCGCCTGGGCTTGAGTCGAATGTGCTCGAAAACTCGCTGGGACCTGTCTCCCTTTCAGGATATAAGCTGACACAATGGTCTCCCTGATCCATCTAGATATGGACGCCTTGGCTGCCGCCTCCCCTTTACGCGGCCCTCCAAACTGAACGTATAATCGTTCGGACTTTCGAAAGGATGCCGTGAGACTCAGATAATGCTTCAACACTTTGCACACGTCCAGGAGGCGTAACCTGTCATCATCCCCCTTCCGTCCTTCAGTAGAAAAGGATGGGAGAGATACGACCTGTTTCACATGAAAAGAAGAAACGACCTTCGGCAAAAAGGAAGGAACTGTCCGCAAAACCACCTTCTCCTTGAAGAAAGAAAGGGTGACATAGAAGACAGAGCCTGAAGTTCGGAAATACGTCTAGCTGAACAGATAGCTACCAGAAAGACTGTCTTTAGGGTCAAATCCTTCAATGAGGATTTTCCCCCTGGTTCGTAAGGTTCCCTAGTTCAGTGTTTTTCAACCTTTTTTGTGCAAAGGCACACTTTTTTCATGAAAAAAATCACGAGGCACACCACCATTAGAAAATGTTAAAAAAATTTACCTCTGTATATATTGACTATATATAAAGTAATTCTCTTGAATAGGAATCAAACACTCACACCAACCCCCCTCCCCTGCTGGTTCACACCAACCCCCCTCCCCTGCTGGTTCACTCACACCCCCCCCTCCACTGCTGGTTCACTCACCCACCCCCCTGTCACTTACTCACCCCTCCTGCTGGGTCACTCACTCACTTACCCCCCTCTCCTGCTGGTTCACTCACACCATCGCCCCCCCCCTTGCTGGTTCACTCACACCACCCCCCCCCTCCACTGCTGGTTCACTCACACTCCCCCCCCCCTTGCTGGTTCACACACACTCCCCCCCCCTTGCTGGTTCACTCACACACACACACCCCCCCTCTGCCCAAGCCGCTGCTTCTGCTTTGTACAGAGCAGCGGCTGCACTACACTTACATTGAAAAGTAAAGAGAAACTGTGTCAGGAGCCCTCCGGTCATCGCAGAGCCCGAGGAAGTGATGTCCTGGGGGCGGGCTCCTCACAGGCTGTCTTTCCTTTTCAAATTAACTTTATTGCAGCTAAAGTTAATTTGAAAAGGAAAGACAGCCTGTGAGGAGCCCGCCCCCATGACATCACTTCCTCGGGCTCTGCATGATCGGAGGGCTCCTGACACAGTTTCTCTTTACTTTTCAATGTAAGTGTAGTGCAGCCGCTGCTCTGTACAAAGCAGAACCAGCGGCTGCACTGCTATAGGGAATCGCGATCGCGTTCGCGCCGCGGACTTCGGCACAAAAGCCGGTTTTTTGCTCTGGCCGCTCCCGATCTTGCGGCCAGAGCAAAAAACCGGCTTTTCAATGGTCGGTTTTACAACTGTGCTGGCAGCCGGCCTGGCCATGGAAAAACCGGCCAGGCCGGCTGAAAACCGGCCGGTTGGCAACCCTAATTTGTGAGCCGAGGCCACATGTTACGGATGAAATTGGAATTTTTCCCACGGCACACCAGACAATATCTCACGGCACACTAGTGTGCCGCGGCACAGTGGTTGAAAAACGCTGCCCTAGTTAATGCATTCAACACCAGATTGGGGTCCAATGGGGGAATCACCGACCTCTGCTGAGGCCGCAAATGCCTAACCGCTCGTAGGAACCTGCTAATGTCATTGTGATCACTTAGGGGGCTTTCCACGGACTTTACCCCTGTAACAAGAAATGGCCGCTAACTGAACCCGCAAGGAGCTAGCCGTTAGGCCTTTCTCGAATCCTGCTTGCAAATACTCCAGGACATCCGGCACGGAGGCCGCTAGGGGCTTCTTCTCTTGCTCCGCACACCATGCCTCAAATATGCGCCATACCCTCACATACGAGAGGCAGGTCGAGCGCTTCCGTGAGCTCAAGAAGGTCAAAATTACTGCTCCTGAATATCCCTTCTTCCGGAGTCACGCCCTTTCAATAGCCAGGCCGTAAGCGAGAACTGATCCACCTGGGGCATCCATACCGGTCCCTGCACTATGTCGTCAGCTGAACCCACCATGGAGGCTCAAGGGGCATTCCGTGTTCCAAGTTCTTTGGGCAACGCCACCACTGTAAGCTCCTCCTGGTCAGTTGGGGACAGAGTAACTTCATGGACAACGGTTGGTGCTGATGGGACCATCATCACAGCAAGGCCCGTTGAAGCGGTCGCATATGTGCTCTGGCCCATGGAACCACCACTATCATTGCCGCCATGGTTCCCAGCACCTGCAGGTAATGCCAGGCCGCAGGGCTCTGCCTGTTTAGAAACTGTGACATGAGGCTCCTCAGATCCCTGAACCTCTGAGCCGGCAGGAAAATGTTTCCTCTTGTGTCGAACCTTGCTCCGAGGTACTCGAGCTCCTGCGTGGGTACTAGTCTGCTCTTTGCTAGATTGATGACCCACCCCAACTCTTCCAGGAATGCCACCACTCTGGATGTCGCCTTGCAACTCTCTGCCTCTAATTTCGCCCGGATGAGCCAGTAGTCCAGGTAGGGATGTACCAAAATTCCCTCCTTTCGCAGAGCTGCGGCCACCACCACCATCACCTTGGTGAAAGTCCGAGGGGTCATTGCCAGGCCGAAAGGCAGAGCCTGAAACTGAAAATATCCTCCTGGAACCACAAATTTCAGAAACTGCTGATGAGCCTTTCGAATGGGAATATGTAATACGCTTCCGTCAGGTCTAAAGAAGTCAAGAACTCTCCCTGCTGTACTGCCACGATTACCGACTTCAGAGTTTCCAGCGGACGAGGAGGCCTTATGGCTTGGATCAATGGGTCTTACAAGGCCTCCTCGTCCGCTGGCATGTCAGGAGCCATATTAAGCACTTTCAGCGATTCCATAATCAATGGAATCACAGTTCCTCCCGTTGAAGGACTCATACTATTCGGGCTTGTTCCTCATCCGGAATTTCTCACTCCTCGAGTTCTTCTTCATCTTTTCCTAACTCCCTGTCCGAGGTCTCTTCCTCTAGAGACTCCGCTATAGTGGACGAAAGGCTGTCTTCATTCATCAGTCTGGCGCGCTTAGGTGGGATACCCACGTTCTGAGTCCTGGCCATCATCTGTCTGGAAGGTGCGTTTGCCTGTGACGCCGCAGACCCTCCTGCTCCCTGCTGGCACATACAAAAGACTTTGTGCAGCAGGAGAACAAATTTGGGTGAGAAGTAATTACTAATTAAAACTATCTTCTAGACTTGGGAGCCCCTAAAAACTAACTCCCTGCCTGCAGTCTCTCCTGTAAGCCCTGTGGCTTACTGGCACCCTCCAGCTGCTTGGAGGCTGAGTTTACTGGTGCCAGTGGGTGGTGCCAGTGGTACTTATACCAGAGCATCATCAAAACGATGATAGGTTCAGCCTCCAAGCTGCTGGAAGGGCTACACAACCCAGAAGAGAGGGACTGGACTGGAGAGACGATAAGGAATATATGTGTAAAAATTTGTTTTGTGGTACCTGGGGGATGGACAGCAAAGGGAATAGGGAAATGGCAGGGATTTATATCCATAATTAAGGGACCAGTGAAGCAAGATTGAATGTAACCCTGTAATTATAACTTTGAAACAAACAACACCATGGGAAGAAAACACTATGGGGGGAGAAATTTAATATGAGTCTGAATGGTACAGTATATGGTATGGGAATAGATCCAAGGGATTGTTGTTTTCAAATTTGAATAGAAAAGGAGAGGGCTAGTATTGGTGGCAAAGTGATGCCGACAGTCAATTTCCAGCCCCCTAACGATGCCACAGTAGTGAAAGTAGTGGAAGTTGAGGATCTTAGACAGACCTTTGAAATTGAAACAGGGTATGGAGAAACAAATGCCTCGACTGAATGGGTAAAATATACTGTTAAAAGTTTAAATAAAAGCAATTGCTATGCATGTGCCTCAGGAAGACCCATACAACAGGTAGCACCTTTTCCTGTGAACTGGAAGATGGATCTGGATGGAATGAAGTGCAAGCATGATCTCTCTGTATCAAGAAGCAACTGCCTGGGGAAATGAGAACTGTAAGTCCCTTGCTCTTCTATTTCTACCCTTTTTTTTTAATACTGTGCTCTTTAGAATCAGTGCGGTTTACATGTATACTAACAGATACTTTTTTATTCCCTTGTCCCCAAAGGGCTCACAATCTAAGTGTACCTGAGGCAATGAAGGGTTAAGTGGCTTGCCCAAGGCCACAAGGAGTGGCCATGGGACTAGAGACCCCAGTCCCTCTGGCCTGAGGTTGCTTGTCCCCATGTGGGAATTGAACCCCCAGCCTTCTGGCCTGAGGTAACCTGTCCCAACCACTGAGCCATGCCTCCCTCCTCTGAAGGTGACGGACATGAAAGTGCCACCGGTGTTCTCTGCAGTATATGGGAATCACTCTGCCTGCCTCACCAGGCAGGGTGAGGACTATACCAAGGCTGTAGGGGAACTAACCTTGTGCACTGAAGTCCTTAACCTCACTGGAACCAGCGACATGCAAGGAAACTACTCCAGGCCGAAAGTACCCAGGGCAGATCTCTGGTGGTACTGCGGAGGGAAGATCTTGAGGCAGACACTACCAGAGCTATGGTCAGGAACATGTGCAATTGTTCAACTGGGTATTCCATTCACCCCGGCATTTGAAAAAGAAAGAATAACTTATAAGGGTAGAAGCAAAAGAAATGTGTTAGGAACATCATTCGATGATAGAATTTACATTGATGCTATAGGGGTACCCCGGGGAGTTCCAGATGAGTTCAATGCTAGAAATCAGATGGCAGCAGGGTTTGAATCAGCCTTATTTTGGTGGTCCACCATTAATAAAAATGTAGATTGGATAAATTACATATATTATAATCAGCAAAGATTTATAAACTACACAAGGTAGGCAGTAAAAGGAATCGCAGAACAGTTGTATGCCACAAGCAGGATGACTTGGGAAAATCATATGATTTTAGACATGATGTTGGATGAAAAAGGTGGGGCCTTCATAATGTTGGGAGGGGGTAGATGTTGCACGTTTATCCCAAATCACACTGCCCCTGATGGTACAATAATCAGGGCATTACAAGGTCTTAACACTTGAGCAGAAGAATTAGCTGAAAATTCAGGGATAGTTCTTTGACAGGATGGCTAGATTCCTGGTTTGGAAAATGGAAAGGAGTGATGGTATCCTTACATCTTTGACAATAGTGGCAGGTGTTCTAACAGCGGTAGGATGTTGTATAATACCATGTATTAAAGGGTTGGCACAAAGACTGATAGAGACAGCAGTCACCAAACAAATGACAATGAGACCTCCAACATAGGAAGAAACCCTGCTACTTATAGATGAAGATAACCAAGAGAAAAATGAAAGAGAGTCAGAAATAATATTGTCTAGCTTAGAAGCTTTATATAAAATTGTTTAGTGAATGTAAAAACACCAACTGGTATTAAAAAGAAAGGGAGGAATTGTTAGAAATGTTTTAAAGTTTTAAAATTTGTTGTTTTTACAAAATATATGCAGAATAGAATTAGAAATGTATACGATGTTGTTTGCTTGCACTAACACATTGTAACATATAGTAACATAGTAAATGACGGCAGATAAAGACCAGCATGGTCCATCTAGTCTGCCCAGCACGATGGCAAGCGTAGGTGCACCTGCCGCTCCGTGCAGGCCACCCCTCCCCACGTCCCTGTTTAGGGGTGAACACACCACTCCATGCAGGACACCCCTATTTGTTGAGAAATTAGATGGTTCCGTTTATTTTGATTTTATCCTGTTGCTGTAAAGGGATCCACTGTGTCTGTCCCATGCCATTTTGAATTCCGTCACTGTGTTTGCCCCCACCACTTCCATCGGGAGGGCATTCCAAGCATCCACCACCCTTTCTGTGAAAAAGTATTTCCTGACATTGCTTTCAATTTACCACCTTGCAGCTTCCTGTTATGCCCTCTAGTTTTACAGCTTCCCCATCTTTGGAAGAGGTTTGTTTGTTCATTATTTCCCTTTAAGTATTTAAAGGTCTGAATCATATCTCCCCTGTCCCTCCTCTCCTCCAAAGTGTACATGTTTAGGTCTTCAAGTCTCTTCTCAAAAGGCTTCTGATGCAGGCTCTAAATCATTTTGGTCGCCTTCCTCTGAACAGTTTCCAGTCTTTTTACATCCTTTGCAAGATACGGTCTCCAGTATTCCAAGTGAGGCCTCACCAGGGACTTGTACAGTGGCATAAGTACCTCTTCCTTTCTGCTGGTGATTCCTCTCTATATGCAGCCCAACATCCTCCTGGCTTTTGCCACCGCCTTGTCGCACTGTTTTGCCACCTTGAGATCTTCAGAAATAATCACACCAAGGTCTTTCTCCTGATCCGTGCACACCAACCTCTCGCCCCCTATCGCATACATTTCCCTTGGATTTCTGCTACCCAGGTGCATGACTCTGCACTTCTTCGCATTAAATCTTAATTGCCAAGCATTAGACCATTCTTCCAGCTTTTGTAGATCTTTCCTCATGTTAACCACTCCCTCGGGGGAGTCCACTCTGTTGCAAATTTTCATGTCATCTGCAAAAAGACAGACTTTTCCATTCAGTCCTTCAGCAATATCACTCACAAATGCATTGAACAGTGCCAGGCCCAGGACCGACCCCTGGGGCACCCTGCTAATCACCTTCCCTTCATCCTAGTGAGCTCCATTTACCATCACCCTCTGTCGTCTGTCAGTCAACCAATTTCTGATCCAATTTACCATCTTAGGATCCATCCCCAAGCTACCGAGTTTATTGATAAGCCTCCTATGAGGAACAGTATCAAAGGCTTTGCTGAAATCCAGGTAGATGACATCAATCGCATGCCCCTGATCTAGCTCCCTGGTCACTCAGTCAAAGAACTCAATCAGATTTGTTTGGCAAGATCGTTCTTCGGTAAAACCATGCTGCCTCAGGTCTTGCAACCTGTTGGTTTTGAGAAAGTTCACTATTCGCTCTTTCAGGAGCGCCTCCATGACTTTTCCCGCCACCGAGATAAGGCTCACAGGCCTGTAGTTTGACACTTCTTCCCTGTCACTTTTGTGTAGAGGTACGACATCAGCCAATCCAATCTCCAGTCCTGAGGAACCTCTACTGTATCCAAGGATCTGTTGAAAACATCCTTTAACGGCCCTTCAAGAACTTCTCTGAGCTCTTTCAGTATCCTGGGATGTATCTCATCCGGTCCCATGGCCTTGTCCACTTTCAGTTTTGCAAGTTGTTCTAACACCTCATTTTCTGTTAATGGTGTGGTAACTACTTCATTGCTATTTTTATATTTGGGAGTCACAGGTGGTCCTTCTCCAGGACTTTCTTTAGTAAAAACAGAGCAGAAGTATTCGTTTAGCAATTTCGCTTTTTCAATGTCATTTTCCACGAGTCCGTTCGCAGCACTTCTGAGTCCTGCAATTCCACCTCTGATCTTCTTCCTTTCCCCGAATATACCTGATGGTTTTGTCACCACACTTCACATCTTTAGCCATCTTTTCCTCTGCCTTTGATTTTGCTATCCTTATTTCTCTCTTTGTCTCTTTGAGTTTGATCCTGTATTCATTTCTGTGTTCCTGTTTGCGAGCTTTTGAATTTTGCGAAAGCTGTGTTTTTTGCCTTTATTTGAGCAGCCACTTCTTTGGAAAACCAAATAGGTTTTCTTCTCCTCTTGTTTTTGTTTACTTTTGTTACATATTTATCTGTTGCCCCTTTTATTGCCACCTTTAGTTTAGCCCATTTCAATTCCACTTCCCTTATCTCCTTCCACCCTGTCAGCTCCTCCTTTAGGTACTCGGCCATTTTATTGAAGTCAGTGTTTTTGAAGTTTAGGACTTTGAGCTTGCTATGTTTGGCCTGTACCATGGCTTTTATCTCAAACCACACCATGTGATGATCGCTGCTGCTCACAGGGGCATTCATGCAGACATTCGACACGCTATCGCCATTGGTGAGCACTAAATGCAGTTTTGAGCTTTCCCTGGTTGATTCCATCACCATTCATCTAAGTAACGCATCTTGGAGAGCATCCACGATTTTTTTGCTTCTTTCCAGATATACAGAAGGAGTAATCCAATCCACATCAGGTAGATTAAAGTCACCCAAAATGATCGCTTCCCCCTTTGTGGCTATCTTGGCAATATCTATAATCAATTCGTTATCTATCTCTTCAATTTGTGTCGGTTCACATACTCCATTTTCTTATATTGAATAAAGCATTTTCTCCTGGCCTTGCAAATCCTAGGTTCCCCCATACACCCCTTCCATAGCTTGCACATGAAACTTAGAAACTCAAGGACAAGAACACTGTGAAACATGCTGATACAAAATCTGCTAGGCACAGAGAAAAGAAAGAAAGGAACTTTGAAAATAGAAAGAAAAACAGGCCATGGGCACAAGGGAAGGGGGGAGGGGGAATCTCTGAGAACCCATAAGACCGGTAACATAACCATAAAAGGAATAAGGTAAATAAGGGGAGAAGGGTAAAAGGGGCAGGGATTAAGATAAGTAAACGGAGGTGGAGATTCACATGACCTAAATAACAATCACTAATAGGTAGGAAATTTGAAATAATTACATTAATAGAATAATAGGGGAGGAATTTGTAGATGAAATGAATGTAATAAATATGGAACTGTTCATATGACAAATTGTGGCCACCCATCTTGCAAGACTGAATAATAAATAAATAAAAGAAACTGGTTTCACTGAAGTGTCTGTTATTGTTTATTACACTAATTAAGTAAGATAATCAATTAACTGCATTTAAGATTTTCTGAAAGGAAATTTGATTGAAATAATATTTGTACAAGTGTTTCAGTTTTCATTGGTATCCAATTGGGTCATTTTAATAGAACTTCTAACTTAAAATTTATATATGTAGATAATTATTGCAACTTAAAAGTCTCCAGTCCTTACAAGCTTTCAAATAAGCCTTCGGCTGAATCTCTATTTCACTCCCAATTTGAATTGCTGCAGTTTTACTGATTTTGTAAACAATAAAATCCCCATCATAATGACTGCAGCTTCTCCAAGTACCCTCTCCCCAAGAAGCTGTTGAGGTTGTCTTACAGTTTCTATCAAGTTAATATGTTACCAGGGCCGGCCCAAACCCCAGCCGATTCTGTCCTGGGAGGCGGCGGCAGAATTTTAAAAGCTGCGGCTTTGTGCCACTGCTTTGTTGGATGCGACTGCCATGTTTCAGAGCACATGATACTCAGAAGCGGTAGGTCAAGTGTGCTGAAGATGGTCTGAGGCAACAAAGCGGAGGCACGAAGTCGCCCTAGGCGGTCGCCTAGTAGACGACCCGGCCCTGCGTGTTACCCCAGTATGCCACAGTCATACATTCAAGTACATCCTATGCTCAGGGGCCAAAGAATTGCTACTTCAAATCACTTGTTAATTCTCATATACCGTACTGCCACCATCACCATGCATTCACCGATGGCTTACTCTTCCACTGCTGCAACGAAATGCCTTGCCTACTGGTACAAGTCATTAGGCTGCTGCCGTTCCTGCTATTTTTTAGCGCCACCACTGTCCCTTTCATTATTCTGCCTACAAGCAAACATGTGAAATCACGCGCCTTGTGCATGTGCTACACATGATTATCATTAGAGGCTATCTCATGCTTTCGAGCTGTGTAAGCCCCTGTTCGCACACGTCCGTCCGGCCCATCACACTTTGCGGGCAGAAAGCAACCACCAGTTCCTTTCAACTTCTTGGTGACGTTCATATTCCACCACCAATCTCATGCAGAAAAGGCCCAGGAGTCAGACAGACAGCGAGTAGGATACAACCAATGAGAACTTGCTTGAGATGAAAGGACAGAAATACATCACGGGTATGGGGGAGGGGATGAGCAGGGTTGTTGTGCTCTGCTGGTGAAGTTTCTGAGTGAACTGGCTAGAAAGCGGCGGCAGGCCGTTCATGGATGGAAAGTGTGGCGTGAGTGAGTATCCTGGATAGTAGTGCAAAAAAAAAAAAACCCACAAAAAAAACAACAAAAGCTAAAGGAGGATAGGAGAAAGCGCGAGGTGGCTATGCGGCCTAGAGAGAAGCTGGCAGAAAGCAAAAATTGTATATGATGCTTCCGCAGCAGGGAGAGTGGGGCTTTCAGTGAAAGAGCACATGAGTAGTCCAAATGCACGATGCAACGCAAGTACTGCCGTCGAGCATTAGCAATAAACTTGAGAGACTGAGATCGTATTCTACGTACAAAACTAACCAATCTGGAGAAATTGCCCAGAGGCATGCATTTGTCACAGCGCAGTATATGGTATGCGTGTTTCTCTGAGTGTATTTCAAAGACAGAAATATAGAAGGTTATTTATAAACTTTTTTATGGCATAACTAGCAGGTATATATATCTGTAAATAGCATAAGGCATCTATAAGTAGCAATTTTAGAAAAGTTGCTGCATACAACGTATGTCCAAAACTTAGAACCACAATTACTAGGTTTCAGCAAATAAACAAGTAAAAGATCAAACCCAATGAAAGGGGAAAAATATCTTGAAGCCAAATATGTTTGAAACAAAAATTGAATTGAATTAAATGTTGGAATGACTTGTGCTGGGCGAAGAGGAAACCCCTCAATTACTTGCAACTCCTTTTAATCTTTATTTATTATTACTTTTTTATAAATGTATGTGTTTAAAATTGCAAACATCAAGTGTGGTATCCAAAAGCCATTAAGCTAAGAAATTCTAAACAGACCACAGAACATGAAATACTATGATACTTAGCTGGCAGTTGAAGACAAAAAGATTAGCCAAAGGTTCAAGATGGTATGCAAACAAAATCCTGGAGTATTGAAGATGACAAAAGCTTTCCTAACTGCGCCTACACACAAGTAAATATGCAACACAGTACTGCATTTCAGGTCATAACAGACCCTGTTTCAAGCTGTCAATATCCATAAAGTATTTTATTTTTTATTTTATTTAAAAGGATTTATATACCGCTTTGTCCTGAAATCAAAATGGTTTACACTGCAAACAATCAAAAAGCAATGTCAGTAGGGATAGGCATGCTGTGTTAACACTGAGTGGAAGTGATTATTTCTTGGTGTGCTATTTACAGGATGAGCTATATACAAGTGGTTATGTACAGGGAGGGTTGGGGGGGTACATTGGGGTTTTTCAAACAATGACAATATTAACTTGTAATATTAAAGTATGACTGAATAGTCACAGAAGATACAACATGAGTCTCGGATTAGCCCACTTGGTATGAAGATTTTCTTTTCCCGCAAAAAGATTAAAAGGAGTTGCCTGTTATTCGGAGGAGTTTCCTTTTCCCCCTGCACAACAGTCATCCCAACATTTAATTCAATTCAATTTTTGTTTCAAACATATTTGGCTTCAAGATATTTTTCCCCTTTCATTGGGTTGGATTTTTTACTTGTTCTTTGTTACAATGTATGTCCAGGCATACACAATTTTCAGAGGGATAGGACATATTTTTGGTGAGCACAAAATCTAAGTGCTCCATTTACACATGATCCTAGGCATATGCAAGTATCAAATGAACGTTGAGACGATGGGGAGGGAGTGATGAGAAACAGTGTCCTCCTCATTAGCACTGAAAACTACCTCAAAATGGCAAAACTCTGAGGTTTGTAGCTTTGTCTCTTAATTGGCTCCCCATGGATGTCCAGGTTTGTAAAATCCAGCATTTACACTTGAAAGTAATGGTACTTATACACATGTTACAAGATTGCTGGTGCTTCATGTATAAAACCTCAAATGATGCTATTCAATTAATATGATCATTTGTAAAATTGCTGTTGCTGCTAGACATGTCGGAAGTAAAAGTGTATTTTCTGCGGACTCATAGGTACATAAGAACATAAGATATGCCATACTGGGTCAGACCAAGGTCCATCAAGCCCAGTATCCTGTTTCCAACAGTGGCCAATCTAGGTCACAAGTACATAGCAGTTTCCCCAAAAGACACAGATTCCACAATGCTTGTACTGGGTCAAACATTGATATCCTGGGTCCCTTCTTAATAATGGTTTATGGACCTTTCCTCCAGGAACTTGTCCAAACCTTTTTTAAACCCAGCTACACTAACAGCCTTTACTACATCCTCCGGTAACAAATTCCAGAGTTTGATTACACGTTGAGTGAAAAAATATTTTCTTTTATTAGTCTTAAATAGTTTACCCTGTAGCTTCATTGCATGTCCCCTAGTCTTTCTATATTCTGATAAGGTAAACAATCGATCTACGTTTACCCGTTCCACTCCGTTCATTAATTTATAGACTTCTATCATATCTCCCCTTAGCCGTCTCTTTTCCAGGTTAAAGAGCCCTAACCTTTTTAGCCTTTCTTCATAGGAGTATCTTTCCATCCCCTTTACCATTTTGGTGGCTCTTCTCTGAACCTTTTCTAAAATCGCTATATCCTTTTTAAGATACGGCGGCCAGAATTGCACACAATATTCAAGGTGCGGTCTCACTATGGAATGATATAGAGGCATTATAATATCTTTTGTTTTCTTTTCCATTCCTTTCCTTATCATACCTAGCATTCTATTTGCTCTCTTGGCCACCGCTGCACACTGGGCCGAGGGTTTTAACATGGTATCCACAATGACGCCTAAATCTTTTTCCTGGGTGGTGGTTCCTAATGTGGAACCTTGCATCGTGTAACCATAGTTTGGGTTGTTCTTCCCTAGGTGCATAACCTTGCACTTGTCCACATTAAATTTCATCTGCCATTTTGATGCCAAGTCTTCTAATTTATCAAGATCCTCTTGCAATTTTCCACAAACCTCCTGGGTTTTAACAACTTTAAATAGTTTTGTGTCATCTGCAAATTTGATAACCTCACTCGTTATTCCACTTTCCAGGTCATTTATGAATATGTCAAAAAGCAGCGGACCCAGCACAGATCCCTGGGGTACACCACTATTCACCTTTCTCCATTGGGAAAATTGGCCATTTAGCCCTACCCTCTGCTTTCTATCTTTTAACCAGTTCCTGATCCACAATAGTACACTGCCTCCTATCCCATGACTCTTTAGTTTTGCCAAAGGTCTCTGATGAGGGACCTTGTCAAAAGCTTTCTGAAAGTCCAGATACACAATATCAACCGACTCACCTTTGTCCACCTGTTTATTCACTCCTTCAAAAAAACATAACAGATTAGTAAGACAAGATCTTCCTTGTCTAAAGCCATGCTTTTTACAAAAAGTTCCATGTTTCCAGTCTTTTATAAACTACTCTGCAAATTATGAACATCCATACTTAGATGTTCCTTTACCTAGTCAATCAATGCAAAATAAGACTTACAGTGTGTGTATTTAGGAGAGAGAAATTGTGTTTCTGTGTATGAGTATGTTTTTGAGAGAAAACTACAGTGTGTGTGTGTGTGTATTAGGTAAGGAATTTGATTTGGTTCACACTTTTTCAGGAGTAGCTCAAGGTGAGTTACATTCAGGTATAATGGTGGAGGGGGGGATATTCAGTGGCGGTGGCTAGCAATTGCTGCTGAACTTTAACCCTCGATATTCAGTGCCAGGATCATAAGCGGCCACAAGTATTGAATATATGGGTTGGCCACAGAACCCGGAGACTAACGCAGCGGTGATTTTGAGCCGCTACCTGGTTAGCTTCAGCATCTAAAGTAAGGCCAGCATTTGCTCTGCCTTATTTTACCTGCAGGTCACTAACTGGGCAGCATTCAATATCACTGCTGTCTGGTTTGCGAAGGCTGCCACCTCAGAATGCTCCCCGACATGCCCTGATGATAACTGGTTAGCTTCGGGATGTGTAGTGGCGGCACCCATGGATAATCAGTGGCACTAACCGTGTTAGTATTGCTGAATATCCAGCTCAGCGGCATTTGCATGGTTTGCAGATCTGTAAACTGTATAAATGCCATGGAATATCCCCCCCCATAAGTATTTTCCTGTCCACGGAGGATTTAATATCTAAGGGAGGGATATCCAGCGGCGGTGGTTAGCATTTTTACAGCACCTGGCCACTGCTACTTTAATTAAAAATGGATATTCAGTGCTGGAGCTTATCCGGCATCTGGCTTCGAATATCCAGTTTTGCCAAGTAGTGTGTTGCCATCTGGTTAGCGGCGAAATTCAGCCGCTAACCAGATAGCAAAAACTGGATAAAGTTATGACAGTTATTGACTTGTCTTAACTTTATAAGGTTTAGCTGTCTGACTAGTAGCTGACTTTGCCACTAACCGGATTTCTGCTCTGTCCACGGATTACTCCAGTTTTATCGGAGCATCTTTTCTGCAGTTTGTAGAGATGTGCTGAATACCAGGATCATTGGGGTTTAGCTGGTTAACAGGTCCTTTTGGAGTATGCCTCCCTAAATTTGTAGCAAAATAGAAATGCGCCCTGTGCGACTAACAAATCTGGTGCCCCCTCCACCCCAGATATGTGCAGTAACATACTCTTTTTGAGCTTTCTGGAAGCCTAGTGATGCTATCGGTGCCCTTTCTGTACTTGCGCCCTGTGCGGCTGCACTGCTCACACAACCCTTGGTACGGCCCTGCCTGAGGTAATTGGAGGTTAACTGTTTTCGCCAAGATCACAAGAAGTAGCCTAACTATTAAGCAACTACTCCACTACTGTTTGCCCTAGCAGTAGTACTGAGAGATTACCTCTAGGGATCATGGATGCCTTTTTGGAACATGGCACCAGTTGAGCAGAAGCAACAGGGGATTGCTTCTGCTTCCACTAGATAAACAGGGGACACCAGAAAGGGATGGGGAGTTTGCCATGGAGGTCATCAGAGTGGGTTCTTGAGGCTGGGGGACTCGGGGAATACCACCACGGGGAGGGGGAAGTTAGGATGCTAAAAGGGGAGTTGATTAAGAGTGGCCTTAGCTCAGCCTATACATCAGCTCCTTCAAGCAAATGCATATTCGTGCCACAGGGCTTCTATAAATGCTGACATCTATATTTTCTTATATCAACTTGGATTCCTCTTGTAAACCACTCCCTCTCCAGGCCCAACCATGCCTACTTGCAGTCCCCCTCTTAGAGAATCTTTCCCTCACGCAGCATGTTATTTTCCCTACCCATGCAGCATGTTACACCTTGGATCTCCAAATCACTGCTTCAGCCTCTCCTTATGTTTCGACGTCTCTTTCATCTTTCCCTCTTCCCTGGGCTACAATTGCATTCTTTTCTCTCTACAGTTGTCTTGCCCACCTCTTCTCCCAACAACCCTCAGCTCAAACGCCAGATTTCTTCCCTCACTCTTCAGCCGACCAGCTTCTCCCTCCAGACTTCTCCCTGCTGTCCCCTGATTCACAGGCCCATACTTGGGACAACACCCTCTCCACTGCCGTGGACCTCTTGGCTCTGCCCTATGTCAGTCCTTCGTTCTTCCACTTGCCACCCTTGGTATCATCCAGGACTACGTGTTCACCGTGCTTATCTCCATCGTGCTGGATGTATCTGGCGTGCCCGGCTCTCTACCGAAAACCTCTTTCTTCCGTCAACGACACAGAGAGTATCGGTCAATGATCCACTCAGTCAAACAGGACTATTTCTCTAATCTGATTCTTACCTCGTCCAACTCATCCCAACAGCTTTACTCTGTTTTCTGGTCTTTCTCGTCCCCTTGCACATCTCTCTCTTATCCTCGATCCCAGATCCTACTAGCCTTGCAGACTTCTTTTCTAACAAGATTCTGTCCCTCTGTTAAGCATTCCCCTCCTGTCCATCCCCTCTCTCACCTGTTCCCTTGTCGCCTCCTTCACCACAGTCCTTAGTACCACCCTTTTCCCATACCTGGTCGTCCTTTCATCCAATTACCTCCAATGAATTGTTAAACACCACCTCATTCTCTCAAAAGACAACCTGCCCCCTGGATCCACTGCCTTCTAAGTGGCTGCTTGAGCCCTCCCTCACTCTTCTTCTTCCTATTCTTTCAGTTCTTAATTCTAGTCTCTCCACTGGTTGTTTTCCCTCTCCCTGGACGCCCGCCTAGTTTGCCCCATTCTCAAGAAGCCCTCCCTTGACCCCCTCTATTCTTACAAATTGGTGCCCTATCTCTAATCTGTCCTTCCTTTCCAAACTTCTTGAGCAGTTCGTCTTTGCACAGCTGTCTTTTCATCTCACCTCCACCAATGCTCTTCATACATGTCAGTCTGGCCTCAGGGAAGGTCATAGTACAGAATCTATTCTCCACTCTCCTGAACAAACTTCATTCCACTCACAATCACGAGGATTTCACTGTTGTTGTTTCTCTCGACCTCTCCTCGGCCTTCGATTTGGTTTATCACTTCACTCTTATCACACATCTCACTGATCACCATATTTCAGGCACCTCCGTGAAATGGTTTTAATCCTTCCTCAATGCACATTCATTCTCGGTTCAATCTTCCTCTTCTGTTTCCCCCTCTATGCCTCTCTCTTTTGGTGTCCCTCAAGGCTCTGTCCTGTGACCTCTTCTCTTTAATATTTTTCTGGCTCCCCTCACTCTTCTAATACAGCAGTCTGGTATCTCCGCTTATTACTGTGCGGATGATATCATTCTCCTCCATCATACATTCTCCTTAGTTCCCGATATTGCCCCCTTAATTCCTGTTTGGACCGCATCCATTCCTGGATGCATGAAAATTTCCTTCAATTGAACCCCTCCAATTCTTCTGCTACCTGGATCACCTTCGGTGCCCCCTCCCCCTACTGGCTCCTATGCTTTCCTCTGTCCCTATACTCCTGGTTTCTTCCTTCAGATATCTTGGAGTGATTCTTGAATCTTCTCTATCTTTCGCAGAACACATTACCTCTATTTCTCGCCAGTCCTTCTGCTATCTACATCAGATCTGTTCAGTACATCCTTTCCTCTCTCTTGTTGCTTTGACCACTTTCCTCCTCTCCCTCGTCATCACAAGGCTTGATTACTGTAACGTCACTCTTGCCGTTCTTTCTTAATATCACCTTCACAGATTCCAGCTACTTCAAAATACAGCCGCACGTATTCTAACTTTCTCCTCTTGCTTCAACCATGTCTCTTGCTTGTCTTCATTGGTTGCCCATTCGCTTTCGAATCCAGTACAAAATACTTACTTTCGTCCATGGAACCATTCATATATCTACTCCGCAATATCTTGCTGACCACCTTCACCTTCAGACTCCTCATTGTTTCCTGCATTCAATACATACCTATCATCTTGCCCTTCCCTCTGTTTCCCAGGCCCATCTTGAGCGTACACGACACTCTGCTTTCTTTTCTTCTGGATCCCTCTCTTTGAAACTCACTCCTTCACTCACTTCGTTCTGAACCCTCTTTCACTAGGTTTAATGTTGCTTAAAAACACAGCTTTTCACTTTAGCTTTTCATGCCACTAATCCCCCTTCATGACTCATCCTGGTTCTCTCTCCTTTCTTCCTTCCCTACTGTTTCCCCTTCTCCCCATTCCTATCCTCCTCTTAATACTTTTAATTCTTCTACCTGCTCTCTCTCGTGTCCTGTATGATAATGGCAATGAAAACTGGGAGGGAATAAGTCAAGCAAAAAGGTTTCGCAGAGCAGCCTGGCCGAAAGCAAGATCAGAGGCTGAAGAGTGGTTCAGGCTGTAGTGTTTGGCGAACGTGTGCAGAGATAACCATGTAGCAGCTCTGCAGATATCCTGAGGAAGAATAGAAGCTAAATTGGCCACAGTAATTGCTGTAGCTTGGAGGCACTTGGCCGTCAATCGTCCAGGAAGGGTGAGACCCGTCCGAACATAACATAAAGCAATACAGTATACAATCCAGGAGGAAATAGTCTGTTTGGATGCAGGCTTTCCAGAGTTATTAGGTTTAAAGGTGACAAAAAGCTGGGAAGACTGATGGAACTGCTTGGTAGCATTCAGATAATAAAGCAAAGCTTGTCGACAGTCTAGAGAGTGCAGTGATTGTTCCAGCAAATCTGGTTGTGCTGCTGGGAAGAACGTAGGAAGCACAATGGATTGGTTGAGCTGAAAACTGGAGACAACATTTGGAAGGAACTTAGGATGAGTATGCAACAGTACCTTATCGTGAAGAAACTAAGTATATGGAGGATAATGGACGAAAGCGTGAGCTCACTTAGACATGTCTTGCAGAGGTAACAACAATTAGGAAGATGGTTTTCCAGGTGAGATGCTTTAATGAAGCCGATCCCAGTGGTTCAAAGGGGGCTTCATGAGCTCAGAGAGAACAACATTAAGATCCCATGCTGGAGCAGGCATCTTCAGTGGAGGCTTGGAGTTCATGAGGCCTTTCATGAAGCGCGCAACCATGGGGTGCATGGACATGGGTTTGCCATTCTCATGATGATGAAATGCTGCTATGGCAGTCCAGAGTGGTGAAGGAGATAAATGAGGATGTGGCTGAGGGAGCAGGAGACAGGGTCCAGATCACGTAGACTTGCCCAGTGAGAGAAACAAGACCATTTACATTGGTAAGAGGATGGTGAGACACTTGAAGAGTAGCTTGAACTGGCGGTGATAGAGGAAGAAGAACCTCCATCAGCCACTGAGTTTCCAGTGGCTGATGGAGGTTCTTCTTCCTCTATCACCGCCAGTTCAAGCTACTCTTGAAGGACTAGAAAGGGGGACTGTTACTTCTGGAGAGAAATCTGCAACTGTGAGTATATACTTCTGGTAATTTTCTAAAAAGAATTCTTTGTATTAAAGCTACTTAATCTGTGAACCCACTGTTTTTTGTTGGATCAGTTAGGGCCTAGTAGCAGCAATTAAAGTTTGAATTTAAAACACAGAGGAGAGCTTTCTGGTTACATTTCATACCCAGCAGAGAGCTTGTAGTTTAAATTTAATAGTCACTCAGGGCCAAGTAACAGCAAAGTACTTTTAGTTTAAATTTAACACACCAAAGAGAGCTTTCTGGTTAAATTTAGTACCCAGCAGAGAGCTTGTAGTTTAAATTTCATAGGAAGTTAGAGCCTAGCAGCAGCTAAGAGCTATAATTTAAATCAAATCAGAATTTAGCTTACCTCAGCGGCACAAGACAGGGTACTGTGTAGCAGCCCTCTTTTAATAAGTGTTATTTCCCTCCCTCCCTCCCCATACCCACCCTCCCCTGGGATAATCATAGCTTTATAGGTACTTACACATCTTAAAAGACAGGAGGTGCTTTCAGGTGAAGCTCATTACCCAAATCAGTCATACACTAAGGACCTGAGATTAATTAAGCTTCAGGTGAACAAGGTATATTAAACGTATTAGGTACAGTTTTATTGGTATAAATACCCATAGCAACCCCTAGTAAGTAAGAACTTAAAGATCTAGACACAAACTTAAAACTAAGATGCAGACAGCAGTCCAGCAGCAGGATGGGGGCTTTCCAGTCTTTTGCATTGAGTGTCACATGTATGATTTTCTCCCAGTTGGTGAGAGGTCTTACGTGTGCACTAGGTGCAAGGAGCTCTTTTCTCTCAGGGAACAAGTCCGTTCTCTAGAGGCTAAAGTAGCAGACTTGGAAAACATAAGACAGACAGAGAGGTACATAGACGAGACCTACAGGGATATAGTCCTGAAGTCCCACCTCCAGTCTGGCAGCACCCCTGTTGCCATGGAGGAGAGAGGTCACGTGACAGGAGAGAATCACCCTGGTGTGGCAGGAAGTGATCCTGTAATTAGGACCTGTCCTCCAGGTGATGTAAAACCCTCTCGCACCGAGGACGTTTCTCCAGGGCCATGTGCCCATGAGGGAAGGGTTAGGACTGCCGTTATAGTTGGTGATTCGATCATTAGGCATGTAGATAGCTGGGTGGCTGGTGGACGTGAGGATCGCCTGGTAACATGCCTGCCTGGTGCGAAGGTAGCGGACCTCACGCGCCACCTAGATAAGGTCTTAGATAGTGCTGGGGAGGAGTCTGCTGTCTTGGTACATGTCGGTACCAATGACATAGGAAAATGTGGTAGGGAGGTTCTGGAGGCAAAATTTAGGCTTTTAGGTAGGAAGTTGAAATCCAGAACTTCCAGGGTAGCATTCTCCGAAATGCTTCCTGTTCCACGCGCAGGACCCAAAAGGCAGGCAGAGCTCCGGAGTCTCAATGCGTGGATGAGACAATGGTGCAGAGATGAGGGTTTTGGATTTGTTAGGAACTGGGGAACATTCTGGGGAAAGGAGGGGCTCTTCCGAAGGGATGAGCTTCACCTTAACCGGGATGGAACCAGGCTGCTGGCATTAACCTTTAAAAAGGAGATAGAGCAGCTTTTAAACTAGATATTAGGGGAAAGCCGACAGTCGCCCAAGAGCGGATGGTTCGGAAGATTGTATCCTTGAAGGATACTACCAAAAGCAGAGAGGTTCCACAAAAGAGTAAAGTAGCCCAAATGCCCTCAAGTATGGAGCAGACAGAGCTTAAAGATCCCAATTTACCCATGTCTAACAATAGCCAAATTAACATGAATAAAATACATTCTCTAAAATGCTTGTATGCAAATGCTAGAAGTCTAAAGAATAAGATGGGAGAGTTAGAATATATAGCACTAAATGAAAGGTTAGATATGATTGGAATATCAGAGACATGGTGGAAGGAGGACAACCAGTGGGACACTGTGATACCTGGGTACAAACTATATCGTAATGATAGAGCTGATCAAATTGGTGGAGGGGTTGCGCTCTATGTTAGAGAGGGCATTGACTCAGAAAGGATTAAAGTTTTGCAGGAAACAAAATCTGCTGTAGAATCTATATGGATTGAAATTCCATATAAAAGGTGGAAGGCAATGGCAGTGGGGGTGTACTATCGAGCACCTGGCCAGAATGACCAAATGGATGATGAAATGCTCAAAGAAATCAAGGAAGCTAACAGAAGTTACAGCGCAGTAATAATAATGGGTGATTTCAATTACCCCGGTATCGACTGGGTCAGTGTCACGTCAGGACATGCTAGGGAGATAAAGTTCCTAGATGAAATAAATGACTGCTTCTTGGAGCAGCTGGTTCATGAACCGACTAGAGGGGAAGCCATATTAGACATAGTCCTTAGTGGAACACCAGATCTAGTGCAAGAGATAAGGGTGTTGGGGTCACTTGGCAATAGTGATCATAGCATGATCGCCTTTGATTTAATTAGTGGAGGAGGGATAGTAAGGAAATCCACAGTACAACCTTTTAACTTTCGAAAGGGAGACTATGATAAAATGAGGAAAACAGTTAAGAAAAAACTAAAAGGAGCAGTTGCGAAGGTTAAAGACGTACATCAAGCTTGGGTGTTGTTGAAAAATACTATCTTGGAAGCCCAGACCAGCTGTATTCCACGCTTTAAGAAAAGTGGAAGGAAGTCCAAAAAACTGCCAGCATGGTTTAAAGGTGAGGTCAGAGAGGCTGTTGTTGCCAAAAAAGCATCTTTCAGGAAATGGAAAAAAGAGCCAAACGACAAAACCGGGAAACAGCACAAGCACTGGCAAGTCAAATACAAGGCATTGATAAGGCAGGCAAAGAGAGAATTTGAGAAGAAGCTTGCTGCGGAAGCAAAAACGCGAAATAAAGACCTTTTCAAGTACATTCTTAGCAAAAAACCTGTGAGAGAGTCAGTTGGTCCATTAGATGATAAAGGGGTTAAAGGAGCACTAAGAGGCGTCAAGGCGATAGCGGAGAGACTGAATGAATTCTTTGCTTCGGTCTTTACTGAGGAAGATGTAGGGATGTTACCCATGACTGAAGTGCTATTTAAAGGTGCGGAAGAATTGAAGGAAATATCGATACATCGGGAAGATGTCTTACAACTATTAGATAAACTGAAGAGTAGCAAATCACCTGGGCCGGATGGTATACATCCAAGGGTGTTGAAAGAACTGAAATATGAGATTGCAGACCTGCTATCAGTAATCTGTGAACTATCATTAAAATCATCTCTAATACCTGAAGATTGGAGGATCGCCAATGTAACACCAATTTTTAAAAAGGGTTCCAGGGGTGATCCGGGAAACTACAGACCGGTGAGCCTGACGTCAGTACCGGGAAAAATGGTAGAAACCATCATAAAGAATAAAATTACTCAGCATGTAGATAGTCACAACCTAATGGGAGACAGCCAACATGGCTTTAGACAAGGAAGATCTTGTCTTAGTAATCTGTTATGTTTTTTTGAAGTAGTGAATAAACAGGTGGACAAAGGTGAGTCGGTTGATATTGTGTATCTGGACTTTCAGAAAGCCTTTGACAAGGTCCCTCATCAGAGACTTTTGGCAAAGCTAAAGAGTCATGGGATAGGAGGCAGTGTACTATTGTGGATCAGGAACTGGTTAAAAGATAGAAAGCAGAGGGTAGGGCTAAATGGCCAATTGTCCCAATGGAGAAAGGTGAATAGTGGTGTACCCCAGGGATCTGTGCTGGGTCCGCTGCTTTTTGACATATTCATAAATGACCTGGAAAGTGGAATAACGAGTGAGATTATCAAGTTTGCAGATGACACAAAACTATTTAAAGTTGTTAAAACCCAAGAGGATTGTGAAAAATTGCAAGAGGATCTTGATAAATTGGAAGACTGGGCATCAAAATGGCAGATGAAATTTAATGTGGACAAGTGCAAGGTTATGCACCTAGGGAAGAACAACCCAAACTATGGTTACACGATGCAAGGTTCCACATTAGGAACCCCCACCCAGGAAAAAGATTTAGGCGTCATTGTGGATACCATGTTAAACCCTCGGCCCAGTGTGCAGCGGCGGCCAAGAGAGCAAATAGAATGCTAGGTATGATAAGGAAGGGAATGGAAATTAAAACAAAAGATATTATAATGGCTCTATATCGTTCCATGGTGAGACCGCACCTTGAATATTGTGTGCAATTCTGGTCGCCGTATCTTAAAAAGGATATAGCGATTTTAGAAAAGGTACAGAGAAGAGCCACCAAAATGGTAAAGGGGATGGAAGGATACTCCTATGAAGAAAGGCTAAAAAGGTTAGGGCTCTTTAACCTGGAAAAGAGACGGCTGAGGGGAGATATGATAGAAGTCTATAAATTAATGAACGGAGTGGAACGGGTAAACGTAGATCGATTGTTTACCTTATCAGAATATAGAAAGGCTAGGGTACATGCAATGAAGCTACAGGGTAAACTATTTAAGACTAATAAAAGAAAATATTTTTTCACTCAACGTGTAATCAAACTCTGGAATTTGTTACCGGAGGATGTAGTAAAGGCTGTTAGTGTAGCTGGGTTTAAAAAAGGTTTGGACAAGTTCCTGGAGGAAAGGTCCATAAACCATTATTAAGAAGTGACCGAAGATATCAATGCTTGACCCAGTACAAGCATTGTGGAACTTGTGTCTCTTGGGGAAACTGCTAGGTACATATGACCTAGATTGGCCACTGTTGGAAACAGAATACTGGGCTTGATGGACCTTGGTCTGACCCAGTATGGCATATCTTATGTTCTTATGTTCCAGGCTGCTAGGGATAGTAATGGTAGGTCGGGATGCAGGAAACGCCCTTGTTGCATGAGAAGAAAAGGACGCAGCGGTAACGGACAGGGTCTGTGTTGCACCAGGCTGAGGACATGTGGGTACCAAACTTGTCTGGGCCACTGTGGAGCAATGAAGATCAGAGAAGCCTTGTCCATCTGAGCTTTGAGGAGGATCCATGGAATTAGTGGAAATGCATAGAGGAGGCAGTCCGCCCAGGGGATAAGAAATGCATCCATTGCCCATCTATGAGGGCTGGGACGAAGGGGGCAGTAGAGTGGGACATTTTGCGTTGTTATCTGCTGCAAACAGATCCATTTCCAGAGTCCCCCTGGCCCAGAAGAGGGGAGGTAGGACTGTGGGTTCCAGGGACCATTTGTGTGGGTCAAGGCGGTGACTGAGGGAGTCTGCTAATTGGGTCTGGGCACCTTTGAGGTATACTCTTGAAGGTAGACTCCGACAGACTGAACATAGAGCCATAGGCGAGCAGCTTCATGGCAGAGTCTAATGGAGCCTGAGCCATCCTATTTGTTGATGTAGGACATAGTGACTTGGTTTTTGGTCTGTACCAGGATCGGTGTGTTGCTGACCCAAGGGTGGAAGGCCTGTAGAACATAAAGAACTGCTCGCATCTCCAGCCTATATTGATGTGCAGAGACACCTCCCTGGTGGACCAGTGTCCCTGGGTCATAAGATGCAAGAGATGGTCTCCCCAGCCCATATGGGAGGCATTGGTAGTTAGAGTGAGCTGGTGTGGCTGTTCAAGGAACAGCCGGCCACATGTGAGGTTGGATGAAAGAGACCGACGCAAGGTTTGAATGTTGGGCTCGGAGAGGGGCACCTGTCGACAAAGGGACTTAGTATGCTGATTCCATTTGAGCTTGAGATGCCACTGGAGCGGATGCATGTAGAGACGTGCTAGCTGTGCGACATGTACTGAAGCTGCTATGTGACCCAAGAGGTGTAAGATGGTTTGAACTGAAGCACTCTGAACACTGAACAGATGGGAACTGAGTTTTTGGAGGGCAGTTACTCTGCTTGGCAGCAAGAAGGCTCGAGCTACTGTGGTGTCCAAACGAGCCCTGATGAACTCGAGAATTTGAGAAAGTTTACACTCTGATTTCTGGAAGTCAATGATGAAGCTGAGCTGTTGGAGAAGTATGGCTGTTCTGTGAACTGACGCATGAGTTGAGGTCTTGTCCAGTCGGAGATGAGCCAATCGTCCAGTTAAGGGTACACACACCGGCCTTGTTTGTGCAGATATGCTATGGCGACCACCAGACACTTCGTGAAAACTCTTGGGGCCGAAGAGAGACCGAACAGTAGAACTTTGTATTGATAGTGTTCTATCTTGAATCAAAACTTGAGGTATCACCAATGGCAGGGATGGATGGGACTATGAATATAAGCATCTTTGAGATCTACAGAGGCGAGCCAGTCATCCTGTCACAAAAGCAGAAGAATGATGGCTAGAGAAGTCAACTTGAATTTTTCTCTCTTGAGATAGAGGTTGAGCTCTCGGAGGTCGAGAATCAGTCGGAGGCTGCCCATCTTTTTGGGAATAAGGAAAAACCGGGAGTAGAAGCCCTGGTTGCATTCTTATGATGGTATGGGCTTTATTGCACGGTTGCTAAGCAGAGTTGCAATCTCTTCCGTGCGGAGGAGGGACATTGCTGGGCAGGGGAGATCGTTAAGGGTGGGTAACTGTGAAATTGAGCTTGTAACCCAATGAGATGATGCTGAGAACCCAGCGATCTATGCTAATAGCAAGCCAGGCCTCCTGGAAGTGCTGGACATGGCCGCCTATTGGTAGATAGTCAAAAACTGGGGCCTGCTTTGGGCGGCTATGCTGAGGTGGTGGGGGTTATTTCCCTTCTTTTTGCTTGGGGTGCTGAGCATAGGTAGGTGCAGATTGGTGCCGCGGTGGAGGCCGAGAATAAGGTTGGAAATGCCGTCGAGTATAAAATTGTTCGAAATATCGATAGTGGTAAGCTCTGTGGTGCTGAGGTCGGTGAGACTGTTGGACTGCCTTGTGAGGTTGAGCTGAAAGTTCTCACACTGTAAGCGAGTGGTCCTTAACTTCTGAGACCACTTCTTGTACTTTACTTCCAAAGAGACTATCTCCTACGCAGGGAGCATCCTCCAGGCAGTCATGAAGATCGTCTCGTAACCCAGAAACGTGGAGCAACGCAATATGATGGGCAATGATGGTAGTAGCCGTGGACCGGGCAATTGTGTCAAAGGTGTCATATGTAGACTTAATAATATGATAGAGGGACTCTTGCAAATTATCTTGAAGGGCACGTGCCTCTAGTGCTGGAATGGGAGCAGGATCTGGCATCTGCAAAAGGCGTTTGTGATGGTAATGCAGTATTTGAAGTTGATGGGCTAGGATTTTCCTTCCCACTAAACCTAATGTCCGTTGGTCTTTCCCTGGCAGAGTCTGTGCATGCGACTCGGAAGATTTAGCCTTTTTAAGTATGGCCCGAGAGACAACTGACTGATGAGTAAGTTGCTGATGTTGAAACTCCTGTGCAGGCAGGAACTTGTACTCAAGATCAAGGCGCCGGGATGTGGCATGCACGGAAGCTGCTATTTTCCAAACTGATGCAAGAAGATCTTATAAGACTTAGGGAACAGGGAGGACCAAGATCTCTTTATTTATTTATTTATTTATTTATAGTCTCTTATATACCGCACTATTCGGCATCAGCGCGGTTTACATGGAACAAAAATGCTCAGTACAGTTAACATGTAAGAGTTTACAGATAACAGGGCAAGTAACTTGGATAACAGGGGTAAGCTATTTACAGCATTTGCTACATAAACTTGTATAACAGTGGTAAACTATTTACAAATATTGCTACATAAGGTCGTATGATCATGAATACCATAGAAACAAATGCACCACTAAGGGTTAGGAAATCTTTCTATAGGCCCACAGGATAGATTGGAAATCCTTTTTGTTAGTGGGAGTCTGGGTGTCAATGAGAGCCAGAGCCCTGGAAACTTTCTGAAGAAATTTTGGGTATGAAAAATCCTCCGGGAGTTCCTCCTCCACTGGATGATCTGAGGAAGGTGGAGGTTCAACATCACCTAAGACTGAGGGTGCCGTGTCCCATTGGTGGGAGTAAGGGGAACTCACGGCTGAGTATGTACCCTCACTTAAGGGTTCAGGGTCCCTCCAATCAGTGAGGAAAGGGGGTCCTTGCAGACTGGAGACTGGTAGGAAGAGATGGGAGTGGGTTAGCAGGAGATGTAACGCCCAGCAGGGCCACGGTGTCCTGAACAAAGTGGCGTAATAACTGTAGTAGCCAATCAGTGGCAGACGACTAATCTGCCAGTGAGGACGCCGAGGAAGATAAGGCCGGCATGGGATCTGGCTGTTGTTTTATCCTCCTGGACTTATGAGATGAGGCTTCAGACAATTTGTCCTCAGACTTATGCCTGTGAGGACATACGTTCTGTGAATGATGTGCACCTGCGGAGTCATCATTATCTCTGTGCATCGACTTGTATTTATGTTTGCCACTTACCACAGGTTCCGGCCTTGGAGAGTGTGTCGTAGAGGCCAGGCTTGAAGGAGATGGAGTAAGGCCTCTGGCCTGAAGTTTGAGGCTCTCGGCCACCTTCTTTGATGCTGGCGCTGGTAGGAAGTCTGCCTCCGTCCGCACAGCAGCTCCATCCCCTCCTGATCGTGCCTTGTCTGGGCCTGAAAGGGCAAGGGCAGGTGATGAAACAGTAATCTCCATGAACTGGAAAACGAGGAAAGCAAAGTGCTGGCTGGAAGAATGGCACTGCTTTTGGTGGGTCCCAGATCCTGAGCAGGATAATGACTGAGCTCGCTGCACAGACAGGGATGTCCAAATCATTCTGTCCTGTGCCTTCTTCCTTCTTTCCTTCTTTGTTTTGTTTTGTTTTTTGTTTTTTTAATTTATGGAACTGCAGGTAGAAGAAGGGCTTAGGTGCTGTCTCCAGTGCGGCTACCTTCCTGTTTTGTTCACTGGTTGTTGTTTTTTTTTAAATAGCGTGAGTCATCAGGGAAAAACTGAAGAAAAAGGAAGAAAACCCTGTGGCAGCGGGTAGCCGCTGAGAATGTTTTTTTGTTTTTTTCTTTTAATGTCGCGTGAACACTGAAAATGAAAGAAAATAAAGAAACCAACAAGACTTCTGAGAAGCAAGGGAGATACGTGGCTGGCTGGCTGCCGCGGATGAAGACTGAAGGGGATGTGGGGTGTGCGGTGAGGCAGGAAAATGCATACATGGACTTCTCTGAGCTAAGGGAGAGCTGGTACTGGTGCTTTCATCCGGACAGTACCATGGAGTGTGCCTGCATCCCCCTGCTTGATGATGGAGAAATAGTGTGAATTATTTAGAAAAAGAGATATAATGTGTGTGTGGATTTTAGAGAAATACAGCGTGTGTGTGAGTTTTTTAAGGAGAGAAATATGCATGTGTATTTGATTTAGGGAGAGAAATCCAGTGTGCGTGTTTGCTTTATGGAGAGAAATCCAGTGTGTGTGCTTTAGAAAAAGAAATCCAGTGTGTGTATGTGTGTTTTAGGGAGAGAAATATGGTGTGTGTATTTGCTTTTGGAGAGAAATAGTTTTTGTGTGTGTGCTTTAGGGAGAGAAATGCAGCATATGTATTTGCTTTAGAGAGAGAAATAGTGTGTGTGTGTGTGTGTGTATATATGTGTTTTAGGGAGAGAAATGCAATATGTACAGTATGTTTTATTTAGATAGATAAATACAGTGTGTGTGGATGTGTGTTTTAGGGGGAGAAATATGACACATATTTGTGTGTTCTAGGAAGAGAAATAATTTCATCCACTCACTAGTCACCTCCCACCTTGACTATTGTAACTTGCCCCTCACTGGTCTCCCCTCTGAATCATCTTTCTCCCCTTCAGTCTGTTCAAAACTCAGCTGCATGGCTTATCTTCTGTCATTGTCGCACTTCACTGGCTTCCTGTCCGTTTCCACATCCAATTCAAACTTCTCTTGCTTACCTACAAGTACATTTATTCTACGACTCCTCACTACCTTTCCTCTCTTATCTCACTCTGCACTCCTCCCCAGGAACTCACTCCTCTGACAGATCCCTTTTATCTGTGCCCTTCTCTGCCACTGCCAGCTACAGGCTTTGTTCATTCCACCTTGCTGCTCCATGTGCCTGGAACAAACCACCTGAGTCAGTGTGTCAGGGTCCTTTCTCTGGCCATATTCAAGTCCAGGCTGAAGACCCACCTCTTTGAGGCAGCTGTAATCCTGATGATCCTCATTCTCTTGTCCACTACTTATGTGTATCTTGCCATACTCTAGTCCCCGGTTTTGCAATGTTTTTTCATCTTGATTACATTGTAAGCTCTGATGAGCAGGGGCTATGTCTTACATCTATATGTACAGCACTGCATACACCTTGTAGCACTATACAAATGATTATTATTAGTAGTAGTTGGCAGAGGAATGCAGTGGGTGAGTTTGCTATAAGGCAGGGCTTGACAAATCCCAGTGCCGGGTTGTCATGGTGACCAGAAATTTGCACCTAGCGCCTGGGATTCTTTTGCCCTTTTCCTCTTTTTTTTTTTTATTTTTTAAAGCGTGATGAGAGAAAGGCTGCAATTTCAGCTTGGATAGTGGTTGGCTGCCTGCAGGGACCCCATCTCCCAAAGGCAGAACAGGAGGGGAAGGCAGCGATTGCAGCCTGGATAGTGGCTGGCTACCTGTGGAGACCCCATCTCCCAAGGGCAGAACATGAGGGGAAGGCCACGATTGTGACCTAGATAACAACTGCCTGCCCATGGGGCTCCCATCTCCTGGCAAACAGATGAGGACAGCCATCGATCAGGGCCTGCAGCAACAAAAAGGTTAGATGGGATGGGAGGAGAGTGAGGCAGCAAACATTTAAAGGGACAGTGGCTTGAATAAAAGGAAGAGGATGGGGCAAATGGAGGGCAGGGACAGGAGTGCTGGGGGGGGGGGGGGAGAAAGGAAGAGAGTCTGAAAAGAGAACAGAGTTGGGGGGACCAGCAGGAGAGGGGCCGAAGGGGGGAGGGAAGACTACAAAGTGTTGAAGGATAAAGGATGAATGCATTGGGACAAAAGGGCACATGTATATGCCAAAAGGTGCATCCCCATCCCCCAGAACTCACACATCCTATCCCCACACCACACATTGGCACCCCATCTTCAGATGATTAGATGCACACATGCACACCAGTTCCATACTACATACACATACACAGGCACTTAATTTCCATACCACACACTCATACACACAGGCACCCCATCTCTACAAAACACACACACACACTCATATATACAGAGGCTCACCAGCTCTGTAGCACACCCACACGTGTACCGCAACCCTGCATCCTATCTACATACAACCGTGCTATCTCAAATTATAACTTATCTATATGTGTTTGTCTAAAGATGCCTCATATGGAACATGCAACCTTAACGAGATATGCTTTATCATTTCCCTTCAAACTCTCCTGGCCCCTTCCCCTCAGACATATATGAATTTGCAAATGGAGGAAGGGAAAACTATGTGGAGTTTTCAACTTGTTTTTGTTTGCTGTGCCGTACTGCCGCTAAAAAAGCACAAGGTTCTTTCTCTCTGCACCATGTGGCTCAACAAGGATTGGGGAGAGGGGGGGCCGAGGAGGTTAAAGCCACTGGCTCCAAAGATTTTGGCCTGGCTCCTAAATTCAAGCAAAATTTGTTAAAGCCCTCTATAGGGAAATAAAGAGAGAGAGAGTGTGTGTGTGTGTGTGTGTGTGTGTGTTTTAGGGAGAGAAATAGAGGGTGTGTGTTTGCTTCAGGGAAAGAAATACAGTTTGTGTGGGTGTGGGTGTGTATCTTAGGGAGAGATATACAGCATTGTTTAGGGAGAAAATGCAGTTTGTGCATATGTGTCTGTTTTAGAGAGAAATGCAGGGTGTTCGCTTTAGAAAGAGAAATAGTGGTGCATGTGTTTGTGTGTTTTAGAGAGAGAAATACAGCATTGTTTACTTTAGTAAGGTAAATACAGCTTGGGTATATGCTTTAGGAGAGAAATACAGTGTGTGTATGTGTTGTATTAGAGAAATATAGCCTGTGTGTTTGCTTTAGGGAGTGAAATAGTGTCTGTGTGTTTTAGGGAACTGTCATTTCCTATTCGTCTCTCCAGGCCAGTCCAGGAATGATAGGGTTGTCAGCCCCCTCCAGCAGCTGAGGACTGAAATAAACAGAGTCTTGCTGACACCCTATCCAGCTCACCCTGGTGCCAGAGACTCAGTCTTTCAGTCCTCAGCAGCTGGATAGGACCGTTTTTTGTTTTCTAGGCTCCTTAGTACAATAAAAAAAATAAATAAATAATAAAGGAGGTATAGATTAGGAGATTAGTTTGGGGAAAAAAACATTCTGGTTTGCCCTAGCAGGGCAGTAAGCCCAGAGCAGTTTTTCAAATCCCCCAGCCATGGAGGAGAGAGGGCAGAAGAGGCAGAGCCTGCCTCGCAGAAGTCGGAGCCTCCGTTGTTTGCCTGAGAGGAAGTGTCTGGGAGCCCCAGTAGCACTTTCCTCATCCTCCGGAGGGGCTGATCGCTGCCCGCTGGCTGCGGGAGATGTTCGATCAGCTGTTTGCCGGCGTATAGGAGGTAAGAGCTTTGGCATTTGTGCGATCGGAGCGGGCGGCAGCTGTTTCAGCGGCTTCGGGCCTGTCAGAGTCCGCGTCTAGGAAGTTCTCTGAAGGCGCATGCTGCCGGTTGCAGCGGGGGTGTCCACGGAATATCGGGGCCGGGCTTCTGTAGGTCGTGCGTTCGTTGGGGCAGTGTTTTAGAGAGGCGTTTTTCTACAATGGAGAAGGATTCATCGTCGGGTGAGCTTTCTGGTCGGCCTCAGGAAAAGGCGGGAATAGCAGCCATTTTAGTTGAAAAAGCAATTTCTCCCGCGCTCTTGGAGAAGCCGGTCAAAAAGAAGGTAAAGGCAAAGAAGCCTTCGTTGCCTGCAGTAACCGTGGTTCAGGTTCAGTCTCCATTATTGGGGCTGCAGGAAGGGTTTGAGACCTTATTTTCTGCTGATTTTATTCTCTCTATGCATAAGGCTTATTGCCTGAAGAGAGAGCAGGCACGAGACAAGGCTGGTTCCGTTTTGGGGTCCGGTCCTCAAAAAGCATATCTTAGTGTGGGAGAAGACCCGGGAGAGGGTCCTTCTCATAGAGACCTGGAATTGGAGACGGGCTTCGATGTCTGGGGTCAGCACGCCTTGGGACCTCGGAGGTCAGAGGACGGAGAGATTTTGTCCGATTCAGGATTTGATCCGTGGGCAGGGGAGTTGGAGGAAGGAGAGATTGCACCGGGCGATGATCCGAACTTGTTCTGAGTGTTTCGCAGGGAGGAGCTGGGCGCCTCATTGCTCATTCCCTATCTGCTTTGAATTTAAACCTTCTGGTGGTGCAAGAGGAACCGCTGGAAGATTCGTTGCTCCAGGGGTTTAAGTCAGAGCAGAAGTGCTTCCCAGTCCATAGAGTTATCAAGCAGGTGGTGGAATCGGAATGGGAGTGCCCGGAATCTTCCCTGGGGGGTAGCCGGCCCTTTGGCCATTTGTACCTGATACCGAAAGAGAAAAAGGAGTTGCTGCGAATGCCGAAGGTGGATGCGTTATTTTCGGCCGTGACAAAGAAGACTACAATTGGGAGGAGTAGCCTAGTGGTTGGGACAAGGTACTTCAGGCCGGAAGGTCGGGGGTTCAAATCCCACTAGAGGACAGCAACCTTGGGCCGGAAGGACTGGGGTTTCTAGTCCCGCAGATGCTCCTTGTGGTCTTGGGCAAGCCACTTAACCCTCCATTGCCCATGCTCCCTGTAAGTATTAGTGTATGTGTCTCAAATCCCCACGTGTTAAATGTATCCCCCACTTGTGCTGTGACTGCTTTGATTGAAGGATAAGGCGGTATATAAATACCATTAAATAAAAATTCCAGTGGAGGGGGAGCGGCCCTTAAAGATCTCCAGGACCGGAAATTGGAGTCTATTCTCAAACAGGCATTTGATTCTAGTGCTCTGGCGCTGCAGACATCGATTTGTGGGGCATATGTTTCTAGGGCCTCATAAGAACATAAGATATGCCATACTGGGTCAGACCAAGGTCCATCAAGCCCAGTATTCTGTTTCCAACAGTGGCCAATCTAGGTCATATGTACCTAGCAGTTTCCCCAAGAGACACAAGTTCCACAATGCTTGTACTGGGTCAAGCATTGATATCTTCGGTCATTTCTTAATAATGGTTTATGGACCTTTCCTCCAGGAACTTGTCCAAACCTTTTTTAAACCCAGCTACACTAACAGCCTTTACTACATCCTCCGGTAACAAATTCGAGAGTTTGATTACACGTTGAGTGAAAAAATATTTTCTTTTATTAGTCTTAAATAGTTTACCCTGTAGCTTCATTGCATGTCCCCTAGTCTTTCTATATTCTGATAAGGTAAACAATCGATCTACGTTTACCCGTTCCACTCCGTTCATTAATTTATAGACTTCTATCATATCTCCCCTCAACCGTCTCTTTTCCAGGTTAAAGAGCCCTAACCTTTTTAGCCTTTCTTCATAGGAGTATCCTTCCATCCCCTTTACCATTTTGGTGGCTCTTCTCTGTACCTTTTCTAAAATCGCTATATCCTTTTTAAGATACGGCGACCAGAATTGCACACAATATTCAAGGTGCGGTCTCACCATGGAACGATATAGAGGCATTATAATATCTTTTGTTTTATTTTCCATTCCTTTCCTTATCATACCTAGCATTCTATTTGCTCTCTTGGCCGCCTCTGCACACTGGGCCGAGGGTTTTAACATGGTATCCACAATGACGCCTAAATCTTTTTCCTGGGTGGTGGTTCCTAATGTGGAACCTTGCATCGTGTAACCATAGTTTGGGTTGTTCTTCCCTAGGTGCATAACCTTGCACTTGTCCACATTAAATTTCGTCTGCCATTTTGATGCCCAGTCTTCCAATTTATCAAGATCCTCTTGCAATTTTTCACAATCCTCTTGGGTTTTAACAACTTTAAATAGTTTTGTGTCATCTGCAAATTTGATAACCTCACTCATTATTCCACTTTCCAGGTCATTTATGAATATGTCAAAAAGCAGCGGACCCAGCACAGATCCCTGGGGTACACCACTATTCACCTTTCTCCATTGGGAAAATTGGCCATTTAGCCCTACCCTCTGCTTTCTATCTTTTAACCAGTTCCTGATCCACAATAGTACACTGCCTCCTATCCCATAACTCTTTAGTTTTGCCAAAAGTCTCTGATGAGGGATCTTGTCAAAGGCTTTCTGAAAGTCCAGATACACAATATCAACCGACTCACCTTTGTCCACCTGTTTATTCACTCCTTCAAAAAAACATAACAGATTAGTAAGACAAGATCTTCCTTGTCTAAAGCCATGTTGGCTGTCTCCCATTAGGTTGTGACTATCTACATGCTGAGTAATTTTATTCCTTATGATGGTTTCTACCATTTTTCCCGGTACTGACGTCAGGCTCACCGGTCTGTAGTTTCCCGGATCACCCCTGGAACCATTTTTAAAAATTGGTGTTACATTGGCGATCCTCCAATCTTCAGGTATTAGAGATGATTTTAATGATAGTTCACAGATTACTGATAGCAGTTCTGCAATCTCATATTTCAGTTCTTTCAACACCCTTGGATGTATACCATCCGGCCCAGGTGATTTCCTACTCTTCAGTTTATCTAATAGTTGTAATACATCTTCCCGATGTATCGATATTTCCTTCAATTCTTCTACACCTTTAAATACCACTTCAGTCATGGGTAACATCCCTACATCTTCCTCAGTAAAGACCGAAGCAAAGAATTTATTCAGTCTCTCCGCTATCGCCTTGTCGCCTCTTAGTGCTCCTTTAACCCCTTTATCATCTAATGGACCAACTGACTCTCTCACAGGGTTTTTGCTACAAATGTACTTGAAAAGGTCTTTATTTCGCGTTTTTGCTTCCGCAGCAAGCTTCTTCTCAAATTCTCTCTTTGCCTGCCTTATCAATGCCTTGCATTTGACTTGCCAGTGCTTGTGCTGTTTCCAGGTTTCGTCGTTTGGCTCTTTTTTCCATTTCCTGAAAAATGCTTTTTTGGCAACAACAGCCTCTCTGACCTCACCTTTATACCATGCTGGCAGTTTTTTGGACTTCCTTCCACTTTTCTTAAAGCGTGGAATACAGCTGGTCTGGGCTTCCAAGATAGTATTTTTCAACAACACCCAAGCTTGATGTACTTCTTTAACCTTCGCAACTGCTCCTTTTAGTTTTTTCTTAACTGTTTTCCTCATTTTATCATAGTCTCCCTTTCGAAAGTTAAAAGGTAGTACTGTGGATTTCCTTACTATCCCTCCTCCACTAATTAAATCAAAGGCGATCATGCTATGATCACTATTGCCAAGTGACCCCAACACCCTTATCTCTCGCACTAGATCTGGTGTTCCACTAAAGACTAGGTCTAATATGGCTTCCCCTCTGGTCGGTTCATGAACCAGCTGCTCCAAGAAGCAGTCATTTATTTCATCTAGGAACTTTATCTCCCTAGCATGTCCTGACGTGACACTGACCCAGTCGATACCGGGGTAATTGAAATCACCCATTATTATTACTGCGCTGTAACTTTTGTTAGCTTCCTTGATTTCTTTGAGCATTTCATCATCCATTTGGTCATTCTGGCCAGGTGCTCGATAGTACACCCCCACTGCCATCGCCTTCCCCCTTTTATATGGAATTTCAATCCATATAGATTCTACAGCAGATTTTGTTTCCTGCAAAACTTTAATCCTTTCTGAGCCAATGCCCTCTCTAACATAGAGCGCAACCCCTCCACCAATTTGATCAGCTCTATTATTACGATATAGTTTGTACCCAGGTATCACAGTGTCCAACTGGTTGTCCTCCTTCCACCATGTCTCTGATATTCCAATCATATCTAACCTTTCATTTAGTCTAACTCTCCCATCTTATTCTTTAGACTTCTAGCATTTGCATACAAGCATTTTAGAGAATGTATTTTATTCATGTTAATTTGGCTATTGTTAGATATGGGTAAATTGGGATCTTTAAGCTCTGTCTGCTCCATACTTGAGGGCATTTGGGCTACTTTACTCTTTTGTGGAACCTCTCTGCTTTTGGTAGTATCCTTCAAGGATACATTCTTCCGAACCATCCGCTCTTGGGCGACTGTCGGCTTTCCCCTAATATCTAGTTTAAAAGCTGCTCTATCTCCTTTTTAAAGGTTAATGCCAGCAGCCTGGTTCCATCCTGGTTAAGGTGAAACCCATCCTTTCGGAAGAGCCCCTCCTTTCCCCAGAATGTTCCCCAGTTCCTAACAAATCCAAAACCCTCATCTCTGCACCATTGTCTCATCCACGCATTGAGACTCCGGAGCTCTGCCTGCCTTTTGAGTCCTGCGCGTGGAACAGGAAGCATTTCGGAGAATGCTACCCTGGAAGTTCTGGATTTCAACTTCCTACCTAAAAACCTAAATTTTGCCTCCAGAACCTCCCTACCACATTTTCCTATGTCATTGGTACCGACATGTACCAAGACAGCAGACTCCTCCCCAGCACTATCTAAGACCTTATCTATGTGGCGTGTGAGGTCCGCTACCTTCGCACCAGGCAGGCATGTTACCAGGCGATCCTCACGTCCACCAGCCACCCAGCTATCTACATGCCTAATGATCGAATCACCAACTATAACAGCTGTCCTAACCCTTCCCTCATGGGCACATGGCCCTGGAGAAACTTCCTCGGTGCGAGAGGGTTTTACATCACCTGGAGGACAGGTCCTAGTTACAGGATCACTTCCTGCCACACTATGATGATGCTTTCCTGTCACGTGACCTCTCTCCTCTATGGCAACAGGAGTGCTGCCAGACTGGAGGTGGGACTTCAGGACTATATCCCTGTAGGTCTCGTCTATGTACCTCTCTGTCTGTCTTATGTTTTCCAAGTCTGCTACATTAGCCTCTAGAGAACGGACTTGTTCCCTGAGAGAAAAGAGCTCCTTGCACCTAGTGCACACGTAAGACCTCTCACAAACTGGGAGAAAATCATACATGTGACACTCAATGCAAAAGACTGGAAAGCCCCCGTCCCGCTGCTGGACTGCTGTCTGCATCTTAGTTTTAAGTTTGTGTCTAGATCTTTAAGTTCTTACTTACTAGGGGTTGCTATGGGTATTTATACCAATAAAACTGTACCTAATACGTTTAATATACCTTGTTCACCTGAAGCTTAATTAATCTCAGGTCCTTAGCGTATGACTGATTTGGGTAATGAGCTTCACCTGAAAGCACCTCCTGTCTTTTAAGATGTGTAAGTACCTATAAAGCTATGATTATCCCAGGGGAGGGTGGGAAATAACACTTATTAAAAAGGGCTGCTACACAGTACCCTGTCTTGTGCTGCTGAGGTAAGCATTTGTTGGCTCCAAGGGGAAGTTGCTCCTAAAGAGGAGGGCTCTTCCTCAGAGGGGGCTAAATTGGAGTCGGCAGCGGCGTATTTAGCCTTTTATGAACTATTGAGAATCGCGGCGAAGACAATAGCATTGGTTATTGCGGTGAGACGATTTCTCTGGCTGAGAAATTGGGCTGTGGACACGTCCTCGAAGGCTTGCCATAATATGCTCCCTTATAAGGGCAAGCTGCTTTTTATTTTATTTATTTACATTTTCTTATATACCGCGCTATTCTGCATCAGTGCGGTTTACATTGAATAAACTGAAATTACATTGAACAGGGTATTATAACTTGGAGATAAATATTTTACAGGGAACATGGGCTATGGAGGGTTAAGTGGCTTGCCCAAGACCACAAGGAGTACCTGTGGGATTAGAAACCCCAGTCCTTCCGGCCCAAGGTTGCTGTCCTCTAGTGGGGTTTGAACCCCCGGCCTTCCGGCCTGAAGTATCTTGCCCCAACCACTAGGCTACTCCTCCACTCCACACTTTTTGGGGAGGCTTTGGAAAAGATTGTTAAGGATTTTGGAGATTCTAAGGGCGGCAGGCTTCCTGAGGACCATCCAAAGGGACCGAGGCCAGGAGGACTAAAGAGAGATCAAAGGAGAGATTTTCGCAGATTTCGGGTGGCATGGTATGCTCCTTATCAGAGAGGGCGCTTTGTGGCCAGAGGGCAGTCTTTTCGGGGAGCCCGTCGATTTGGCAGGGGTTATCTTTCTCCCCAGCAAAGTCAGCCCAAAAAGCCGCAATGAAATCGTGAAGGTCCAGGCGGAGGTTCCGGTCGGGGGATGTTTGCAGGAGTTCTATTCCGCCTGGGCCGCCATCACAACGGACCAGTGGGTGCTGGAGGTCATCTGCGAGGGGTATGCATTGGAGTTCGACTGGCCGCTGGCAGATTCTTTTGTGGTGTCCCCGTGCAAAGCGCGAGTAAAGTTGGAAGCTGTGCAGAGCACGTTTCAAAGGTTGCTGCTTCTTCAAGTGGTAATTCCGGTACCTCGAGACCAGTACGGATTAGGTTGATACTCAATTTACTTCGTAGTTCCCAAGAAGGAGGGATCATTTTGGCCCATTCTCGATCTCAAACATGTGAACCGCTGTTTGAGGGTGCTGCATTTCAGGATGGAAATGCTGAGATTGGTAATTTTGGGGGGTGAAGCCGGGCGAGGTGCTTTCGTCCATAGATCTTACAGAGGCTTACTTGCACATTCCGATCAGACCGGATCATCACAAGTTCATGCGATTTGCCGTACCTATGGGACACTTTCAGTTCCAGGCACTGCCTTTTGGGCTGGCAACAGCGCCACGCACCTTTACAAAGGTAATGGTGGTGGTGATGGTGGTAGCAGCGTTACGACAGGAAGGCATTCGAGTGCATCCTTATCTGGACGACTGGTTGATTCGAGCGGACTCCGAAGCGGAATTGGTCGTGGTAACTGGGCGAGTAGTACAGTTTCTAGAAGGGCTTGGTTGGGTGGTCAACCGGGCCAAGAGTCAACTTCAACCAGTACAGCATCTGGTATATCTAGGAGCTTTGTTCGACACGGTCGCCAGGTCGGTGTTTCTGCCTGAGGACAGGGTGCAAAAGATTCTGCGGCAAGTGAGGAGATTTGTGCGCGTGAAGGCTCCAATGGCGTGGAGGTACATGCAGCTATTGGGATCCATGGCGGCAGCTTTGGATCTCATGCCATGGGCCAGGGCCCATATGCGGCCGCTCCAGAGAGCGCTTCTGTCTCGGTGGTCTCCGCAAGAGCATCTCTTGTCCCAAAAGCTGGTGTTTCCGGAGGAAGTGCGTGCAAGTCTGGACTGGTGGCTAGATCCCAGTCATCTTCTAGCAGGCATGCCTTTAGAGCAGCTGGAATGGGTGTTGGTCACCACGGATGCCAGTCTCTCGGGCTGGGGGGCGCATTGTCTAGCGCAGGTGACGCAGGGCTGCTGGACCTCGGAAGAGGCGGGGTGGTCGATCAACCGTTTGGAAATGAGGGCAGTGCGCCTCGCACTTTTAGAATTCGAGAGCCTTGTAGAGGGCAAGGCAGTTCGTGTTTTTTCCGACAATGCTGTGACGGTTTCCTATTTCAACCGGCAGGGAGGTACAGGCAGCAGTTTCTTGCTGGAAGAGAGTCAGCTGTTGATACGGTGGACGGAAATCCATCTGATAGCATTGTCGGTGACGCATGTGGCAGGAAAGGCCGATTATCTCAGTCGGAATGCCCTGGATCCAGGAGAGTGGGAACTGAATGCGGCGGTCTTTCACGACATTACAGTGCGGTGGAGATAGCCAGTCATGGATCTAATGGCCACTCTAAACAATACCAAGGCGCCGAGATTCTTCAGCAGGCACAGAGTGCACATGTTGGAAGGACTTAATGCGCTGGTGCAGCCATGGCCGACGAACGAACTACTGTATGTCTTTCTGCCATGGCCGATGATAGTTTGGGTCGTGCGGAGGATAGGAGTCCACGAGGGATAGGTGATTCTCATTGTGCCCGACTGGCCCAGGAGGCCTTGGTATGCAGATCTGACACGTATTCTGGTGGATTGGCCATGGAAGCTACCCGATCGGATCAACATGTTGAGCCAGGGACCAATATTGATGCTACAGGTGGATTGATTCTCACTTACGGCCTGGCTCTTGAGAGAGAGTGATTGCAACACCGGGGGTACTCAGCGACAGTAATAGCTACTATGTTAAAGTCCAAAAAGCGTTCTACGTCCTTGGCTTATATTCGGGTTTGGCACATTTTTGAGAATTGGTCGCTGAAAAGGGCATTAAGCTGTTTGCCTCGGGGTTGCCGGATATTTTGCTGTTTCTACAGGGAGGGCTGGATAAAGGCCTAGCACTTAGCTCTCTTAATTGGAAGCCCTGGCTTGTTTTAGAGGCCGAGTACAGGGTAGCGTGTTGGCAACTCATCTGGACATTCTGCGTTTCTTCAGGGCAGTGAAGAATGTTAGACCGCCGTTTCGGCAGGTTGTGCCTCCATGGGATTTGAACTTTGTGCAGGAGACGCTGACAGAGCCACCCTTTGAGCCTATGGCGGCAGTGTCTTTAAGGAATGTGGCTTGGAAGACTGTGTTCCTGGTGGCATTGTGTTCGGCAAGACGGATTTCGGATCTTCAGGCACTCTCTTGTAGAGCACCCTTTCTTCAATTTTCGGCAGAAAAGGTGGTGTTACGACTAGTACTGTCTTTTCTTCCGAAGGTGGTTTCTGCCTTTCATTTGAATCGGGCAATTTCGCTTCCAGCCTTTCCAAAGCTGGGAAGAGAGGAGAAAGATCGAGCTCTGTGAAGGCTAGATCTTGGAAGGGTGCTCCATCGCTACCTGAAGAGGACGGAGGCTTTTTGTAAGTTGGACCGTTTGTTTGTGATTTTTTCGGGTCCTCGAAAGAGGGAAGCAGCTTCCAAGGCCTCCATTGCTCGATGGGTAAAACAGGCTATTGGGGCAGCATATGACGCACGTGAAAAAGTGTCTCCGAGGGGGCTCAGAGCTCATTCTACTCAGGGACAAGCGACGTCTTGGGCAGAGTTCGCCTTGGTTCCTCCTGTGGAGATTTGCAGAGCGGTGACCTGGTCGTCTCTTCACACCTTTGCAAAACATTATAGATTGGATGTCCAGGCTATGGGGGACGCAAATGTTGGGGCTTCAGCCATTCTAGCTGGGCTGGGGGGGTCCCTCCCGGATATAGGTACTGCTCTGGTACAACCCTATCATTCCTGGACTGGCCTGGAGAGACGAATAGGAAGGAGAAATTAGACTTTACCTGCTAATTGTCTTTCCTTGAGTTCTCTCCAGGCCAGTCCAGGGCCCTCCCAGTTCATTTGCATATTAAGTGGTTCTGGCAGGGTGGTTTCGGCCATTCGTTCAGCGGATTGTCATTGTGGATGAACAGGGCAAGTTTAGCTGAAAATGTAGAGTGGCAGATGAACGGTCAGACTTTTCAAGGTTTTGGAGGGAGGCTCTGCTCTCTGTTTTTCTCTTCCTAGAAGTGGAAGGAGCTGGAGGGCTTGGATGTTTTGGAAAAAAAATAATAATAAAAAAGTTTTTTTAAATAGATAAGAGATGGAGAGAGGAAAGAGCAGCTATACTAGCTGAGAATTCCTTAGTGTGAAAAGTTCGTTGTTTTGATAATTAGTTCTAGTGTTGTTCATGGAATACAGTGGATGTGGAGCTGCTTTGTCAATAGAAGACTGAGTCTCTGGCACCAGGGGGAGCTGGATAGGGTGTCAGCAAGACTCTGTGTATTTCAGTCCTCAGCTGCTGGAGGGGGCTGACAACCCTATCATTCCTGGACTGGTCTGGAGAGATCTCAAGGAAAGACAATTAGCAGGTAAGGTCTAATTTCTCCTTATTGTTGCACCTGAATATTGTGTGCAATTCTGGTCACCTTATCTTAAAAAGGATATCACAGAACTGGAAAAGGTACAGAGAAGAGTGACCAAAATGGTAAAGGGAATGGAAGGATATCCCATGAGGAAAGGCTTAAAAGGTTAGGTCTCTTCAGCTTGGAAAAGACAGCTGAGGGGAGATACGATAGAAGTCTATAAAATAACGAATAGAGTGGAACGGGTAAGCGTAGAGCAGTTGTTTACTCCTTCAAAAAGTAGAAAGACTAGGGGGCATGCAATGGAGCTACAGTGTGTCACATTTAAAACTAATTGGAGAAAATGTTTTTTCTCCCAGCGCTAAATCAAACTCTGGAATTCATTACCAGAGGATGTAGTAAAAGCTGTTAGTGTAGCTGGGTTCAGAACAGATTTGGACAAGTTCCTGGAGGAAAAGTCCATAAACCATTTTTGAAGAGGATCGGAGAAATCCACTGCTTAACCCCTGGGACAAGCAGCATGAAATGTGTATATCTTTGGGTACCCGGCAGGTACTTGAGAGCTGGAATGGCCACTGTTGGAAACAGGATATTGGGCTTGATGGACTCTTCATCTGACCCAGTATCTTATGTTCTTATTGCTCCCCTGTCTAGTCCATCTATCCCTTTCTCACTGACTTTGACTCTTGGTTTTCCTTTTTGCTGGACCCACTTCCCCTTCCCTCATTCTTGGGGATTTTAACATTCATGTTGATGAGCCCTCTGACTCTGATGCCCTAATGTTCTTTGCCTTTTCCTCCTCATTCAGCCTCCAGATGTGTTCTATTGCTCCTACTTCCCAGCATAGCCACTGTCTAAACCTTGTCTTTTTCTCCAGCAGCTCACCCTGAAACCTCTCCATCTCAGCTCTTACCCTATCCAACTATCATCTGCTAATTTCTACTCTTACAGTAACCACCTCCTGCCATCACCTTATCCTTCAGGCTATTGACTCCTCTAATCTTTCCATTCCTGTCTCATCTCCTTTCTTTTCTGCTATGTCATCTGAGTCTGCTGGTGAGGCAGTTTCTTCCTATGACACTATATTCTCCTCTGCTCTTGATGCATTCGCTACTCCTATTTCATGCCCTTTGAGGTGTACTGTACAGCTTTGGCTGACCTCTAAAATGCCCTACCTATTTTCCTATGCCTGCTCTGAAGAGCGCCTTTGACTTAAATCCTATACTCATGGTGACTTTCTATATTTCAAATTTATGCTAACCTCTTTCCAGTCTGCCATAGCACTCACCAAGCAAGAGTACTATTCCCATCTCACAAACTCTCTTGCCTCTGACTCTAGCTGTCTCTTTGCAACTTTCAACTCTCTCTCAAAGTGCCTCTGCCCTGACTCATCTTTCCCATTCAGACCAGACTTTGGCTGATTACTTCCATGAGGTTCACAAGATTAGTCATGAGTTCTCCACAAAACCACCACCCTCTTCACCTTAAAATCCTTCCTTCAGCCTCTGTCACCCTTATTTATTTATTTATATTCTCTTATATACTGCGCTATTCTGCATCTGTGTGGTTTACATTGAACAAACTGAAATTACATTGAACGGGGCATTATAACTTGGAGATAACTATTTTACAGGGAACATGGGCTAAGGAGGGTTAAGTGGCTTGCCCAAGACCACAAGGAGCACCTGTGGGACTAGAAATTCCAGTCCTTCTGGCCCAAGCTTGCTGTCCTCTAGTGGGATTTTAACCCCCGACCTTCCAGCCTGAAGTACCTTGCCCCAACCACTAGGCCACTCCTCCACTCCTTTTCCTTTTCCTTTTCTAAAATCACTGAGAAGAAAACTGCATGTCTTTTCTCCTCCATATTCACTGCCAGCCCCTCTGATCCCATTCCTACCTACTACTAATCTCTGACTATCCCACTGTCATCCCTTTCCTCTGTCATATCCTCAATCTATCACTTTCCACTGTTCCCGCAGCCTTCAAGCATGCTGTGGTCACACCTGTCCTCAAAAACCCTTCACTAAATACTTCCTGTCCTTCCAGTTATTGGTTCATCTCCCTCCTCCACTTTGCATCCAAACTACTCAAATGTGCAGTTCACTGCTGTTGTCTTTTTTTCCCCACTTAATTTTTATTAAACCAAACCAAAAAGGCACTTAAACATCATACAGCCCAAGTTATCTAATACATAAAACCATCCTGTCACCAACGATTTCCTCCAAACCAACCCAGTTACTTCCCTACTCCTCTTCCCTCCCCACCACAGGAAAGTAGCACAGAGACCCCATAAAACAGCAAGCAAGTACATCAGAGAGCTTGGCGATCTGCACCACTCATAACCTCTCGCATCCTACTACTACTCAGCATTTATATAGCGCTACCAGTCATACGCAGTGCTGTACAGTACAGACATGTAAGAGACAGTCCCTGCATCCAGCCCACTCCCACTCAACAACCATGAAATACTACTCCCTGCTAGAGCCCCCCTCTCCTGGACCCCCTCCGATTACCTCCCTCCGCCTCCTACCATCTCTCAAAGGGGCTCCCACAGTTCCCGAAACCCAAGTAACCGCATACTGCTGCTGTCTTGACTTTTTAAATTCTCAAGCCATTCTGGATCCACTGCAATTGGGCTTTCGTCCTCTACATTCTACAGAAATGGCCCTTGCCAAAGTCTCTACTAAGGGCCTTTACTTGTCCTCATCCTTCTTGACCTAATCTGTTCCTTTTGACATTGTTGATCACCACCTTCTCCTTCATACTCTGTTCTCGATTGCATTTAGGGGCTCTTTTCTGTTCTGCTTTTCTTCTCTTTCATTGCACTTTTAGAGTATGTTTTGGCAGCTCTTCCTCCAATCCTATCCCCCTTTCAGTCAGTGTACCTCAGGGCTCTGTCTTGGGACCCCTTCTTTTCTCTCTATATATCCCTTGGTGCCACTGTTTTCAGTACTAACTTTATGCTGATGAATTCTCAAATTTACCTCTCTGCATCTGAAATCTCTTCAGGAATCAAGGCCTGTACTCAGCCTGCTTGTCTGATGTTGCTGCCTGGATGTTTTGCTGCCTTCTGAAACCGAACATGGCCAAGACAGAGATTCTTATCATTCTTCCTAAACCCACGCCCCCCCCCCCCCTTTCTTCTTTTCTCTCTCTTGGTGGATAACACCATCATACCATCATCCTCCCTGTTTCCTCAGCTCGCAACCTTGGGGTCATCTTTGACTCTTCTCTCTCTTTCTCTGCATATATTATTATTATTATTATTATTATTAATAAAGACTTATAAAGCGCCGCAACATATGAAGTGCTGTACAAACATAGAAGAGAGACAGTCCCTGCTCATCAGAGCTCACAATCTAATAAGACAGAAAACAAAATAAGTTACATAATACAAATAACAAAAATTTACAGGACAAAGTAAGCAAATGTTGATAGAGAGATCAAGATAGGGTAAGACAGGAACGGAAAGCAATAGTTAAGAGGTGGGATTTTAGTCTGGACCTGAAAATGGCCAGGGAGGACACCTGGTGCACAGAGATAGGAAGACTATTCCAAGCAAAGGGTGCTGCCAGTTGGAAGGAGCTGTCTTACTACAACAAAGGCTAACACCTTGTAATGAAGACGTGCAGTTTATTTACAAACAAAGCAAGGATACTTATTCAGAAAGGCAAGTAATTCTCTTAGTTACACATGAGTAGTTAGAAAAGATAACTAGAAAGCAATTATTTACAGGAGAGAATAATACATCACCGATAGAGTTATGAGATAGTGCAGCTATTTACAGGAGAATAATACTTCACCAAACTGTCGCAGCCCTTTAAAACATCAGCTGGGAGAGAGCACAGCGAAGGCTGGAGAAAAGTCTGGGATTCTTCATGCATTGGCATGCGCCTGGCCAAGCAGATCTACTCTCTCTCTGTTCTGGGTTTTCTCACTCTCTATATAGGCTGTAAGTGTGTTGCAGCTGACCATCACATGATTCCTCACATGGGCTTATTCCTACAGCCATTCTCCACCCCATACACCCATACCCCATACACCCCCTGCTTGACCAGTCCCTCTCCAGCCTTTGTTTGCTCCCAGCCTTTGGTTTCCGGGCAGGCGTCTGACAATGCTCACCCCCCATGGTTTTAGAAGTTCAGAACTCCACAATTACAATTAAGTAAATAATTCTCATCAATTGATCTACATCTGCTAAGAGAATTGTTCAAAGGCTAAGAGAAGAATTCTGTCTCCCTCACCCTAGAACATTTGCATTTGTTAGGAGAAGAACCAGATAGGAAGAATTCTGTCTCCCTCTCTGGTCTTCCAGTATTCCTCAGGCTAGATGTGTAGGCAGATCCTTTTGAGGTGAGAGACCTAAGAGGGCACAAGGCATTGGTGGTTGGGCCTCATGGCGATACTTCTTCAGGTTCTTCTTGGCCTGCAAGGTATTTGTGGCTGGGCCTCATGGCGATACTTCCTCGGGTTCTTCTTGGCCTACTCTCCCCTGCCTATTCATGTCTCTTCAGAGGCATAAATATACAAGGTTCATGTTCTTCAGGCCTTGTGGGTCCTCGAGGAGTCTTAGAGCAGTCAGAATTCTGGTAGCCCAGATCATCACACTGGAAGCAGCACATTTATTGCCTTTTCCTAGGCTGTGGCCTCACCTTTCTGCCTCTCTCTCTCATTCTTTTTCTCAAACCTCTCCTGGATCATTGCTGACAAGCAAGATTTGGTTTTGTCCAATCAACTCAAGTTAATGTTATTGTTTTATTTGTAAATAATTTTACAAATATTCTCATATTTTCTGGGACCTCAGTTCCATCTTTCCACTAAATGTACTCTATATAATTTCAGATCAGCCTCTTTCCAAAATTTTAGCAAAAAATATTTACCCATCTTATAATTGCTGAGTGTGTACTGGACCTCTGCATAATGTACTACTACAACAAGTATATTTGGTAACCTAAAGTGCAAGTGTATAAACTAAAGAAAATTCATATCTCACGGTGCTACAATATACTGTACTCCTGAAACTGAAATTTAAAAAAAACTTTCAAAACAAAGTACACTTTTTCTCTGGACACCAACATGTAAAATTCAAATACAGAAAAACAGGTGAATTTATCCTAAAATCCAATATTGTGTGGTGTTCCTGTCCTGTTCATCAGTCATCAGTACAGAGCTTAACAATGCAAAATAATTACCTTGAATCTTACAGTTCAGGAAACAGGCATTTTCAAATGACATGAAACTGATACTTTTTCATGAAAAGGTTGGTGGATATCTGGAATGCAAACACTCCCCTTTTTTTAAATATTTTTAACCAAAATGTACTTTTCACATTTAAATTAAAACCTTATACATAATACCTGAGACTGGTATCAAACTGATCTGAAAACAATGAAGTTATTTTAAAATAAATTACTCAGGGTTACAGCCAACCTTGATGTTATCTTCAACACAAATAGCAAAGTAAACAGTAAGTCTCTTTTCTGTCCTTCAAGATAATTGCAAATTACTGTCTAAATATTTTTGTTCCTTAAAAAAACCTATCTTTACAGCTCTTTGCGTTTCTGTAAAATATGAACAATAATTATGCCCTCTATGCGGTGCTTCCCACAATATATAAAATCCTCTTAACTTTTAAGTTTGTTTGATAGCATACACAGTCAAAGACAAAGAATAGATGCATAACATACAAAAGATAAAGCTTAACCAGGATTACCTTCTTATTCACTCAGGATTTAAATCATTTTCAAGTTGCAGTCTGGTAACTACTGGCTCAGGATGCCCCATTGTCCTGTCAGGGCTCTTAACCTCTACTTTGAAGGTCAAAGGAAAACAAAAACAGTTTCTTTAGTTTCATGCCTTGTTTGTTTGATCTAGTCACTTCAGCATCAAGGGACCATAAAATCTACTGGAGTAGCCAGTAATGAAAGAAAAACAGTATCTACTGCAGACTAAAACATTTAAACACAAGACAAATCAAAGCTTACAAGTGCTTTATGCCTAACAGCCTATCTGATCAGAATAAGGTGTTTCTCTTAAGAAATTTCACTAAACCCCTCCCCCCTGGGTAGTTCTGAAAAGCAACATGCTTTAACAACAGCTTGGGAAAACCAGGGACCTTAAAAAAACAAGTAAAAAGTCTTCACTTCTTCATAATCTTATAAGGATTTTCCATAACAATTAATACTAGCTCTACAGGATAGGCATTTTGTTCAAAGCACTGAATTAAACATCTTTGCATCCCAAGATTACATATTTTCTTAAACAGCTTTTTTTAATTTTTTAGATCTCTTTTCCTCGGCTGCAGATCCAGCTGCAGTCATTTCCCTTATCAATTTGAAATTGAATTTGTAAAGTCATAATAACATGACAAAACTGATCTTATATCAGTGGGTCAGAACTAATCAAACAGAATTTCTTAGCATCACCATGATCTATCATTAATCTCTTGTTGATTAAAATCCTCCACAGTATCTTCTAGATTAACTCCTCCAGGATTTTGGGGAGTACTCTGCACTTTCCTCGTATAAATTGGTTAGCAATAGACATGTGCATTTTCTTTTTCTTTCTTTTTCCCCGTTTCTTACGGTATTTATACTGAGCCACCCTCTCAGCAACTTGCTGATAAATGTCTATTTTATCTGTCAACAAACGGGTTTGGCATTGTAACATTGTAATAGCAATCAAATCTAATTTGCTAGAATTTGTCTGATGCATCTTACAATATGCAGGCAACAAAAGCCATCTCCTTCTCCCTAATGTACTCAATTTTGTCCCTTTTTCAACAGGTGTCTTTTGCAAGCATGTAAAAACATTCACAGGTTCAGCATAATCCCAATTCTCACTTAGTCTTGACCCGCAGGACCATTCTCTAGCTAGCATTTCATAAGATGCCTGATCCCAGCCGGGAATATTTACAATATTCACATCTTTACCCCCCTTTACAGTATTTACACTATTTGCATTCTTTCCTCTTCTTTTCAACATTGTCCAAGCCTTTTTCATACCCCACTCCTGGTACCAAAATGTCTTACTACAACAAAGGCTAACACCTTGTAATGAAGACGTGCAGTTTATTTACAAACAAAGCAAGGATACTTATTCAGAAAGGCAAGTAATTCTCTTAGTTACACATGAGTAGTTAGAAAAGATAACTAGAAAGCAATTATTTACAGGAGAGAATAATACATCACCGATAGAGTTATGAGATAGTGCAGCTATTTACAGGAGAATAATACTTCACCAAACTGTTGCAGCCCTTTAAAACATCAGCTGGGAGAGAGCACAGTGAAGGCTGGAGAAAAGTCTGGGATTCTTCATGCATTGGCATGCGCCTGGCCAAGCAGATTACTCTCTCTCTGTTCTAGGTTTTCTCACTCTCTATATAGGCTGTAAGTGTGTTGCTGCTGACCATCACATGATTCCTCACATGAGCTTATTCCTACAGCCATTCTCCACCCCATACACCCCCTGCTTGACCAGTCCCTCTCCAGCCTTTGTTTGCTCCCAGCCTTTGGTTTCCGGGCAGGCGTCTGACAATGCTCACCCCCCATGGTTTTAGAAGTTCAGAACTCCACAATTACAATTAGGTAAATAATTCTCATCAGTTGATCTACATCTGCTAAGAGAATTGTTCAAAGGCCAAGAGAATAATTCTGTCTCCCTCACCCTAGGACATTTGCATTTGTTAGGAGAAGAACCAGATAAGAAGAATTCTGTCTCCCTCTCTGGTCTTCCAGTATTCCTCAGGCTAGATGTGTAGGCAGTTTCTCATCAGACTGCAAATACAGCTTTGATCTCTGGGCTAGCAAGCTGGCTCAGCATGATTTCTCACATGCAGAATGGCTCAAAAGTTGAATTTCCTTGCAAAGTTCAATATTCCTTGCTGATCCAAATAAATCTTTAATTAGTAATACAGGAGCGAAGTCTGGAATTGGCAGTACGAGTAAAGGGCACAGATAAACGAAGACTGTTAGAAGAGCGAAGCAACTGAGAGGGGATGTAAGGAGAGATGAGAGATGAAAAGTACTGGGGGGCAGAAGAGTGAATACATTTATAGGTCAGGAGGAGAAGTTTAAATTGGATACGGAGACGGATGGGAAACCAATGAAGCGACATGAGGAGAGGAGTGATGTGGGAAAAACGAGACTGGCGGAAAATGAGTCGAGCAGCGGAGTGTTGAATTGACTGAAGAGGAAAGAGGTGGCTTGCAGATGACTAAAACTTGTCATTTCTTTTTCTATAAGAGCTGCAAAATTCATCTCTTCCTTGCTGAGCACAATACCATAAGAACATAAAGCATATCATACTGGGTCAGACCAAGGGTCCATCAAGCTCAGTATCCTGTTTCCAACAGCGGCCAATCCAGGTCACAAGTATTATTATTATTAAGCATTTATAAAGCGCTGCAAACATATGAAGCACTGTAGACACAAATAAAAGAGACAGTCCCTGCTCATCAGAGCTCACAATCTAGTCAAGACAAAAAAATTACAGAATACAAATTACAGATCAACAGGACAAAATATACATCTAATGTTAGAGAGTGCAAACACAGCATATATAAAATAGTCATATCACAACCCAAGAGTCAAGAATGAAAAGCAATAGTGAAGAGGTGGGATTTCAACCTGGACTTGAAGATGGCCAGGGAGGATGCCTGGCGCACAGAGACAGGAAGGCTGTTCCAGGCGAAGGGTGCAGCAAGGTGAAAGGAGCGAAGTCTAGAATTAGCAATACGAGTGAAAGGCATAGATAAACAAAGACTATTAGAAGAGCGAAGTAACCGAGAGGGAGTGTAAAGAGAGATAAGAGACGAAAGGTACTGGGGGCAGAAGAGTGAATACATTTTGTCACCCAGCGAAGGTCCCCAGAGGCAAAGGCATGGGTATTTCACTGGGGCTTATCTTAAACCAGCAAGGGGAGTGGTGTAGAGGGCCCTGCACTGCCCTCTGGGTGTTGTAGTCCCACAGGCTAGTAAAGAAGTGAGTTGCAGTTGGGTGGTAAGGCTTTATACAGGACTTTTATTCCCCTTCCGGGTGGATTTTATATCAATGGAAACAAAGACAAAAAGACCATACTTCTGGTACAAAAGAAAGGAAACAAACAGGAACCAAAATATTGCTTCTATCTTCAGCTTCTATGAACAGAACAATAGGTAGCTCAAAACAGTCCTTTTTACGAACAGGTAAGTTTCTCTCTTTCACTCCTGTTATTAGAAAGTCTTAACTGCCTCTTCAGCATAAAGAGGTAATATGGTCAGCAATAATGAGTGTACAATCCATGCAATCATCGGAGGGTTGTTCCCCATGAATATCAAGTTGCATTTTCTCACATTCCCCTTCAGACTGTCCTTCTTTCGGATTGTAAAAAGTGCTATTGCCAAACAGTCTCTCCTCACGGCACTGAGACTTCCCCTTCTCCTCAGTAACAGAGTGGAATGGAAGATTACCACATTCTCTATAGTTTCTTCCCTGAGGGCCCCACAAACTCTGACAACTGCAGGGAAAACTTCTGCATTCAGCTTTCCTTATATTAGAATTAAACAGCCTACCTTCTAGCTCCCTTAGACCGGAGTTTTTCGGTACAGCTGAGTTAACAGGGCTTGGCCAGGAAGGAAGGTTCCTACTGCCTTCTCCTTTCAGCTTTTCCTCTAACATGAAAACGTCTTCAGGCCAGAACTCCTTTTCCCTTCTGTGCCTGCAGCTGGGGTGGCTAGCTTCCTCGGCTTTCCTAAGCCTGGCTCCAAGACTGTGTTCTCTGCTACCTTCGTGGTAAACATCACTGAGCTTGTGCTTGTCTGTATGCTGCTCTCTGGAGCAGTCTCTGTGGTTGTCCTTTGTTGCTCTGGAACTGGATCTCTCAGCTCTCCTGGATCCACACCTTGTTCCACCACTCGTCCACTTGGCTCCACCACATCTGGTTCCATCAGCTCTGCCCCTCCTAACTTCAGGTGAGTTAGTATTATGTGCGTGTGTCGTAGTGTCTGCCTGAACTCCGCCCCCTCTCAGCTGCCCTTCATTATCTAATGAATCCTGAGCCTGCTTGCTGCTTGGGCGTGTTGTCCCACCTTGTGACATTGTTTGTATACATTGCCTACAGCAACTCTGGGCCATGTGCTTCTCTGAGCTGTCAGTGTCAGATCCATTCTCTGCAGTTTTACCTATCTCCATAGGTTCTGATAGATCTACACCATGACAATTTATAGGTCTGTAGGAGAAGCTTGAATTGGAACACAGATTCCATGCTATTTATTCCAGGGGTAAGCAGTGGATTTCCCTGGTCCTCTTTAATAATGGTTTATGGACTTTTACTTGGCAACTTCCAACTTGGAACGAACTTCCACCTGAAATTAGATCCATCAAAGGCCTTATGCAGTTCCGTAAGGCAATCAAACACCACATTTTCCTACTTCACTTTGCTCAAGCATCTGCCCCACCTCTACCCACCCACCCACCAATGTCTACAAACTGCATCCTGTCACAAGTATCTTGAGCCCGCTTTAGACTTACTGTATATACAAACCAAATCTAATTATATTTTGTACATATGTTTATAGTTTCTCTGTTACTCCAAGTTTATGCTCCTGTTACAATGTACTGTCCAAGTTTAAACTCCTGTTACAATGTAAGCACAGAACAGTTTTCTGACTGTGCACCCTTGTTGTATGTAAACCGCACTGATAACAAATAGCGCGGTATATAAAAGCTGTTAAATAAATAAAATAAATAAATAAATAAACTTGTCCAAACCTCTTTTAAAGCCAGCTACACTAATTACTACATTCTCCGGTAACAAATTCCAGAGTTTGATTATGCGTTGAGTGACCCAAGACCCTTCCTTATCCTGCTAGACCAATCTAAATGAGTGGGTTATGCTCCCTTGCTAGCAGCAAGTTTGATCAAATTTCAGTGATGTCATCGCACGATATATATGCTGGTATAGCACTGAGAGAAGACGGTTTTGACTGCCTCCTGCAGGTGGCAAGGTGTTTGGACAGATGGAGCAGTGCAGATAGGCTGTCTCTCCTAGACCACAATATGGTGCTGTGGCTTGTGTGACTGACACCTGTAGGCCCAACATTGCTCAGAGCTTAGCTGCGCCCCTGTCTCCTGGAGCCGACAGCCATCTTATGTCCAGGGCTGTTTCCCACAGTTTCTAGTGCTTGGTAAGCAGGAGAGGAGCAAGAGGACCTTACATGATCCCTGAGGAGGGGTGGTAAGTTTGGCCCAGGTCTACTTTTCCTCTTGCTGTACTTGCTCTACATGCCTTTTTCTGTTGATTTGTCTCTCTTGCTGCTTGCCAATAAAGCTCCATATTACATATGGGTGATGTTGGCACCGACAGAGCCCACGTGGAGTATTTCCCGAGCTTTCAAAGAAAGCCTTTGGAATGCCACCACACATGCGTAGTCCCCTTCCCTTCCAAAGGTGCCAGCTTACTCAGTCTCCCTTTTTCTGCGGAGCCCTTCGGACATGTGTCTCGTCCCCAGAAAACGTTTTCTCTGTTTCCAACCGGTTTTTCCCGCCTCTCGAACATCTCTGCTTCAGCCTTGGTCTCGGGGTTTTTTCCTTTTTGCATTTTTTGTGTTTTACTGCGCTTTCACGCTCTTTTTCATCATTGGCCACGTCAAGTGTCTTCAGTCTCGCAGGGGTCCTTTTTCCCCCAATGGCCTCCGGTTTTAAGAAGTGTGATAGATGTTCAAAAAACATGTTGCTCACGGACACCCATGACTGTTGTCTCAGATGTCTAGGAGCTGACCATTATCCAAAATTATGCTCACTCTATAAGAAGATGTCCTCCAAGGCCATCCAGAGTCGTAAGCAGAAGCTGGATGATCTCTTCTGTAAGGCATCCCCGGTATGCCCGGTAGTCTTCCTCTCTTTGGCCCCGCAACCTCTGGAGTCTCCCAAGGCTCCTCCCCAGACCCGGCGGCACTCTGACCAGGGGTCGCCAGAACGTGAACAGAAGAAGAAGAAGGAGGCATGAGGACTCTGTTGGGGGCACTAGACAAATGTGAGAGGTCACACTCCTGGTCTCTCAGCCCCCCTCAGCAAATTCTGGAGTCAGAGAGGGAGTGGCCCAGTAAGGTGCCTCGAACTGATACGGAGGCCTCTTTCGAAGGTGTCCTGTCTCCCAAGGGTCGTCCCGGCGAGGACCCCCTCAACACCCGACCCGGTCACTTCAGCGTCAGTGTCACAGGGCCCCACTATTGAGTGGGAGGCCCGGATGCTGGCCCTGGAGCACAGAATTTCTGTGTTCCTCGCTGCCCAGCAGGCGCTGGTGCCCGGCCCCGCTGGCAGGCATCTCGAGAACGCAGGGACCTCGACGACTCCCCGGGCTGTCGCCAAAAGCCTCGTGAGGATCCTCGGCACGGGTCTTGATCTCCATCCCGGTCCTCGGGCGCGAGATCTTCTTGGACAAGTGCCTCTGGCTCCAGGCAGGTTTTGGCCTCGGAAACGCGGCACAGGTCACGACCCATCTCGAGCCCCCAACCTCGAGTTCTCCACAGACTACTCAGAGTAGGAGTCCGACAGGAAGACCTCCCCCAAGAATCAGTCCCACCGAGACCTCCCCTTGGACCCTTCTTCACCGACCCAGAGGCGGCGGTCACTTCCCGAGGACACCTCCTTTCTGGAATTCGTCCGGGACATGATGCGGGTCCTAGCACTCGCCACCGAGTCAGGAGAGGAGCCAGGCGGAGGAGCTCGATATGAAGTCCCTCCGAAAGAAGCTCTCTTAGTGCCGGTTTCTCCCATTCTGAACTGACTCTTCCTTTGCATGTGGGAGACCCCGGCCTCGGTCCCTATCATGAGTAAGGACCTGGACGCTATGTATAGGGTTCAGTGGGGCCGGAGGTTTCGGAAAGCCCAGCTTCCCCACACCTTGATGGTGGTTGAATCAGCCATGCGGAAGTAAAAGAGCCTGAAGACTCATTCTTCAGTCCCGCTGGGCAGAGAGTCTCATACCCTCGACACCCATGGGCACAAAGATTATCAGGGCTCCATGCTGTCATGCCGCATCCACGTTTACCAGTTATACATTGGGATGTTCCTCCGTGACCTCGCTACAGAGCTCAGAGGCTTTGCGGCGGGCCTTGAAGGAGACCATCTCCAGCGTTTTCAGGCCTTCTCAAAGTCTGTCAGAGAATGCTCGAAGTACTTCTCGTGAGCAGTGTACGACAGCTTCGAGTCTTCTGCCTGGGTGGTGGCGGCTGACATCGGAGCCCGCTGGCAGGCTTGGCTCCAGTCCTCAGACCTGGAGCAGTAGATCCAGGAGAAGCTGCTGGACATCTCTTGCCTCAGGGAGGAACTATTCGGCAAGCCCATGGAGGATAAGGCAGCAGAGATTGAAATGGAGTATGTGACTCATACTCGCCTCTCCCGGAAAACTTCCTCCCTCCCCAGAAAGAAACAGCAGAGCAAAAAGCCTTTCTTCCACCGGAAGGGGCTTCCGTACAGGGGCTACCCATCCTGGCAGTCAGGGCAAGACCATGGCCCACAGCCCTCGTAAGCCGAAGGGTCCCAAGACCCAACCCCCGGTGTCTGCACAGCATCCTCAGGGTTTTGACGCGATCAGCATAGCCTCTCGTCCACTGACAAGACAGTTGTCCATCGGGGGCGCCTGGTCCACTTCTCCCACAGGTGGGAATACATCTCCACCGACACCTGGATCCTCCAGGTCGTTCGGGAGGGCTGTATCCTCCATCTGGACCAAGTCCCTCCTCCATACTTCCCGGGAAGCCAAGTCGGCTTCCCCAGCACCAGGCCCTCCTGAGTCAGGAGCTCGCAGGCCTCCTCGAGGATGGGGCGGAAGAACCAGTACCATAGCACTTCTGAGAACGGGGGTTTTACTCCCGATACTTCCTTGTCCCAAAGCGGACAGGGGGCCTTCGGCCCATCCTCGACCTGCAGAACCTAAACAAGTTCCTGGTGCGGGAGAAGTTCAGGATATTCTCCCTTGGAACATTACTGCCCTATCTCCTTAGACTTAAAGGATACTTACACTCACATCCTCATCCATCCCAAACAAAGCAAGTACCTCCGCGTCATGATTCAGAGAAACCATTACCAGTACAAGGTGCTTCCCTTTGGCCTCGCGTTCGCCCCACGGGTCTTCACGAAGTGCATGGCCGTGGCTGCGGCCCACCTCCGGCTGCATGGCACCTTCGTCTATCCATATCTAGACGACTGGCTCGTAATAGGGGGCACGGCCTCCAAAGCCTGGCAGGCCACGGACTGCATCATTCACCTTCTGAAGCATCTGGGGTCCCACCTCACTTCAGTTCAGTCCCTGGAGTTCATCGGGGCTTGCTTGGACACCCTATGGGCCATGGCTTTCCTTTCTCAGGACAGGGCAGACCTCGTGTCCCTGGCTTCTGAAGTGCGGTACTACGATGCTTCGTCTTCTCGGCCACATGGCCTCCACGGTCCATGTTGTGCCCAGTGCCCATCTCAACATGCGGGCGGCACAGTGGTGCCTCCGAGCACAATGGGTACAGTCGACTGGCTGCCTCCGAGACCCCAGCTCGGTCTCTCACTTGGTGGCAGGAGTCTTGGAACCTGCTTCGAGTTATGCCTTTCCAAGCTCCGGCACATTGGGTGGTCTTGACTTCGCACACCTCCTTGGCGGGCTGGGGAGCCCGCTTCAAGGGGCGGTGCACTCAAGGAGGAGTCCCAGCAGCAGATCAACCTGCTGGAGCTCCGGGCCATCCTCCTTGCACTCAAGGTTTTCAGGAACCACCTGCAACACCGAGCAATGCTGGTCCAGACGGACAACCAGGTCATAATGTTCTATGTGAACAAACAAGGAGGTACCGGCTGATACAGCTTCTTTTCGGAGGCAACAGCCCTATGCTCCTTTGCGGTAAGCCAGGGATGATCATCCGGGCCACTTACCTCCCGGGCCAGGACAATGCATTGGTAGACTTCCTCAGCAGAGTCCTCCGGCCACACGAGTGGCACCTGTGTCCCCGGACGGCGCAGTGGCTCTTCCAGCATTGGGGGATTCCAGACCTGGACTTCTTCGCCAGTCCTGCGAATTCGCAGCTCCCCTGGTTCTGCGGTCCCCTCCCACACCCGGGCAGGGTGGCCCCGGATGCCTCCTTCATCTCGTGGGAAACGGGCCTGCTGTATGCCTTCCCCCCCACACCCCTCATTGCCCGGACCCTTGGTTTCCCTTGCTGCTCCATCTCTCGACAGAGCCCCCGGTCTCTCTTGGATTTTCACCGGAGCTGCTGAGGCAAGAGGAGGGTCTACTACTTCACCCCAATCTGATCTCCCTATCCCTCACTTGGTCGCTCTAGCCTCCTACCATCTTCCCATGGAGATCGAGGACATTCTTTTGGCCTCACGAAAGGACTTATCCAGACGGGCTTACGCCTTCAAGTGGTGTCGGTTCTCGGTGTGGTGCCCGGAGCACCGAGCGAACCCATTTTCATGCCCTTCCAATTTGGTTTTGCAGTACCTGCTCCACCTCTCGCAGTCTGGGCTGAAGTCTAACTCGGTTATGGTTCACCTGAGTGCCATCTCAGCAAACCACCGGGGGCAAGCCTCTTTCGGGGCAACCGCTTGTCTCTCGTTTCATGTGAGGCCTGCTCTTCTCAGTGGAATGGGACTTCAATGTGGTCCTCACACTGCTAACCAAGCCGCCCTTTGAGCCCATGGCTACCTGCCCGCTGCGGCATTTGTTGTAGAAGGTGGCCTTCCTGGTGGCTCTCACCTCCGCCAAGAGAGTCGGCGAACTCCAGGTGCTGATGGCCGAGGCACCGTATACTAGGTTTTATAGGAACGGGTGGTCCTACGAACTCACCCTAAGTTCCTTCCGAAGGTTGTATCGGATTTTCATCTCAAGCAAGAGATAGTGCTGCCCACTTTCTTCCCGAAGCCCCATGCCAACCGGGCGTTGGCAATTCTCCACATGTTGGATTGTAAGAGGGCTCTCTCTTTCTACCTGCAGCGGACTCTGGGCAGCTCTTCGTCTCCTTCGATCCCAGCCGTCTGGGGCTGGCGGTCATGAAGCGTACCTTGAACATCTGGTGGCAGACTGCATCGCCTTTGCCCAGGCCCAGGCCGGGTTTCTCTTGGACCGTTGAGTCACGGCTCAGAATGACCGAGCGATGACGACATCGGTCGCCAGCCTGCACTCGGTGCCACTGGCAGACATCTGCCAGGCCGCCACCTGGTCCTCCACTCACACCTTCGCAGTACATTACTGCCTGGAGAGGGAGTTCCAGTGGGACGCCGTCTTCAGCCAGGCTGTACTCCGTAATCTGTTCAGGGTTTAAGCAACTTCTGCCCTCCGACCATTCTTGTTCTGTCTACTGGGAGTGTGGCCATCAATGGACCTGGGGTCCTCGGGCTGCCTTCGGCTTTCACTGAAGACTGCACACAGCGCTGCCTTGCTTTTTCTTACAGGTTCTCGATAGCCTGTAGCTAGGGAGTCCCATATATGAGGACTTCCTGCTTATTCCTGGAGAAAACGTAGTTACTCTCCTGTAACAGGTATTCTCCAGGGACAGCTGGAATCAGTCCGCACAACCCTCCCTCCTCCCCTTGGAGTTGCTGTATATTTTTGCCATCTTCTTTAAGGGGCTATAGCTATGGCACCTGACTGAGTAAGATGGCACCTTTGGACGGGAAGGGGACCACGCATGCGTGGTGGAATTCCCAAAGGCTTTCTTTGAAAGCTGAGGAAATGCTCCGCGCGGGCTTCGTCGGTGCCGATGTCACCCATATGTGAGGACGGATTCCTGCTGTCCCTGGAGAACACCTGTTACAGGTGAGTAACTACGCTTTCCATGTGCCACAATGTTTTGGGGTTTTTTTCTTCTTTAAGAACATAAGAAATTCCATACTGGGTCAGACTAAGGTCCACCAAAACCAGTATCTTGTTTCCATCAGTGGCCAATCCAGGTCACAAGTACCAGGCAGTTTCCCATAAAGACACACATATCCCAGGGCAAGCAGTGGATTTCCCGAGTCCTCTTTAATAATGTTTTATGGACCTTTCCTCCAAACCTTTATTAGTACAAAACGTAAAAATTAAAAAGACAAAGGCAATGGCTTATCATTTGTACCAGGTCATTCCTGTGATCCATTTCAAAGTCGAATGACAGTAGAGAAGTTGAGGAGGACTTGGAAATTATGACTGTTTTTTGATAAAAAGGAATCTTACCTAGATCTTTCAGTTGTACGGAAGAAATCTTCTTGGGTCCCTCCTGAAGCTTTGGATCCTGCTTTATTAACTTTTAAGAACTTTATTTTCTCCAGGAACAAGTAGGAAGTCAGTCATTACATATGGGTAACTTCGGCGCCGACAAAGCCCTCATGGAAGCATCTCCCCAGCTTTCAAAGAAAGTCTTTGGGAGATGATACCACGCATGCGTGGTCCCTTCCCGCTGAAGGGTGCCATCTTGATCAGTTTCCATTTTTCCGTGGAGCCCTACAGACATTTGTCTTGTCCCTGGAAAAAAAGGTTTTCTTTAACTCATACATTCTTGTATTTTTCCGGCTTGCGCCGGTCCTTCCCCATCTTGCGCCCTGTTGCTGCGGCATCGGGCCTCAAAATTTTTGCTTTTGTTGTATTTTGCCTTTCAGGACTTTCGCAGGGGTCCTTTTCGCCCCAATGGCCACCGATTTTAAAAAATGTGATCAGTGTTCAAAAAATATATCCATCACCAACACGCATGATTGTTGACTCCAGTGTCTGGGCGCTGACCATGACATAAGAACATAAGATATGCCATACTGGGTCAGACCAAGGTCCATCAAGCCCAGTATCCTGTTTCCAACAGTGGCCAATCTAGGTCATACGTACCTAGCAGTTTCCCCAAAAGACACAGGTTCCACAGTGCTTGTATTGGGTCAAGCAGTGATATCCTGGGTCCTTTTTTAATAATGGTTTATGGACCTTTCCTCCAGGAACTTCTCCAAACCTTTTTTTAAACCCAGCTACACTAACAGCCTTTACTACATCCTCCGGTAACAAATTCCAGAGTTTGATTACACGTTGTGAAAAAATATTTTCTCTTATTTGTCTTAAATAGTTTACCCTGTAGCTTCATTGCATGTCCCCTAGTCTTTCTATATTCTGATAATGTAAACAGTCGATCTACTTTTACCCGTTCCACTCCGTTCATTAATTTATAGTCTTCTATCATATCTCCCCTCAGCCGTCTCTTTTCCAGGTTAAAGAGCCCTAACCTTTTTAGCCTTTCTTCATAGGGGTATCCTTCCATCCCCTTCACCATTTTGGTGGCTCTTCTCTGAACCTTTTCTAATAACGCTATATCCTTTTTTTTTTAATATTATATTTTTATTGAATTTGTCATGATTACAAAAGTAAACATTGGAAAAGAACATTCCCTTGCATGAAACACAAAAGAAAATTACAGTTTTAATGTTTTCAGAGGAACAATCTCAAGAAACCACATTAAATGAGAGACAGCATACCAAACATCAAGACCCCAATTTTCTTCCCAACCAAACCAAACCACTCAAAACAAAACAATATAATAATCTTATTGCGAGCTGTTACCCACCATAAACTGTTCTAACTGTGACACTTCAGTAAATACATATCTATTACCAAAATAAGTAATAAAGCATTTACAAGGAAATTTTAAATAAAACTGACCTCCCAAAGCAAGAACCCTAGATTTTAGCTGCAAAAAAGCTTTCCGTCTGAGCTGGGTAACCTTGGCAACATCAGGAAACATTATCAAAGGACTCCCACAAAAGGAAACATCCTTCTTAGCAAAATATAATTTCATAATAGCAACCTTTTCGCTCTCAGAAGAGAAGGTAACCAATAGGGTAGCCCTCTTAGTCACCTTATCTAGAGAGGTTTCTAAAAATTGAGTTAAATCTAGTTGATCCAAGCTCACCTGCTCATCAGCCTCTCCGTCTTTAGCTATCTCACTACCCCCCTGGGATAGATAATAAATAGAAGTAATACTAGCCACATCAAATGTTGAACATAACAACGTATCATGGACATATTTTTTAAATAACTCTAATGGAGAGAGAAGGCGTACCATCGGAAAATTTAAAACTCCAAGATTATTTGCTCTAGATAGGTTTTCTAACCTTTCCAAACTCTTTTGAAGCACAGTAGTCTCCTTTATATAAGATGAACTTGCAACCTGTACGCTCTCCGCAGACCCCTCCAACTTCCGAATCCTCTCACTAACAGCTGAGAGAGACTGACCATGACCGCGAAGAACACTCGCAGTGTCATGGGAAAAACTACACAGCTGAGTGAGAGTACCCGAAAGAACACATTCCATCCGATGTATAGCATCAAAAACATCTTTCAAAGAAATATTAGAATTAGCAGAACTAGAAAAAACTGGCAGCGAATCAGAAGATGGTAAAGAGACACCCGAAGGGTATACAAGCTCAGCTCCAGTCAAATCAGTCCGCTTAAAAGAAGCTCCATCGGAGAAAGGGGTGGAGATACGGTGACCAGAATTGCACACAATATTCAAGGTGCGGTCGCACCATGGAACGATACAGAGGCATTATAATATCCTTTGTTTTATATTCCATTCTTTTCCTTATGATACCTAGCATTCTATTTGCTCTCTTTGCTGCCGCTGCACACTGACCCGGAGGAATGCCCCCTTGTGCAGGAAAATGTCCGCGAAGGCCATCCAGAGCTATTGGCTTAAGCAGGACGACATCTTCCACAAGGCAGACTCCACCTTGGTATCCCCAGTAGCCTCACGCTCGAAGGCCCTGCACGGCTCCTCCGAGCCATGCAAGGCTCCCGCGGCCCCTCAGCGGACCTGCAGGCACTCCAAATAAGGTACTCTGGAGCGAGAGGGTAAGAAGAAAAAGAACTCGAGGGCCTCTTCCGGAGATGTGGACAAGCACAGGAAGACCCCGCCCGGTCCCTCAGCCCCCGGCGAGATTTCGAGGAGTCGGAGTGGGAGCATCCCCGAAAGGTACCCAGAATGGATGTTGTGGCCTCCGGCGATGGACCTCGGTCCTCTGAGAGCCGTCCCATCACGGACCCCCTCTCCTCCTCGACACCTAACCTGGTCACTCCAGCATCGGTGTCAATGGCTGCTACCCCCAAGTGGGAAGCCCGTATATTGGCCTTAGAGCGCAGCGTTTCTGCATTCATTGCCTCCCAGCGGGTGCCTCCCGACCTCGCAGAGACTGCAGGGACCTCAACCTCGAGGACTCCCCGGGCCACCGATTCAATTGCCGAGAGCCAGACGTCTCCGTCAGATCCTCAGCGAGAGTCTCGTTCCCGTTCCTTGGGAACGAGGTTTTCGCAGGCAAGCGCCTCTGGCTCCAGCCATGGTCCAGCCTCGAAGCATCCAAGACCGGAGCTGCCAGCGTTCCTGCAGACGGCAGGCTTCTTCTCAAAGTACTCCGACTGGGAGTCTAACATTGAGACATCCCTGGAGACTCAAATCCATAGAGACCTTCCCCCGGACCCGTCTCCACTGGCTGCCAAGTGCCGATCCCCACCCGAGGACACCTCCTTCCTCGAGTTCGTCAGGGACATGGCTCGGGCTCTCTCCCTCATGACGGAGTCGGAGGAGGACCCTCGTATAAAGGAACTTGACATCCTCCAGTACGAGGATCTCCATCCCCTCCATCCTTATCTGACTCCTCCTCAGGATGTGGGAGACCCCTGCATTGGTACCCTTCGTCAGTCCCCGGCTGGATACGATGTAGCACAGGCTTCTGTAAGATGCAACTCTCCCACACCACCATGGTGCTTGAGTCAGCCATGCACTCTTCACTCTTCGGTGCCCCTGACAGGGAGTCCCATGCCCTTGATGCCCTTGGGCAGAAATGCTACCAGGGCTCGATGCTGACATACCGTATCTAGACTTACCAGCTCTATATTGGCATGTTCCTCTGGGGCCTGGCCAAGGAGCTTGGGGGTTTCGCAGCTGGCCTCGATGGAGACCACTTCCAGTGTTTCCGACTCTTTTGAAGTCTGTTTTGGAGTGCTCCAAGTACTTGTCTCGAGCCGCCTACGATTGCTTTAAGTCTAGTGCGAGGATGGCGATGGTGGGTATAGGCGCTCGACACCAACCTGCTTCAATCATCGGATATCGAGCAGTGGGTATAAGAGAAGCTTCTTAACGTCCCCTGTCTCAGCGAACAGCTCTTTGGTAAGCCCATGGAGGACAAAGCGGCTGAAAATGAAACAGAGTATGTTACTTGTACCCGGCTCTCGAAGAAAATTTTCACCTTGCCTTGGAAGAAGGTGCAGGGCAAAAAAACCCCTTTCCTCCGAAAGGGCCACCCTTACCGGGGCTATCCCCTGTACCTTGCCACTCAGACCCCTCAGCAGGGTCCTCATGGCAAGGGAACAGACCAGGCCCCACGCAGACCCAAGGGCTCCAAACCCCAGCCGCGGCCCTGCCAGGGTCGAGATTTTGACGCCATCAGTATAGCCTCTCTTTCACTGGAGGACCAGCTCCTCCGCCTCCTGGGCCACATGGCCTCCACGGTCCATGTAGTCCCCAACGCATGCCTCCACATGCGAATGGCTCACTGGTGCATCTGGTTCCAGTGGACCCAGGCCACGGGCAGGCTTTGGGACAGGGCCACCATCTCCTGCCAGCTCTCGGAATCCCTTACCTGGTGGCAGGATGCCCTGCATCTTCAGGCGGGCATGCCCTTCCAGTTCCCGAACCTCCGCAGGATCCTCATGATGGATGTTTCCCTAATGGGTTGGAGTGCCCATTGCGAGCAGCTGCACACCCATGGGGCTTGGTTCTTCGAGGAAAGCCAGCAGCAGATCAATCTGCTCGAGCTCAGAGCTGTTTCCCTTGCCCTGAGGATCTTCATATACCACCTGCGGCACCAGTCGGTGCTCATCCAGATGGACAGCTGGGTCACGATGTTCTGCGTGAACAAGCAAGGCGGCATGGGCCCCTACCCCCTTTCTCAGGAAGCCGTGGCTCTCTGTTCCTTTGCGGACAGCCAAGGGATGCTCCTCAGGGCCGTCTACCTCCTGGGCCAGGACAACACCCTAGCGGACAGACTGAGCAGGGTCCTCCAGCCGCAAGAGTGGCGTCTGGACCCCGAGGTAGTGCTCAGACTTCTCCGGCTTTGGGGAACCCCCAGCACTTACCTCTTTGCCAGCCTCGTCAATGCTCAGCTGCCCCAGTTCTGTAGACCTCAACCCCACCCTTCTCAGGTGGCTGTAGACACCTTCCTCTTCTCGTGGACAGGGGCCTTCCTTTATGCATTTTCCCCCACGCCACTGATTGCCTGGACCCTCTTCAAGGTCCAGTGCGACAAGGCATCAATTATCCTAGTAGCCCCGTGGTTCCCCCTGCTGCTCCATCTCTCATTGGAGCCTCCAGTTCTACTCGGGAGCTCTCCGAGTCTCCTGATACAGGAGGAGGGCTCGATCGTCCATCTCAACCCGGGAACCCTATCCCTCAGAGCATGGAGGCTGAGCGGGTCGCTCTAGCCTTGCTACACCTTCCCAGGGAGGTGGAAGAAATCATACTGGCCTCTCGCAAGGATTCCACGAGATGGGCTTATGCCTTCAGGTAGCGGCCGTTTGCCATGTGGTGCACGGAGTACTGCCTTGACCCTTTCTCTTGTCTGGTGCATTCTGTCTTTCAGTACTTCCTCCACCTATCGCAGTCTGAACCTAAGTCCAACTCCTCAGAGTGCATCTCAGCGCTCTCTCTGCTAATCATCACCCCATTGAGGGCAAACGCATCTCCACACAGCTCTTCATGACCAGGTTTATGCGGGGCCTATTGCTTTCTAGAACTCCCTTGCAGCCACCGCCGGCAGAATAGGATCTCAAATGTGGTCCGGGCGCAACCCACCAAGCCATCATTTGAGCCCTTGGCTACCTGCTCCCTCCGCCATCTGTCCTAGAAGGTCGCCTTCCTCGTGGTCTCACCTCAGCCCGCAGGGTCAGTGAACTCCAAGCACTAGTGGCCAAGCCTCCCTACACTAGGTTCTATAGGAACAGGGTGGTGCTCTGCACTCACCCCAAGTACCTACTGAAAGTAGTCTCTGACTTCTACTTCAATCAGGAGGTGGTTCTCCCTACCTTCTTCCCACGGCCTCACGCCGATGTGGCATCAGCGGTCCTCCATACCTTGGACTGTAAACGAGCCCTGTCCTTAACCTACAAGGGACCCAGGGCCACTGTAAAGCCCACAGCGTTTTGTCTCCTTTGACCCCAGCCACATGGGGCAGGCGGTCACTAAACTGACCATATCCGTCTGGGTGGTTGATTGAATGGCCTTCGCTCATAGTCGTGCCAGAGTTCCCCTGGAGCGCCGTGTCATGCGCACAATGTCAGGGCAAAGGCGGCCTCAGTCGTGTATGTCCGGTCGGTACCGATGGCCGTCATCTGCCGGGCTGCCACCTGGTCCTCTGTCCACACCTTTCCAGCCCACTACTGCCTGGAGAGGGAGTCCCGATAGGACAGCACCTTTGATCAGGCTGTACTCCGTAACCTCTTTGGGGTTTGGGCAGCTCCAGCCTTCCGACCCTTCTTTTTCAGGCTGCCGGAGACATGGTTCTCTCTGGACACTGGGGTACTCAGAGTCTTCATTCAGATTCTCTTGCGGCTCCTCACGGCTGGGCTGTGGTTTTTCTACCAGTCCTCGGTAGCCTAGTGCTGTCTCATATGTGAGGACTGACTAACTGCTTGTTCCTGGAGAAAGTGTAGTTAGAACATAAGATATGCCATACTGGGTCAGACCAAGGTCCATCAAGCCCAGTATCCTGTTTCCAACAGTGGCCAATCTAGGTCAAAAGTACCTAGCAGTTTCCCCAAAAAGACACAGGCTCCTCAGTGCTTGCTTTGGGTCAAGTAGTGATATCCTGGGTCCCTTTTAATAATGGTTTATGGTAACAAATTCAAGAGTTTGATTACACATTGCAGTTGTAGTTTCATTGCATGTCCCCTAGTCTTTCTATATTCTCATGACGTAAACGATCTATGTTTACCCATTCCACTGCATTCATTAAGTTATAGACCTCTATCTTATCTCCCCTCAGCCGTCTCTTTCAGGTTGAAGAGTCCTAACCTTTTTAGCCTTTCTTCATAGGGGTATCCTTCCATCCCCTTTACCATTTTGGTGGCTCTTTTCTCTACTTTTTCTAATGCTATATCCTTTTTTAAGATGCGGTGACCGGAATTGCATACAATATTCAAAGTATGGTCGCACCATGGAACTATACAAAAGCATTATAATATCCTTTGTTTTATTTTGCATTCCTTTTCTTATGATACCTAGCATTCTATTTGCTCTCTTAGCCGCCACCGGACACTGGGTGGAGGGTTTTTACATGTTATCCATGAAGACGCCTAAATCTTTTTCCTGGGTGGTGGTTCCTAATGTGGAACCTTGCATCGTGTAACCATAGTTGGGTTTGTTCTTTTCTAGGTGCATAACCTTGCACTTGTCCACATTAAATTTCATCTGCCATTTGGATGCCCAGTCTTCCACAATCCTCATAGGTTTTAACAACTTTAAATAGTTTTGTGTCTTCCTTGTCTAAAGCCATGTTGGCTGTCTCCCATTAAGCCATGACTATCTACATGTTCAGTAATTTTGTTCTTTATGATGGTTTCTACCATTTTTCCTGGTACTGACATCAGGCTCACTGGTTTGTACTTTCCCGGATCACCTCTGGAACCCTTTTTAAAGATTGGCATTACAATGGCCATCCTCCAATTTTCAGATATTACAGATGATTTTAATGATAGTTCACAGATTACTAAAAGCAGGTCTGCAATCTCGTATTTCAGTTCTTTCAACACCCTTGGATGTATACCATCCGGTCCAGGTGATTTGCTATTCTTGAGTTTATCAAACAGTTGTAATACATCTTCCCGGTGTATCAATATCTCTTTCAGTTCTTCCACAGAATCACCTTTAAATACCACTTCAGTCATGGTTAACATGCCTACCTCTTCCTCAGTAAAGACCGAAGCAAAGAATTCATTCAGTCTCTCCGCTATGGCCTTGTCCCCTCTTAGTGCCCCTTTTACTGCTCTATCATCTAATAGTCCAACTCTCTCACAGGTTTTTTGCTAAAAATGTACTTGAAAAAGTCTTTATTATGCGTTTTTGCTTCCACAGCAAGTTTCTTCTCAAATTCTCTCTTTGCCTGCCATATTAATGCTTTGGAGTTGACAGCGTTCATTGCGGAATCATTGAAGACACTTAATATGCCAACAGGTCTCTCGGTGGAGGATCCGCTACTACAAGTGGTTCGGAAAACACAGAAGTTGTTTCTGGTGCATAGAGTGGTCAAGCAGATGATCCAGGATGAGTGGGATCTACCGGAGGCTGGACTCGGAGGAGTGTGGACCATGACAAGGAGGTGCCCACTACTGGAGCAGGAACAGGAGATGCTCCAGTCACCGAGGGTGGATGTGGTGGTCTCTGCTGTTACTAAGAAAACTATTACATTCCTTGAGTAACTCCAGTCCAGTCCCGGGACCCTCCCTATTCGGTGGTAGTATACAGTGTCACGACCCCGGACCTTGAAGAAATTTTCCGTCAGTTGTTTTTGGTCGGGGATTTTCTAGAGAGGCAAGGCGTTGAGGAGTAGGTGCTGGCAGATGGTTGCCTGTCCTTTAATTTTTGCCTTGTTCTCCTTGATTCTCAAGATTCTTTTGGATTGGCAGCATCTTGTCTGCGCCCTTCGGGATTTGTTCTGCTAGTTAGTCCATAAGTAAGCCTCCTCCTCGTTCAGGGGGAAGGAATGTTGGATCCTTCCAGGGTTGGGCGGGCTCACTGCTTACTGTTCTATAGAAGTTGGTTTTGCATGATTTGACTACTTATTTGTTTCTCCTGTGAGTCTGCTTTGTCAAAAGGTTACTGGGACTGGTAGGAGGACCTGGCTGCCTTAGTATACTGATGTCATCAAAAAATGACATGCTCAGTCTCCAAGCTGCTGGAGGAGGTTGACTACTGAAGAAATGTGGGACTGGACTGGAGTTACTCAAGCAACGCCAATTAGCAGGTAAGGCCTAATGCTACTTTTCTTGATATAGAAGAACTAAAGAAGTAGAAGCGCCCTTTGCATGAGAATTTGTCTTGAAATGAGTTGTCTGCTTTATAAGAATTGCAGAATGATGACTCTAGTTAAAGCGAAGGTGGATAATGGAGGGGCAATTGTAATTATGGATGGGAGAAGTATGATGCTGAAATTCAGCGACAACAGGCGAATGCACTTCATTATGTGAAGTTGGACGTTGATCCTACACCTATGTTACAGAAAGAGGTTGAGTCTATTACGACTAAGGCGCGTGATCTAGGATATCTAAGCAGCAAATATATTTTTTGAATCCTGTCCATCCTAAAGTGCTAGTCTGATATATTTTGTTAAAGTTTGCATTATCTGCCGGGGAGACCGATTTTATCAAGCAGTGATTCATTGTTGGAGTTTGTGGGGAAATATTTAGATGAATTTCTAAAATATGAGGTCCAACGTATTAGAAACATAGAAACATGATGGCAGAAAAAGACCATATGGCCTATCTAGTCTACCCTTCCATATCAACCACTAACCCGAGGAGGGATCTAGCTAAGCTTGAAGAATGGTCTAGAATTTTGCAGCTGTGATTTAATGTTAAAAAATGCAAGGTCATGTATTTGGGTTGCAGCAATCCAAGGGAGCAATATAGTATAGGGGGTGAAATACTTTTGTCCACTAAAAAAGAGCGAGACCTAGGCATGATTGTGTCTGATGATCTTAAAGGAGCTAAAGAGGTAGAAAAGGTGACAGCAAAAGCTAGAAGGATGCTTGGGTGCATAGGGAGAGGAATGGCCAGCAGAAGAAAGGAGGTGATAGTGCCTCTGTATAAGTCTTTGGTGTGACCTCATTTGGAGTATTGTGTGCAATTCTGGAGACCACACCTTCAAAAGGATATAAACAGGCTGGAGTCAGTACAGAGGGTGGCTACGAAAATGGTTAGTGGTCTTCATTATAAAGCATATGAGGACAGACTTAAGGATCTTAATATGTACACCTTAGAGGAAAGGCGGGATAGAGGTGATATGACTGACATTTAAATACCTCCGTGACATAAATGCACAGGAGGAAAGCCTCTTTTGATTGAAAGCAAACTCTGCTACGAGGGGACATGGGATGAGGGTGAAAGGGGATAGATTCAGAAGTTTTATGCGGAAATATTTCTTTACAGAAAGAGTGGTGGACCTGTGGAATAGTCTCCCAGTGAAGGTGATAGAGGTGAGGACAGTATCTGAATTCAAAGAAGCATGAGACAAACACAGAGGATCTCTAAAGGAAAAAAGGGGACTGTTGTAGTCGTTGATATGGAAGGGCAGACTAGATAGGCCATGTGGTCTTTTTCTGTCGTCATGTTTCTATTTCTATATTTCTTAAGTGCATGGAGTGCCTACCAATTTTTTGATGTGTTTGGCTGATATCACTCTTAAAAATAATTATTTTCTCTATCAGCATGACCTTTTTCTGCAGATCTCAAGTACTGCCATGGGGGCTACTTTTGTTCCATTTTTAGCTAACTTTTATATGTAATCGTTTGAGAAAGCATGGGTTTATTGTTCCCATTTTGCAGTTTATGTTCTGGAATAACGAAGATATATTGATGATATCTTTGTGCTATTGGGGGGTACCAATGATCAACTGCAGCGGTTTTTAGATTATTTGAACTGTTGTAATAAGGCAATTAATTTTGACATGCAATATGATCAATCAGCGATTATCTTTTTGGATGTTCAGGTATGAAAGGAGTGCAATAAGTTGGAGATGATGGTATATTCTAAACATACTGATCGCAATACATTTTTGAAATATAGCAGTTTTCATCCTGCCAATTTGAGGGACAGTCTTCCTTATTTTCAATTTCTGTGATTTAGATGCATTTACTTTACAGCAGCTGAGTATTGCTTGCAAATGACTAGCTTGAGAAGGAAGTTCCAAGAGAGAGATTACCCAGATAGGATTATCTCACAGGTATATAAGAGAGTGCATAATAACCATCGTGAATGGCTTCTGGGGCAGCCTCTCAATATATATTGGAGAAGGAGGATGATTCAGTAACATGTATATTACAATATTCATCTTTGTCTACATGGATAGCTTAATTACACAGGTACACTAAAAAAAATTTTTTTTAAACTGCCTCTAATGTTTCGATTGATTTTTACGTTTTTTGGTGCGCTGAATCCAAATCTGGTAACCAATTTGCTCCATCACGTACAGATTTTTTGCTACATTGGGTTAGCAGTTTGAGGTGAACCTTTCAGATTGAGTGCGATCGAGATAAAAGTTTCTTGGATGAATTCTTTATACTAATTGTTTAGTAGTTATTCAAATAAGAATAAAGAAAATTGTAACAAGGCAGCACATAAGAATAGAGTAATGTCAACAAAACACACTGTGATGGTAGCAAAATTGTCTGCACTTAAAACAGCCACATACATGTGCACAAACATTGAGCATATAAGAGCGAGGTTAGACACAAAGCAAAGCAAAGAAATGTGCAAAAAATGTTGTACAGGTATGTATGTAAGAATAGAAAACGCAAACCGCACCATTGCAATACATGAAGACAAACACCCGATGGTGTGAAAATAAAATTCTAATAAATGAGATCCGACACTGTGGTAATAACTAGCAAATTTTTATTTCAAAGTTTAGTAAAAACACGATATTTGTCAACACAGTTTAGATTTTAAAGTCATTCTTGGGTCAATCAATCTCCTGGTGGGCCCGTTTCTTCTTCCCCCGAATGCTTCTCTTGGTGCGCTGCTTGGTGTATTTTTCATCTGGGGTTTCCCGCAGCAACAACCAGCAGAAATCAGCCATCATAGTGGTGTTCCATCTTCCTTGGTACCTTCTCTCTGCGTCCTTGATGTCCTGGTGAAACCTTTCACCTTGTTCTTCACTGTACGCCCCCAAGTTTTCGGGAAAGTAGTTCACATGGGAGTGCAAGAAATGGACTTTCAGGCTCATGTTACAGCCTTGTTCTTTGAAGGCATTGAGCATCCTGGCAACAATATCCTTATAGTTCTCATCCCGCCTGTTTCCCAAGAATTTGAGAACAGCATCCTTGAAGGAATCCCAGGCTTCTTTTTCCTTCTCAGACATCGTTTCAGCGAATGCTCCATATGAAATGAGTATCCTTATATCAGGGCCAACAAACACTCCTTCCTTTAGCTTTGCTTCAGAAAGTCGGGGGAACTTTGAGCAAAGGTACCGAAAGCACTCACCATCTTTTGGAAGGGACTTGATGAATTGCTTAATGAGACCCAACTTAATGTGGAGAGGTGGTAATAGAATTTTATCACGAGGTACTAAGCTCTCATGAAGAACATTTTTCTCACCGGGTCTCAAATACTCCCGAATTGGCCAGTCTTTTTCCCCCCAGTGTAGGTTGCGGGCCCGGCTATCCCACAAGCAAAGGAAGCAGGGATATTTGGTGAAACCGGATTGCTGCCCTAATAGCATGGATAGAATTTTAAAGTCTCCACAAATCATCCACTTATGCTCATCATAACAAATCTTCTGAAGAATCAGGGCCAAATTCTCGTATTTTTCTTGGAGAATAACAGAGTGAGCAATAGGAACTGAAGCAAATGTGTTGCCATTATGAAGAAGAACACCTTTTATGCTGTCTTTTGACGAATCAATGAACAGCCGCCATTCAGCAGGATCATACTTGAGTTTAAACTTTTCCATCACTCCGTATATATCGTTGCAAAATACCAAATCTTCCTCTTAGCTGAAATACTTCAAAAATTGTGTCTCGCGGTTGCGGTACCAATAAAAAGTTGTTCCTGGTGACAATAGATTTTTCTGTTTAAGCCGAGAACCTAGCAGTTGGGCAGCATCTTTTGGGAGTCCTAAATCCCGGACTAAATCATTCAATTCAGCTTGAGAGAAAAGTTCAGGTTTCGGATCTGGTTCAGTTTCAAACTCGGAAGTACTGGACTCATCGGGAAAAGCCATCTGATGAGTCTCATCATGATCAGAACCGTCCACACAAATATGATCCAAAGATTTTGGTGGTTCAGGCACAGGTACTTCGTTGCTATGAGGCATAGGCCTAATTGCTGAGGGAAGGTTGGGGTAACTTATTACGTTCTTATTTTTTAAGTTGTATCCCTTCACAATGCAAGAGCAAAAATAGCAGTCACTGCTGTGGTCTCTTTGTTCACGCCACATCATAGGTATTCCGAAACGAAATGCTTGTTTTTTACCTTTCATCCATAAGCGTAGATCTTCCTCACATGTCTTGCACACTTTGTGAGGAGCCCACGGTTTGTCTTGATCGCCTAACTTCAAACCGAAATAGGTGAAATATACTTTTTTAATAAATGCAGAAATGTTCCTCTGCCGCTTTTTCACGGTATATTCCCCACAAATAAAACAAAAACTGTCCGGAGAGTTGACGCAACCTCTGGCTCTGTGAGCCATCACAAATACACAGCACTGCAAACTACAACTGTAGTGAACCACTTCGGAATAAAGCTGGATTACGACTGAGCAAACAAAAGGTAATAATGAACTTGCAAGAAACTGAAATTTGACAGGAACGTTCATGTCGCAACCACCGTGTTTGAGTGAGCGAACGAGGCGAGGTGAACAGGAAAGAACATGCGCCAGCGCGAGTACTGGATTTAGCCCCCCGCCTCCCAATTGTCCTGTTAATGTATAAAATGAATACAAAACACTCTAAAATATCATGAGGGAGTGTTTCTAGTTAGTTAACCATTACAACCTCTATTTTGGGCCAAGAAAATAAACTGTAGTCGGCTAAAAAGAAATTATGTGAACATTCCTTATATGGGTAAGAAATCTAATTTTGCAAGAAAACGTGACGTGATGGAACATTTTGGCTATTTTTCCTGGATTCAGCACCCCAAAATCTATAGGAATCAGTTGCAAAACTGGAGGCAGTTTTTTGGTAGTGTACCTGTGTTATTAAACAACATTGTAAGGTTCTCCAAGCACATCCCTGTTTGCGCCAGCAGAAATTAAGGATGGCGTATAGTAGAGAAAGACTTTAAGACAATATCTCTGCTTTGCTGTATTGCAATTGCATCTTGTAGACTGTCCCATCAGCTACTTAAATGTGGCAAATGCCAGATTTGTGAAATCACTGAGGAGGGAGATGAATTTGTTCAGTCTAATAAAGTCACTAAGCTGTGATATGCTTCATCGTGTGTGTCTTCTTATGTGGTATATGTTATACACTGTCTATGCCAAAAAGTGTATGTTGGGCAAACTACCTGGACGTTTAGGAACAAAATTGACAGAACATAATTATGTATTGTGTAAACAAGAAGCATCTCTAATTCATCATTGTATACAGTTTCATCATGAGTTTACTGATCTACATTGTATGGTTGTGGATTGTGTGCAAGAAGATACTTGCTGTGGTGATTGCGGTAAACTGTTGCAGCAGGAGCAGTGTTGGATTTTTGAGTTAAACACTCTTGAACCTTATGAACTGAATAATTTAGTGAAGCCCTTCCCTATGATTGTAGTGAATGGGTTTCCTTCCCGTGGAATTGTGATTGGAGGATAATGGAGCCTTTCCTTCAGTACTGAAGTGGCTAAGGTTTTCCTCTGTTGGAACCCCTCCTTGGGAACCGTGATTGGTGGACTTGTGAATATGTATGAGTTTAAAAGGTGTATGTAGATGGGGGGAGTGGTTACCTCCAAGATGGCGGCGGTGTGATTTTCCTTGGATTATGCCTAAACACAAGGGCAAACACAAGGCTCAGCCCGCGGAGCCTGTACTTGCCGTTTCCTCGGGTCCTATGGACCGTTTCGTACAGCTATCGGAGCAGCAGAAGGGGGAGATTAGAGCGGGCGTTGTGGCTCCGGTGAAGGTGGATTCGGAGCTACCAGCCCTGGAGGTGTCTCTCTCCCCGGACGATCGACCGCCTCCTTGCCGTCTGACCCCCCCGGATCTCTCTCTCGCGAGAAGTGAGTCAGCGCGTCTGGGAGATGTTGGAGCTGCCTTGCTGGAGCGGGCTTCGCCAGATCAGAGCTCCGGAGTTCCCTCCTTGATATCGGGGGTAGGAGAGGCGTTCAGACCGCAGGTGGTGGAAACGGAGGTCTTGTTACAGCCAAGTGAGGATTCAACTGGTCTGGTTTCCTCAGTTTTTTCCTTATCTCGGATTGGTTCCTTGCAGCGTCCAAAAGAGTTCTCTCTGGAATCTATTTGGGAGGCAATATCGCAGCTTTTTTCTGTATTGTCTCAACAGCTGGCTGTGTCTTCTCAGCGTTTGGAGAGACTGGAAAGTGCTACACAAGGTATCAAGGAAGAAATGACTGTGATGGGTGAGAAGATTAAAACTGGGGAACAAAATGTATCTCGAAATATGACAATAACTGATTCACTTGTGAAGGATAATCTTGTGACTCAAAGGAAACTGGAAAATTTGGAAAACGCCGTTCGGGCGTCGAATATACGTTTGTTAAATTTCCCTATGGTGGCTGGTATTTCTCCGGTTGATGTGTTTAAAAAGTATTTAACTGAATCCTTATTGGTTCCAGATAAATTAATTCCCCCAGTTGTTAAAGCCTATTTTCTTCCATTAGGTAAAACTGGAGGTCGGGTGGATTTGGGGTCTCCCAAGACAGACACTCTTGATGTGTCTGCCTTGTTAGAGTCACCAGGTGAAGCCGAAATTAAGGTATCTACATTGTAAGTTACTTTCGCATTATCCTCAGACCGGGAATGGCTGTTGAAATTGTACTTCAAAAGGCGCTCTGTGTTGTTTATGGGTAAGAGAGTTGTTATCTTCCCAGATGTATCCAGAGAGACCCAAAAGAGGCGTAAGGCCTTTTTGCTTTTGAGGTCTGGGGTCCTTTCTATTGGCGCTACAATGATATTACGATTTCCTTGTAAGTGTATAGTTTATTTTAGAGCTAATAAGTATGTTTTTCTTCAGCCTGAGGACCTCTCCATGTTTGTATCTTCTCATTTGTTGACTTCCTCACCTATGGATAAACAATCGTCTTAAGAAATATGCTCCGAAATATACCCTTCCTCTTGGTAATTTGTATTAATATTACCTAGTTCTTGGAACGTGGCTTCACCTGGCCTTGTTTGTTTAAGGTTCACTTCCCCCCAGTATTGTGGGCTACACTGTACTGTGTATTTATCTTTGTTTGTTTTATTTCCTATTCTATCTTTTCTGCACAGTTAAGTTTTCTGTACAAGCTTTGCTTGGTATATAATGTAAAATTGCATAAATAAATAATTAAAAAAAAAAAAAAAAAAAAAAAAGGTGTATGTATGACATCATACGCCAATGCTGAGAATTTATTATTTTGCAAGCCCCTGGTGCAACCGATGGCGAAACAAGGATCTTTGTAGGGCACAGCAAAAGAATGAAGGCTGTCTGCAAGGATCTACAGATTTACATAAGAACATAAGATATGCCATACTGGGTCAGACCAAGGTCCATCAAGCCCAGTATTCTGTTTCCAACAGTGGCCAATCTAGGTCATACGTACCTAGCAGTTTCCCCAAGGGACACAGGTTCCACAATGCTTGTATTGGTTCAAGCATTGATATCCTGGGTCCCTTCTTAATAATGGTTTATGGACCTTTCCTCCAGGAACTTGTCCAAACCTTTTTTAAACCCAGCTACACTAACAGCCTTTACTACATCCTCCGGTAACAAATTCCAGAGTTTGATTACACGTTGAATGAAAAAATATTTTCTTTTATTAGTCTTAAATAGTTTACCCTGTAGCTTCATTGCATGTCCCCTAGTCTTTCTATATTCTGATAAGGTAAACAATCGATCTACGTTTACCCGTTCCACTCCGTTCATTAATTTATACACTTCTATCATATCTCCCCTCAGCCGTCTCTTTTCCAGGTTAAAGAGCCCCAACCTTTTTAGCCTTTCTTCATAGGAGTAGCCTTCCATCCCCTTTACCATTTTGGTGGCTCTTCTCTGAACCTTTTCTAAAATTGCTATATCCTTTTTAAGATATGGCGACCAGAATTGCACACAATATTCAAGGTGCGGTCTCACCATGGAACGATATAGAGGCATTATAATATCTTTTGTTTTATTTTCCATTCCTTTCCTTATCATACCTAGCATTCTATTTGCTCTCTTGGCCGCCGCTGCACACTGGGCCGAGGGTTTTAACATGGTATCCACAAGGACGCCTAAATCTTTTTCTTGGGTGGTGGTTCCTAATGTGGAACCTTGCATCGTGTAACCATAGTTTGGGTTGTTCTTCCCTAGGTGCATAACCTTGCACTTCTCCACATTAAATTTCATCTGCCATTTTGATGCCCAGTCTTCCAATTTATCAAGATCCTCTTGCAATTTTCCACAATCCTCCTGGGTTTTAACAACTTTAAATAGTTTTGTGTCATCAGCAAATTTGATAACCTCACTCGTTATTCCACTTTCCAGGTCATTTATGAATATGTCAAAAAGCAGCGGACCCAGCACAGATCCCTGGGGTACACCACTATTCACCTTTCTCCATTGGGAAAATTGGCCATTTAGCCCTACCCTCTGCTTTCTATCTTTTAACCAGTTCCTGATCCACAGTAGTACACTGCCTCCTATCCCATGACTCTTTAGTTTTGCCAAAAGTCTCTCATGAGGGACCTTGTCAAAGGCTTTCTGAAAGTCCAGATACACAATATCAACCGACTCACCTTTGTCCACCTGTTTATTCACTCCTTCAAAAAAACATAACAGATTAGTAAGACAAGATCTTCCTTGTCTAAAGCCATGTTGGCTGTCTCCCATTAGGTCATGACTATCTATATGCTGAGTAATTTTATTCTTTATGATGGTTTCTACCATTTTTCCCGGTACTGATGTCAGGCTCACCGGTCTGTAGTTTCCCGGATCACCCCTCGAACCCTTTTTAAAAATTGGTGTTACATTGGCGATCCTCCAATCCTCAGGTATTAGAGATGATTTTAATGATAGTTCACAGATTACTGATAGCAGGTCTGCAATCTCAAATTTCAGTTCTTTCAACACCCTTGGATGTATACCATCCGGCCCAGGTGATTTGCTACTCTTCAGTTTATCTAATAGTTGTAGGACATCTTCCCGATGTATCGATATTTCCTTCAATTCTTCCACACCTTTAAATACCACTTCAGTCGTGGGTAACATCCGTACATCTTCCTCAGTAAAGACCGAAGCAAAGAATTCATTCAGTCTCTCCGCTATCGCCTTGTCGCCTCTTAGTGCTCCTTTAACCCCTTTATCATCTAATGGACCAACTGACTCTCTCACGGGTTTTTTGCTACGAATGTACTTGAAAAGGTCTTTATTTCGCGTTTTTGCTTCCGCAGCAAGCTTCTTCTCAAATTCTCTCTTTGCCTGCCTTATCAATGCCTTGCATTTGACTTGCCAGTGCTTGTGCTGTTTCCAGGTTTCATCATTTGGCTCTTTTTTCCATTTCTTGAAAGATGCTTTTTTTGGCAACAACAGCCTCTCTGACCTCAGCTTTAAACCATGCTGGCAATTTTTTGGACTTCCTTCCACTTTTCTTAAAGCGTGGAATACAGCTGGTCTGGGCTTCCAAGATAGTATTTTTCAACAACACCCAAGCTTGATGTACGTCTTTAACCTTTGCAACTGCTCCTTTTAGTTTTTTCTTAACTGTTTTCCTCATTCTATCATAGTCTCCCTTTCGAAAGTTAAAGGGTAGTACTGTGGATTTCCTTACTATCCCTCCTCCACTAATTAAATCAAAGGCGATCATGCTATGATCACTATTGCCAAGTGGCCCCAACACCCTTATCTCTTGCACTACATCTGGTGTTCCACTAAGGACTAGGTCTAATATTGCTTCCCCTCTGGTCGGTTCATGAACCAGCTGCTCCAAGAAGCAGTCATTTATTTCATCTAGGAACTTTATCTCCCTAGCATGTCCTGTTGTGACACTGACCCAGTCGATGCCGGGGTAATTGAAATCACCCATTATTATTACTGCACTGTAACTTTTGCTAGCTTCCTTGATTTCTTTGAGCATTTCATCATCCATTTGTTCATTCTGGCCAGGCGGACGATACTACACCCCCACTGCCATCGCCTTCCCCTTTTTACATGGAATTTCAATCCATAGAGATTCTACAGCAAATTTTGTTTCTTGCAAAACTTTAATCCTTTCTGACTCAATGCCCTCTCTAACATAGAGCGCAACCCCTCCACCAATTTGATCAGCTCTATCATTTCGATATAGTTTGTACCCAGGTATCACAGTGTCCCACTGGTTGTCCTCCTTCCACCATGTCTCTGATATTCCAATCATATCTAACCTCTCGTTTAGTGCTATATATTCTAACTCTCCCATCTTGTTTTGTAGACTTCTAGCATTTGCATACAAGCATTTTAGAGACTGTATTTTATTCATATTAATTTGGCTATTGGTAGACATGGGTAATTTGGGATCTTTAAGTTCTGTCTGCTCCATACTCGAGGGCATTTGGGCTACTTTACTCTTTTTTGGAACCTCTCTGCTTTTTGTAGTATCCTTCAAGGATACATTCTTCCGAACCATGCGCTCTTGGGCGACTGTCGGCTTTCCCCTATTATCTAGTTTAAAAGCTGCTCTATTTCCTTTTTAAAGGTTAATGCCAGCAGCCTGGTTCCATCCCGGTTAAGGTGAAGCCCATCCCTTCGGAAGAGCCCCTCCTTTCCCCAGAATGTTCCCCAGTTCCTAACAAATCCGAACCCCTCATCTCTGCACCATTGTCTCATCCACGCATTGAGACTCCGGAGCTCTGCCTGCCTATTGGGTCCTGCGCGTGGAACGGGAAGCATTTCGGAGAACGCTACCCTGGAAGTTCTGGATTTCAACTTCCTACCTAAAAGCCTAAATTTAGCTTCCAGAACCTCCCTACCACATTTTCCTATGTCATTGGTACCAACATGTACCAAGACAGCAGACTCCTCCCCAGCACTATCTAAGACCTTATCTAGGTGGCGTGTGAGGTCCGCTACCTTCGCACCAGGCAGGCATGTTACCAGGCGATCCTCACGTCCACCAGCCACCCAGCTATCTACATGCCTAATGATCGAATCACCAGCTATAACTGCTGTCCTAACCCTTCCCGCATGGGCACTTGGCCCTGGAGAAACCTCCTCGGTGCGAGAGGGGTTTACATCACCTGGAGGACAGGTCCTAGTTACAGGATCACTTCCTGCCACACCAGGGTGATGCTCTCCTGTCACGTGACCTCTCTCCTCCATGGCAACAGGGATGCTGCCAGACTGGAGGTGGGACTTCAGGACTATATCCCTGTAGGTCTCGTCTATGTACCTCTCTGTCTGTCTTATGTTTTCCAAGTCTGCTACTCTAGCCTCTAGAGAACGGACTTGTTCCCTGAGAGCAGAGAGCTCCTTGCACCTAGTGCACACGTAAGACCTCTCACCAGCTGGGAGAAAATCATACATGTGACACTCAATGCAAAAGACTGGAAAGCCCACATCCCGCTGCTGGACTGCTGTCTGCATCTTAGTTTTAAGTTTGTGTTTAGATCTTTAAGTTCTATATGTACTAAAGGGTGCAATGGATATTTATACCACTAAAACTGTACCTAAGAAGTTTAATATACCTTGTTCACCTGAAGCTTAATTAATCTCAGGTCCTTGGTGTATGCCTGATTTGGGTAATGAGCTTCACCTGAGAGCACCTCCTGTCTTTTAAGTTGTGCAAGTACCTATAAAGCTGTGATTTTCCCAGGGGAGGGTGGGTGTGGGGAGGGAGGGAGGGATATAACACTTATTAAAAAAGGGCTGCTACACAGTACCTTGTCCTGTGCTGCTGAGGAAAACTATATTCTGATTTGATTTAAATTATAGCTCTTTGCTGCTACTAGGCTCTAACCTATTATGAAATTTAAACTACAAGCTCTCTGCTGGATTCTAAATTTAACCAGAAAGCTCTCTTCTGTGTTTTAATTTGAAACTAAAAGTACTTTGCTGATGCTAGGCCCTGAGTGACTATGAAATTTAAACTACAGCTGTCTACTGGGTATGAAAGGTAACCAGAAAGTTCTCTTCTGTGTTTTTAAATTGAATCTTAAACTGTTGCTACTAGGCCCTGACTGATTTAACAAAAAAAATAGTGGGTTCACAGATTAATTAGCTTTAAAAGAAAAACAATTCCTTTCAGAAAAATTCCCAGAAGTATATACTCACAATTTCAGATTTCTCTCCAGAAGTAACAGCCCCCCTTTCCAGTCCGTCAAGATGAATACAGATAAGTGAAGCCATTAATTTTGCTTTTGCGTTGAGGTTTTAAAGCTATTGAACTGTTTCAGCATGATGCAGGATTGTGCATAAAAGTTTTTCGTTTTGTAATGAGTAGTGCCTTTTTTATTTTTTGTACTAATATAAAGAAGAAAAAGAAAAAGTAAAAACACTGTGGCACACGGAGACTGTGTTTCGTTTACATATATTCTCCAGAAACAAGCAGGAAGTCAGTCCTCACTTATGGGGTGACGCTGGCACCTAGGGAGCCCACGTGGAACAATTCCCCAGCTTTCAAAGAAAGCTTTTGGGATTGCTGCCACACATGGGGGTCCTCTTCCCGCCCAAAGGTGCCATCTTGCTCAGTCTCCCTTTTTCTGCGGAGCACTTTGGACGCATGTCCTGGTCCCTCGGAAAAAGTGTTTTCATTTTTGGCTTCTGGCCCTCTCTTTTCTGGTAGCACAGGTCCTCTTCTGTCCTTTCCTTCGCTCCTTTTTTCCCGAGTGAAGGGACATCCTTATTCCAGCCTTTTTTGAAACTTTTTTCTTTCTGGACCTTTTTGCACCCTCTTCAACCGCTGGCTTCGAAGGTCTTCGACCTAGCAGGGATCCTTTTTGCCCCAATGGCCACCAGTTTTAAAAAATGTGACAGATGCTCTAAAAACATGTCGCTCACAGATATTCATGACTGCTGTCTCCGGTGTTGGGGCCAACCATAACCCAGAGCTCTGCTCTCTCTGTAGGAAAAGGTCCACCAAGGCCCTGCTAAGTTGTAAGCAGAAGTCCGACGACATCTTCCAAAAGGAAGTGCCAGAATCCCCGGGGGCTTCCTCGACCGTCTCTCCGCTTGCGGGATCCTCTGCAGTGGCTCCGCTTCCAGGGTGGCACTCCGATCAGGAGTTCCCTGAGGTGGAGAGCCGCAAGAAGAAGAAGACCTCGAAGTCGCTGTCGGGGACTCTGGACAAGCATGAATTTTCCCGCGGTTGGTCGCTCAGTCCTCCCTGGCGTTCCATAGAGTCAGACAAGGAGCGGCCTCGAAAGGTGCCTCGTACAGACATGGAGGCCTCCGGGGATGGTGCCTGGTCTCCCGAGGGTCGTCTCGGCAAGGACCCCCTCTCCTCTTCCACACCAGACCCGGTAATACCGGTATCGCCATTGTAGGGACCCATGTCCGCGTGGGAATCCCGAATACTGGCACTAGAGCGCAGCGTTTCTGCCTTCTTAGCTGCCCAGCAGGCACTTCTGCTCAGCACAACAGGCCTGCTCCTCAAGATTGAGGTTCCCCTGAGAGGGACACCAAAACAAGCCCTGGAAACTCCCGAGAGCCGTGGGCCTCATGAGGGGTCCTGCTCCTCGGGGGCAAGGTCTTCCAAGGCCTCCAGTTTCAAGCGGACCTTGGCTTCTGGACAGGGCGACCAGCCAGACTTCTTTTCGGACTTCTCGGGTTGGGAGTTGGATGGGGATACATCCCCGGAGACCTGTGCTTACAAGGACCTTCCCTCGGACCCGTCCCCACCCACCTCCCAGAGACGTTCGCCTCCCGAGGACACATCCTTTCTGGAGTTCGTGTAGGACATGGCGCGGGCCCTCAAGTTGGCCACACAGGCTGAGGAAGAACCAAGGGCAGAGGAACTCGATATCTTACAATATGAGTCTCCGCCTCGGGAGTCTCTTACGGTCCCAGTGCCTCCCATTCTGTCCCGGCTACTCCTCTACATGTGGGAGGCTCCTGCCTCGGTCCCCATTGTGAGCAAACGCCTCGATGCCATGTATAGGGTCCAACGCAGCCCGGGGTTTCGAAAGACCCAGCTCCCGCACACCTCCATGGTAGTGGAATCAGCAATGTGAAAGCAAAAGAGCCCGAAATCACATTCTTCAGTCCTGCCGGGCAAGGAGTACAGGGCTCTCGACTGTACATGGGCATATTCCTGCGTGACCTCGCCAAAGAACTCAGTGGATTTTCCGCAAGTCTTGGGGGTGAACACCTTCTCAGGTTCCAGACCCTCCGAGGTCAGACTGCTCGAAGTACCTCTCCTGCTCCACGTATGATGGGTTTGAATCCTCCACCCGAGTACCGGCGCAAGGCATGGCTCCAGTCTTTGGATCTGGAGCAGTGGGTCCAGGAGAAACTCTTGGATGTCCCCTGCCTAAGTGAACAACTATTCGGCAAGCCCATGGAGGATAAGGCCGCCAAAATTGAAACAGAGTTCGTAACTCAAACCCGCCTCTCGCGTAAGGCTTCTTCTCTCCCACGGAAGAAGCACCCGGTGAAAAAGCCATTCTTCCAGAGAAAGGGGCTCACCTACTGGGGATATCCGCCCTACCCGCCCACCCCTGCACCACCCATCATCACGCAGGGTAAAGGGGGTGTGCACGGCCATTGCAAGCCTAAAGGGCCTAAAGCCCAACCACCGGTGCCACCTCAACCTGCTCAGGGGTTTTGATGCCGATGGCATAGTCTCTCGCCCTCAGTGGGGCTTCTGCCTTTGGGGGGACGCCTGTCCCTTTTCGAGCCCCAATGGGCATCAATCACGTCGGACACCTGGGTCCTCAGGGTGGTCCAGAATGGTTACTGTCTTCATCTGGACAGGCTCCCTCCTCCCCAGCAGAGCCTTCCCGGCTACCCTCGCACCAGGCTTGCTTGTAAGAGGAGCTAACCAACCTCCTTGGCCAGCGGGTGGTCGAAAGGGTACCGCTGCACCTCCGAGGTCGAGGGTTCTACTCCCGATACTTCCTCGTTCCGAAGAAGATGGGGGGCCTACGCCCCATCCTCGATCTCAGGAACCTAAACAAGTTTCTCCGGGAACAAGCAGGAAGTCAGTCCTCACATACGGGTGAAGTCGGTGCCGACGGAGCCCTCGTGCAGAGCAAATCCCCAGCTTTCAGAGAAAGCCTTTGGGAGTTGCATCATGCATGCACGGTCCCCTTTCCGCCCAAGGGTGACATCTTGCTCAGTCTCCTTTTTTCCACGGAGCCCTTCGGACATAGTCCCCGTGTCAAAAGCAAAAAAAGTTAAGAATTCTCTGTTCTTTCACTGGTCAACATCGGTTCCTCATCCCCCCTTCGGCTCGATACACCGGTATCTAGTCCGGCTCTATTTTTTCTCTTTTTGTCCTTCGTGACTGGCGTTCGCTCCCTTTTTCTTTTTTACTGGCAGCCCAGGTCTTTGACCTCGCAGGGGGGCCCTTTATTCCCCAATAGCTGCCAGGGGGTTTAAAAAATGCGATCTGTGTGTAAAGCTTATGTCCCTCACTGATACGCATGACTGCTGTTTCCGGTGCCCCGGGCACAACCATGATCCGACAGTCTGCGGTCCGTGTAGGAAGATGTCCTCTAAGGCCCTGAAGAGCTGCCAGCAGCAGCATGATAGGATATTTCCTGAGTTCGTGCCTCAGTGAGCCCGGATCTCGTCTGAGGCGTCTACGTCTCGGGAGGAACATTCGGAGCCCGAGCAACGTCGAGGTACCTCAGAGAGGGGGTATCCCACGAGGGAACACAGGAGGAAGAAGAAGTCCTCGAAGGAGGCGTCTTTGGATGACTCCGAGCGACCCAGCCCCTCTAGGGGCCTGTCGCAGAGCCCGGAGCGCCGGCCGGGATCTTTGGAGACGGAGCGCCCGGTGAAGGTTCCTCGTCGGGAGACGTATCAGACGAGGCAGGTAACTACTGTCCTCGTAGAGGACTCCCCTCCGAGGGACCCGGCCCGGTGGCTGCGGAGCCTTCCGGACTTGAGTCCAGAATGGCGGCCTTGGAGTACAGTTTTACTGCCTTCATGGAGCAGCAGCGGGGCGCTGATTGCCGGTCTGTCCGGTTCTTCCACACCGACCACTGGGCCATCGACATTGAAGTCAACCCCGGAGGCTGAGCCGATCCTCGAGACCTTTTTGGGCTCAAGTCGATCCTTGGCCAAGGTCTCACTCGGCCTCCCGTTCGGGACCGAGGTTGTCACCGCCGAGCCTCCCAGTGTTGGGGCGGTCGGCGCCGGGGCCCTCGATGCCGGAGCCCATCGATTCCACTTCAGAGGACTCGGGATGGGAAATGGAGGAAGCGGAGTTCCCAGACACCTGTCGGCACAGGGACATCCCATCCAATTCCCCGGTGTTCGAACCTCGGAAAAGGTCCCCCCCAGAGGACACGAGCAATGTTCCCTCTAATTTTCTGTAGGTTGTGTGCGCATAAAATATCAGCTGTGTGCAGCTTTTGAAGGAAGGTTAAATTTTTGTGCGCCACATAACGACACTCGGAGTTATATACTTTAAAATTTGACTACATGTCAGAATACAGTATGTACACCACATTGATTTTAATCAAATTAAATGAAAATAGACGATTACTAAATGAAGCTGGAAATTTCTAGTAATTACAATCATAACTTTTAAATTTTAAGACGTCTGTGTTGTTTTCTATTAGAATCAGAGCTGTAATTTTTGTGCGCTCTGTTGTAAAGTATGTGCGCTCGCTCGGCTAGGTATGTGCGTGCGCACACGCGCACAGCTTAGAGGGAACAGTGGACACGAGGTTCTTGGACTTCGTGAGGGATATGTCCAAGGCTTTGGCTGATGAGCTCGAGATCCTGCAGTATGAGGTCCCCGTCCACCCCCCCGGGAGGCCCTTACTGTACGCGTGCCTCCGATCCTAGAACAACTGGTGCTCTGCATATGGGAGACACCGGTATCGATGCCAGTTATCAGCAAACGGCTCGACTCGATCTCGATGTATCGAGTCCGCCAGAACTCTGGGTTTCAAAAGTCACAACTGCCACACAACTCCATGGTTTTTGAATCGGCCATGCGCAGGCTGAAGAGCCAGAAGACGCACTCCTCGGTGCCTCCTGGCAGGGAGGCCTGCAACTTGGATGCCCTTGAAAGAAAGTGCTTCCAGGGTTCAATACTGACTTGTCGAATCCAGGCCTACCAGCTGTACATGAGCATGTACCTGAGGGACCTGGTGAAGGAATTTGCCGGGTTCTCGGCTGGTCTCTCCGAGGGGCCTTTGCAGCGCTTCAGGAGCCTGTCCACCGCTGAGTGCTCAAAGTTTATGTCTCGAGCGGCCTTTGACGGGTTTGAGTCGGCAGCTCAGGTAGCCGGGGCTGGCATCGGTGCATGCCACCAGGCATGGCTACAGTCATCGGACCTTGAGCAATGGGTTCAGGACAAATTGGTCAATGTCCCATGCCAATGGGAGAACCTCTTTGGCAAGCCCATGATTGACAAGGCTGCAGAACTGGAGACCGAGTACATGACGAGGACACAGCTCTCCAAGAAGACCTCTGCCCCTTCTCGAAAGAAGGGCTCGGGTGAAAAGCCCTTTTACCTGAGGAAGGGTGCTGCTTACTGAAGCTACCCCCATTTCAGGCCTCCCTGGCCCCCCAACAGGGGCAGCAGGCCAAGGGACAGGGGCATGGCCCGCGTAAGCAGAAAGCCCCCAAACCCCAGGCACCAGCTCCGGCCCAGCCTGGCAGTGACTTTTGACTCTCACAGCATAGCTCCTCTTCCCACAGGGGACAGACAGTGCACAGGAGGCAGGCTTGCCCTGTATGCCCACAGGTGGACAGCCATCACCACCGATGCCTGGGTCTTACAGATAGTCCAAGGGGGCTACCTCCTTCACCTAGCCCAGGTGCCTCCTCCTTACTTCCCAGGAGAGCCCCTCAGGTCTCCCCTTCACTGGGACCTTCTTCTGAAGGAGTTGTTGGGTCTTCTCGAGGATCAGGCGGTAGAACCGGTGCTCCCACCACCTGCAGGGCCAGGGCTTCTATTCTAGGTACTTTCTGGTACCAAAGAGAACAGGAGGCCTCAGACCCATCCTTGACCTGCGCAGCCTAAAGAAATTCCTGGTGAGGGAGAAGTTCAAGATGCTCTCCCTTGGAATATTGCTGCCTTACCTCCACCAGGGAGACTGGCTATGCTCCTTAGACCTAAAAGATGCGTATACACCCATCCTAATACACCCAGACCACAGGCAGTATCTACGCTTTGTGGTGGGAAGCAATCATTACCAGTACAGGGTACTCCCCTTTGGCTTGGCCTTGGCCCCCAGGGTATTCACAAAGTGCCTGGCTGTGGTGGACGCCTTCCTCAGACTCCAGACTCTTTGTCTTCCCCTACCTAGACGACTAGCTCATCAGAGGCACTTCAGCCAGCACCACATCTTGCACCATCCAGGTGCTCCAGCATCTTGCACCATCCAGGTGCTCCAGCAGTTTCTAATCAACTGTCTCAAGTCCAGTCTTGCTCCAACTCAACAGCTGGAGTTCATTGGGGCCAGACTCAACACCCTTCAGGCAAGGGCCTATCTGCCTGTAGACAGAGCAGGCAGGCTTCTGGCTCTGGCACGTCAGGTGAGTCGCAGGTCCGTAGTGTCAGCAAGACAATTTCTACGCCTCCTCGGGAACATGGCTTCCATGGTTCATGTGACACCAGACGCCCGCCTCCACATTCGGACCGCTCAGTGGTGCCTCAGAGACCAGTGGTCACAGGCCACAGGTTGCCTCAGGGACAAAGTCACAGTGTCCAGGCAGCTAGTACGGTCCCTGGACTGGTGGCTTCAGCCACTCCACTTGGAGGCAGGGATGCCTTTCCAGGCCCCTCTGCACATAAGGGTCCTGACCATGGATGCATCCCTGCTGGTCTGAGGGGCCCATTGCCAGGGGTTCCGCACTCAGGGAGTGTGGTCCCCAAATGAGAGAGCACAACAGATCAATTTCTTGGAGCTCCGTGCCATCTGCCTGGCTCTAGGAGTTTTCTGGAAGTTCCCGGCCCATGAACCTGTCCTAGTACAGACAGACAACCAGGTGGCCATGTTCTATGTGAACAAGCAGGGTGGCATGGGGTCCCGTCTCCTATGTTAGGAAACCCTGGATCTGTGCTGGTTTGCAGCCCAGCATGGCATTCATCTGCGGGCCGTCTACCTGCCAGGCCAGGACAACTGGTTAGCCGATAGGATAAGCAGGATTCTCCAGCCCCACGAGTGGCAGTTGGACCGTGGAGTATCCAGTTGGCTTTTTCAGACCTGGGGAAGGCCAGTGATGGATTTGTTTGCGAGTCCAGTCAATCACCAGTTGCCCCGGTTCTGCTCCAGGCAGCCACACCCGCTCAGGGTGGCCACCGATGCCTTTCTGATGTCATGGTCCGTGGGCCTCCTGTATCCGTTTCCTCCGACGCCTCTGGTGGCCAAGGCTCTATTCAAGATCCTCCAGGTCAAGGCCTCGGTCATCCTGGTGACCCCGCAGTGCCCGAGGCAACCATGGTTTCTGCTTCTACTTCAGCTAGCGGTGGAGGCCCCCATTCCCCTGGGGTCCCCCCCAAGCCTCCTGTCCCAGGAGGGGGGCACTCTCCTGCACCCTAACCTCAGCTCCCTCAACTTGATAGCATGGCTGCTGAAAGGGTGATACTCGCTCCGCTCTTCCTTATAGGGGCTGTTGCTGACCTCGAGGCCGTCGACCAGGTGGGCCTATGCCTTGAAGTGGCGTAGGTTTGTGACTTGGTGCGAGGGGCAGAGTGTGGATTCTTTCTCCTGCCAGGTTGGAGTGGTTTTACAGTACCTTCTCCACCTCTCGGATTTGGGCCTTAGGTCCAACTCCATCAACGTGCACCTCAGCGCCCTAGCAGCAAACCACTTCCTGGTGGAGGAAAAGCCCCTCTCGGCCCACCCCTTGGTGTCTCGTTTATTGAGAGGCCTGCTTCTTTTGAAGCCTCCAGTCTGCCCTCCGGCGACTGAGTGGGATCTGAATGTGGTTTTGGGGCAGCTTACTCGGCCGCCCTTTGAGCTGATGGTGACCTGCCATCTCCGTTACCTCTCTTGGAAGGTAGTTTTCTTGGTGGCACTCACGTCGGCTCGGCGGGTGAGTGAGCTTCAGGCCCTTGTGTCAGACAGACCTTACACTAGGTTCTTTAAGAACCGGGTGGTGCTTCGCACACACCCCATGTTCCTTCCGAAAGTGATCTCCTCCTTCCACCTGAACCAGGAGGTGGTGCTTCCTACCTTTTTTCACAGGCCCCATGCCAGTCACGCAGAGGCAGTGCTGCATACCTTGGACTGTAAGAGGGTGTTGGCCTTCTATATCCAGCGTACGCAAGCACACAAAAGGGCTCCTCAGCTCTTCGTATCCTATGACCCCAGTAAGCTGGAGGTTGCTGTTTCCAAGCGTATGCTGTCCACCTGGGTAGCAGGCTGCATTGCCTAGGCATACAGGGCAGCTGAGCTTCCTTTGGAGGGTCGTTTCACGGCCCATCGGGTCAGGGCCATAGCGGCATCAGTTTGTCATTTCTGCTCTATTCCACTAGCAGACATCTGCCGGGCTGCCATCTGGTCTTCGGGTCAGTCTTTCGCAACCCATTACTGCCTGGATAGGGAGCCCTGACGGGACAGTGCTTTTGGCCAGGCTGTACTCCATAACCTTTTCGAGGTTTAGGCAACTCCTGCCCTCCGACCCTTCTGTGTCAGGCTACCAGAGTGCTCTCTCTTAGTTAGATTCCTATTGTGGCTGCTTGCAACTCTCGTAGAGGGAGCCTAGTTTTCAGCTATGGGCTCTCGGTAGTCTATAGCTGGGGAGTCCCATATGCGAGGACTGACTTCCTGCTTGTTCCCGGATAAAGCGTAGTTACTCACCTGTAACAGGTGTTCTCCAGGGACAGCAGGAATCAGCCCTCATGACCCTCCCTCCTCCCTTGGAGTTGCAGTCCTATTATTATTGTTTTGTTAATTTTTGCCGTCTTTTAGCTATGTCATTTGACTGAGCAAGATGGCACCCTTGGGCGGGAAGGGGACCGCACAAGTGTAATGCAACTCCCAAAGGCTTTCTCTGAAAGCTGGGGATTTGCTCCGCACAAAGGCTCCGTCGGCACCGATGTCACCCATATGTGAGGACTGATTCCTGCTGTCCCCGGAGAACACCTGTTACAGGTGAGTAACTACGCTTTCTGGTGCGGGAGAAGTTCAAAATGCTATCGCTTGGTGTCCTGCTATCCTTCCTTCAGCAGGGTGATTGGCTATGCTCCTTGGACCTCGGGGATGCTTACACCCACATTCTGGTCCACCCCCAGCACAGGCAGTACCTGTGCTTCAGGGTGCAGGGAGAGCACTACCAATACAGGGTGCTCCCCTTTGGGCTCACGTCTGCCCTGCGGGTCTTTACCAAGTGTCTTTCCGCAGCCGTCATCTGTGTCCGGCGGCAGGGCATACCCGTTTTCCCTTACCTAGATGATTGGCTTGTCACGGGAGCATCCACTGAGAAAGCCCGCCTTGCGGCATTGCGCACGATCTTCCTCCTCGAACGACTCGGCTTCCTAGTCAATTACTCCATGTCCCACCTCGAACCGGTGCAGACCCTGAAATTAATTGGTGCACTCCTCAACACAGAGCGGACGACCGCCTTCCTGCCCCGGGATCGTGCGGATTGTCTCATCGCCCTGGCGGCCAAGGTCCAATGCCGGGTCGGATTCCGGTGCGAGCCATGTTGTGCCTCCTGGGGCACATGGCCTCCACCGTTCATGTTGTTCCCCATGCCTGAATGCACATTCGGACGGCTGAGTGGTACCTCAGGGCACAATGGAGACAGGCATCCATTCGCCTCCGGGACCCTGTCCAGATCTCCCGCAGTCTTTACACCTCCCTGGATTGGTGGTAGGATCCCCGAAGCCTTCTTCGAGGAATGCCCTTCCATGCCCTGCAGCACAAGCTCGTCCTGATGACGGATGCCTCCCTGCTGGGTTGGGGAGCCCACTGCGACAGTCTATGCACCCAGGGGCAGTGGTTGCCCAAAGAAGCTGAGCAGCAGATCAATCTGCTCGAGCTTCGGGTGATTTGGTGGGGCCTGAGGAGAAATTCGGTGCTCTTGGAGACCGACAACAGGGTAGCTATGTTCTACATAAACAAGGAAGGGGGAACAGGTTTTCAACCCCTCTGCCAGGAGGCGGTCCTCCTTTGCGTTCGCCGGGGCATAACCCTCAGAGCGATCTATCTCCCAGGCCAAGAGAATGTTCTCGCGGACAAACTCAGCAGAATTCTCCGCCCACACGAGTAGCGCCTGGACCCGGAGGTGGCCAGTCTTTTATTCCATCGGTGGGGGACTCCATCCATGGACCTGTTCGCCAGTCTGGTGAACGCACAGCTCCCCTGATTCTGTGGACCAGTTCCACATCCGAGCAGAGTGGCTCCAGATGCGTTCCTCCTGAGTTGGGCCTCCGGGCTCCTTTACGCCTCCCTCCCCCCACTCCTCTCATTGCGAGGACCCTGCACAAGGTCCAGCGGAAGCGATCTTCCATGATTCTCTCAACTCCTTCATTGCCTCGACAGCCTTAGTTCCCGCTTCTGCTTCGGCTCTCATCCGAGCCTCCAGTCCCCCTAGACTGCGCCCCGGGCCTGCTAACACAGAAGGAGGGACGGGTGCTCCACCTGAACCTGGCCTCGTTGTCCCTTACAGACTGGCGACTGAATGGGTCTCCCTAGCCCTGCTACACTTACCGGGGGAAGTCGAGGAGATCCTCCTCGCGTCAAGGAAGGACTCGATGAATGCTTTGAAGTGGTGGCGTTTCTCGATCTGGTGCTCCGAGCTCCAGATCGACCTGTTCTCCTGTTCTCTCCAGGATCTTCTCCAGAACCTCCTTCACCTCTCGAAGGAGGGGCTGAAATCTAACTCAGTCAGGGTACACCTGAGTGCCATCTCGACTAACCCCCTCCCCATCGAGGGTAAATTCCTTTCGGGGCAGCCCCTGATCTCCCGCTTCATGCGGGGCCTCTTACTTTCCAAGCCTCCCATCCGGCCTCTCTCGGCAGAATGGGATCTAAACGTCGTGCTCATGCAGCTTACGCAGCCGCCCTTCGAGCCAATGGTGACGTGCTTGCTTCGGCACCTCTCCTGGAAGGTAGTCTTCCTGGTGGCTCTGACCTCGGCTCGGCGAGTCAGCGAACTCCAGGCCCTTATGGCTGAGGCTCCCTACACCAGGTTCTATAGGAACAGGGTGGTCCTCCGCACCAATCCCAAGTTCCTACCGAAGGTTGTCTCAGACTTCCATCTCAATTAGGAGATAGTCTTGCCGACCTTCTTCCCGAGACCTCATGCCGACCGGACATCGGCGGTCTTACATACACTCGACTGCAAGAGGGCTCTCGCCTTCTACCTGTAGCTCACCCAGGTTCATCGCAAGTCTGATCGGCTCTTTATTACCTACGATCCCAACCGCCTGGGGCAGGCAGTCACCAAGCGCACCCTCTCCATCTGGGTGGCAGACTGCATCGCCTTCGCCCAAGCAAAGGCGGGCACCCACCTGGATTGATGGGTCACCACACACGGCATCCGGGCCAAAGCTGCTTCGGTGGCCTCACTGTGCTCAGTGCCTCTAACAGACATCTGCCAGACTGCGACCTGGTCTTCAGCAAACACTTTCACTTCGCACTACTGCCTGGAGAGGGAGTCCTGCTGGGACAGCGCCTTCGGCCAGGCTGTACTCTGTAATCTGTTTGGGGTATAAGCAACTCCTGCCCTCCGACCCTTCTTCGGCGGCTACCGAGGGCCTCGCTCCTTCGGGCATCGGCTTCTGCTCATGGCGGTGTTTTGGGTTACAGGTTCGGTAGCCTGTAGCTAGGGAGTATCATAAGTGAGGACTGACTTTCTGCTTGTTCCTTCCTTTGCCATCTGCTTAGTAGGGCTCTAGCTATGGGACCTGACTGAGCAAGATGGCACCTTTGGGCGGGAAGAGGACCACGCACACGTGGCAGCAATCCCAAAGGCTTTCTTTGAAAGCTGGGGAATTGCTCCGCTTGGGCTCCGTAAGTGCCGACATCACCCCATAAGTGAGGGTTGATCCTGCTGTCCCTGGAGAACACCTGTTACAGGTGAGTAACTACACTATTTATGAGGAGTTTTTTTAGACGAGTGATGACTGTATGAACATCACAGCATAGCTAATATCCTGCGCCTTCTGGAGGGACAGGTGCTAGTACTGAGGTCTTTTTTCTCTTCATGAAATTAAGATGAAGTTTTAAATTATCCTTGAAAGAGACTTTTTTCAGTCTATATTGGGAATTTTGTATTGTGTATCAATTGGAAACCAGATCCCTGTAAATGAGTTCTGGCAGTCTCTCCTGTTATTAAGTTGGTTTGGGTGTAGCTCTGGTGGTTCTCTGAAGGGATCTGTACCACGTTAGACCAGTGCATTCCCGGGTTCAGCTCCACTCTCACCTAGGTTGAGGTTTCCTTACGATAGAGAGGTGTCTCAAGCTTCAGAGCCGCCTCAGGGCATTTTGAGCTCGGCCATCTTCACAAGCCTGGAACTATTTTCAGTTGTTCATGTCCATAGCATCAACCTAGGAGGCAGTTCCTTGTGCCAAGGCACTCATGTGCTTCCTGCAGAGGGGCATCCTAACCTTTAGGTTTCCCTGTTCTGAGTTGTTCGACTAGACCCTTCCTCTTCCCTGGGAGATCAAGGAGCAGTTGAGGTGGTGATGCAGTTCTACCACCTGTTGGCTAGAATACAAACATAGAAACATGACGGCAGAAAAAGACCACATGGCCTATCTAGTCTGCTCTTCCATATCAACCACTACAATAGTCCCCTTTTTTCCTTTAGAGATCCTCTGTGTTTGTCCCATGCTTTTTTGAATTCAGATACTACCCTCATCTCTACCACCTCCACTGTTGGAAGCACCAGATTGGATGCCGGCCTGCAGGGCTGAGGTGCACACTACTTGGGCCAGTGGGCCCAAAGACTCTGGTCCATTCAGGAGGTCTAGGTGATTATGCACCTGAAGGTCAAAGTGATCTGTCTGACCCTAGAGAGTACCAGGCTTCTTTTAGTGAGCAAAGCATCTGCTTATTCTGGACAATGCCCTAGTGATGTCGTATGTGAATAACCATAGTGGAACTTGCAGTACTGAAGTGCCTCTCAAGGTCGTGGAGTTGTGTTTTTGGAAAGAGGCGCATCAGTTGCCCTGTCTACAGTGCCTACTTGCAGACATGGCAACATACAGGCTGGCTTCCTGAGTCAGAACTTTGTGGATTTGGGTGAGCGGGAGCTTAGCCCTCGTGTATGCTATCCCCTGGTGCAGAACTGGGACCTTGCAATGTTCAACTTGATGGCCACTTAGGAGGATGCCAAAGTGGGAAACATTTTAAGTAGGCTTGGTTGCCCTACTTCAGGAATGCCTTTAGGATGGATGCTGCATGGCTTCCTCCCTGGCCCATGGTAAGCAGTCTTCTGTGCAGGATTTGGGTTCTTCCAGGCCTGGTAATCCTAGTTGCCCCGGACTGGCCTCGAAGGCTGTGATACATGGATCTCTTGAACCTTTTGGTGCCCCACCCACCTTTGCTACTGCAAGAGAAGGGCCTCCTGTGGCAGAGGCGTCTGATAATGGATAATCCTGGTCCCTTTTCACTTACAGCCTTGCCCTTGACAGGCATAGACTCTCCAAGAAGGGCTACTCAGGAGTGATATTAGACACTGCTTAAGGCTTGGGTGGGCCTCTAAGTCTTTAATATAGGGGTCTGAAGAGTTTGAGAGATGGCACTCCTTTTGATTCATGGAGGCCAGAAATGTGGGCATTCTCACTCTTTCATCTTTCTTGCAGTCCAAACTGGACCATGACTTTGCCTTAATCTCTCAAGGTTCAGATAGCAGCCCCGATGTGCTGCAGCCAAGAGATTTCATTAGCATTGCTTCCCTGATGTTTCCTGCTTCCTCAAGAAAGGAAAGTGGTTTCATCCACCTGTGAGCCCAGTTTTACCTCAGAGGAGTCTCTCTCTGGTGTTGGTGTGCCTGCTTATCATCTCATTACATTACTCACCCCAGCCTGAGTATTACACTCAACTGACTGAATATGCCCCCACTCTCTCACGAGTCAGCCAGGCAATCTGCTTCTTCATCAAGGCTTCCTACTATGGCATAATCTTGCAGCATACCTAAACCTAGAACATTTCTATCGAAAGTTTAGGGCCTCCTATTTGAGGAGGCTTTTGGACCTATGTCATGAGCACTGGGGAGGAGACTGGCTGCCTCTGAACACCTTCCTGATACCCTTACTGTCCCCCCACCCCCTGAAATCTTTCTCACCTAATTGATACTGTCATTTTCTCCAGGAACAAACAGGAAGTCAGACCTCACATATGGGCAACGACGCCGACAGAGCCTTGTGCGGAGCATCTCCCCAGCTTTCAAAGAAAGCTTTTGGAAGATGCCACCATGCATACATGGTTCCCCTCCTGCCCAAGGGTGCCATCTTACTCAGTCTCCCTTTTTCCATGGAGCCCTACAGAGGTTCGTCTCATCCCCTGGAAAAAATTTGATTTTCTCATACTATTTTTGTACCTTTCTGGCTTGCGCCGGCTCCTTTCCTGCCTGAGACCCACTGCAAACGCATCAGCCTCGAAAAACATTTTTATCTTGATTTTTCCATCACAGCGCTTTTGTGCTTTTTTTAACCGCTGGCCACGTCAAGTGTCTTTGACTTTGCTGGGGTCCTTTTTCCCCACTGGCCACCGGTTTTAAGAAATGTGATTGATGCTCCAAAAACATGTCACTCATGATTGTTGCCTCTGTGTTTGGGCACCGACCATGACCCGGAGGAATGCTCCTTGTGCAAAAAAAGTCTGCTAAGGCCATATAGAGCTGTAAGCTTAACCAGGACGACATCTTCCACAAGGCAGACTCAATCCCGGTTTCCCCGGTAGCCTCACGCCCGAAGGCTCCACACAGATCTTCACTCGTGTTAGGCCCCCGCGGCCCATCCATGGGCCCGTCGACATTCCGAGCAAGGATCACCAGAGCGTGCTCATAAGAAGAAGAGGAAGACCTCGAGAGCTTCGTCCGGAGAAGTGGACATTCATGGGAAATCCCGTGCCTGGTCCCTTAGTCCCCGCAGAGCGCCCGAGGAATCGGAGCAGGATTGCTTTTGGAAGGTGTCCAGGGCCGAAGCTGTGGCCTCTGGTGATGGATCGCGGTCTCCCAAGGCCCGTCCCATCGAGGACCCCCTCTTCTTCGATGCCTGACCCAGTCACTCTGGTGTCTGTGCCCATGGCTGCGACCCCCAAGTGGGAAGCATGCATGTTGGCCTTGGAATGCAGCGTTTCTGTGTTCCTCGCATCACAGTGGGCGCCGACTCCCGGGCCCGCTGAGACTGCAGGGACCTCGACGACTCCCCGGGCCACCGCTGTGATCGCCAAGAGCCAGATGCTTTGGGTGGATCCTCGGCGAGGGTCTCGTTCTCGCTCCCAATCCTCGGGAAAGAGATCTTCACAGGCGAGTGCCTCTGACTCCGGCCATGCGCACACCCCGAAGCATCCAGACCAGAGTTGCTGGCCCTCCTGCAGCCAGAGGACCTTGAGTCCTCCTCGGACTACTCTGATTGGGAGTCCAATGTTGAGATGTCTCCGGAGTCCCCTTGGACCTGTCTTCCCAGCTACCAAGTGCCGTTTCCTGCCCAAGAATACATATTTCCTCGAGTTCATTCGGGATATGGCACTGGCTCTCTTTTTTATGACAGAGTCAGCGGAGGACCCACGTATGGAGGAATTAGACATCCTCCAGTACGAGGCACTGCCATAAGAGACTCTGACGGTCCCTGTGCCTTCTGTCCTCACCAGGCTTCTCCTCCGGATGTGGGAGACCCCAGCCTCGGTCCCCATTGTGAGCTGATGACGTGACACGATGTATCAAGTCCAGCAGGGGCCGGAGTTCCACAAGGCACAGATCCCACACACCTTCATGGTGGTTGAGTCAGCCATGCGCCGGCAAAAAAGCCTGAAAACGCACTTTTCAGTACCTCCGGGCAGGGAGTCCCACACGCTCGATGTCCTGGGGCGCAAATGCTACCAGGGCTCAATGCTGGCTTGCCGCATTCAAACGTACCAACTTTATATCAGCATGTTCCTGTGGGACCTAGCCAAGGAGCTTAGTGGCTATGCTGCTGGCCTCGATGGGGACCATCTCCGGCGGTTCCAGGCTCTAATGAATTCTGTCACAGAGTGTTACAAATACTTCTCCAGAGCCGCTTCTGACAGCTTTGAATCTAGTGGCAGAGTGGCTACCACCGGCATTGGTGCTTGACGCCAGGCCTGGCTACAATCATCGGTAACAGTGGGTACAGGAGAAACTCCTGGATGTCCCATGTCTCGGCGAACAGCTCTTCGGCAAGTCAATGGAGGATAAGGCGGCCGAGATCAAGACAAAGTATGTCACTTGGACCCGTCTCTCACAGAAGACCTCCACTCTTCTCGGGAAGAAGCCACAGGGGAAGAAACCCCCTTTCCTCCAGAAGAGTCAACACTATCAGGGTGTTACTCTGCCTATGCGGCTGCCCAGACCCCTCAGCAGGGTCCCCAAGGCAAGGGCACAGGCCAGGGACCTTGCAAACCCAAGAGTCAGAAGTCCCAGACACTGGCTCCAGCCCAGCATGGGTTGGGGTTTTGACACCATCAGCATAGCCACTTTTCCTCTGGAGGACCAGCACCCCACAGGGGGACGCCTGGTCTACTTTGCCCACTGATGGGCCCACATCACTACTGACTCCTGGGCTCTCTGGGTCGTCTGGGAGGGCTACCTTCTGCACCTGGAACAGGTTCCTCCACCTTTCTTTCCCAGGGAACCCCCTCGGTCTCCCCTACACCGGGCCCTGCTACTGCAGGAGCTCATGGGCCTCCTCAAGGATGGGGAGGTGGAACCTGTGCCTCGTCCCTAAGGGGGAAGGGCTTCTATTCCAGATACTTCCTGTTCCCGAAAAGAAGGGGGGCCTGAGGCCCATCCTGGACCTGAGGAACCTCAATAAGTTCCTGGTGTGCGAGAAGTTCAAGATGCGCTCCCTTGGAACACTGCTGCCTTACCTCCAGCAGGGAGATTGGCTATGCTCCTTTATTTATTTAGTATACATTTGTATACCGCTACTTCCAGCGATCAGCAGCGGTTTGATTACAGATTGGAAATTGTCAAATCATGACAGGAAATTTTTGAGGTATAAACACATTGATTAGACAGGAAAGCACAGCACACAGAGAACTATTTTACAGGGAACATGGGCTATGGAGGGTTAAGTGGCTTGCCCAAGACCACAAGGAGCACCTGTGGGACTAGAAACCCCAGTCCTTCCGGCCCAAGGTTGCTGTCCTCTAGTGGGATTTGAACCCCCGACCTTCTGGCCCGAAGTACCTTGCCCCAACCACTAGGCCACTCCTCCACTCCTTGGATTTAAAGGATGCTTACACTCACATCCTTATCCATCCCAGTCACAGAAAGTACCTGAGGTTCGTGGTCGGAGGCAACCACTACCAGTACAGGGTCCTTCCCTTTGGCTTCGCCTCCACTCCAGTGGTCTTCACCAAGTGTCTGGCGGTGGTGGTGGCCTACCTCCAACTCCAAAAACCTGCATCTTCCGCTATCTCAATGATTGGTTGGTAAAAGGGGCACTAGCTGTATCATTCAGGTCTTGTAGCTCCTGGGTTTCGTGATCACCATCCGAAATCCCAGCTCATCCCGACTCGAATGCTGGAATTCATATGGGCCCGCCTTGACACCATGCAGCCAGGGCTTTCCTCCCCTTCGACAGAGCAGATCAGCTCTCTGCCTTTGCGACAGCGGTAAACATCGCCGTGCAGTGTCAGCCCGGACTTTGCTTTGCCTCCTGGGCCACATTGCTTCCACGGTCCACGTAGTTACTGACACCTGCCTCCACATGAGGGCAGCTCAGTGGTGCCTCCAGTCCCAGTGGTCCCAGGCCACCGGACAACTTCCTGACAGAGTCACGATGTTTCGACAGCTAACGCAGTCCCTTATCTGGTTGCAGGATGCTCAGCAACTGCAAGTGGGGATGGCTTTTCAGCTCCCAAGCCCTCAAAGGGTTCTCACGACGGACACCTCCCTCACGGGCTGGGGCACCCATTGCAGAGAGTTCCGCACTCAGGAGGCCTGGTCCTCCGAGGAGAGCCAGCAGCAGATCAGTTTGCTTGAGCTCAGAGCAGTCTTCCTCGTTCTCAGGACCTTCAGGCACTACCTGCAGCACTGGTTGGTGCTTGTCCAGACAGACAACAGGTAACGATGTTCTTCGTGAACAAGCAGGGCGGCACGGACTCCTACCGCCTCTGCCATGAGGCTGTGACCCTTTGTTCCTTTGCGATCTGCCACGGGATTCTCCTCGAGGCGGTTTGCCTACCAGGCCAGATCAATGTCTTGGCAGACAGGCTGAGCAGGGACCTTCAGCCACACGAGTAGCATCTGGACCCGGAGATAGTTTGCGGGCTTTTCTGGCTGTGGGACTCCCCCAGCTTGGACCTCTTCGCCAGCTCGACCAATGCTCAACTGCCCGGTTTTGCAGTCCCCAACTCACCCTCCCGGGTGGTGGTGGACGCTTTCCTTCTCTCGTACTCAGGAGACCTGCTGTATGCCTTCTCTCCCACACCCTTGATAGCCTAGACCCTCCTCAAGGCCCAACAGGACAGGTAGTTTATGATCCTCATGGCCCCAAGGTGGCCTAGGCAAGCCCTGGTTCCCCTTGCTGTTCCGTCTCTCGACGGAACCCCTGGTCACTCTCGGGAGCTCCTTGGGATTTCTGACAGAGGAAGAGGGCTCGATCCTCCATCCCAACTTGGGATCTCTGTCCCTCATGGCCTGGCGGCTGAACAGGTTGCCTTAGTTCCCCTTAACCTCTCCAAGGAGGTGGAGGAAATCCTTCTAGCCTCTCAAAAGGACTCCACAAGATGGGCTTATGCCTTCAAGTGGTGCACGGAGCACTGATTGGACCCATTTTCTTGTTAGGTGCATTCAGTCCTTCAATATCTCCTCCACCTCTCACAGTCTGGACTTAAGTCCAACTCCATCCAGGTGCATCTGAGTGCATTCTCCACCAACCACCATCCTGTGTAGAGCAAGCCTCTGTCACCAGATTCATGTGGGGCTTATTGCTCTCCAAATCTCCCATCTGGCCACCCCCAGTGGAATGGGACCTCAGTGTGGTTTTGGCGCAGCTTACTAAGCTGGCCTTTGAGCCCCTGCTACCTATTCCTTGTGCTGCCTTTTCTGGAAGGTAGCTTTCTTGGTGGCACTCATCTCTGCCCTTATGGTCAGTGAGCTTCAGGCCCTGGTGGCCAAGCCACCCTACACCAGATTCTACAAGAACAGGGCTGTGCTTTGCACTCACCCGAAGTTTCTCCCGAAGATGGTCTCCGACTTCCACCTGAATCAGGAGGTAGTGCTGCCTACCTTCTTTCCATGGCCCACGCTGACTCGGCATCGGCCGTCCTCCATACTCTGAACTGCAGGCGAGCCCTGTCCTTCTATTTGCAACTGACCCAGGGCCACCGTAAAGCCTCACAGCTTTTTGTCTCCTTCGACTCCAGCCTCTGGGGCTGGTTGTCACCAAGCGGACCTTATCCATCTGGGTGGCGGACTCACAGTCGAGCTGGTATCCCTCTGGAGCATTGAGTCACAGCGCACAATGTCCAGGCGATGGCGACCTCGGTCATCGATCTCCGTTCGGTGCCCATGGCAGACATCTGCCAGGCCACCACCCGGTCCTCTGTCCACACTTTTTCAGCCCACTACTGCCTAGAGAGGGAGTCCCAATGGGACAGCGCCTTCAGCCAGGTCGTACTCCGTAATCTCTTCAGGGTTTAGGCATCTCCTGCCCTCCAACCCTTCTCAGGTTACTGGAGCCATGGTTCTCCCTAGACATTGGGGTCACTCAAGTCTGTCATCAGGATTCACCTGCGGCTGCCTACGGCCAGGCCATGCCCCTGTTTTATGCCGGGTCTCGGTAGCCTGAAGTTAGGGAGTCCCATATGTGAGGACTGACTCCCTGCTTTTTCCTGGAGAAAGCGTAGTTACTGACCTGTAACAGTTGTTCTCCAGGGACAGCAGGAATCAGTCCTCACAACCCTCCCTCCTTCCCTTGGAGTTGCTGTAAATTTTTGGCCATCTTCTTAGTTGGGTTCTAGCTATGGCACCTGACTGAGCGAGATGGCACCCTTGGGTGGGAAGGGGACCAAGTATGCATGGTGGCATCTCCCAAAGGCTTTCTTTGAAAGCTGGGGAGATGCTTCGCACAGGGCTCCATCAGCGTCGACATCACCCTTATGTGAGGACTGATTCCTGCTGTCCCTGCAGAACACCTGTTACAGGTGAGTAACTACGTTTTACTTTCTGTTCTATCTATCATTTCCTATACTACTCAGTATCTTTCAATTCCATTATTATTATAAACTGCTTTAATGATAATATAAAAGTGGTATATCAAGAAATAAATGAACTATAAATCATAAACCTTTAAGGCAGGATGACAAATCCCAGGTGCCAGGTCACTGTGATGACCAGAAATTTGCACTAGCACCTGGGATTTCTTGCCCCTCCCCCCCCCTTTTTACCTTCTGGGTGGCCACGGTCCCTTATGTCTTTCCCCGAGGATCCCATCTCCAATGGGCAGAAAAGAACAGCACAACCATGATCATGGCAAAGGTCTCTCTTGTCTGCCCGTGGGGATCCCATCTCCCCCAGACAGGAAAGAAGGGAAGGCTATGATGACTTCCTGCAGCAACAAAAATGTTGTGTGTAGGAGGGGAGAGAAAGTAAGGTAGAGAAGATACGGACAATTTTAAGGGGCAGTAGGGCTGATAAAAAAGTAGGATGGTGGAATTTTAGGACTGGGGATAGATGTACTAGAGGGGTTGGTGAAGGAGGGAGAGTCTGAAAGGGTTGCAGAGTAGAGGAGCCAACAGGAGAGAGGAGGAAAGAGTGCAGGGTCTTGCCGAAAGATGCATTCCCCTTCCCCAGAACACACAAGCACCCTACCCCCATACCACATACACACAGAGGCACCCCACCTCCACACTCAGACATCCTCATCTCATCATCAGACACACACTCACAGGCAAAGGTACTCCACACCTGCACCATACACACAAACAGGCAACCCATCTCCGCATAACAGGCATGCACACATCTGACCTCTATACGACACACACATACACACATCCCACCTTGACACCACACACATATACACCCAGAGGCACCTTATCTCTGCACCAAACACACACACCATTCTCCGCACCACACACACATAATTACACTCACACATAGACATGGGTATCCCATCTCTGTAGCACAGAGGCTCCCCAACTCTGTAACATCACACATACTTGTACTCCAGCCCTGCACACCCCCCCCCACGCAAAGGTACCCAATGCCACATCTCATGCACAGACAGGCGCACCACCGTTACACCACATACCCTTACAGATACTTAATTTCTGAAGCTATAACTGCTATCTGTATGTTTGTTTAAAGATGCCACATGATATAGGAACTCTGGCAGTGGTCTTGCAAGAAATGAGAATATGAGACCAGTGGGAGAGAAAATTGGGGGGTGGGGGTGAGGAGGTCACAAGCACTGGCTCCTAAATACACACAAAATTTGTTGAGGCCTGCTATAAGGTGGTTTTCCGGTTGGCTATAGCGTCCCCTAGGCCAGTGTTTCCCAACCCAGTCCTACGGGGCACACCGGCCAGTCAGGTTTTCGGGATATCCCTAATGACTATGCATGAGATATATATGCATTAGAGATATCCTGCCAACCTGACTGGTTTGTGGCCCTCCAGGGCTGGATTTGGAGACCCCTTCCTTACACCTCTGTCATTTAAGATTGTGAGTGGGCAAGGTGCAGATGTCCTAGACATCGAAAGGGTATATAGACTGTGACACATTCCTCCTCGATTCTCACCACCACCAAAAAGTTGTCTAATAGACAATATTTTGGTGGTGGTGAGAATCGAGGAGGAATGTGTCACATTCTATATACCCTTTCGATGTCTAGGACATCTGCACCTTGCCCACTCACAATCTTAAATGACAGAGGTGTAAGGCAGGGGTCTCCAAATCCAGCCCTGGAGGGCCACAAACCAGTCAGGTTGGCAGGATATCTCTAATGCATATATATCTCATGCATAGTCATTAGGGATATCCCGAAAACCTGACTGGCCGGTGTGCCCCGTAGGACTGGGTTGGGAAACACTGCCCTAGGCTGTTGTCCATGCTGCAGACCTTTCTTGGTCATCTTGACAGTTTTTTTCCCCTTGCAGAATATGCCGTCCTTGTTTCTATGCTCCTATGCTCCTGTGCCTACCTTCTGGGAGGAGGATCTTCAGAAGGACCCTTGCTGCATCTGATGGACATGTGAAGGGTGTTGATCAGATATCTGGAGATTACTAATTCCTTCTTCCAATTGGCTCATCAATTTGGCCTCCTTGGCAGATAAAATTTGTCCTTGTCCACTCACCACTCATCTCCTATTTAGACTGCTGGACTAATGTATTAGACTAATGGTTTCTATAATATGGTAATATATTTAATTTGCGCAGTTAAATAGGGTGGTTTTTATTGGATTTTTTGGGCTACTTTTTACTGCAGATGATTTAATTGTATAGTCTTTGTTTTTTGTACAATATTGTGGATGTAAAAGCCCTCAGGTAAGTGAAACATTAAATACCTCTGTAGAAATCGGTAATAGGGGCAACATCTGGAAGGCGGTGTGTATAAATGCCCGTAGCATGGGAAATAAGATCCCAGATGTTGAAGCTTTAATGGAAGAGGCTGATTTGGATATAGTGGTGGTTACGGAGACATGGTTCACAGAAAACCATCACTGAGATGTAATTATATCAGGCTATACTTTATTCAGAAAGAACAGGGTAGGAGGTGGTGTGGCACTATATGTTAAAAATAATATTAAAGCTATAGAATTGTAGGGCTTAAAAGAAGAGAGGAGGCACTGTGGGTTAAACTAGAAAGGGGGAAAGGGAAATCCATTTGCATTGGAATTATATACAGATCCCCATCACAGGGGGTAGAAGTAGATGAAGATATAATACAGGACATACACAGTATTGGCATGAAAGGAAAAGTGCTACTGATTGGTGATTTCAATATGTTGGATGTGGATTGGCACATCCCTGCTGCGGTGTCATCTAGAAGTAAGGAGATCCTGGATTCTCTACAGGGAGAACTATTCAGGCAATTGGTAACAGAACCCATACATGATAGGTCCATACTGGACTTGGTGCTTACCAATGGGGAAAGTGTTTCTGATGTTACAATGGGAGATCAGCTCGCATCCAGTGATTACCAGATGGCATGGTTCGGTATTAGTATTAGGGCTTATAAAATCCATTCAAAAACGAGGGTCTTAGACTTGGAAAACTAACTTTGCAAAGATGGGATAATACCTCAGAGAGTCGTTAGCGGGATGGGAACAGCTGGGGGATGTAGAAAAGTAGTGGACAAAACTGAAAGGGAATATTTTAAAGGCAACAAATCTTTTTGTCAGAAAGGTAAATAAATGTAAAAGGAAAAGGAGACCGCTATGGTTCTCAAAAGAAGTAGCTGAGAAGGTGAAGAAAAAGAGGGAGGCCTTCATAAAATACAATAGATCAGAGAGAGAGAAAGACAGGCATCTATATTTGTAGAAACTTTGAGATGGTAGCAAAATAGTCAGGAAAGCAAAGGTACAAAATGAAGACGAAACAGCCAGTGCAATAAAATGTGGGGATAAGACATTTTTCAGATATGTTAGTGAGAGGAGGAAGGGCAAAAGTGGTATTGGTACTCAGGGGTGCAGGGGAGGAATATACAGAAACTGATGAAGATAAAGCAGAATTTCTTAAAAAATATTTCTGTTCTGTGTTCACAGTTGAAGGGCCTGGAGCAGGACCTCAGAAAACACCCACAAATAGCAACAGAAGCAATGACAATCTCGAACGATTTTCAGAAGACCGTATTCGAGAGGTACTAGTTAACCTAAAAGTAGACAAAGCCATGTGTCCAAATGGGATACCATCCAAGAATACTAAGGGAACTTGGGAACGTTCTAGCAGCTTCAATGTCTGACCTTTTCAATATCTCTTTGGAGTGGAGAGTGGTGCCAGAGGACTGGAGAGAGGCACATGTGGTCCCTTTACACAAAAGCGGATGTAAGGATGACATTGAGGACTACAGGCCAGTTAGTGTAACCTCTGTGGTTAGTAAATGATTGGAAAGGCTACTAAAGGAGAGAATAGTGAGGTTTCTGGAGTCCAATGAATTGCAGGATGCGAGGCAGCATGGATCACCAGAGGCAGGTCTTGTGGAGCAGTAGCCTAATGGTTAAGAACATTGGCTTGGGAACCCAGAATCCAGGGTTCAATTCCCACTAGCACTCCTTGTGGCCTTGGGCAAGTCACTTAACCCTCCATTGCCTCAGAAAAATCCAAGTTACCAATGTCCCTGTTTAATGTACATTACCAAGTTTAAGTTTCAATGTAAACCGCTTTGATTGAAATGATAAAGCGGTATATAAAACCTGTTAAATAAATAAAATAAATCTGATTTCTTTGACTGGGTGACCAGGGAGATGGACCGAGGGAGAGCCCTAGATGTGGTGTATTTAGATTTCAGTAAAGCTTTTGACACCGTTCCACACAGGCGACTTATAAACAAACTGAGCACCCTAGGGATGGACCCTAAAGTTACTGATTGGGTTAGAAATTGGTTGAGTGGGAGGCGACAAAGGTAAATGAAGCTCACTCTGAGGAGAAGGAGGTTACCAGTGGTGTGCCACAGGGATCTGTCCTTGTTCCGATTCTGTTTAACATCTTTGTTAGTGATCTTGCGAAAGGACTGTTGACTAAGGTTTGCTTGTTTGCAGACGATACCAAAATCTGCAATAGAGTAGACACACAGAAAGGAGTCGACCAGGTGAGGAGGGATCTAGCCAAACTTGAAGAATGGTCTAGAATTTGGCAGCTGAAATTTAATGCTAAAAATGCAGGGTCATGCATTTGGGCTACAAAAATCCAAAGGAACTGTACAGTATAGGGAGTGAGGTACTTCTGTCCACAAAAGAAGAGCGGGACCTGGGCGGAATTGTGTCAACACTCTTAAAGTAGCTAAACAGGTAGAAAAGGCAACTGTGAAAGCCAGAAGGATACTTGGGTGTATAGGGAGAGGAATGTCCAGCAGAAGAAAGGAGGTGATAACGCCTCTATATAAGTATCTGGTGCGACCTCATTTGGAGTATTTTGTGCAGTTCTGGAGACCGCAACTTCAGAAGGATATAGACAGATTAGAGTCTGTGCAGAGGGTGGCTACTAAAATGGTTAGTGGTCTTTGTTATAAGCATATGAGGACAGACTTAAAGATCTTGATATGTATACTTTAGAGGAAAGGCGGGATAGGAGTGATATGATAGAGAAATTTAAACATCTCCGAGTCATAAATGCACAGGAGGGTCTCTTTCAATTGAAGGCAAACTCTACTACGAGGGGATATAGGATGAGAGTGAAAGGGGATAGACTCAGGAGTAATATGCAGAAACATTTCTTTACGGAAAGAGCAGTAGATGCATGGAATAATCTCCCAGTGGAAGTGGTGGACACGAGGACAGTATCTGAATTGAAAAAAGCATGGGACAAACATAGAGGATCTCTAAAGGTAAAAAGGGGATTATTGTAGTTGATATGGAAGGGCAGACTAGATAGGCCATATGGTCTTGTTTTGCCATCATGTTTCTATGTTTCTGAGTTCATTATGGGCTCGGGGTGTTAGTGTATTGATATACCACTTCCACAGCCCTAGAAAGATTTCCCACTTTTTCTTGTTCCCTTTAGCATCTAGTCGTTCCAGAAGCATCAGTTGGTGAAAACAGTTCTGCCACTCCCAGAAAGTGGGCGTCCTAGATTCCCTCCACCGACGGAGAAGGGGCTTCTTATCCAACACGCAGGCTTTCCGCACTAGCAGACTATTCCCCCGTCCCTTAGGGAGTGGAGTTGTCAGCTGATCAAATACCACAACAGCTCTGGTCCATGCCACCTTTTGGCCAATTATCTGACTTACGTAGTTTTGAATCTGATGCCAATACCTCTGTATCACCTCACAAAGCCACCACATATGTATTTATTATCATTCCATTTTATGTATTTATGTTTTTAGTTTTATCGCACACTTCGTCAGGGGTTGATCAAGCAGATAAAACTAAAAACATAAATACATAAAATGGAATGATAATAAATACATATATCACGTTAAAACACATATCACGTTAAAACACTAAAAAGTCTTTTTAGTGTTTTAACGTGATATATGTATTTATTATCATTCCATTTTATGTATTTATGTTTTTAGTTTTATCTGCTTGATCAACCCCTGACGAAGTGTGCAAAACACGGCCTGTGTCGGGTTGGCAACAAGATTAATTAATTAAACTCTGTTTTATACATAGTTGACATGCCTGTGCATAGCGAAACAAATCCGGGAAGCCCAATCCACCCCACCTCCAGGGACCCCTCAGACATGTGCATGGTAAGCGAGCCCTTTTTCCTTGCCATAAAAAACCCCGCAAGGCTTGTTCAAACACGGCGACATCCTTGCGTAGAAGACAAAGTGGGAAGGTCTGTAGCAAGGTCCCTCATCAGAGACTTTTGGCAAAACTAAAAAGTCATGGGATAGGAGGCAGTGTATTATGGTGGATCAGGAACTGGTTAAAAGATAGAAAGCTAAATGGCCAATTTTCCCAAATGAAAAAAGGTGAATAGTGGAGTACCGCAGGGATCTCTGCTGGGTCCGCTGCTTTTTGACATATTCATAAATGACCTCGAAAAGGGAATAACGAGTGAGGTTATCAAATTTGCAGATGACACAAAACTATTTAAAGTTGTTAAAACCTATGAGGATTGTGGAAAATTGCAAGAGGATCTTGATAAATTGGAAGACTGGGCATCAAAATGGCAGATGAAATTTAATGTGGACACGTGCAAAGTTATGCACCTAGGGAAGAACAACCCAAACTATGGTTACATGATGCAAGGTTCCACATTGGGAACCACCACCCAGGAAAAAGATTTAGACGTCATTGTGGATAACATGTTAAAACCCTCTGCCCAGTGTGCAGCAGCGGCCAAGAGAGCAAATAGAATGCTAGGTATCATAAAGAAAGGAATGGAAAATAAAACAAAGGATATTATAATGCCTCTGTATCGTTCCATGGTGAGACTACACCTTGAATATTGTGTGCAATTCTGGTCGCCGTATCTTAAAAAGGATATAGCGTTATTAGAAAAGGTTCAGAGAAGAGCCACCAAAATGGTAAAGGGGATGGAAGGCTATCCCTATGAAGAAAGGCTAGAAAGGTTAGGGCTCTTTAACCTGGAAAAGAGACGATTGAAGGGAGATATGATAGAAGTCTATAAATTAATGAACAGAGTGGAACAGGTAAACATACATTGATTGTTTACGTTATCAGAATATAGAAAGACTAGGGGACATGCAATGAAGCTACAGGGTAAACTATTTAAGACTAATAAGAGAAAAAAAATTTTCACTCAATGTGCAATCAAACTCTGGAGTTTGTTACCGGAGGATGTAGTAAAAGCTGTTAATGTAGCTGGGTTTAAAAAGGGTTTGGACAAGTTCCTGGAGGAAAGGTCAATAAATCATTATTAAAAGGGACCCAGGATATCACTGCTTGACCCAATACAAGCATTGTGGAACCTGTGTCTTTTGGGGGGACTGCTAGGTACTTATGACCTAGATTGGCCACTGTTGGAAACAGGATACTGGGCTTGATGGACCTTGGTCTGACCCAGTATGGCATATCTTATGTTCTTATGTAAAGTAGTTTGGGGAACAACACCATACGAAACTCCGCCACTCGTCCTAACAGTGACAACAGAAGGCAAGTCCAGACCCGCATCCGAGTCTGCAAGTACTGCAACACCCTGATACAGTTATGTCTGCAGAGCATGCGGATGTCCCGAGTTGGTTGAATGCCCAGATATGTTAATGTGGTATCCACCCAACTCAGGGGAAAGGGAGTTCCCAATGATGAACATAGCCCCCCAGCACATTCATCGCCTTGGACTTTTCTCTATTTATTCGAAGACCAGCTATCTCCTCAAACGTAGTGAATTCCATCAGCACCTTGGGCAAAGAAGTTCGAAGTGAGGTAAGGTGGACTAACATGTCATCTGCAAAGGTAGAGACCTTGAATTCCAATTGCCCAGTCTGGACCTCTGGCGCTTCCTTACATTCTACAAGTTTATGTACCAATAGATCTAAAGATTAAATGAACAGTAGGGGGGATAGGGGGCAGCCCTGTCATTCGACACCCTAGGCTAAAGGCCTCCAAGAACGCCCCATTTGCCACCACCACCTCAGTGGGTTCGGCATATAACAACTGCACCATATGGATGAATTGGTCCCCCAAGCTGTACAGGGGCAAAGGATGATACAGGTACATCCACGCCACCCAGTCAAATGCCTTCTCAGCGTCAAAGCTGACTAATAGGGATGGCAACTGATGGTCATGAACCCACTCAGTGGAAGTTATTTTTATTTAATTTTATTTGTGATGCTTTTCTATATCTATATACATTTGGAACCCAGCAGAGAGCTTGTAGTTTAAATTTAATAGTCACTCAGGGCCTAGCATCAGCAAAGTACTTTTAGTTTAAATTTAACACACGGAAGAGAGCTTTCTGGTTAAATTTAGAACCCAGCAGAGAGCTTGTAGTTTAAATTTCATAATAAGTTAGAGCCTAGCAGCAGCAAAGAGTTATAATTTAAATCAAATCAGAATATAGCTTAGCACAAAAGGCAAAACAGGGCCAGTACTCTTTGAGCAACAAATAAAGTCTTCTAGAGACCTTTACAAAGAGGCCTTCTACCTAGGGGGCAAGAGACCTGTGAAACGTTTTCAATAGGTGTTAACACCAGGTAGCAGGTCAAAAGGCCATTTTGAAAGATGCCTTCTATCCAAGCAAGGACTGTTAATCACCCAGGAAGTTGGTCACAGCTTACCTCAGCAGCACAGGCATAAATAGCTCAATCAGAGCTCTGTGATCCTCAGTCTTGAAGGACTAGAAAAGGGGACTGTTACTTCTGGAGAGAGATCTGCAATTGTGAGTATATACTTCTGGGAATTTTCTGAAAGGAATTCTTTGTATTAAAGCTAATTAATCTGTGAACCCACTATTTTTTGTTAAATCAGTCAGGGCCTAGTAACAGCAGTTTAAATTTAAAACACAGAAGAGAACTTTCTGGTTAAATTTGGAACCCTACAGATAGCTTGTAGATTAAATTTCATAAAAGGTTAGAGCCTAGCAGCAGCAAAGAGCTATAATTTAAATCAAATCAGAATATAGCTTACCTCAGCAGCACAAGACAGGCTACTGTGTAGCAGCCCTCTTTTAATAAGTGTTATTTCCCTTCCTCCCTCCCCAACACCCACCCACCCCTGGGATAATCGTAGCTTTATAGGTACTTACACATCTTAAAAGACAGGAGGTGCTTTCAGGTGAAGCTCGTTACCCAAATCGGTCATACACTAAGGACCTGAGATTAATTAAGCTTCAGGTGAACAAGGTATATTAAACGTATTAGGTACAGTTTTATTAGTATAAATATCCATAGCAACCCTTAGTAAGTAAAGAACTTAAAGATCTAAACACAAACTTAAAACTAAGATGCAGACAGCAGTCCAGCAGCGAGATGGGGCCTTTCCAGTCTTTTGTATTGAGTGTCACATGTATGATTGTCTCCCAGTTGGTGAGAGGTCTTACGTGTGCACTAGGTGCAAGGAGCTCTTTGCTTTCAGGGAACGAGTCCATTCTCTAGAGGCTAGAGTAGCAGACTTGGAAAACATAAGAAAGACAGAGAGGTACATAGACGAGACCTACAGGGATGTAGTCCTGAAGTCCCACCTCCAGTCTGGCTGCATCCCTGTTGCCATGGAGGAGAGAGGTCATGTGACAGGAGAGCATCACCCTGGTGTGGCAGGAAGTGATCCTGTAACTAGGACCTGTCCTCCAGGTGATGTAAAACCCTCTCACACCGAGGAAGTTTCTCCAGGGCCATGTGTCCATGAGGGAAGGGTTAGGACAGCTGTTATAGTTGGTGATTCGATCATTAGGCATGTAGATAGCTGGGTGGCTGGTGGATGTGAGGATTGCCTGGTAACATGCCTGCCTGGTGTGAAGTTAGCGGTCCTCACGCCCCACCTAGATAAGGTCTTAAATAGTGCTGGGGTGGAGTCTGCTGTTTTGGTACATGTCGGTACCAATGACATAGGAAAATGTGGTACGGAGGTTCTGGAGGCTAAATTTAGGCTTTTAGGTAGGAAGTAGAAATCCAGAACTTCCAGGATAGTGTTCTCCGAAATGCTTCCCGTTCCACGCGCAGGACCCAAAAGGCAGGCAGAGCTCCGGAATCTCAATGCATGGATGAGACAGTGGTGCAGAGATGAGGGTTTTGGATTTGTTAGGAACTGGGGAACATTCTGGGGAAAGGAGGGGCTCTTCCGAAAGGATGGGCTTCACCTTAACCTTGATGGAACCAGGCTGCTGGCATTAACCTTTAAAAAGGAGATAGAGCAGCTTTTAAACTAGATAATAGGGGAAAGCCAACAGTCGCCCAAGTGCGCATGGTTCGGAAGAATGTATCCTTGAAGGATACTACCAAAAGCAGAGAGGTTCCAAAAAAGAGTAAAGTAGCCCAAATGCCCTTGAGTATGGAGCAGACAGAGCTTAAAGATCCCAAATTACCCATGTCTACCAATAGCCAAATTAATATGAATAAAATACAGTCTCTAAAATGCTTGTATGCAAATGCTAGAAGTCTAAAAAATAAGATGGGAGAGTTAGAATATATAGCACTAAATGAAAGGTTAGATATGATTGGAATATCAGAGACATGGTGGAAGGTGGACAACCAGTGGGACACTGTGATACCTGGGTACAAACTGTATCGTAATGATAGAGTTGATCAAATTGGTGGAGGGGTTGTGTTCTATGTTAGAGAGGGCATTGAGTCAGAAAGGATTAAAGTTTTGCAGGAAACAAAATTTGCTGTAGAATCTCTATGGACTGAAATTCCATGTAAAAAGGGGAAGGCAATGGCAGTGGGGGTGTACTATCGACCACCTGGCCAGAATGAACAAATGGATGATGAAATGCTCAAAGAAATCAAGGAAGCTAACAAATGTTACAGCGCAGTAATAATTATGGGTGATTTCAATTACCCCGGTATCGACTGGGTCAGTGTCACGGCAGAACATGCTAGGGAGATAAAGTTCCTAGATGAAATAAATGACTGCTTCTTGGAGCAGCTAGTTCATGAATCGACCAGAGGGGAAGCCATATTAGACCTAGTCCTTAGTGGAACACCAGATCTAGAGCAAGAGATAAGGTTGTAGGGGCTATTTGGCATTAGTGATCATAGCATGATCGCCTTTGATTTAATTAGTGGAGGAGGGATAGTAAGGAAATCCACAGTACTGCCTTTTAACTTTCGAAAGGGGGACTATGATAAAATGAGGAAAATAGTTAAGAAAAAACTAAAAGGAGCAGTTGCAAAGGTTAAAGACTTACATCAAGCTTGGGTGTTGTTGAAAAATACTATCTTGGAATCCCAGACCAGCTGTATTCCACGCTTAAGAAAAGTGGAAGGAAGTCCAAAAAACTGCCAGCATGGTTTAAAGGCGAGGTCAAAGAGGCTGTTGTTGCCAAAAAAGCATCTTTCAGGAAATGGAAAAAAGAGCCAAACGACGAAACCTGGAAACAGCACAAGCACTGGCAAGTCAAATGCAAGGCATTGATAAGGCAGGCAAAGGGAGAATTTGAGAAGGCGCTTGCTGTGGAAGTGAAAACGGAAAATAAAGACTTTTTCAAGTACATTCGTAGCAAAAAACGTGTGAGAGAGTCAGCTAGTCCATTAGATGATAGAGGGGTTAAAGGGGTACTAAGAGGCGACAAGGCGATAGCGAAAAGACTGAATGAATTCTTTGCTTCAGTCTTTACTGAAGTGGTTTTTAAAGGTGCGGAAGAATTGAAGGAAATATTCGATACATCGGGAAGATGTATTACAACTATTAGATAAGCTGAAGAGTAGCAAATCACCTGGGCCGGATGGTATACATCCAAGGGTGTTGAAAGAACTGAAATATGAGCTTGCAGACCTGCTATTAGTAATCTGTGAACTATCATTAAAATCATCTCTAATACCTGAAGATTGGAGGATTGCCAATGTAATAGAAATTTTTAAAAAAGGTTCCAGGGGTGATCCGGGAAACTACAGACCGGTGAGCCTGACGTCAGTACCGGTAGGAACCATCATAAAGAATAAAATTACTCAGCATGTAGATAGTCATGGCCTATTGGGAGACAGCCAACATGGCTTTAGACTAGGAAGATCTTGTCTTACTAATCTGTTATGTTTTTTTGAAGGAGTGAATAAACAGGTGGACAAAGGTGAGTCGGTTGATATAGTGTATCTGGACTTTCAGAAAGCCTTTGACAAGGTCCCTCATCAGAGACTTTTGGAAAAACTAAAAAGTCATGGGATAGGAGGCAGTGTACTATTGTGCATCAGGAACTGGTTAAAAGATAGAAAGCAGAGGGTAGGGCTAAATGGCCAGTTTTCCCAATGGAGAAAGGTGAATAGTGGTGTACCCCAGGGATCTGTGCTGGGTCTGCTGCTTTTTGACATTTTCATAAATGACATGGAAAGTGTAATAACGAGTGAGGTTATCAAATTTGCAGATGAAACAAAACAATTTAAAGTTGTTAAAACCCATGAGGATAGTGGAAAAGTGCAAGAGGATTTTGATAAATTGGAAGACTGGGCATCAAAATGGCAGATGAAATTTATTGTGGACAAGTGCAAAGTTATGCACCTAGGGAAGAACAACCCAAACTATGGTTACACGTTGCAAGGTTCCACATTAGGAACCACCACCCAGGAAAAAGATTTAGGCGTCATTGTGGATACCATGTTAAAAAAGAGGGAGGAGTATCCTAGTGGTTGGGGCAAGGTACTTCAGGCCGGAAGGTCGGGGGTTCAAATCCCACTAGAGGACAGCAACCTTGGGCCGGAAGGACTGGGGTTTCTAGTCCCACAGATGCTCCTTGTGGTCTTGGGCAAGCCGCTTAACCCTCCATTGCCCATGTTCCCTGTAAGTATTAGTGTATGTGTCTCATATCCCCGCGTGTTAAATGTATCCCCCAATTGTGTTGTGACCACATTGATTGAAGGATAAGGCGGTATACAAAAACTGTCTAAATAAATAAAAATAAATAAATAAAATAAATAAAACCCTCGGCCCAGTGTGCAGCGGCGGCCAACAGAGCAAATAGAATGCTAGGTATCATAAGGAAAGGAATGCAAAATAAAACAAAAGATATTATAATGCCTCTATATCAGTGATGGCTAACCTTTTTGAGCCCGAGTGCCCAAACTGCCGCACAAAACCAAAGAATTTCCTCAAAGTGCCAGCACGTCCATTAAAGCCTCATTTGCATAAGGTGCCTCATTTGCATAAATATTTGCATAATGTTACCATACACTAACTTTTAGTAAACATGCCTCTTAATGAGTATATGGATAAAGAAAGACTAAAAGGTTTCTACATTACTATAATCCAGTACCAACCGCCAGGCACATTAGGAACTACTACAAACGCTGCCCATTTAGAACCCATAGCAAACCCGCCGTATCCTAACAGTACTACCAGGACTCACAAAGCACCATACCCTAACTATCAAAAGGCAACACTGCAAATATTAAAACAATACATTTCAGAGAACAACAATACATGACCTACTGGGGAAAGAACAAGTGGCAATGTCAAATAGGAATTATATAAACAGAATACCTCAGCTCAGTTACACATGCAGAACAGACCATCACCAAACAAGGAATCACAATTTAAAAACAGGAAGACAATAATTAAACTGGGAACCCCAAAAGCCAAACTTGGAATATACAACAACACTGTAGAAATAAAACTATAAATTAATTTCCTCTTGTACTAAACAAAGCGCAAAAATTAATGATGCACATTTCCCAGAGCTGACATATTCCAGTTAATAAATTCAAAATAAAGAGATATTTTTCTACCTTTTGTGCATTTTTTTTCAGTTGCAATTGCTCCAGCCACTTTCTTCTGGTTTCTTCGTGTCTTCTCCTAACTCTCCATCTGCTGTCCATTTGTCCTTTCTTCTGTCTTCTTGGTTTTTTTTTTTCCATTCTCTCTCTACATCTGCTTTAACATACTAATCTTTCTCCTTTTGCTCTTTCCTCATTCCTATTTCATCTACTCAAAATTTACCCCTCCATCCTCAATCCCCACTTATTCTCCCAATACCCGGCCAATTGTAGATTTTTTATCCCTCCCACACAAAATATTTTTCCCCTCTCCATTTTACTCTCCCAGCCCCATCCCATTCTAATCCTCCCCCAACACCAGCTCCCTTCTAGTTCCAGCCTCACCCAGCATCCATTCCCTTCTAGTCCCTGCATCAGCCCATTTCCAGTCCTAGCAGCCGCCCAACCCATTTACAGTCCTAGCAACCCCCCAACCCAATCCCAGTCCTAGCCCCCCCTCATCAACCCACTTCCAGTCCTAACCCCCCATAAGCCCATTTCCAGTCCTAGCTCCCCCATCTATTTGCAGTCCCATCCGAGTCCCTCCATCAGCTCATTTCCAAACCCAGCCCCCCATGAGCCCATTTCTAGTCCTTTCCTAGCCCCACCATCAGCCCATGTCAAATCCTAGCTCCCCTCCACTCAGCCCATTTCCAATCCAAGCCCCCCATGAGCCTACTTCCAGTTCTAGCCCCTTCATGAGTCCATTTCAATCCAAACCCCCACCACAGCCCATTTCCAATCTTAGCACCCCCCCAACAGCCAATTTCCAGTCCTATTCTAGCCCCTCCATCAGCCCATTTCCTGTCCTAGCCCCCCCTCACCCATTTCCAGTCCTAGCTCCCTCCCCCTCACAACCCATTTCCATTCCAAGCCCCAATCCCATCAGCTATTTGCAGTTCAAGCCCTCCTTCCACTCAGCCCATTTCCAGTCTTAGCCCCCCCATAGCCCATTACCAGTCCTAACCCCCCCATCAGCCCATTACCAGTCCTAACCCCCCCCTCAGCCCATTTCCAGTCTTAGCCCCCCCCCCATAGCCCATTACTAGTCCTACCCCCCCCAACTCACCATCACCATCACCAGCCCACTTCCAGCCTTAGCACACCCATTTGCACATTACTAGTCATTACCCCCACCCAATCTGCCCATTTCCAGTCTTAGCCCCCCCCATGGCAAATTACCAGTCCTAACCCCGGCCAATTACCAGTCCTAACCCCCCCCCCTGGCCAATTACCAGTCCTACCCCCCCCCCCCCCCCCGGCCAATTTCCCGTCGTACCCCCCCCCATGGCCAATTACCAGTCCTAACCCCCCCCATCAGCCCCTTTACAGTCTTAGCGCCCCCCCCCATGGCCAATTACCAGTCCTAACCCCCCCCCCTGGCCAATTACCAGTCCTACCCCCCCCCCCCCCTGGCCAATTACCAGTCCTACCCCCCCCCCTGGCCAATTACCAGTCCTAACCCCCCCCATCAGCCCCTTTCCAGTCTTAGCCCCCCCCCATGGCCAATTACCAGTCCTAACCCCCCCCCCCCCCTGGCCAATTACCAGTCCTACCCCCCCCCCTGGCAATTTACCCGTCATACCCCCCCCCCCCGGCCAATTACCCGTCCTACCACCCCCATCAGCCCCTTTCCAGTCTTAGCCCCCCCCCCCATGGCCAATTACCAGTCCCAACCCCCCCCCCATCAGCCCCTTTCCAGTCTTAGCCCCCCCCATGGCCAATTACCAGTCCTAACCCCCCCCCCCATCAGCCCATTTCCAGTCTTAGCCTCCCCACCATAGCCCATTACCAGTCCTAAACCCCCTTCCCCCCTATCATCCCAAATTAAAAAAAAAAAACCCCAAACAAAGCGGCTGCTTCTGCCGCGGCAGCCTCAAGAGCTCTGCCGCGGCAGCCTCAAGAGCTCTGCCGCGGCAGCCTCAAGAGCTCTGCCGCGGGGCCCCCCCCCTGCCCGGCAGAGCCTCCCTGCATCATCTACCTTCAAGTCGCAAAACGCGGGCTTCTTTCAGAGCCGCGAGAGTTTCCTTTCTCGCGGGAGAGCCGCGAGAAAGGAAACTCTCGCGGCTCTGAAAGAAGCCCGCGTTTTGCGACTTGAAGGTAGATGATGCAGGGAGGCTCTGCCGGGCAGGGGGGGGGGGGCCCGCGGCAGAGCTCTTGAGGCTGCCGCGGCAGAGCTCTTGAGGCTGCCGCGGCAGAAGCAGCCGGTTTGTTTGGTTTTTTTTTTTTTTAAATTTGGGACCTTTTAAATGCGGACCTTCCCGCGTGCCAGCTGCAAGGCCTTCGCGTGCCACAGCTGGCACGCGTGCCATAGGTTCGCCATCGCTGCTCTATATCGTTCCATGGTGAGACCGCATCTTGAATATTGTGTGCAATTCTGGTCGCTGTATCTTAAAAAGGATATAGTGATTTTAGAAAAGGTTCAGAGAAGAGCCACCAAAATGATAAAGGGGATGGAAGGATACTCCTATGAAGAAAGGCTAAAAAGGTTAGGGCTCTTTAACCTGGAAAAGAGACGGCTGAGGGGAGATATGATAGAAGTCTATAAATTAATGAATGGAGTGGAACAGGTAAACGTAGATCAATTGTTTACATTATCAGAATATAGAAAGGCTGTTAGTGTAGCTGGGTTTAAAAGAGGTTTGGACGTTCCTGGAGGAAAGGTCCATTAACCATTATTAAGAAGGGACCCAGGATATCAGTGCTTGACCCTGTACAAACATTGTGGAACCTGTGTCTTTTGGGGAAACTGCTAGGTACGTATGACCTAGATTGGCCACTTGGAAACAGAATACTGGGCTTGATGGACCTTGGTCTGACCCAGTATGGCATATCTTATGTTCTTATGCCCCTTCGCAAGATCAAGGGCGGTTTACAAATAACGAACATTTAACATTGAACATTTTGGCACAAACCGTGGAGAATTTACCTTGAACACAATGTATGCAGGCAAACTGGTCCAATTATGTACAGTTGAACTATTTACAAGAGATGAAATGTAAACATGTATGAGGTTATGCAAGCAAGGAGTAAAGAGCATGCTGTGTTAGCATGTCAAACAGGGGGGAGAATTTGGAAAAGGAAGCTAGCGGGAGACATGTTGGGGTAATGGTTGCTGAGGTCACTTAGATTACCGTAGTGTTTTGTAAAAAGGTGGGTTTTGATTTGTTGCCTGAATGTTTGGAGGTCTTTGATGGATCTAATTGTGTCTGGGAGGGTATTCCAGAGCATTGATGCTACATAGGAAAGTGCTCTATTTCTTGTGGATTGTTTCATTTTTCTGAAGTCAGAGGGAAATTTAATTGTGTTCAGCAAACAGCCTCTTTTGGATCTTGTGTCATCTGAAGGGAGGATTAAAGTTGATAGGAATGAGGGTGCTATGTTATTGTATAATTTATTGGTGGTCATAAGTATTTTAAATTTTATTCTGCTGGTGATGGGGAACCAATGAAGCTGGTACAAGATGGGGGTTATATGGTCAGTCAGGCGAGCTTTGATTTTTGCTGCTGCTTTCTGTGCCATTTCTAGTTGACTGATGGACTTCTTGGGTAAGCCATATAATAGACTATTGCAGAAGTAAAAATGTGAGGTGAGTAGGGCTTGCACAACTGATCTAAAGTCATTACTGTCAAGTAGTGGTCTGAGGGGTTGTAAGATCCGCCGTTTGAAGAAAATGTTTCTTGTGAGGAGTTTTAGATGAGTTACCAAACTAAGGGACTGGTCTATAGTAACTCCTAGTTCCTTATCGTTCCTCCAGCTTAGTCCTCAACGTATGGGTTGTGCACCTCCTCCTGCAGCATGAAGACTGGACCAATCAAATTTCAGCACCACTGGAATCAGCATACCAGGCACCTCTGGAACTCCAGTGTGTCCAGTCTTCATGCAGCAGGAGGACGTTAGTGAGTCTAGCTGGGCTCACTAGTTAGATAGTTTAGTATGTTTTTTTCCCTAGCTAACCTTTTGAGTCATTATTTTTTGTCCTATTAGGACTTATTTTCATTTCTTCCTTTCAGGGGTTCCTATTTCTTTAAATTTACGGTTCTGATTTGGGCACTCCGTGGGGGGGGGGGGAGGACCTGAGGAAGGTCTCTCTCCTGCACAGCTTTTGCCGCCTCTCTGTTCTTGCCTGTCTGTATTTCTAAATTGGGATCTCTGCCCCAGGGTTGTTCAGGGCAGAGCTCCTACGCTGCCGGTACAGCAGCTCCTCTCCCGGAGCTTAGAGGTCTGCTGATTGAGTGCCGGTAAGTGTTGGCGGCTGGCGGCGGTCAGAGCCGGTCCTGTTTGGGTTCACCGCGCCTCTGCCCAGCCCTGCTGGAGTTTCCCTTTGTGGTTTATTTGTTTTTTCAGACAGCCTGCGGGGCTTCGGGGGTCGATCGCCAGCAGGGTTTGTTGACCTCGGGCGGTTTCTCCGGCGGGAAGTAAAAGCGCGCCAAGGTCTCCTTGCTGTCGCAGCCATTTTAACTTTCGCGGTCTGGTCAGCGTGTTTCTCACGCGGCGGTATTTTGTTTTTCATTATTTCATTTGTTTCATTTCTCTTTTCTTGTATTTTCTTTCATTAATATCAGCTGTTTCAGTTCTAATTGCTTCCCTTTACTTCGGGGTACTTCGGTCCCGCGGCTAGGGGGAAGGGTGGGGGGATAGCGTTTCTTCTCTCCTCTTCCTTCTTCTTTGCGGGTCTATCGATTTTTCATCAGCTGTCCCTGAGTTTCACAACAATTCTTTGTGGGATATTATAAAAAAAAAAAAAAAAAAGACTGGCAATTAAAAAGGGGAAGAGAAATCTTTTCCTTATATCACCTCTCTGGTTTCTAGCGGCTGCCCAGTTCCCGGTTGGTGTGCTGGTTCTGCTGGGTCAGTAAGCTATTTTTTCCCTCTCTGGAGTCGCCCCTGGAGGGGCCCTCGGGGATTCCTTCTGTGGTCTCTTTGGCCTCTGGGGGGCAGTTGGACCTCGGGGGTGCATTACCCTTGGAGGATTTTTCTCCCGATTTTATTTTGCTGATGCATCAGGCGTTCTGTCGTAGGCGCCAGGGCGTGGGCGCTGCTCCACCGTCGACGCCAGGGGTGATTGCCCCTTCCACGTCGGCGGAGAATCCGTTGTCCGGTGTCAAGGCACCTAAGCGACAACGTCTGCACGAACCCTTCCAGGCGGAGACTGAGTGGCCTGAGGGTGATGACCCTGAGTTCGACCTTGAAGCGGATGGGGAGGCCTTGGAGGAGGGCGAGCTCCCTGAGCCGGAGGATCAAGCAAAGATTATTCGGGTGTTCAGGCGAGAGGAGTTGCCCGCTCTTGTTTCGGAGGCGCTTCAGACTCTGGGTTTGGCACCGACTCCTCCGGTGGAGGAGGCGGACGGAGCGGACCCCATTATTCAGGCGGTGCGACAGACTAGCGTGGTTTTTCCCATTCACAAAGTTACTGATCAGATGATTCAGTCGGAGTGGGATACTCCTGAATCGGGTCTCAAGGGGGTAAAGATCATGCGTCGGCTCTACCCTATGTCTGACAACGATCTGGAGCGTTTCCGCTCTCCAAAGGTTGATGCGGCAGTATCGGCGGTGACTAAGAAAACCACGATTCCGGTGGAAGGTAGTGCGGCCTTGCGCGAGCCGCAGGTCTGGAAGATGGACGGTCTGTTGAAGCAGTCGTTTGAGGCGGACGCGATTGCGTTGCAGGCCTCTGTTTGTGGAGCTTGGGTTGCTCGTGCCTGTTTGCGCTGGGTTCAGCGACTTCAACAATCGCCCTCCTTGGAGGCCGACATGTTGGGTGAGCTCCACCGCTTGGAGTCTGGTTCGGCCTATTTGGCGGATGTTCATTATGATCTCATCAGAGCTCTTTCTAATAGCATGGCGTCCGTGGTAGCAGCACGCAGAGCCCTTTGGTTAAAGAATTGGGCGGCAGATGGGTCGTCCAAGTCGCGGTTGGGCAGATTACCCTTTAAAGGTCGGCTGCTCTTTGGTGAGGATTTGGATAGGTTGGTCAAGGATTTGGGTGAGTCCAAGGGCGGTCGCCTGCCGGAGGATCGTCCCAAGCGAGGGCGGCCGCTTCCGGCTGTCAGGGGGCAGTTTCGGGACTTTCGTAGGTTTCGGTCACCCCGTTCTGGTGGATTCCAGCGTGGCCGATATATCTCGAGGGCCTCGAGCTTTCGAGGTTTTCGAGGAGCCAGTAGGGGATTTGCGGCTGCAACCCCTGCGTCTGCTCGCAAGCCCCAATGAAGGGCAGCGGGCCCCGGTGGGGATACCGGTGATCGGAGGACGTCTTCGACGCTTTCTCTCCGCTTGGGCCCAAATTACTTCCGATCAGTGGGTTTTGGACATCGTACGGGACGGGTATGTCCTGGACTTGGCCAGACCCGTGCTCGATTCTTTTGTGGCGTCTCCCTGCCGGGGGGTTCGCAAGACAGCTCAGGTTCGCCAAACCCTCGATCGCCTTGTCCAGCTGGGGGCCGTAGTTCCCGTTCCGCAGGCGGAGTATGGTCTCGGAAGGTATTCCATTTATTTTGTGGTGCCAAAGAAGGATGGCGCTCTTCGCCCCATTTTGGATCTCAAAGGTGTGAACCGCTGCCTGCGGGTACCCCACTTTCGCATGGAAACCCTGCGGTCAGTGCTGGTGGCCGTCCGCAGGGGAGAGTTCCTCACTTCCCTCGACCTCACGGAGGCTTATCTCCATATCCCTATCCGGGAGGACCAACAAAAGTATCTCCGCTTCGCGTTGCCGTGGGGTCACTTCCAGTTCCAGGCCTTGCCCTTCGGTCTCGCGACCGCGCCGCGGGTGTTCACCAAAATCATGGTAGTAGTCGCGGCAGCATTGCGCAAGGAAGGGGTGCTAGTCCATCCCTATCTAGACGATTGGTTGATTCGGGGGAAGTCTCGCGAGGAGAGCATGGCGGCGACCTCCAAGGTCATGGCGCTCTTGCAATCTCTCGGCTGGGTAGTCAACCCGCGCAAGAGCCACCTGATTTCGACGCAGTTTCTCGAGTATTTGGGAGTGCGGTTCGATACTTGCGGGGGATCGGTTTTCCTTCCCGACCGCAGGGTGTTGGCGCTTCAGTCTCTCGTCCGACAGTTTCGACAAAGTCCCGCTCCGTCGGCGTGGAACTACCTTCAGTTGCTGGGGACGATGGCGGCTTCTCTGGAGGTAGTACCTTGGGCTCGATTTCACATGCGTTCGCTTCAGAGAGCCTTGCTCCGGCGCTGGTCCAACCAGTCCGATTCACTGAACAAGCGTCTTCCTTGCCCACTGGCGGTACGGAGAGATCTTCAGTGGTGGCTGCGACGGTCCTCGCTCCGTGCGGGAATGCCTCTGGAGCAGCCGGACTGGGTCCCGCTATTGACGGATGCTTGCCTGACCGGCTGGGGTGCCCACTGCGGAGACCAGTTCGTTCAAGGTCTCTGGTCTCCGGAGGAGAGCGGTTGGTCAATCAATCGCTTGGAACTTCGCGCCGTGCGGTTGGCCTTGCAAAGCTTCAAGACCCTGATATCATCGCGGGCAGTACGGGTGCTCTCCGACAATGCGGCGACGGTGGCATACATAAACCGGCAGGGCGGTACCGGCAGCGTAGGCTTGGAGGCGGAGGCTCGGATATTGTTCGAGTGGATCGAGCCCCGGCTACAAACCATCTCGGCAGCGCACATTGCCGGGAAAGACAACGTGACGGCCGACTTTCTCAGCAGGGTTCAGGTGGATCCCGACGAATGGGAACTCAACCCAAAGGTCTTCGCGCAGCTGGTTCAGCGTTGTGGCCAGCCGGTCATGGACCTGATGGCCACGTTCCGCTCAGCGAAGGCAGCTCGGTTCTACAGTCGTCGACGGGAGCCGATGTCAGAAGGCCTGGATGCCCTATTGCAAACTTGGCCCTCCACGGGTCTTCTTTACGTGTTTCCCCCGTGGCCCCTGCTGGGACGCGTAATTCAGCGTATCGAGGCCCACCGGGGTCGGGTGCTGTTGATAGCACCGGATTGGCCTCGACGTCCTTGGTATGCCGATCTGATGAGGTTGGTAGACGGCTCCCCGTGGCGGCTTCCGCTGGATTCGGATCTGTTGTGTCAGGGTCCTCTTCGCATGCCGCAAGTGGGGAGATTCTCTCTTACGGCCTGGCTATTGAAAGGGCGCGGCTAAGAAAACGCGGTTATTCCAAGTCTGTCGTGGCGACTCTATTATAGGCGCGCAAGAGATCCACTTCCCTGGCCTATGTCCGAGTTTGGCGTATCTTTGAGGATTGGTGCTCTCGACATCAGGTTCGAGCTGCTACGGCCTTCATTCCAGTGGTACTTGATTTTTTACAAGACGGTTTTGCTAAAGGTTTGGCTGCCAGTTCCTTGCGCGTGCAGTTGGCGGCGCTATCGTGCTACCGGGGTAAGGTTCACGGAGTATCGCTGGGTGCCCATGCCGATGTCGTTCGCTTCTTGAGGGCCGTCTCTAGACTACGTCCAGCCCGCAGGATTTCTGTGCCTTCGTGGGATCTCAACTTGGTTTTGCGGGCCCTCACTGCGGCTCCCTTTGAACCTCTCTCTCGTAGTTCGGTAAAGGATTTGACTCTTAAGACGGTGTTCTTAGTAGCGATTTGTTCGGCGCGGCGTATTTCTGAACTCCAGGCTCTTTCTTGCAGAGAGCCTTTCTTGTCTTTCTCGGATCAGAAGGTGGTTCTGCGGCTGGTGCCTTCTTTCTTGCCTAAGGTGTCTTCTCCTTTCCACGTGAATCAAGTGGTTTCGCTTCCGGTGTTTCCTGCGTCGGGGGAGCAGGCCTCTGATCGTGGTCTTAGTCGTTTGGACCTTAAGAGGGTTCTCCGGCGCTATTTGAAGGTTACCAGTGATTTTCGTAAATCGGATCATTTGTTTGTGTTGTTTGGCGGGCCTCGGAAAGGTGAGGCAGCGGCAAAAGCCTCCATTGCTCGGTGGATTAAGGAGGCGATTGGCTCGGCTTAACTGTTGCACGGTCGGATTCCGCCTGTTGGTTTGCGCGCCCATTCGACCAGGGCGCAGGCTGCGTCCTGGGCGGAGTTTAGTTTGGTATCACCGGTGGAGATCTGTAAGGCGGCAACGTGGTCTTCTCTGCACACTTTCAGTAAGCACTATCGACTTGATGTCTTGGCGGCGGGCGATGCAGGTTTTGGCTCATCGGTTCTGCGTGCCGGCTGGAAGAATCCCGCCTGTTAGGCTGCTTTGTTACATCCCATACATTGAGGACTAAGCTGGAGGAACGATAAGGAAATAGTAATTACACTTACCTGGTAATTGTAGTTCCTTGAGAGACGGCAGCTTAGTCCTCCTTCCCGCCCTCTCATCTTTTTTAGCCCGGCACGCCTTGGGTTCAGAAGTCCGTATTCCCAGGTGAGTGTCTTTTCTTTGATTATTTTAGTTTCGTTTCAATGTTTTTTTCTCTTTCTCTCGCTATCGGCTTAGGCTGCGGCAGGAGCGGGGCATTCTGTGTCTGTTGGTTTTGTTCCATTAAATACATAAAAAAAAAAAAAAAAAAAACAGGACTTTTTAAAGGTTAGCTATCTCTTTGAGTTTGCTTTGACAATAGGTCACTGGAGTTCCAGAGGTGCCTGGTATGCTGATTCCAGTGGTGCTGAAATTTGATTGGTCCAGTCTTCATGCTGCAGGAGGAGGTGCACAACCCATACGTTGAGGACTAAGCTGTCGTCTCTCAAGGAACTACAATTACCAGGTAAGTGTAATTACTATATATTTTACTTCTTTACTGTCTGGTAAAGCTGATGTATTAGTGGAGAATGTCAAGGGGGGGGAGGGGTGACATTTTTTTTTCATGTGATATAAAGTACTTCAGTTTTCTTAAAATTGATCAAGAGCTTGTGTAATTTGAGCCAGACCTCTGTTTCACTGAGACAAGCTGATATTGTATGTTGGTTGATCTTATGCAGGTTATGAGATGAATATCTGCCATCGTACGAAGCCTGCTTGGGACTCCTGCACCAGACTTGGCAGCAGGGGCGCCAGGCATTCCGCAATAACCCTAGCTAATAGCTTCAAATCAAAGTTACACCTAAATTCGGTCACTTTCTGAACGTGTACTGTTGCAAAATAGAATGATACATCCAACTCAAACAATTGTAGAAAATTTTTTCTTAGAGAATTTTAGATTTAAACAAAAATATCAATAATCATGTACACAGCTGGCGAAAAACAGGTCTCAGAATTTTGTCCACCATTCAGACTACCGTCTTTCTTTATGGTGTCTCAGAACATCAAGGACCTTTTGTATTTCCAAACCTTCGCCGCTGTGCTGCTAATTTGGTACACTCCCACTCAGAATTACCAGAAACTAGCTTATCTTCTAATCCCAAAAAATGAATACTGATTCAACGGCAGCTACTGCCAGAACTCCAGGATATATTCAACTCTGTCTTGCTCTGTAGAGATATCATATCTCAATATATGCAAACACAATGGAAATTCTGCGTTACTTAGCTGTCGCTCTAATGGGAGCTTCCCTCAGCTGCAAAGATCTCTGTGTAGATCGCAAAGATCTCTGTGTAGATCTCAACGCTCTGCCTGGGCACCACTGAGGTGTATCACAGCCACAGTTTCATTAGGAGATCTCATCCACAGTATTCTAAAATTAAAACACAAAACATCACTTATATCTAAACCCTCTTTCAACTAACTCTACCCAATTAAAAATTCCACCAATCTAAGAGTTAAAAAACACTAAAAAAACCTCTCACTTACTGTGTAGATGCTGCCCACGTCTACCTCGGAGTTCTCTCCAATTCTTCTTAGACACCGCGCATGCGAAGTGATCATACTTAACTGACCTTTAAAGCCCCCCTGTGCGTCAATCAGTGCCGCATTCAATGATCCTCACGATTATGCTCCTCCCCAAGGAACCTATAATCCTAAACCTTTTTCCTTACGAACAACTGATGAGTACTGAGAATGGAAAATGTATTTTTTTTTAAAAATATATATTCCAATCACAATTATTACCCATGAATCCTGCCGTAGACTTCACACACATACTGCCCAGTTTATGGTAGTATTCAGTCCTGGTTTATGCCACGGAGGTATTTAAACATCTCAATCATATCACCTCTATCCCGCCTTTCCTCTAAGGTGTACATATTAAGATCCTTAAGTCTGTCCCCATATGCTTTATGATGAAGACCACTAACCATTTTAGTAGCCACCCTCTGTACTCACTCCAGCCTGTTTATATCCTTTTGAAGGTGTGGTCTCCAGAATTGCACACAATACTCCAAATACGTTTGCACCAAAGACTTATACAGAGGCACTATCACCTCCTTTCTTCTGCTGGCCATTCTTCTCTCTATGCACCCAAGCATCCTTTTAGCTTTCGCCATCGCCTTTTCTACCTGTTTAGTTACTTTAAGATCATCAGATACAATCATGCCTAGGTTCCGCTCTTTAGTGGACAAAGGTACTTCGCCCTCTATACTATATTGCTCCCTTGGAATGCATGACCTTGCATTTTTTAACATTAAATCTCAGCTGCCAAATTCTAGACCATTCTTCAAGCTTAGCCAGATCCCTCCTCATGTTATCTATACCTTCCTGAGTATCTACTCTATTGCAGATTTTGGTATCATCCGCAAAGAAGCAAACCTTACCCGACAGCCGTTCCGCCATATCACTAACAAAGATATTAAAAAGAATCAGACCAAGGACAGATCCTTGGGGCACACCACTGGTAACCTCCTCCTCCACAGAGTGAGCTCCATTTACCTGTACCCTTTGTTGCCTCCCACTCAACCAATTTCTAAACCAAGCAGTAACTTTGGGGTCCATCCCTAGGGTGCTCAGTTTGTTTATAAGTCGCCTGTAAGGAACGGTGTCAAAGGCTTTACTGAAATCTAAATACACCACATCTAGGACTCTTCCTCGGTCCAACTCCCTGGTCACCCAGTCAAAGAAATCAATCAGATTTGCCTGAGAAGACTTGCCTCAGATCCTGTAATCTGTTGGACTCCGGAAATTTCACTATTTTCTCTTTCAGCTACGCTTCCAATAATTTACTCACCACTGAAGTTAAACTAACTGGCCTGTAGTTTTCAACCACATCCTTACTTTCCCTTTTGTGTAAAGGGACCATATGTGCCCCTCTCCAGTCTTTTGGCACTACTCCCGACTCCAATGAGGCATTGAAAAGGTCCGTCAGTGGAGCTGCTAGAACGTCCCCAAGTTCCCTCAGTATTCTAGGGTGTATCCCATCCAGTCCCATCGCTTTGTCTACTGTAAGTTTAGCTAGTTTCTCACGAACACAGTCTTCTGAAAATTGTTCAACATGCCCCTCTCTTCTGTTCCTGTTTGTGGGTGTTTTCTGAGGTCCTTTTCCTGGTTCTTCATCTGTGAAATATTTGTTAAACAATTCCGCTTTATCCTCATCAGCTTCTACATATTCCTCCCCTTCACCTTTGAGTCTGACAATACCACTTTTGCCCTTCCTCTTCTCACTAACATATCTGAAAAATGTCTTATCACCCCATTTTATTGCATTGGCTATTTCCTTCTCGTTTTGAAACTTTGCTTTCCTGACTACTTTGCTAGCTTCTCTAAGTTTTTCCAAATACAGATGCCTGTCTTCCTCTCTCTGTGATCTCTTGTATTTCATGAAGGCCTCCCTCTTTTTCTTCACCTTTTCAGCTACTTCTTTCGAAAAACATAGCGGCTTTCTTTTCCTTTTACCTTTATTTACCATTTTAACAAAACGTTTTTGCCCTTAAAATATCCTCTTTCAGTTTTGCCCACTGTTTTTCTACATCCCCCCAGCTGTTCCCATCCTGCTAACGACTCTCTGAGGTATTGGCACATCTTGGCAAAGTTAGTTTTCCTAAAGTCGAAGACCCTCGCTTTTGAATGGATTTTAACAGCCCTAGTCCTAATACTGAACCACACCATCACTATATGCAAAATGACCTCCCACTATAACATCAGTTCTCCAGGAACAAGCAGGAAGTCAGTCCTCACATATGGGTGACGTCGGCACAGACGGAGCCTGCACGGAGCATTTCCGCAGCCTTCAAAGAAAGCCTTTGGTAATGCCAAAGGTACCATCTTACTCAGTCTCCCTTTTTCTGCAGAGCCCTTCAGACATGCGTCTCGTCCCCAGGAAAAGGTTTTCTCTGTTTCCAACCGCTTTTTCCTGTACCGGCCTTCGCTGGTCTTCTTCCCGCCTCCCAAGTACCTCTGCCTCGGCCCTAGTCTTGGGGTTTTTCTTTTTTGCCTTTTTTTGTTTTTACTGCGCTTAGCGCCTTTTTTAACTGCTGGCCGCATCGAGGATCTTCGACCTCACAGGGGTCCTTTTTGCCCAATGGCCTCCGGTTTTAAGAAATGTGATAAATGCTTCAAAAACATGTCGCTCACGGACACCCATGACTGTTGTCTCAGGTGTCTAGGAGCCGTCTATGACCCGGAGCTATGCTCCTTCTGTAAGAAGATGCCCTCCAAGACCATCCAGTGTTGTAAGCAGAAGCTGGGTGATCTCTTCCATAAGGCAGCCCCGGTATCTCCACTCTTCGGCCCTGCAAGCTCCAAAGTCTCCCAAGGCTCCTCCCTGGGCCCGGCGGCACTTTGAGCAGGGGTTGCCTGAAGGCGAGCGGAAGAAAAAGAAGGAGGCCTCGAGGACCCTGTCGGGGGCGCCAGACAAGCATGAGAGGTCACACGCCCGGTCTCTGAGCCCCCCTCGGCAGTCTCTGGAGTCGGAGGGAGCAGCCCAGTAAGGTACCTCGAACTGCTACGGAGGCCTCCGGTGAAGGTTCCCAGTCTCCTGAGGGTTGTCCCGGCGAGGACCCCCTCTCCTCCTCAACACCTGACCTGGTCACCCTGGCGTTGGTGTCATATGGCCCCACCCCCGAGTGGAAGGCCCGAATGCTGGCCTTGGAACGCAGCGTTTCTGCGTTCCTCACTACCCAGCAGGCGCTGATGCCCGGCCCCACCGGCACACGCCTCAAGACCGCAGGGACCTCAACATTGAGGACTCCCCAGGTTGCCATTGTGACCCCCGAGAGCTAGAAGCTTCGTGAGGATCTTCGGCAAGGGTCTCGATCTCCGTCCTTTTCATTGAGTTCGAGATCTTCGTGGGTGAGCTCCTCCGACTCCGGGAAATTTTGGCCTCGGAGTACTCAGACTGGGAGTCTGATGGGGAGACCTCCCCGGAGACTCGGTCCCACTGAGACCTCCCCTCCGACCCCTCCCCGCTGACCCAGAAGCGGCAGTCACTTGCTGAGGACACCTCCTTCCTGGAGTTTGTCCAGGACATGGCACGGGCCCTAGCGCTCGCCACTAAGTTGGAGGAGGAGCCCTGCACCGAGGAGTTTGATATTCTGCAATATGAAGCTCCTCCGAGGGAGGCTGTCTTGGTGCGGGTTCCTCCCATTCTGAACTGCCTCCTACTCTGCATGTTCCAATTGTGAGCAAGCGCCTGGATGCTATGTATAAGGTTCAGCAAGGTCTGGGTTTCGGAAAGTCCAGCTTCCCCTCACCTTGATGGTGGTCAAATTGGCCATGCGGAAGCTAAAGAGCCCAAAGACTCATTTGTCAGTAACTCCGGGAAGAGAGTCTCATACCCTCGATGCTCTCGGGTGCAAGGCTTATCAGGGCTCCATGCTGTCATGCTACATCCAAGTTTACCAATTATACATTGGGATGTTCCTCTGCGATCTCGCTAGGGAGCTCGGAGACTTCATGGCAGGCCTTGATGGAATACCATCTCTGGTATTTTCAGGGCCTCTCAAAGTCCGTCGGGGAATGCTCAAAGTACCTCTCGCGAGCAGCGTATGACAGCTTTGAGTCTTCCGCCTGGGTAGCGGTAGCTGACATCGGAGCCCACCGGCAGGCTTGACTCCCATCCTCAGACCTGGAATAGTGGGTCCAGGAGAAGCTGCTGGGCGTCCCCTGCCTCGGGGAGCAGCTATTTGGCAAGCCCATGGAGGACAAGGCCGCAGAGAATGAGACGGAGTATGTGACTCGCACTCGCCTCTCCCAGGAAACTTCCTCTCTTCCCAGGAAGCAGCAGCAGAACAAGAAGCCCTTCTTCCAGCAAAAGGGGCTCCCATACAGAGACTACCTGGCTTATCTGCCGGCATCGACCCCCGTTCAGGGCTGCCAGGACAAGTCCACGGTCCATGGCCCTCGTAAGCTGAAAGGCCCCAAGACCCAACCCCTGGCTCCGGCTCAGCTAGCCTCGGGGTTTTGACGCCATCAGCATAGCCTCTCCCCCTCCGGCAGGCCGGCTATCCATTGGGGGGGCATCTGGTCCATTTCACCCACAGGTGGGAGCATCTCCACCAATGCCTGGGTTCTCCAGGTCATTCAGAAGGGCTGTCATCTACATCTGGACCAGGCTCCTCCTCCATACTTTCCCGGGGAGCCATGTTGTCTTCCCCAGCATCAGGCCCTCCTTTACGAGGAGCTGGACAGCCTCCTTGAGGACGGTGTGGTAGAACCAGTCCCATTGCACCTCCGAGGATGGGGGTTTTACTCCCGATACTTCCTTGTTCCGAAGCGGACAGGGGGCCTTCGGCCCATCCTCAACCTGAGGAACCTCAACAAGTTCCTGGTACAGCTGCAGGGCATCTATCCATATCTAGATGACTGGCTCGTAACAGGGGGCATGGCCTCCGAAGCCAGGAAGGCCACGGACCGCACCATTTGCCTCCTGGAGCATCTGGGGTTCGTGATCAATTACCCAAAGTCACACCTCACTCAAGTTCAGTCCCTGGAGTTCATTGGAGCTCGCTTGGACACCTACGGGCCATAGCTTTTCTTCCTCAGGACAGAGCAGACTGCCTCGTGTCCCTGCCGTCCCGACTCAGACGATGCTTCGCCTTAGAACATAAGAAATACCATACTGGGTCAGACCAAGGTCCATCAAGCCCAGTATCCTGTTTCCAACAGTGGCCAATCTAGGCCATACGTACCTAGCAGTTTTCCCTAAAGCCACAAGTTCCGCAATGCTTGTACTGGGTCAAGCATTGATATCCTGGGTCCCTACTTAATAATGGTTTATGGACCTTTCCTCCAGGAAATTGTCCAAACCTTTTTTAAACCCAGCTACACTAACAGCCTTTACTACATCCTCCAGTAACAAATTCCAGAGTTTGATTACACGTTGAGTGAAAAAATATTTTCTTTTATTAGTCTTAAATAGTTTACCCTGTAGCTTCATTGCATGTCCCCTAGTCTTTCTATATTCTGATAAGGTAAACAATCGATCTACGTTTACCCGTTCCACTCCGTTCATTAATTTATAGACTTCTATCATATCTCCCCTCAGCCGTCTCTTTTCCAGGTTAAAGAGCCCTAACCTTTTTAGCCTTTCTTCATAGGAGTATCCTTCCATCCATTTTACCATTTTGGTGGCTCTTCTCTGAACCTTTTCTAATAACACTACATCCTTTTTAAGATACGGCAACCAGAATTGCACACAATATTCAAGGTGCGGTCTCACCATGGAACAATATAGAGGCATTATAATATCTTTTGTTTTATTTTCCATTCCTTTCCTTATCATACCTAGCATTCTGTTTGCTCTCTTGGCTGCCGCTGCACACTGGGCCGAGGGTTTTAGCATGTTATCCACAATGACGCCTAAATCTTTTTCCTGGGTGGTGGTTCCTAATATGGAACCTTGCATCGTGTAACCATAGTTTGGGTTGTTCTTCCCTAGGTGCATAACTTTGCACTTGTCCACATTAAATTTCATCTGCCATTTTGATGCCCAGTCTTCCAATTTATCAAGATCCTCTTGCAATTTTCCACAATCCTCTTGGGTTTTAACAACTTTAAATAGTTTTGTGTCAGCTGCAAATTTGATAACCTCACTCGTTATTCCACTTTCCAGGTCATTTATGAAAATGTCAAAAAGCAGCGGACCCAGCACAGATCCCTGGGGTACACCACTATTCACCTTTCTCCATTGGGAAAATTAGCCATTTAGCCCAACCCTCTGCTTTCTGTCTTTTAACCAGTTCCTGATCCACAGTTGTACACTGCCTCCTATCCCATGACTCTTTAGTTTTGCCAAACGTATCTGATGTGGGACCTTGTCAAAGGCTTTCTGAAAGTCCAGATACACTATATCAACCGACTCACCTTTGTCCACCTGTTTATTCACACTTTCAAAAAAACATAACAGATTAGTAAGACAAGATCTTCCATGTCTAAAGCCATGTTGGCTGTCTCCCATTAGGCCATGACTATCTACATGCTGAGTAATTTTATTCTTTATGATGGTTTCTACCATTTTTCCGGGTACTGACGTGAGGCTCACCAGTCTGTAGTTTCCCGGATCACCCCTGGAACCCTTTTTAAAAATTGGTGTTACATTGGCGATCCTCCAATCTTTAGGTATTAGAGATGATTTTAATGATAGTTCACAGATTACTAATAGCAGGTCTGCCATCTCATATTTCAGTTCTTTTAACACCCTTGGATATATACCTTCCGGCCCAGGTGATTTGCTACTCTTCAGTTTATCTAATAGTGGTAATACATCTTCCCGATGTATCGATATTTCCTTCAATTCTTCCACACCTTTAAATACCAGTTCAGTCATGGGTAACATCCCTACATCTTCCTCAGTAAAGCCTTCTCGTCCACATGGCCTCCATGGTCCATGTCGTGCCCAATGCCTTTCTCAACATGCGGGCGATGCAGTGATGCTTCCGGGCGCATTGGGCGCAGTCAGCCGGCCATCTTCGAGACCCCATCTCGGTCTTTCCCAGCATGGCGGAGTCTGTGGGTTGATGGCAGGGGTTTTAGAACCTACGTCATGGCACGCACTTCCAAACTCCGGCGCATCAGGTGGTCCCTCAAGGAGTGTCGGCAGCAGATCAACCTGCTGGAGCTCCGGGCCATTCGCCTCGCTCTCAGGGTCTTCAGGGACCGCTTGCAGCACCGAGCTGTGCTAGTCCAAATGGACAACCAGGTCATGATGTTCTCCGTGAACAAACAAGGGGATACTGACTCCTACAGCTTCTATTCGGAGGCAACAGCCCTATGCTTCTTTGCGGTGAGCCAGGGCATGACAGGCCAGGCCACTTACCTCCTGGGTCAGGACAATGCATTGTTGGACCGGATCAGCAGAGTCCTCCGGGAGCACGAGTGGCATCTGTGTTCCCAAATGGTGCAGCGCCTCTTCCAGCTTTGGGGGACTCGAGTCCTGGACTTCTTTGCCAGCCGGCAAACTTGCAGCTTACTCGGTTCTGTGGTCCCCCTCCTGCACCTGGGCAGGGTGGCCCCGATGCTTTCCTCATCTCATGGGTCACGGGGTTACTATATGCCTCCCCCCCCCCACGCCTCTCATTGCCCGGACCCTTCTCAAGGTCCATTGGGACAAGGCCTCGATGATACTCATAGCCCCGAGGTGGTCCAGGCAGCCTTGGTTTCCCCTGCTGCTCCGTCTCTCGACAGAGCCCTCATTCCCGCTCGCATTCTCACTGGAGCTGCTGACGCAGAAGGAGGGTCTGCTTCTCCACCCCAATCTGAGGTTCCTTTCCCTCATGGCATAGCGGCTGAGCGGGTTGCTCTAGCCTCCTATCATCTTCGGTGGTGAGTAAATTATTGGAAACGCTGCTGAAAGAGGAAATAGTGAGGTTTCTGGAGTCTAGCGGATTACAGGATCCAAGGCAGCATGGATTCACCAGAGGCAGGTCTTGTCAGACCAATCTGATTGATATCTTTGACTGGGTGACCAGGGAGTTGGACCGAGGGAGAGCCCTAGATGTGGTGTATTTGGATTTCAGTAAAGCCTTTGACACTGTTCCTCACAGGCGACTTATAAACAAACTGAGCACCCTAGGGATGGACCGTAAAGTTACTGCTTGGGTTAGAAATTGGTTGGGTGGGAGGCAACAAAGAGTACAGATAAATGGAGCTCATTCTGAGGAGAAGGATGTTACCAGTGGTGTACCCCAGGGATCTGACCTTAGTCCGATTCTTTTTAACATCTTTGTTAGTGATATAGCGGAAGGGCTGTTGGGTAAGGTTTGCTTGTTTGCGGATGATACCAAAATCTGCAATAGAGTAGACACCCAGGAAGGTGTAGATAACATGAGGAGGGATCTAGCTAAGCTTGAAGAATGGTCTAGAATTTGGCAGCTGGGATTTAATGTTAAAAAATGTAAGCTCATGCATTTGGGCTGCAGCAATCCAAGGGAGCAATATAGTATAGGGGGTGAAGTACTTTTGTCCACTAAAGAACAGCGGGGCCTAGGCGTGGTTGTGTCTGATGATCTTAAAGTAGCTAAATAGGTAGAAAAGGCGACGGCAAACGCTAGAAGGATGCTTGGGTGCATACGGAGAGGAATGGCTAACAGAAAAAAGGAGGTGATAATGCCTCTGTGTAAGTCTTTGGTGTGACCTCATTTGGAGTATGGTGTGCAATTCTGGAGACCACACCTTCAAAAGGATGTGAACAGGGTGGAGTCGGTGCAGAGGGTGGCTACTAAAATGATTAGTGGTCTTCATTATAAAGCATATGAGGACAGACTGAAGGATCTTAATATGTACACCTTAGAGGAAAGGCGGGATAGAGGTGATATGATTGAGATGTTTAAATACCTCCGTGGCATAAATGTTCAGGGAGAGCCTCTTTCAATTGAAAGCAAGTTCTGCTACGAGGGGACATGGGATGAGGTAGAAGGGAGATAGATTCAGGAGTGATATGCGGAAATATTTCTTTACGGAAAGAGTGGTGGATCCGTGGAATAGTCTCCCAGTGGAGGTAGTAGAGATGAGGACAGTAACTGAATTCAAAAAAGCATGGGACAAACACAGAGGATCTCTAAAGGTAAAAAGGGGACTGTTGTAGTGGTTGATATGGAAGGACAGACTAGATGGGCCATGTGGTTTTTTTCTGTCATCATATTTCTATGCTTCTATGTTTCTAATGATAGTTCACAGATTACTAATAGCAGGTCTGCAGTCTCATATTTCAGTTCCTTCAACACCCTTGGATGTATTCCATCCGGCCCAGGTGATTTGCTACTCTTCAGTTTATCTAATGGTTGTAATACATCTTCCCGATGTATCAATGTTTCCTTCAATTCTTCCGCATCTTTAAATACCACTTCAGTCATGGCTAACATCCCTACATCTTCCTCAGTAAAGACCGAAGCAAAGAATTCATTCAGTCTCTCCGCTATCGCCTTGTCGCCTCTTAGTGCCCCTTTAACTCCTCTATCATCCAATGGACCAATTGACTCTCTCACAGGTTTTTTGCTACAAATATACTTGAAAAAATCTTTATTTCGCGTTTTTGCTTCCGCAGCAAGCTTCTTCTCAAATTCTCCCTTTGCCTGCTTTATCAATGCCTTGCATTTGACTTGCCAGTGCTTGTGCTGTTTCCAGGTTTCGTCGTTTGGCTCTTTTTTCCATTTCCTGAAAAATGCTTTTTTTGGCAACAACAGCCTCTCTGACCTCACCTTTAAACCATGCTGGCAGTTTTTTGGACTTCCTTCCACTTTTCTTAAAGTGTGGAATTAATCTGGTTTGGGCTTCCAAAATAGTATTTTTCAACAACACCCAAGCTTGATGTAAGTCTTTAACCTTTGCAACTGCTCCTTTTAGTTTTTTCTTAACTATTTTCCTCATTTTATCATAGTCTCCCTTTCGAAAGTTAAAAGGTAGTACTGTGGATTTCCTTACTATCCCTCCTCCACTAATTAAATCAAAGGCGATCATGCTATGGATCACTATTGCCAAGTGGCCCCAACACCCTTATCTCTTGCACTAGATCTGGTGTTCCACTAAGGACTAGGTCTAATATGGCTTCCCCTCTGGTCGGTTCATGAACCAGCTGCTCCAAGAAGCAGTCATTTATTTCATCTAGGAACTTTATCTCCCTAGCATGTCCTGCCGTGACACTGCCCCAGTCGATACCGGGGTAATTGAAATCACCCATTATTATTACTGCGCTGTAACTTTTGTTAGCTTCCTTGATTTCTTTGAGCATTTCATCATCTATTTGTTCATTCTGGCCAGGTGGTCCATAGTACACCCCCACTGCCATCGCCTTCCCCTTTTTACATGGAATTTCAATCCATAGAGATTCTACAGCAAATTTTGTTTCCTGCAAAACTTTAATCCTTTCTGACTCAATGCCCTCTCTAACATAGAGTGCAACCCCTCCACCAATTTGATCAGCTCTATCATAACGATATAGTTTGTAGCCAGGTATCACAGTATCCCACTGGTTGTCCTCCTTCCACCATGTTTCTGATATTCCAATCATATCTAACCTCTCATTTAGTGCTATATATTCTAACTCTCCCATCTTATTTTTTAGACTTCTAGCATTTGCATTCAAGCATTTTAGAGACTATATTTTATTCATATTAATTTGGCTATTGGTAGACATGGGTAATTTGGGATCTTGAAGCTCTGTCCAAAAAAGAGTAAAGTAGCCCAAATGCCCTTGAGTATGGTACTCAAGGGCATTTGGGCTACTTTACTCTTTTTTGGAACCTCTCTGCTTTTGGTATTATCCTTCAAGGATACATTCTTCCGAACCATCCGCTCTTGGGCGACTGTCGGCTTTCCCCTATTATCTAGTTTAAAAGCTGCTCTATCTCCTTTTTAAAGGTTAATGCCAGCAGCCTGGTTCCATCCCGGTTAGGGTGAAGCTTATCCCTTCGTAAGAGCCCCTCCTTTTCCCCTCTTTCTAGTTTAACCCACAGTGCCTCCTCTCCCCCTTTTAAGCTCTGTGGTTCCAAAGCTTTAATATTATTTTTTAAATATAGTACCACTCCTCCTCCCCTTCTTCCTACCCTGTCCTTTCTGAATAAAGCATAGCCTGGTGTAGTTACATCCCAGTCATGGTTTTCTGTGAACCATGTTTCTGTAACTGCCACTAAATCCAAGTCAGCCTCTCCTATTAAAGCTTCCACATCTGGGATCTTATTTCCCCTGCTACGGGCATTTATACACACCGCTTTCCATATGTTGCCCCTTTTACCCATTTCCATAAAGGTATTTAATGTTTCTTAATGTTTCACTTACTTTCACTTATCAAGGGCGGCACAGCCGCAGAGGCCAGTCAGGGCACTGAATATACCATCTTCCTCCTGCAGCACCGGGGGTTTGTCATCAGCTACTCCAAATCACATCTTTCTCCGGTGCAAGACCTAGAGTTCATCTGTGCTCAGCTGGACATGGTGTAGGCCAGAGCCCTCCTCCTTCAGGACAGGGCAGAACTCCTCAAACAGCTGGCAGGGGAGTTTCAGGAACACAACAGTGCCAGCTTGCCTTCTCCTCCGCCTGCTGGGACACATGACTTCCACGATCCGTGTCACACCCCTAGCCCGACTGCACATGTGGACAACCCAGTGGTGCCTGCATTCTCAGTGGATCCAGGCCACAGGCTGTCTCCAGGAAAGGGTCAGATCTCCCTCCAGCTGGCAAGATCTCTCGACTGGTGGCAGAACCAGGGCTTCGTTTGGGCAGGGATGCCCTTCCATGCACCCCCACCTCAGTGTATCCTGACCAGAGATGCCTCTCTCCAGGGCTGGGGAGCCCACTGCACAGTTCACCGCACTCAGGGTTGCTGGTCCAGGGAGGAGTCTCTACTACTGATCAACCTCCTGGAATTCCGGGTGGTAGCCCTTGCCCTATGTGTGTTTCGCTCCCTCCTACGTAAAAGACCTGTGCTAGTCCAGAAAAACAACCAGGTCGCAATGTTCTAGATAAACAAGCAAGGAGGCATGGGTTTGTACTCCCTCTGCCAGGAAGCTCTACCTCCCGGGCCAGGACAACTATCTGGCAGACAGACTTAACAGAGTCCTCCACACTCACGAGTAGCGTCTCGACCATGCAGTGGTGAAGAAGCTCTTCCGCATTTGGGGCTGGCCTGAGATGGACCTCTTCGCCTCTCCTGACAATGCGCAGCTGGCTCACTTCTGCTCCAGGCAGCTGCACCCATATAGGCTAGAGGCAGATGCATTCCTGATCTCATGGTCTGAGGGACTGCTGTATACATTCCCACTGACTCCCTTATTCTCCAAGACTCTGGTCAAAGTTCAGACATCAGCGATACTGATCGCCCCGAGGTGGCCCAAGCAACCCTGGTTCCCACTACTGTTCTCGCTGGTGGCAACACTCCCAGTAGCCCTGGGCTGAGCCCCGGATCTGCTGACGCAGGAGGAGGGCTCCCTTCTGCATCCCAATGTGGGGTCATTGACTCTGGCTGCTGAGAGGGTCGCCTTGGCCCTGCTCAACCTACCACAAGACGTTGAGAAAATCATGTTAGCCTCCAGGAAGCCCTGCACAAGGAGGGCTTATGCCTTTAAATGGTGCAGTTTTGCTCTTTGGTGCGCAGATAGGAAGGAGAACCCATTCTCCTGCCACGTCCAGCTGGTACTCCAGTACCTAGTGCATCTGTCGCACACAGGGCTGAAATCTAACTCAGTCCGGGTGCATCTGAGCACCATAGTCACTCACCATCACCCGGTGGGGGAGAAAGCCCTTATCTAGCCAGCCCCTGGTTTCCTACGGGGGCCTTCTGCTTTCCAAGCCCCCTGTCCGCCCTCCGACAGCAGAATGGGACCTCAACGTGGTGCTCTTCCAGCTCACTAGGCCACCGTTCGAGCCACTGGCCACCTGCCACCTCAGATACCTATCCTGGAAGTTGGCCTTCCTAGTGGCTCCGACTTCAGCTCGCAGAGTCAGCAAGCTTGAAACGCTGGTGGCGGACCCCCTGTACACCAGGTTTTTGAAGAACAGGGTAGTGCTTCGCACTCATCTAAAGTTCCTCCCGAAGGTGATATCCCTGTTTCACCTCAACCAGGAGGTGATGCTTCTCACCTTCTACCCGTGGCCTTCTGCTGGCAAGGAGGAGCTCATACTCCACACACTGGACTGTAAACGGGCCCTGTCCTTCTATTTGCAGTGGACCCATGTCCACCACAAGGCACCTCAGCTTTTTGTGTCCTATGACCCCAGCAGACTGGGGTTCCCTGTAACCAAGCATACCCTATCCTCTTCTATGGAGCAGACACCCCTGCATTGCCCTCACATATGAGTGGGCCTCTCCCAGGAGCACCGGATCACAGCACATCGCCTGAGGGCGATGGCCACGTCAGTGGCCCACATCCGTCACAGAGATTTGCATGTGGAACAGCAGGAATCCGTTTTCACAACCCTCCCTCCTTCCCTTGGAGTTGCCATCCTTTTTGTGTTTGCCTGACTGCCGTCTTAGTTATGTCATATGACTGAGCAAAATGGCACCCTTGGGTGGGATGGGGACCAGGTATGCATGGTAGCATTCCCAAAGGCTTTCTTTGAAAGCTGGGGAAAAGCTGCACGCAGGCTCCGTCGGCACCAACATCACCCATATGTGAGGACTGATTCCTGCTGTTCCCAGAGAACACCTGTTACAGGTGAGTAACTATGCTCTGTTGTGGATCAGAATGGCCACCCCTCCCTTTTTTCCCTGCGCTGGGACTCCAAATACTTGGCCTACCCAATCTCTATTCAATTTGGTTTGTTCTTTTGCTGTTTGATGTGTTTCCTGAAGAAAAGCTATATCACAGTGGTGTCTCGCTAAGGCTCGTAGGACCTTATAGCGTTTAATTCGGGTGCTCAGCCCACATACATTCCAAGATAAAAATCTCAGCGGACTTCCCACACCTCAGGTCTGTTATTTACCCAACTCCACTTCCAGTATTGGCAGGGGTTCCCCAGCCTAGAACTCCTGTCTCCTCCCACCACCGAATATACTTCAACCCATTTGCTTCTCACCAGAATTGTTTCAGGCCACCTTCCCCCTTTTCCCTTCATATCTGTCCACCTTCATCTACCCTCTTATAATGCATTGGGTCCCCTCCCCTCTATATAATTCAACAACACTTTCCCCAAACCATTTATTTACCAGTGATCCTCAACCCCACTTTACTTCTCTGCCCCCCTCTCACTCACTCACTGATTCTCACTCACTGCCTCTTCTCTACCCCCCTCTGGGCTGCTAACGCTCACATTCAGGGGTATCACAGTCAGGCAGCTCTTCGCATGGATCCACAGGGTTGCATCTCAACCTCCCTTCTACCATGAAGGAGGCAAGGCCTACATCTCTATAAACTGAGTCTAATCTCCCCAGCCGGCAGATCGGCTTGTATTTGAGGTCCATGGGGAACCTGCATTAGATTGTGGGACCTTGGACTGTGCAGCCCCACCCGTATTGCGTTTAAAGATAAAGCCTCATCAGAAAGGCCATCAAATTGGGCTATGCAGATGCAGGGTCCAGCCATGAATATAGCTCTTGGTAATTTGCATGCATCCGGGACCACCCTAAACTGGGGCATCCCAGCAACACCCATCTTCTTTGGAGCAGACATCCCTGCAACTATGTTGTTAAGTGCCGTCGAGTCGGTGTCGACTCATGGCGACCCTCTGGATAGTTGTCCTAAATTGTGTTCGGTCGTCAGTCAGGCAGCTCATTGTTGACAGACTGGGACCCATAGCTGCTGTTATTGTATCGATCCATCTTATTGCTGGCCTTCCTCTTTTGCATTGACCTTCTACCTTGTCTAATGATCTGTCATGATGTGTCCAAAGTATGAAAGTTGAAGTCTTGTCATCTGAGCTTCTAAAGAAAGCTTAGGTTTGATCTCCTCTAGTACTGATTGTTTTTTTCCTTCGGGCAGTCCATGGCATTCGCAGTATTCGCTGCCAGCACCATAATTCAAAGGCATCAATTTTCTTCCTGTCTATCTTTTTCACTGTCCAACTTTCGCATCCATATGATGTTATTGAAAATAACATGGCTTGAACGAGTCAAATCTTTGTATGGAGAGAGACATCTCTGTTCTTGAGAATCTTATCTAGGTCCTTCATAGCCATTCTGCCTAGAGCAATGTGTCATCAGATTTCTTGACTGCTTGTTGCTTCTTTATTGATAGTTGATCCAAGTAGGTTAAAGTTGTCCACAATTTCAATTTCTTCTCCATCAATGATGAACTTATTGATTTTGCCAGTTGTCATGATCTTTGCCAGTAATGTGGTTCATCAGCATAGTGAAAATTGTTGATGAGTCTTCCACCAATCTTCACACCTTTGTTGTCTTCATACAATCCTGCTTCTCTGATGATTTGTTCTGCATATAAATTAAATAGGTATTTATTTATTTAGAAGGATTTAGTATACCGCCTTATCGTTAAATCAAGGCAGTGTGGCACATCAATCAAAATCAATAATAAAGTGTGGTTTGTAGCATGCAGTGTGAGAACTGAGAAGTGTAGTGTGTGGGGCAGTGCGTTAGATTATATCGGTGAACTATTTACATAATGAGCTATATACATATATACAAAATGGGGCTATTTGAGAGGCGTGCTAGGATTGAGATTCTGTAATGTCTTGGGGGTAGGATCGTGATCCTGTAATGTCTTGAGGTAGAAAATTTATGTGAGGTCCTTGAAATGTACTGTAAATAGATCAGTCTTAAGAGGTTTTCTGAAGTCCTTGAGGTTCTTGGTTGATCTTATGTGGTCTGGGAGAGAGTTCCATATAGCGGGTGCTGCCAGGGAGAGTGCCCTCCTTGATGTGGCCAGCCTTGTTTTAGCAAATTCTTTTGGTGTTCTGATGGTGTCTGAGGTTCCTTTTCTTCTTGGTCTCCTGTTGTCATCGGTTTTTATGAGAGGGCGTAGGCTGTCTGCTGATAGGTTGTGTATTATTTTAAATATGTGTAGAAGTACTTTGAATTGGATTCTGGAGCTGATTGGGAGCCAGTGTAGGTGGTACAGTATGGAGGTGATGCGATCGTGAATCGTGTGATCTGTCGTGAGTCGTGCGGCTGTGTTTTGTGCTAGCTGTAGTGGTTTTATTGTCTTTTTAGGTAGTCCTTGGTAGATGTGATTACAGTAGTCTAGGGTTGGAGTGATGATGGCTTGACAGACTGTTCGGAAGTGTTCATGGGCGAGGATGGGTTTGAGCCTTCTGACTGTCCTCATTTTGATGTAAGCGCTCTTTGTTATTTTTGCAATGTGGGACTGGAGGTTGAGGTCCTTGTCGAGTGTTACTCCCAGGTATTTTATTTCTTGTTTTACCAGTATGATGGTGTTGTTTAGGTTGATGGTGGCCGATGGTGAGAATGTCCGATTTCTTGTGATGAATAGAGCTTTGGTTTTGTTGTAGGGGGTTTTGTTGTAGGGGGAAAGTATGCAGACTTGTCATACACATTTGCTGATTTTAAACCATTCTGTTTCTCCTTGTTCCGTTCGAACTGTTGCTTTTTGATCAGTGTACAGATTGTGCAAGAGAATGATCAGGTATTCTGGTATACTCATGCTTCTGAATGTGGCTCAGAGTTTCTAATGGTTTACACAGTCAAAAACCTTGCTGTAGTCAATAAAAGTACAAATAGTTATCCTTTTGGTATTCTTTAACTTTTTCAAGGTTCCATCTCACATCCGTGATGATGTCTTTCGTTCCTCGCCCTTTCCTGAACCCTGCTTACACTTCAGATAGTTCTTGTTCCAGGTATGGTTGTAGTCTCTGTTGAATAATCTTCAGTAGAATCTTGCTGGCATGTGGGATCAGAGCGATTGTGCAATAATTTCCACAGTCAGTTGGATCACCTTTCTTTAGTATTGGTATAAACACAGATATTGGTATAAACACAGATCTTTTCCAGTCAGTTGGCCATGATGTTGTCTTCTAAATTTCTTGGTAGAGCCTTGTAAGTATGGTAACAGCTGCATCAGATTGCTGTAATACGTCTGTGGGAATGCTGTCAATGCCTGGTGCTTTGTTCTTTGATAAGGCTTTCAGTGCTGCTTCAACTTCTTCTTTCATCACCAATAGTTCCGGATCATAAGGTATAGGTTGAAACGGCTGTTGGTCCACTTGATCTTTATCATATAAAAACTCTGTATATTCTTTCCACCTTTTCTTGATCTTCTCAGCATCATTCAAAATGGATTCTTGAGCATCTTGTAACATTCCAATTCAAGGCTGGAATTTTTTATTTAACTCTCATAGTTTTAGGAAAGCCAATCTTGTTCTTCTTCTAATAGTTTCTGCTTCTGTTTCCTTGCATGCGTCATTGTAGTACTTTCCCTTGTCCTGTCTTGCTGCACATTGGAAATCTGTTGAGTTCTGCGACTGCCTCTCTTTCTCCTCTGGCTTTAGCTCCTCTGCGTTTCTGGACAATTTTCAGAGTTTCTTCCATCATCCATTTTGGCCTTTTTTGCTTTTTCACCTTTTGTAGAGACTTCTCGCTTTCTTCCTACACAACCTTCTTGATGTCATTCCATAACTCTTCTGGAGCTCTGTCATTTGTATCTAAAGCAGCAAATCAATTTTGCAGGCAGTCTTTAAATTCCAGTGGTATATTCTCAAGGTCATATTTTTCTACATTCATGAGTGGCTTGTTCTTTTTCAACTTTAGCTTGAGTTTGAATTGGTGATCTGTACCACAGTCAGTTCCAGGTTTTGTCTTTGTTGATGTTATCAAGCTTTTCCATCGTTGATTTCCACAGAGTAGTCAATTTGATTTTTGTACAGTCCATGTGTACAGTCACCTCTTGTGTTGCTGGAAGAAGGTGTATGAAATGAATAGATTATTGGTCTTGCAGAATTCTATCAGTCTTTCTCCAGCTTCATTTCTGTTGGCAAGTCCATATTTTCCAACCATTTTGCCTTTTTCTTTGTTGCCATCTTTTGGGTTTCAGTCACCTGTGACTATCTTGATATCCTGTTTGCATGTTCTGTCAATTTCAGCTTGTACTTGTTCATATAACTTATCAATTTCATCCTCTTCTGCAGCTGTTGTTGGGGCATATACCTGAATTACAGTTATGTTGATAGGCATTCCTCGTAGACGAATAAAGATTAAGTGTTCACTAACTGCATTGTATTTGATTACAATTCTTGCAAGTTTCTTCTTAATTATAAATGCAATACCATTTCTTCTTCATCTTTCATTTCCAGCATAGTAGACCATGTGATCATCTGATGCAAAGTGCCTGATGCTTGTCCATTTCAGTTCGCTGACACCCAACAGATCAAGTTGCACACGTTCCATTTCATTCTTGACCATCTCCAACTTCCGTTGGTTCATGCTTCGTACATTTCATGTCCCAATATGTAAGACATGTTTGCAGCTTCTGACTCTTATTTCATGTGCAGCTACATCAGCAGTCAGACGTCCTGAGAGCTTTGATCCAACCACATCATAAATGCTGGCTTTACTCTGAAAAGTCTTTAGTTGCTCCCCAGTAGCCAGTTGAGTGCCTTCCAACCTGGGGGGTCTCATATTCGAGCACTATAGTGCAATTTGTTTTGTTGTGACTATCCATTGGGTTTTCATGGCAAGATATGGAAGTAGATTGCCAGGCCTTTCTTCCGTGCAGTTTAAGTTTAGTGTTGTTGCTGTTGTCACAGAAATATGATCCTCCGCCGCCAACACTGTCCTATTCTACTGCTGCCCAGATGGGTGGTTTGTCTTGGTCTGGCACCTCAGCTGAGACCTGTCCATCTTGGGAGACCCTGCCAGTAGTTAAACTACCGATAGCTTAGCCCTCAGCATCACTGATGCACACAAACCCTCACAGCACGACAAGCTGCAAACCAACTATAGGAGGGGTAATAGATGCCTCCCATCTAGTTATCTGGTTAATACCCTCCTCATTCCTCATCCATCTCTGAACTATCATTTGCCCCCTCATTCATAGCATCACATGCACATAGTCTTTTCACTCAATATCCTCTCTCCCGTCCTCTCTCCACCTCGCAAGCACTACACAGGCCTTTGATCTTGTGTGCAAGGAGGGCCAACCCAGTGCTGATATCAACTTGTATACTGCTGCAGCTGGGGCATTAGGTTTTGGTGCATACTTCCAGAGTGCATGGTGCAGAGTCCCCTTGCTCCGCAGGTGGCTTTGAGGGGGCATAACAAAGAACATTGCCTTTCTGGAACTATTTTTGGACTCTCCTGGTAGCAGTGATAGTCTGGGGTGACAAATGTTGCAAAACTAGAATAACCTTCTGGATGGACAATGCCATACTGCTATTCATAGTCAATACACACTCAGTGTGATGCCCTGTTATGGCTGAGCTATTGCGTGTATTTGTATTGTGTTATTTGTGGCTCAATATCATGGTGAAACATGTCCCAGGCTTGAATAATTCCATTGCTGATTCATTACCCATTTTTAGTGGTCCCAGTTGAGGAGCCTGGCCCGCATGGCTGAAAAAGAACCCACTATGATTCTGGACATATACCCTGTAGCATACTCCTACTAAGGCTCCAAAAATCCAAAACGGACCAGAATGGAAGAGGCCACTAAGGGGAGTAACTGCACTTGACAACCTGCCCATTTGCAAATCTTGTCCATTACCTCAGGCATCGACCAAGACATGAAGGACACCCTTTTGTACCCCCTTGACATGGTTCTAATTTAAGTCCATATTAAAGCAAGCTCTATCTGTGATATGAACCAGCCCTGATGAATATGGCACCCATTCATTCTGCAAGGGTGTTGCAACAGCCACTGCATAGAGCAGCTTATCCACCACCACCATAAACCTCTTCGGCAACCTACACCAGCTACATACACCCCCAGATAATTGCCAGAGCTGGACACTAATCACTACCCAATTTATTTCAAGGGGCAGCAAGGAGAAAGTCAGTATGGATGGTCAGGCAATCATACAACCACTGAGCAGCACACAGAGTAGCCAAACGCCCTCTCAAAATACACCTAGCTTCTACAGAAGACACACACACTTGATATGGACATGAAAATCTGGAATGCGCTGGCACCAACTGCTGCCCTGCTACCAGCACAATCTCAAGTCTCCACTCACTCTGATGTCATTATCTCCAGGAACATGCAGGAATGTAGTCCTCACATATGGGTATCGTCGGTACCGACGGAGCCTGCGCGGGAACGCTCCCCAGCGTCCAATAGGAACGCTTTTGTGAGCATCCCTCAGCACATGCGCGCTGCCTTCCAGCCTTTCCAACTGTCCCTCTTCAGTTCTTCGTTTTCTGTGGAGCCAACAGGACCTATTCCCTGTCACCGCAGAAAATTCCGTCTTTAAAATTCTTTCTTGTGGTCGCGTTTGCCTACCGCACAACGCCTACCGGTACCGCCGGTTCTTTTCTTTTCTTAAAAAAAAAAAAACCTAGACTTACACTGTTTCTTTTCAGAAACATTCCTGTTTTGGTGCTAGGCGCCATTCTGGGCATTAGGCCCCATTTTTCCAAAATCATGGAAAAGCCAACTAGTGGTTTTAAAAAATGTACTAAGTGTGGTGGTACCATTTCTGTCACTGACACCCATGATTGGTGTCTAAAATGTTTAGGACCTGATCATTCTCCAACTGAATGTCTCTCCTGCTTGGGAATGACCAAAAGAGGAAGACAGAACCGGGCCGCAAAGCTCGGTACCCTCTTTTCTTCAGATGCCAGATCCATTGCATCTCGTCTAAAATTGGAGTTGCTTCCTGAACGTTTGTATGGCACTATATCAAAGTTCATACGTTCAAAGTTATCTTCACTTAGTAGCAGTGAACCACATCAACTTCCTGTTATGGTTTCGGACAATTTTTTGTCTTTTAAACAAAGTTTGTTTAAAAGACAAAAAATTGTCCGAAACCATAACAGGAAGTTGATGTGGTTCACTGCTACTAAGTGAAGATAACTTTGAACGTATGAACTTTGATATAGATCCATTGCATCGACATCGTCAAGGGCCTCTTCTTCCTCCCATGGATCTCAGGTAACTAAACACAAAAGCCAGTCCTCAAAGGGTAGCTCTCCTGCTAAGCATCGAGAGGCCATTGGCATTGCCCTTTAGGGAACCACACCGGCAAAACAGCCCCGGCGGGAGGCTTCGGCGTCCAAAGCATCGATGGGGCTTCCAGATGTTCTCGAGGCCTCAAACTCGCAAGAACTACCTGTGCCATGCTCAGGGGTTCCAGCCGTTCTTACTGGTACTGACACCCAGGCATCGGCAGCGTCGATAGACCAGAGATTTCTTGCTATCGAACGCAGTATCGCAGCTCTTCTTTCAGCTGCGGTACCGGTGGTATCAAGGGCACTGGTGCCAACATCGACACTGATGCCGGTACAGACACTGGTACCGACACCGACGATGCCGGTACCGACGGTACCGGCCCCGATGGTAACTCTTCCCATTCCACCTCCAGCTGGAGGGGATAAAGTGGTACCGGGTCGGTACCGGGCCTGGTTTTTGAAGGCTTAGACCTCCAGGATTTCAACCTGTCCCAGCAGGTAAAAGATATCCTTCAGGCTTCTAGGAAACTTTCCACTTATGCCTTCAAGTGGAAACGTTTTACTATATGGTGCTCCAAAAAGGGATTAAACCCCCTGGTCATACCCTTAGAATCGATACTAGAGTATATCCTCCACTTATCGAATTCTGGGTTAAAGACCAATTCGGTAAGAGTCCATCTTAGTGCAATTGCAGCTTCTTATAAGCCTCTAAATGGACAACCAATTTCCTCTCATCCACTCCTATCAAGATTTATGAGAGGCCTTTTATTAACTAAACCTCCCATTCCTTTTCGTCTCTCCGGGCCAGTCCAGGAACAGTAGGGTAGTCAACCTCCTTCAGCAGCTGAGGACTGAACTCTTCAAAGAGTGCTGGGTCCGCTGCTTTTTGACATATTCATAAATGACCTGGAAAGTGGAATAACGAGTGAGGTTATCAAATTTGCAGATGACACAAAACTATTTAAAGTTGTTAAAACCCAAGAGGATTGTAGAAAATTGCAAGAGGATCTTGATAAACTGGAAGACTGGGCATCAAAATGGCAGATGAAATTTAATGTGGACAAGTGCAAGGTTATGCACCTAGGGAAGAACAACCCAAACTATGGTTACACGATGCAAGGTTCCACATTAGGAACCACAACCCAGGAAAAAGATTTAGGCGTCATTGTGGATAACATGTTAAAACCCTCGGCCCATTGTGCAGCGGCGGCCAAGAGAGCAAATAGAATGCTAGGTATCATAAGGAAAGGAATGGAAAATAAAACAAAAGATATTATAATGCCTCTATATCGTTCCATGGTGAAACCGCACCTTGAATATTGTGTGCAATTCTGGTCACCGTATCTTTATTTATTTATTTATTTAACACTTATTTCTATACCACTCTTTCCCAAGTATCAAGTGCGGTTTACAAGGAACAGTAAGTTATATGGTATGTTAAAGCGCATACCTAGTCGTTTTACATAGAACAGGTGGAACTATTTACAAGTAACAATATAACATTTGAACAGTAAAAAGTTAGAACGTATTTACATTATGGGTACTTATAAAATATATCATGGAACAAAATTGTGATGTATAAAAATATTTTGTGTGTTATTTAGTATTGTAGTATGGTTGTTCACCTGTGTCTCTTTGTGTATTCTGATTAGGTAGTGTATTGTAGTGTAGAGAGAATAAATGGGTTTTTAGTTTTTTTCTGATAGTTGGCGAATTTTGTCAGGCAGATTATTCCATAGGATAGGTGCCGAATGGGAGAAGGCCCTCTTGTTGGTTTGTTTTCTAGCTTTTGTGTAACCTTTTGGGACTGCTATAGTGTTTGTGTTTCTGCTCCTTTGTGATCGTTTATCTAATTCTACGTTAATGAGTGTATTGAGTACAGATGGTGCTAAGTTATTTATTAGTTTAAATGTGGTTAAAATAATTTTGTATTTTATTCTGCAGTAAATGGGTAGCCAATGAAGTTCAGCCAGGATCGGTGTGATATGTTCTGTTGAGTTTATATTCATTATTATCCTTGCTGCTATGTTCTGAGTTAGTTGTATCTTTTTCATATTTTGCTTTGTGATGCCATTAAGGATTATATTTGCAAAATCAAAGTGTGGGGTTATGATGGCTTGAATTATAGTTATGAAGTCTTGTAGGTGAATCAATGGTCTTAATTGTCTCAATGTCTTGAGTTTGTAATGTATGTTTTTTGTCAGATATTTTATGTGTGAATCCATGTTAAGTTTATTGTCAAGTATCACACCTAGGTATTGTGATAAGGAAGCTTATCATAGCTCAGGAAGGAGCTATAGAAAAGGTGAAGTGACTCTGAACAAGCAACCTGTCAGTTCTGGTAGAAATAAGAAAACAGAATTTTCCCATAAAAGACTACCAGTCCCAGAATGCACCAGGTTTCCAACAGCCATTAGAGGAGCTGAAGTGGGGAAACGTGTGTTCAATCAGGAGGGCTATGAGGTAATCCCTAAGCACTCATCTCAAAGGGCAGGGCCTGATTCAGCACAGCTGCGCTGTATTAGGGGGGAGCACTCATCTAGGGAGAATAAAGGTGGAGTTTATTCTACAGAGAATTATCCTCATTGTCCTCATTATCCTCCTTATCCTGGGAATCAGCTTGAGCTTGATCATCAGTTTCATCTGAAGGATCATCAGAAGCAGAAGCCAAACCGGACGGACAGAGAGGCAAGGAAACCCTTTGGAAGAAAGAGGAGAAAAGCCTTTGAGAGGTCTAGAAGAGTCCAAAGCAGTACGTATACTGGGAGGTATTCCAAGGGCCAGCATACACCATTGGACTGGGGAAAGCCAGAGGAATGGTGCTGCAGAGCTAGGAATCACCAGAGGGTACCTGTGAGGGGGACAGCTGCACGTGGAAGGGACCCTAGGACCCGTGCCAGAAGGTATGTGAAGAGAGATCCAGTGTCCAGGGATCTGGATTGGAAGGCTGGACATAAGAACTGGACTACATACTGGCCAGGCTATATAGAGAGGAACTCTAACAGCAATGGAAGCTCAGGTATGAACACTGATCTATGCCCTAGCTATAACCTTGAAAGACAGCAGGGAAACAAGTATTCTCCTGAAAGTGCTCCATTGAGAGATTCATCTGTGCCAATCCATGATATTGAACCTATGCTTGTTGAAGAAGGGGGAATGATTGCAGATGAAGAATGTGTTTATATGGACTGCTCTCTGTCCAAACTCCGTTGGTAACTTTCTGTTATAAAGTACAGCAACCATCACAAAGAAATACAAACTTGTTCTTTAATCTACTCAGAAAAGCTCCTGAAGCAGGATTTGACCCACACAGTAGAAAGCCAGCCAGCTAAGGGGTTTCAGCTGGATAACTACTAGCAATTGAGCCTTACCTAATTGCTTGTGAGCTAGGAGAGAATCACTTCTGAATCTATGTGGGAGGTTATCAGAAGTTAACCTGAAAAGAACAGGTTTTTTTCTTTCTTTGTGGCTTTTCGTTTGTTAGATATATGCTAAGAAAACATTAGCTAATTGCCTGACAAGTTTAAAGGTTGTTTTCCTGATTTTGATTTTGACTTTGTTTTTCCAAGTTAAACACTGGAAGCAAGTAACCTGATTTATGTGCTACCAAGCATATCTGTGTTGGGAGAAATAACCCCATAAATAAATAAATATCTTATTGGCTTTAACACTTGAGCACAACTAAATAATTGTCAGCAGCTGTGTCTGGTGTGAATGAACTGCATTGCCCACAATCACTTGCAAATCATATAGATATATGCACTTGCCAAGACTGTGAAGATTCTCACCCAGGCAGCCGTCTGACAGTATTTTATTTCTTTTTTTATGTTGATCTCATGGTTGTCTAGGGTAATGGTGCTTGGAGGTGTGTATGTTTGATTTTTAGTGATATATAGTACATCAGTTTTTGAGAAATTGATGTGTAGGTTCTGATCCTTAAGCCATATTGTTAGTTCTTTAAAACATTCTGTTATTTGTTATAGTGGAGGGTGCGGGATTTTAAATGGGAGGTAGAACATTATATCATCGGCGTAAATATGGTAATAGATGCCATGACGTTTAAAGATGCTACAGACTGGTTGTATGTAAATGTTAAATAGTAGTGCTGATAGCACGGATCCCTGTGGAAGACCTTGTGTTTGATTGAAAGTGGTAGATGTTTGGTTGAGGATTCTCACTGTTTGGGTTCTGTTTGATAGGTAGGATTTGAACCAGTTATAAACAGTAGATGCCATTCCAATTTGTTGAAGTCTGTTTAACATTGTTAAGTGATTGACACTGTCAAATGCTGCAGAGATGTCGAGGAATACTAGGATGAATGCTTGTTTAGTGTCATCAATTCCCCTTAATAAAGTGTCATAAAGGACTGTTAGTAATGTTTCTACCCCATGGAATGGCCGGAAGCCATATTGGTGTTCGTCAAGGATGTTCAATGAATCAATGAATTCCTGTAGTTGAGTTTGGACTATTTTTTCTATAAGTTTTGCCATGAAAGGAATACTCGATATTGGTCTGTATGATTTTGGTGATAATTTGTCTAATGTGTTATTTTTAAGTATTGGTCGTATTTGAACATGTTTGAGAGATGGGGGTAAGTATCCTTTTTCTAGTGATAGGTTGACCATAGGGAGGATGAAAGCAGAGCGTATTGAGAATGTCTTTTTTATCCAATCCACTGGGCATGGATCAAGATATGATGTAGTTGTGTTGATGTTAGATATAGTAGTTTTGAGAGTGGCCTTTGAAATTCGAATGAAGTTGGACCAGTTTTCCAGTGTAGTGTGCGTCATTTCAGTGTGTGTTATCGGGGGGGTCATTTGTAGTTTTGTTTTATTAATATAATATTGTGCTAATTCTTGTGGAGAAATATCTATGGAAATTTCGTCTGAGTTGTATGTTTTGTATGTCTTAAAAAGGATATAGCGATTTTAGAAAAGGTTCAGAGAAGAGCCACCAAAATGGTAAAGGGGATGGAAGGATACTCCTATGAAGAAAGGCTAAAAAGGTTAGGGCTCTTTAACCTGGAAAAGAGACGGCTGAGGGGTGATATGATAGAAGTCTATAAATTAATGAACGGAGTGGAACGGGTAAACGTAGATCGATTGTTTACCTTATCAGAATATAGAAAGACTAGGGGACATGCAATGAAGCTACAGGGTAAACTATTTAAGACTAATAAAAGAAATATTTTTTCACTCAACGTGAAATCAAACTCTGGAATTTGTTACCGGAGGATGTAGTAAAGGCTGTTAGTGTAGCTGGGTTTAAAAAAGGTTTGGACAAGTTCCTGGAGGAAAGGTCCATAAACCATTATTAAGAAGGGACCCAGGATATCAATACTTGAACCAATACAAGCTTTGTGGAACCTGTGTCTCTTGGGGAAACTGCTAGGTACGTATGACCTAGATTGGCCACTGTTGGAAACAGAATACTGGGCTTTATTGGACCTTGGTCTGACCCAGTATGGCATATCTTATGTTCTTATGTTCTTATCTAAATCTAGTTCTCGGGCAGCTCATGAAGCCGCCTTTTGAACCTTTAGCCACTACAGCTCTTACGTTTTTGACTTGGAAGGTCATCTACCTGATTGCAATCACCTCTGCCCGTCGCATTAGTGAATTGCAAGCTTTAGTGGTGATCCTCCTTATACTAGATTTCATCATGATAAGGTTGTTCTTCGAACTCACCCACACTTTATGCCAAAGGTGGTTTCGCCTTTTCATTTAAACCAATCAATTTATCTTCCTGTATTTTTTCAGAGGCCTCACGCCTTTAATGCAGAAAGAAACCTTCATACTTTGGATTGTAAAAGGGCCTTAGCCTTTTACATTCAAAGAACACAGCAACATAGAAAGTCCTCGCAACGTTTTGTAGCTTTTGACACTAGTCATTTGGGACTTCCAGTCTCCAAAAGAACTTTATCTAAATGGATTGCCCAGTGCATATCCTTTACTTATGAGAGTAAGGGTCTTCTTCTTCTTCAGGACCATGTCACAGCTCACAATGTGAGAGCCATTGCAGCTTCTATGGCTAATCTCCACTCTGTGTCTATCGATGACATTTGTCGAGCAGCCACCTGGGCTTCGGTACACACCTTCACAGCCCACTACTGCCTAGATAAAGCCTCCCGTCGGGATGCCTTCGTTGGCCAAGCTGGTCTTCAAAATCTCTTTCAAACCTAAACCAACTCCTATCCACCGACCTTGGTAGGATGCCAGAGATCTTGGGAGGAAGGATTCTCACCTTCGATGGGGGCACCTACCTGGGGATATCTCCCTGGCATTTTCAGCTAGGGAGTCCCCATATGTGAGGACTACATTCCTGCTTGTTCCTGGAGATAGCGTAGTTACTCACATGTAACAGGTGATTCCGGGAACAGCAGGAATTTAGTCCTCACAACCCACCCACCTCCCCTAGGAGTTGTCTCTCTCTCTCTTTGTCTCTTTCCTCTCTCCCTCTATCCTTTCACTCAGCTACAAACTTAACTGAAGAGGGACAGTTGGAAAGGCGGGATGGCAGCACGCATGTGCTGAGGGATGCTCCCAAAAGCGTTCCTATTGGACGCTGGGGAGCGTTCCCGTGCAGGCTCCGTCGGTACCGACGATACCCATATGTGAGGACTAAATTCCTGCTGTTCCCGGAGATCACCTGTTACAGGTGAGTAACTACGCTATCATACACCTTGGGGATAACAACATGGGCACAGTCACATGTGAGCAGCTTATTGAGGCAATAAAGATCATCCTGGCAAAGGCAGTCCTTCTGTTTCCAAACACTTTGCTCATCTGGTATGACATCATATCGAGGTTATGATGAACTGGTACCAAGTTGTGGAACCACAGACTCGTAAAAGTGAACCAAGTGGGCACATGGATACATGCGGAAAGAGATTTACAAGTTTGGCAAGCCTGGAAATTACGGGAGAGATGCTATTCATCTAGCAGACATAGCCACGGACTTGCTGCTAAATTACTTTCTTAAAACTCTTGAAGCAGTCACTGACAGTTGACACTAAACCATGAACCTGGCACACTTAAGGACTTTTTACACTGAACAGACTTTTACACTTCCCTTTCTTTGGGGATGGACGATAGGGTCCCCTCAGTTTGGAATTTGGAAGAAGTATAGCTACCCCACATTTCTGTGGGAATCTGAGGCAAAACAAAGGTCAGCGAATCAATGAGAGATTGGGCACTCTAGCTAGCGGCAAGGTGGAGTGCACCAAAATGGCCAGGTTGGCTCATGGCGGCCCCCTCTGGTTAGAGGAACGAACTGCAGTATCTGTTGTCAATGGCGGCATTTGGCTTGAATAGACCAAGGGATCCCTTGTTCCACTTTCTGGAACAAGCTCCCAGATAACTTAAGAGAGATAAAAGACCTCTCTTCTTTTAAAAAAAAAACTTAAAGCACATCTATTCACCCAACCCTTTGGTTCTATAACATAATCACTGCACATAGCCTAGACACCCTACATAACTAATCTAAGAACCTCCCCCCCAGAATGCGTCACCATTGCCAATGCAAGAACATTATGTATATAGTTAACAATTTTATTCTATAATTTTGTTACATTATTAATGTACATAGTTGAAACTGTTCCATGTACTTTGAATACGTAGTGTCTTGTACAATTCATATTGTTCATTGTAAACCGCAATTGATCTGTACCAAATCGCTGTATAAAAATGTAAATAAATAAATAAAAATAAGTAAACATGGTGGTAGGCACCTCATGGAGAGAGTGTTGGCACTGGGCCATGCCTCCTCCCCATGGCTTCTTCCCCCTATTTGGTGTAAATCTTTCACACAAGCTCAAGTGCTTCCTTGTAGTGGGGAGTGTGATGAGGGAGGCATCAACCGGTGGGCCCAACACTCTGCCTCTTTGTGAGCAGCTTTACCCAACCACGCCCCACCTTTGAGTACTCACTGAGACAGCTAGCAGACTCTGTTAGTGAGTAATTATGAAATAGTAAGTAATTATGAGTTTGAAATTTTTGTCTCTTCGTCTGTATGCTCATGCAAGTAAAATATTCCCCTTACCATGTTGTAGCTTATGGCAGGCACCTGAGCCAAAATAACCAAGATGGGTTGGCGAACCAATAAGATATTGGGCACTTTAGCTAGCGGCAAGGCGGAGTGCCCTGGCAAACATTCCAACACAGTGGACAGTTTGACTCATGTTGACAGTACAGTACCTGTTGCTAGTGGTGGCATTTTGGTAGACTCAGGGACCCCAATTCCCCTTTGAGGTTTATCTTGCTACCATATCGACATTGACAATAAAAGCTAATGCCTTTTTGTCCCACTACAGTCTCTGTCAAGTTCATTGTTGAATTGGCTGATTTGGTGAACCCCACAGGGGTTGTCCTGCCTGCCTATGTTATATCATTTGTATTTGTTTTATATGAGAAATGTAGTGTGTGTGTGTGTCTAGTGTTTTTTGGAGAGGAAATGAGTGTGTGTGTTTGCTTTTAAGGAGATAAATTAATTCAGTGTATCTATATGTGTTGTGTATGTTTGCTTTAAGGGAGAGAAATACCGTGTATGAGTGCATGTATTTAGAAAGAAAAATACAGTGTGTGTGTGTGTGTATGTGTTTAGTGAGAGATATTCAGCATCTGGGTATGTGGGATTGGGATAGAAACATTCTGTCTATGTGCGGGTGTATTTTTTTCATGGAGAGAAATACAACATTGTTTGCTTTAGGGGCAGAAATATAGTATACAGCATGTGTGTGTGTATGTGTTTTCAGGAGTAAAATTCAGCATGTGTATGTGTATTGATTTTAGGGAGAGAAACGCAGCATGTATGTGGGGTTTAGGAAGAGAAATACAGGTCGTATGTGTGTGTTTGGTTTTAGGGAAAGAAATATAGTTTGTGTGTGTGTTTTAGGTAGAGAAATACAGCTTGTCTATTTGCTTTAAGGACAGAAATACAGTTTGCATATGCGTGTGTTTTAGTGAGAGAATTACAGCATGTGAATGTTTGATTTAAGGAGAGAAATATAGTTGGGGACTGATTTTATAAGGGCGTCGCAGGTAGATGTGCATCTCTAAGACATGCAAGTCCCTTATCTTATAGGACTTACATGCGTGAATGGGTACATCCACGCACACTTTGTTTGGTTGCTGTTCTGTGTGTATGGAAATGCCCATCATGCATATGTTCAGTAGGGGCATGCATGTGGGTGGAGTGTGGGAGAAGCATAGGTGTGTGTGTTTTAGGGAGAGAAATGTTGCGTGCGCATTTGCTTTAAGCGAGAAATACAATCTCGGGACAGTTTCTGCAAATGGGTTAGCTTTGTGCATAAATAAAACTATCTGCACAAGGGTTGAGCTAAAACAACCACAGACCAACACCTTTGACCCTATTCCTCTCAATACTCCAATTTCTAAAACAATTCTATATCTTCTCAAATATTGTTATTTACACTTTAATAGGGCACATAACGACCTCAGGATGGTCTTACCCCGTCATGTGGTGAGCAAGTCACCATAAGATTTAAGAGCAGACACTCACATCATGGGTCACTGCCTTCATACCTTTAATGCAGACTTCAACATTACATATTACACCATTCACCTAAACTACATATATAACACAACCTTACCACCAACCAAAAAACACTTATTGAGATTCCCAAAAAAACAACCACCAAGGGTTACAAGTGTCTGCGTTTCAACCTAGAACCGGAACGTTTAATATTCTTCAATTATTTTCCTAAAAAAAGAGAGAGAGAAAAATTTCCTCTTCAGACAGCAGAATTTATACGCCTTTCAATAGAAATTTGTTCACTTATCTGAACAATCCAGAGATCCGGCTCATGTCAGCAGACAGACATCTGTTTCTACTGCAACAGTCTAGTCCCAAACGCCAAACTGCAAAGAAAACACGCCGTTCTGGCAAGAGTATAATATCTCCGACAAAAGCTTTTGTTTCACCAATCACGCTTCTTCAGGGTCTCTTAACAACGATATCATCATCTCACATCTTCCATGTCGGAGACAAAGTGGAGAGGTACTTTGTATCCAACATGGAAGATGTGAGATGATGATATCCACCATTTGGCTATAAGGGAGGCGGGAAGAGCAATATGACTTACATTCAATGAATGTGACATCATAAAGAATGCAAAAATAAAAATAACAGCATTTAGAGATAACCTTAAGACCCAACTTGCAATGAAGCTACAGGGTAAACTATTTAAGACTAATAAAAGAAAATATTTTTTCACTCAACGTGTAATCAAACTCTGGAATTTGTTACCAGAGGATGTAGTAAAGGCTATTAGTGTAGCTGGGTTTAAAAAAGGTTTGGACAAGTTCCTGGAGGAAAGGTCCATAAACCATTATTAAGAAGGGACCCAGGATATCAATGCTTGAACCAATACAAGCATTGTGTAACCTGTGTCCCTTGGGGAAACTGCTAGGTACATATGACCTAGATTGGCCACTGTTGGAAACAGAATACTGGGCTTGATGGACCTTGGTCTGACCCAGTATGGCATATCTTATGTTCAACTTATATTGAAGGAGGGGCTATTGAGAAAAGAAACCCTCAAAAAATATATAATCTGTATTTCAACAACAAAAATAGATAATGTCCCAAAAAGTACAACTATGAAAAACAGCTAAAAAAAGGGGGAAGGTAAAAGAAGAGAAAATGATACATATGGATGGAGATCCAAACATATAAATTCCTAACATAAGAATCAGCAAGACTAATAGGGGCCAGGAGATCCAATACGTACCATAAAGAATATATTAAAATAAATGTGATATACCAAGCTAGAGGGCAGTGCTGGAGGTAAGTAAAAATACATCAAACCAAAATTTAAAAAGTCACAATAGCTTTGAGCACTGCTGCATACTCAAACCAATGTAGTTGAAAGAATGTCGCATTCACTAAAAATATCTATATGAACTGGGGGTAAAAAGCAGATCAAAACATCGATGTCTGCCATTGAACCTCACGTAACTTAAAGAGTATATATAAGTGGCTTACCTTGCATACTAACTGTTAAAAAATAAGATAAAAAGCAGCGTTTAAAATAGAAAAGTCCTTGTACAGAAAAGAAAGTGTATCTGTGGCTAATACAAAAAGTAAGGCAATAGCAGATACCAAAAGCCCGGCTGTATACCTAAACAACTTATAGGGGCTTGTTTACAAAGCCGCGGTAGCGATTTGCGATCGTTATCGGAGCCTCGGCCCCATTGAAATCAATGGGGCCGCAGCTCCGATAACGATCGCAAACCGCTACCGCGGCTTTGTAAACAAGCCCCATAGTGCCTTATGATATATATCAATTGATCAAGCAAAGCTGACCTGGAGTTAGGACATAATAATTAAAACCCGTAAATTTAAATAGCTGCTTCTATTCTCATTACAAAAAGCATACTGTACCATCATTACCGATCAAAACTTAAAATACTGTCATCTACAAGGTGTGACAAAAAAAGAAACAAGACTGTCCCATAAATGTTTTATTACAAAATCTACAGAGAAATTATGCATTGTCCCCTTCAAAGTAATCCCCCCCAGAGTTAATGCACTTCTGCATTCGCTTCTGCCACGTGCGGAAGCACTCGGTAAAGTCCTCCTCCTTAAGGCCCCTCAGCTCCCTCGTCACAGTGGCCTTGATCTCTTCTACAGAGGCGAAATGAGTTCCTTTGAGCACAGTCTTCAGCCTAGGGAAGAGCCAGAAATCGCACAGTGCGAGATCTGGGGAATAAGGAGGGTGGTCGAGAGCTGTGTTCTGTTTGTTGGCCAAGAACTGCCTTCACACTGAGCGCGGTGTGTGCGGGCGCGTTGTCGTGGTGGAGCAGCCATGACTTGTCTCTCCACAGAGCCCACCTGCTGCGCCGAACCCGGTCATGGAGGCGATTGAGGACTTGCTGGTAGAAGTGGTGGTTGACTGTCTGACCCTCAGGCACAAACTCATGATGGAACTCAACCAACCAACAAAGAAGCACTGTGAAGCCACTGTGAAGCACTGTGAAGCAACAAAGAAGCCACGAAAAAAACAGAAGACCAAGTCCAAAAACGTAGCACGCAATCTCATTTAAGTATCAAATAAAACGTTTTTAAGCTTTCCCTTCCTTGTGCTACATTTTTGGACTTGGTCTACAAACTCATGATGGACCACTCCCTTCTGGCCGAAGAATGCGATCAGCATGACCTTGATCCTTGATTTGGGCATGCACGCCTTCTTGGGTCTGGGTGACAGTCGAGTCTTCCACTGCAGGCTCTGTCTCTTGCTTTCAGGGTCATACTGGAAGACCCAAGTCTCGTCTCCTGTGATGACTCAGCCAACAAACTCTGGATCTTCTCCGATCTTCTCTAGCAAGTCTCGACAAACATTGAGCCTGTGCTCCTTCTAGTCGTCCGATAAAAGCTTGGGCACCATCTTGGCGCACACCATCCGCATCCCCAGCTCCTGCACAAAGATGGTCCGCACTGACTCCCTGTTTAGGCTGAGCTCCTCAACTATCATCTGCACCATCAATCTGCGATCACTCCACACCAGCTGGTTCACTCTATCAATGTTCTCAGTTGTCTTTGTCGTGGAAGGTCGTCCTGACTTGGGGTCATCCTCCACCTCCTCACGGCCAGTCTTGCAGCGTTTGTGCCACCCAAAGACTTGCGGCCTTGACATTGCATCTTCTCCATAAGCCTTTTGGAGAAGATGGAGACACTCAGTTCGGCCCTTCTTCAACTTAACCAGAAATTTCAAGTTGATTCTTTGCTCCATATTTCTGCCACCTCCAGTTGCGCGACAAAGCGATGGAGCAGTGTGCTACAAAAAAAACTGAAAAAGAAAAACAGAGTGAGAGAGATGAAAAATATTATAGCAGAATAGTGGCGAGATGTTGCACAACACAGTGACATAGGCGGTTAGCCAATTGGCATTGAGTCATGGGCGTGGCTGCCACAGTCTTGTTTCTTTTTTGTCATACCTCGTATATATAACCAATAGCTGCACTTATTGAGTCTGTGGAAACACACAATCTTAAAGTTGAATGATCTATGCTTCATCAAAAACTGCGGCACTGAAACCTTACCTTCATCGAGCACAAAGCGCGGGTAAAGTTTGAAAATGCTGTGCATGTGCAGGAATAAAATACTGAGGCTCCTCCCCTTCATTTCTCCGGGCAGTTTCTCCAAATGGGTTAGTTTTGCGCATACGATGACAGTCGTAAACCTCACTTCTAAGCCAGGGCATAGGGAGTATGATCTCAGTCTCTCAAATTTACTTCTAGGGTTCAGCGTATTATTTGCATCGTGCCAAAGAGAGCCTCTTGCTGGAGTTCATAAGATGTAACATGCATTTGTAGTTTGTCAAGATGTGCTTGGAAATTCTTCTTTATCAAGCCTATGGCACCCAACACAATGGGAAATATTTCTGTATCTTTCTGCCACATTTTCCTGGTCTCTGACTGTATTTACTGGTATTTCAGGATCTTCTGCCTCTTCACGCGATTCACAGAGTAGTCGTTTGGAACTGACACCTCTATTATCAGTGTTGTTCTGGTGTTTTTCTCCTTAATCACTATATCTGGCTTCCTCACATCCAGCTTTTTATTGGTCGGAGTGGGACTATCCCAGGTGATCATCCTCCTCTGTAATACTCTTAGGGTCATGAACCCAGTGCTTTTTGGGCATAGTAATGTTGTAGTGCTTACAGAGTTTCCAGTGGATGAGGCATGTTACTTTATTATGTCTTTTTGTATAAAACTTTTCTGCCATCAGAACTTAACAGCCAGCTATGAGGTGAGTCACTGTTTCCATGTCTTTCTTATAGAATTGTCATATGTCTGTGTTGCCAGTTTTTTCAATGCTTGCTGTAAACCATCTCGTCCGCTGTCCTGAGCTGCAGCTATCAATCTCTCATCCTTCGGTTTCATTTCACCCCTCCTTAACCATTCATGTGACCGTTCTTGATTGACAAAGAGTTCCTGGAGTAACACTGTATTTCCCACTGTACTGGTGCATCTGCCACTTATTTTTCCTTGTTTGTAAATCTAATTCCTTAAAGAGTTTTTTCTCTTCTTTTGCAAATTCTGTTACTACCGTCCCTGTGCATGCTTTGTATGAACAAAGGTAATGCATAAATAAAAAATTATTATCTTTTCAAACAGAGTCTTATGGACCTCCATTTGAATGTAAAAAGGAGGAACCAGAGCAGCATGGCTTAAGGACATGAAGTGTCACACCTAAGAAGGGGCAATACTAAAAAATAAATAATAGCAGTTCTGTGTTTCAGTAATGGTTGCAAAAAAAAGAGTACAAACCCAAACTCACAACTGGAAAAAGAAAAAGACAAAATGAAACATTATATAGCAAAATGAATCTCAGAAAAGTGCATGAGGAAACCATGTTAGATAAAATGCAACAGATTGTCTTCTACAAGCAAAAACTAAATCATATCAGTATACAGCACAGGAAGTATGTCTCCTCTTAACTCAGAAAAATGCGATACTAGCAAGTACCAAAATACATTTGCTAGTTTCGCATTTGACATCCATCCCTGCTATTCGTGCCGTCTTTCCCCTCCTAACTTCCCCACCGGTTGTGTGGGGAAGTTAGACGGGGGTGGGGAATAGGCGGCCTGGGAGCGGGAAGAGGGCGGTTGCCGGCTCTGGACATACAGAACTGATTCTAATATCGGCCCTGTACGTCCAGGGCTGGCGAAACGGCCGGGGAAGTTATTCCACCTCCGAGGTGGAATAACCCCCCTGGTCGTGTTTTTTTAAGCAGCCTGGGGCACGGAAGGGGCTGGGGAGGGCAGAGGTAATTCCCTGCAGCCCGATCCTGGCCGGAAGCTGGATCGGGGGTCAGGCTGCAGGGAATTAACTTTTTAGCAGGCGGCCAGCATCGCGGCTTTTAAGTGACATGCACATACATGCCTGTTTGCAATTCTGATCCTGCGGGGCACGTTTAGAATCACGATCTCCTTTGTACGTCCGTGTCAGCCCGGATGAACAAAGGAGATGTACGTCGGGATCAAAATCGGGCCCATAGTGTGTGCCTAAAATGTCAATAAAACCTTATGAAATACCCATTAGTGGAATAAACAATAGTAAAAAGAAAAATAATAATCAGAACACATCAGCCCATTACAGCTGCTAAAAACAGGTCAGCTAAACCGGCAGTAAAGCAAAACTATTCTGTAAGGACACTTTTAAAAAAAGTAATCTGTGAGGACAAAGTGCAGGTTCTCTATGTTGGCAAGACTATGTGGTCAGTTAAAACTTGTATACAGGAGCATAAATATTGCATCAGGCGGAAAGTGTCAATAGCACCACTGGTTGAGCACTGGCTTAATAGTAACCATACACTTCTTGAATTCTTAAAATTCTTTGTTATTAAAAAAAAATTACCAATCCTAATGTAGAGATATTGATCGTATTTTGAAGAGGGAAGAGCAGCAATATATTTTTGAATTAGACACAGTTTTTCCAAAGGGACTCAATAAAGGAATCTCAAATGTTTTTGTGAGATCCCTTTGATGCCCCTTCTCCCTTCCCTGTCCTCCTCTTCTTCTCCCCTTCCCCTCCCCTTCCTCTTGTATAAAAACACAAGAGGATTGTGAAAAATTGCAAGAGGAACTTGATAAATTGGAAGACTGGACATTCAAATGGCAGATGAAATTTAATGTGGACAAGTGCAAAGTTATGCAGACAAAAAGAACAACCCAAACTACACTTAAACCACCACCCAAGAAAAAGATTTAGGTGTCATCGTGGATAATATGTTGAAACACTCCACCCAGTGTGCAGCGGCAGCCAAGAAAGCAAACAGAATGCTAGGAATCATAAGGAAAGGACTGGAAAAGAAACCCAAGGATATTATAATGCTTCTGTATCGTTCCATGTTATGACCCCACCTTGAATACTGTGTGCAATTCTGGTCGCCATATCTTAAAAAGGATATAGCAGAATTAGAAAAGGTACAAAGAGCCACCAAAATGGTAAAGGGGATGGAAGGATACCCCTATGAGGAAAGGCTTAAAAGGTTAGAGCTTGTCAACTTAGAAAAGAGACAGCTGAGGAGAGATATGATAGAGGTCTATAAATTAATGAATGGAACGGGTAAACGTAGATTGGTTGTTTATGCCATAAAAAAAGTAGAAAGACTAGGGGACATACAATGAAGCTACAACATAACCCTTTTAAGACTAATAAGAGAAAATATTTTTTTAACTCAACGCGTAATCAAACTCTGGAATTTGTTACCGAAGGATGTAGTAAAAACTATTAGTGTAGCTGTGTTTAAAAAAAGATTTGTACAAGTTCCTGGATGAAAGGTCCATTAACCATTATTAAGAAGGGACCCAGGATATCAGTGCTTGACCCAGTACAAGCATTGTGGAACCTATGTTCCTTTTGGGAACCTGCCAGGTACTTGTGACCTGGATTGGCCACTGTTGGAAACAGTATGAGCTTGATGGACCTTGGTCTGACCTAATATAGCATTTCTTATGTTCTTATTCCCAGTATTAGCCCATTTCCAGTCCTCTCAGCCCCAATATCAGCCCATTTCAAGTTCTTTTCCCCCATTCCCAGCATCAGTCAGCCCCCCCCCAGCCCCAGTATCAGCCCATTGCCAGTATCAATCAGGCCCTCAGCCCCTGTATCAGCCCATTTCCAGTACCAGTCCCCAGCATCAGCCAGCTCCCAAGCCCCGGTATCAGCCCATTGCTAGTATCAATCAGACTCTACAGCCCTGTATCAGCCCATTTCCAGTTTCCCCAGCCCAATATCTGTCCAAATCTAGCCTGCCCCCACCTTCCACAGTGCCAGCCCCCTCCCAACCCTAATATCAGCCATCCCTCACCCCTCCCTGCAGCAACATATTTACAGCCGCTGTGTTGGTGTCTTGAGTATAGCACAGCCACGGGAGCAAAAGCAAATGATTCCGTGGCTGGGTTAGGGCCGTGGCTAGGGAGGCAGAGGGCAGACTGGAAGCGAGCCAATGAGGTAGGCTTCCTGCGCCCCTATTGTGGTGCACTCTGAGGCAGTGCCTCATTGCCTCGCCTCTTAAACTGGCCCTGCTGCTGCTCGGTTAGCGACGCGTGCTGAAAGTCAAGCACGGTTGACACTGGCTTAACTTTCGCTGTAGAAGCTAACTGGGAAACCCAGATATTCAATGCTGGAGTGCAAATATGGCCCTGGCATTGAATATCCGGGTTTAAATTTCAGTGCTGCTGTAGGAGCGTTAGTCGCCAGCGCTGAATATCGGATCCCCAGTTTTGGGGGGTTTTTAACTGCTGTGGCCATATGCTTTCAGTGGATCAACCTGGTGTTCTCTTCTACTGGTTATTTACACTTTGTAACTGAACAGTTATCAGTATAATCTGCTTATGGAGTTTCTATATTTCATTAGTATATGAAAGGATAAGAATAATTGACTGGACTTTAATCCTTTTTCTACTCTGTGGTGCAAATTCCTTAAAATAGCTCTCAATGTCTTCAAGCTCTAGTACTGGAAAATAAAATTGACAAAGAGAAGTTTAGAGTTTGTTACTTGTCTAAAGTCCATATTATGTTGGCTCCGGTAAAACATTAACAGGTTTGGATTTTTTGCACAGCCTGGAAAAATATTATCAAAATGTCTCATAGGCCATCTGAGGTGGTACTCCCTGATATTATTTAAGCTGTTCTCTGTTGCCCTATGTTTTGTTGATATGAAGTGAATGCCTCAAATTTGAGAAGTCTTTGGTGCTGGGAGTTAAAAAACCCGGGACTGCTCAATGTTTCTAGTGGATTTGGAGATCATTGAGATACATTATTTTCTCTCATCCCACTTTGCATTCCCTTCCTTACCTTCCTTTTTTATGTGTTTTATTTTTTAATAGAATGACCTGCTCTTGTTGCCCTCTACCCGCTTCCCTTCTTTACCAGATCTTTTCCCCGTTTCCTTCCCTTTCTTCCTGACTTCCTTACTCTTTTATTAGCTCTGTCTGTGATTGCCCTCCCTGTCCTTCTGTTTTGAGAGGCTGCTTCCTCCCTCCCCCACTCTTGCAAGGTCTGCTACTGTCTCTGGTTCTAGTTTTGTAGAACTGAACTTTTACTTTGTTAACTCTTTGGTTCTGAGTTCTTTTACTTCTTTTCTTATTTACAGATGTCCTCCACTGTCATTATGACTGATTTCCTGTTCTTCTATCAGTATAAAGGACTAGTTTTCATCTGATACTAAGAAAAATATAAATTGTGTCCCTAATGCTTCCCTATAGATACTTGTTTTGCCTATTTTTTGTGTACTTAGGACATTAATTTGTTTCTCCTTAGTATAGTAATGCCTGTGTATCTCTCAGCAGTTGAAAAGATGAAAACTGCTCTGCTGATTCAGCAGAGAATTCCTGTAATGTAGAACCTGTTGCAGCCAGAGGACAAAACTCAAAGCAAAGAGGGTTACCATACCCAGCACCCCTGTGATTTGTCCAGTCTTAGTTTATAGTACTCTGTACGTATTCTGCAAGATCCATTGTATAATTAACTCAGGCAGTACTTTGAAAGAGCAGAAGGAGCACATAGCTGATTAGTATTCCACCCCTCCATATCTCCCAGATAGTGATTCTATCATAAGAATCATGGCTGTAGAATGCAAGGACTTCAGAGAGCCCCAGGTCTTGAGGCCTATTAATTTGGTACACAGTTCAAAGCATCTGGATTCCAAGCCTTCAGATCTGGCACCTGAAGCTGAGCCCCATCGCTGGAAGTGGATGGTCTTCTTTCTCTGTTTTTATGGCTTTATGACACAGATCAGACCTGGAGAGAGCTTCATCACTCCCTACCTTCTAGGATCTGACAAAAACTTCAGCAGAGAGGAGGTAAGTGGCTTTATGTGTTTTTATAAATGGTGTGAGCTTGAGGGCGGGGGTGGGGGTAAAATTTAAGCCTCTGCTGAAGATATAGTTTGGTGTGGTATTAAATATACACTGGTACTACGAATATATTTACAAAGCTTAGGGAGATAAGCCAGTAAATAAGAAAAAAATTTGTGGAGATGAACACACAGTGATGAATTTAGATTTCATTAGTAGATATGCTGATAAAGTGTTGAATGTGCCCCTACTTGCAAGAATAAATCAGCAAAAGGACATGGATGTTATAGTGTATCTAACATTGAACACTGGTGCTCTTGGTCTGGTTAATCAAACTCTGGATCTTCTCCGATCTTCTCTAGCAGGCTGAAAAATCATACTATTTAATCTTTGCTAATCCAGCCATTTTTCCAGTGAATTGCTTCTAGGTTTTATCTGATTTCAATAAGTCAAACTTCTTTGGAAAGCTCTTAAGTTGCAGATGTGCAAATGGATAAAACCGTGCAGCTCAATAATCAATTCACTGTGGAAAAAGATTTTTTTTCCTCCTCTTTTGACTCTTGTAATGCGATAGCCAGCGCTATAAAATTCAGTGTTTGTGGTAGAATTGCTGGATCCTGGTGTAACTGCTAGAAGCAGAAGCTGGCTCCACCACAGTATTCCTCCTACCTCCCTTTCAAGCACTACTTCTGCTTATCATTTGTATAGTGCTACTAGGCACATACAGCACTGTACACATACACGTAAGAGATAATCCCTGCTCAACAGAATTTACAGTCTATCCAAGACACACAGACTGAACAAACAAAGAACTAGTAGTTCATTATATTGAAATGATGTAAACATACACGATTCTCCAGGACCAAGCAGGAAGTCAGTCCTCACTTATGGGTGACGTCGGCGCCGACGGAGCCCTCGCGGAGCAATTTTCCCCAGCTTTCAAAGAAAGCCTTTGGGAATTGCAGCGCGCATGCGCGGTCCTCTTCCCGCCCAAGGGTGCCATCTTAGCCAGTCTTCTTTTTTCCGCGGAGCCCTACAGACGTCCCCGTCTTGTCCCCGCGAAAAAGTCGATATATTCTTCATTATTTTATTCCTTTTCCTTCGGTTCGACGCCGGTCTTTTTCCCGCCCGGACTCGCGACGCCGGTCACGAGTCCTCTTCCTTTTTTCGGTTTTTCTGACTTAGTCAGCTTTCGTTTTCGATTTTTCCCTGGCAGCCCGGTCCTTTGACCTCGCAGGGGCCCTTTTTCCCCCGATGGCTGCCAGTGGTTTTAAGCGGTGTGGTCAGTGTGACCGAAATATGTCCCTAACTGACACACACGACTTTTGCCTCCGCTGCCTGGGCCCGGATCATGAGGAATTGATCTGTGGGCCCTGTGGCAAAATGTCCTCCAAAGCGTTGAGAAGTCGGCGGCATCAGCGTGATAGGATCTTCGCTGACCCCAGCCGTACCCGGACCTCGTCGGAGGCCTCCGCGTCCAAAGGCTCCAGCTCGGACCGTCGCCGGAGTTCCTCCGACAGGGGTTCTCCCTCCGGGGACCATCGTCGGAAGGTGAAACCCGCGAGGGCGGCGTCGGTGGACGCTCCTGGTTCCGCGAGGGCCAGGTCGCATAGCCCCGACAGCCGCCCCGGGTCCTTGGAGAAGGAGCACCTCACGAAGCGACCTCGCCTGGAGTCGGAGATGCCTGCTCGGGTAAGTCCTGTGGTCCTTCTGGACTCGCCTCCGCGACAGCCGACGTCGGGCCCGACGCCGTCGGGGCCCGAGTCGGGGGCTGCTGGGTCACCTGAGCTCGGACTCAGGTTGACGGCCTTGGAGAGCAGACTGTCTGCCTTCATGGACCAGCAGCGGGCACTGCTCGCTGGCGCCGCTGCCCCGACCGCCGGGACGTCGACGTCCAAGTCGACCCCGGAGACCGAGCCGATCCTCGAGTCGATGCGAACTCGAGTCGATCCTCGGTCGAGGTCACCCTCGGCCTCCCGTTCGGGACCGAGGTCGCCGACGCCGACTCCCTCGGCGTCGGGGCGGCAGGCGCCGCGCCCTGCCCGGGCCGACCCCACCGAGTCCTCGTCGGAGTCGGTCTGGGAGTCTGAAGAGGAAGAGTCGCCTGATTCTTTCCGGACTCGGTGTGTCCCCTCGGACTCACCGGAGTCCGAGCCTCGGAAACAGTCCCCCCCGGAGGATGCCCGGTTCTCGGACTTCGTCAGGGATATGGCCAAGGCTTTGGCCTTCCCTGCGGACCCCGAGGAGGAGCCTCGAGCCGAGGAGCTCGACGCCCTCCAGTATGACTCTCCCGCAAGGGAACACTTTACTGTACCGGTTCCTCCTATGCTGGAACGACTACTCTTCCGCATGTGGGAGAGTCCGGCCTCCTCGCCGGTCCTGAGCAAGCGGGTCGATTCTATCTATCGAGTCCGCAAGAGCCCTGGCTTTCAAAAGGCACAGCTACCACACCATTCCATGGTAGTGGAATCGGCCATGCATCGTCTTAAGAGCCAGAAGATGCACTCCTCGGTGCCTCCTGGCAGGGAGGCCCGTAACCTGGATGGCCTTGGTAAGAAGTGTTTCCAGGGCTCTATGCTCGCATGTCGTGTCCAGACCTACCAGCTATACATGGGCATGTATCTTCGAGATCTGGCTAAAGAACTAGCCGGATTCTCCGCTGGTTTGTCCGAGGAACCCTTGCGGAGGTTCCTGGCCTTGTCCACTGGCATTCGGGAATGCTCAAAGTTCATGTCCCGAGCAGCCTATGATGGCTTTGAAGCATCGGCTCGAGTGGCCGCAGCCGGCATCGGTGCCCGCCGACAGGCTTGGCTTCAGTCGTCAGACCTTGAGCCCTGGGTGCAGGACAAGTTGGTCGATGTCCCCTGCCGAGGCGAAAACCTCTTTGGCAAGCCCATGGCTGAGAAGGCTGCAGAAATTGAGACTGAGACTCTCACCAGGACCAGGCTTTCTAGGAAGACCTCTGCCCCTTCCCAGAAAAAGAAGGGCTCGGGAAAAAAGTCCTTTTACCCGAGGAAGGCGGCTGCCTACAAACAATACCCCCATTATCAGGCCCCTGCAGCTCCCCAACAGGGCCAGCAGGCCAAGGGACGGGGTAACGGGTCCCGTAGGCAGCAAGCCCCCAAGCCTGCACCACCAGCCCCTGCTCCGCAGGGTGGGGGTTTTTGACTCACTAAGCATAGCCTCTCCCCCCCCGCTGGTTCCTCCCAGCACCGGAGGCCGGCTGGTTCACTTCGCCCACAGGTGGTCCAGCATCACCGCAGATGCCTGGGTGCTTCAAGTCGTGCGAGAAGGCTATCTTCTCCACTTCCACCAGGTCCCTCCCTCCTATTTTCCGGGAGAACCTCCACGACCCCCTCTGCACAGGGAATTACTCCTTCAGGAGTTAGCAGGTCTTCTGCAGGATCAGGCGGTGGAACCGGTGCCACACCACCTGAGAGGTCAAGGTTTTTACTCCCGGTATTTTCTAATACCAAAGAGAACAGGAGGCCTCAGACCCATCCTGGACTTGCGCAACCTCAACAAGTTCCTCGTGCGAGAGAAGTTCAAGATGCTTACCCTTGGAATCCTTCTGCCCTACCTCCAGCAGGGAGATTGGCTATGCTCCTTGGATCTAAAGGATGCCTACACGCACATCCTCATCCACCCAAGCCACCGCCAATACCTAAGGTTTGTGGTGGCAGGAAATCATTACCAGTACAGAGTACTGCCCTTTGGCCTGTCCTCCGCTCCGCGAGTCTTCACAAAATGTCTCGCGGTGGTGGCGGCCCATCTCCGGCTTCACGGCCTCTATGTCTTTCCGTACCTCGATGACTGGCTCATCAGAGCGGCGTCCGCTCCGGAGGTCACCAGCGCCACACACCGCACGGTGACTCTTCTGCAACACTTGGGCTTTGTTATAAATTTCGCAAAGTCCACTTTGCTCCCCTCACAGGATCTCGAGTTCATCGGCGCAAGGCTGCACACTCCTCAGGCACGGGCGTACCTACCGCTCGACAGGGCTCAACGGCTCATGGACCTAGCCGACCGTTTTCGCAGCCAGCCCCTGGTCTCCGCCAGGCGCTTCCTGAGACTACTCGGCCATATGGCTTCCACCGTCCATGTGACCCCCAATGCCCGCCTGAACATGCGGCCTGCTCAATGGTGTCTCCGCCAGCAGTGGCGACAAGCCACAGGCGGCCTAGCAGACCTAGTGCGCGTCTCCGAGCCGCTGTTCTCGTCTCTCCGGTGGTGGCTTCAGCAGCCGAACCTGATATTCGGAATGCCTTTCCAGTCACCCCAGCCGACCCGGGTGCTGACCATGGATGCATCCCTCCTGGGCTGGGGAGCACATTGCCAAGGGGCACGTACTCAGGGCCTCTGGACCACGTGGGAGTCTGCTCAGCAGATCAACTTCCTGGAGCTCCGGGCGATCCGCCTGGCTCTCAAGGCCTTCTCCCACCTGACTTCCCACCAGTCCGTCCTTGTCCAGATGGACAATCAAGTTGCCATGTTCTACGTGAACAAGCAGGGGGGCACGGGCTCCTTCCTCCTCTGCCGGGAGGCACAGAAGCTCTGCTCTTGGGCCGTCAGTCACGGCATTCTCCTCAAGGCAGTTTATCTCCCGGGCCGAGAGAATTGCCTGGCGGACAAACTCAGCAGGATCCTCCAGCCGCACGAGTGGCGGCTGGATCCCTTGATAGTTCAGAAGCTCTTCCTAAAGTGGGGCCTCCCCACGGTGGATCTCTTTGCCAGTCCTCACAACCGGCAGCTTCCTCGCTTCTGCTCTCGTCAGCCACACCCCCTTCGGGTTGCGGCGGACGCGTTTCTCATTTCATGGTCGGGGAGCCTTCTGTACGCTTTCCCTCCCATCCCGCTAGTCTCTCGGACTCTTTTCAAGGTTCTCCGAGACAAAGCCTTCATGATCCTCGTGGCCCCTCGTTGGCCCAGACAGCCGTGGTTTCCGCTCCTGCTGCAATTAGCGGTGGAGGATCCATTCCCTCTGGGGGTACAACCGGATCTCCTCACTCAGGATCAGGGGTCTCTACTACACCCCAACCTCAGGTCTCTCAACCTCATGGCCTGGCTGCTGAGAGGGTAGTCCTTGCTCCCCTTCTCCTGCCGGCAGAGGTGGAGGAGGTCGTCTTGGCTTCGCGACGGCCTTCTACCCGCAAATGCTACGCCCTTAAATGGCGTCGCTTCGCCGTCTGGTGTACCCAACAGTCTCAGGATCCCTTCTCCTGCCCGGTGTCGGTGATCTTGCAGTACTTGCTACACCTCTCTAATCTGGGACTTAAGTCCAACTCCGTCAAAGTTCACCTCAGTGCTCTTTCGGCCCATCATGTGCCAGTGGACGGTAGACCTCTCTCCAGCGACCCTCTCGTAACGAGGTTCCTCCGAGGTCTCCTTCTACTTAAACCACCTCTGCGCCCGCCAGCGCCTGACTGGGACCTGAATGTGGTTTTGCAGCGGATCACCTGTCCGCCTTTTGAACCTATGGCTACCTGTTCTCTCCGTTTTCTGTCTTGGAAAACACTGTTCTTGATAGCCCTCACTTCCGCTAGACGCGTAAGTGAATTGCAGGCCCTCGTGTCTGATCCCCCTTACACTCGGTTCTACAAAAATAGGGTAGTCCTACGGACTCACCCTAAATTTCTTCCAAAAGTGGTCTCCCCTTTTCACATCAATCAGGAGGTGGTACTTCCGACCTTCTTTCCCAGGCCACACTCCAGCCGAGCTGAAATGGTCCTGCATACCCTGGACTGTAGAAGGGCATTGAACTTCTACCTTGACCGTACGTGGGAGCACCGTAAAGCTGCTCAGCTTTTTGTGTCTTTTGACCCCAATAAATTGGGGCTCCCGGTCTCCAAGCGTACTCTGTCCATCTGGGTTGCGGACTGTATCTCTTGGGCTTATGGGGCAGCCGGACTCTCCTTAGAAAGTCGAGTCACGGCTCATTGCGTTCGGGCAAAGGCCACGTCAGTGGCTTACCTCCGCTCTGTTCCGTTGGCAGACATCTGCCGGGCCGCTACTTGGTCTTCGAGCCAGACTTTCGCGGTCCATTACTGCCTCGAGAGGGAGTCCCGCAGGGACAGTGCTTTCGGACAGGCAGTCCTCCGTAATCTCTTTGAGGTCTGAGCAACTCCTACCCTCCATCCCGGATGTGGGCTACCGGTGGGTGATAATTCAGCGAAGATTCTTTCCTTCTGTGCTGCTGAGCTAGAGGGAGCTCATTTTTGTGCTTAGGGTCTCCGGTAGCCTTGAGCTTGGGAGTCCCATAAGTGAGGACTGACTTCCTGCTTGGTCCTGGAGAAAGCGTAGTTACTCACCTGTAACAGGTGTTCTCCAGGAGCAGCAGGAATCAGTCCTCACTACCCTCCCTCCTCCCCTTGGAGTTGCAATCGTCTGCTTTATTTTTTTTTTTTGCAATTTTTATGCTGTCTTTTTTAGCTATGTCATCTGACTGGCTAAGATGGCACCCTTGGGCGGGAAGAGGACCGCGCATGCGCGCTGCAATTCCCAAAGGCTTTCTTTGAAAGCTGGGGAAAATTGCTCCGCGAGGGCTCCGTCGGCGCCGACGTCACCCATAAGTGAGGACTGATTCCTGCTGCTCCTGGAGAACACCTGTTACAGGTGAGTAACTACGCTTTACTGACCAGGAAAATAAGGAGGTCAGGATCCAAAAGCATCCTCAAAAAGGTGGACTTTTAGCCTGGATTTGAATAGGACCAAAGATGGAGCCTAATCTACTAACTCAGGAAATCTATTCCAGGCATATGGTGCAGCAAGTTGTAAGGAATGGAGTCTGGAGTTGGTGGTGGAGGAGAAGGGCACAATAAAAGCGCTATCTCCAGGAACAAGCAGGAATAAGTCCTCACATATGGGTACGTCGGTACCGACGGAGCCTGCGCGGGAAAGCTCCCCAGCCTTTCAGATGAAAGGCTTTTGGGGCCTCCCACTGCACATGCGCGCTGCCTTCCCGCCTTCCTGACCAGCTCTCCTCAGTTTCTCTTTTTCCGCGGAGCCAGCAGGTCGTGTTCCTGTCACCGCTGAAGAAATTGTGAATTTTGTTTGTTTCTTTAGACCGCGTACCTGCCTTCCCCATACCGAAACCGGTACCACCGGTCTCTCTTTCTTTCTTTATAAAAAAAAAAAAAAAAAAAGACTTTTTTATTTTCTTCAGCACAGCTTGGTAACTTTTGTTAGGTCTTAAGGCCTACACAAATTCTCCTCATGGAGAAGCCAGTCCCTGGTTTTAAAAAGTGTACCAAGTGCAGTGCTGTCATTTCTGTCACAGACACCCATGAATGGTGTCTTAAATGTTTGGGACCTGACCACTCCATACCGGACTGCCCATCCTGCACCCAGATGTCTAAACGTGGTTTGCAGAACCGGGCCAACAAGCTCCATGTGCTGTTTCCTTCAGAAGCATCACAGTCATCCAGGTCTTCCTCTCCGGATGGATCTCAGGTAACCAAAACTCTGTGGGCAAATCCTCTAAAAGCAAATCTCTTTCTAAAGATCGAGAGGATTCTGCCCAGGCCAAAAAACCCCGGCGGGAGGCTCTGGCCTCCAAAGCAATCATGGGGTCACAGGTTGACATCGATGGCACGGCCTCGACTGATCACCTGTTGGACTGCTCTGGGGTACTGGCCCATACCGGTACCGACATCCAGGCAGCAGTGGCGTCTATGGGCAATACTGTCCAGACCATGCAGTAGGCCGTTCTGGCATTCATTAAGGCTGCGACGCCCTCGGCACCGATTCCATCGGTACCGACCCCGGTTCCGGTATCCACACCGGAACCGAGACCATCGACTTCCAAGTGTCGATCGGTTCCGCATGCCGGATTCCGGCTTTCGCCCGGTACCGATCCCATGCCCGATACGCCCGATGTCGATACCGATCGGTACGCGTATCGTGCATTGAAAGCACAGAGAGAATACTCAGATTCTTCTGATGAATTCAATTCCTCTGATGACTCTGCTGAGCTTGCTCTTCCTGAGGAGCCCTCTTCTCCAAAGAGGAGGACGTCTCCTCCAGAGGATTTATCCTTTCAGGATTTCATTGTTGATGTAGCTAAAGCACTTTCTATTGCTACATCTTCTGAAAAAGAACCCAGATCAAAAAAATTGGATATTTTAGGATACTCTAAAGCTCCTAAAGAGGCAGTCACTCTGCCTATCCATGAAATCCTTCAAGAACACTTGATGGATTTGTGGGAGACTCCTTTAACACTGTCTCCCCATTCCCGTAGGTTGGACACCATGTATCGGGTCCCTCCTTCTCCTGGGTTCCAGAAAACTCAGCTGCCTCACCACTCTATTGTGGTGAAGTCTGCCATGAAGAAAATAAAGAGTCCTAAAAGGCATTCTTCTACCCCTCCAGGGCGAGAATGTAAGACCCTGGACTCTTTTGGTAGAAAGATGTTCCAGGCTAGTATGCTTATAGCCACGATCAATTCTTATAGCCTTTATATGGGCATGTTTCTTGGACAACTTGCCCTAAAGGTACAGCATTTTGCCCCCTTTATCCCTGATGTTCAAAGGGCGGACTTCTTTTCTATGGTGACACAACTTTCAGAGGTCTCCAAGTTCTCCAACAGGGCAGCCTTTGATTCCTTTGAGGTTGCAGGCAGGGCTTCGGGAATTGCTATTGCAGCCCGACGTCTCGCTTGGCTCCAGGCTTCTGACCTAGAACCCTGGGTTGTAGATGGCCTCAGGAATCTGCCCTGTACAGGTGAGAACTTATTTGGTGAAGACTGGCAAATTAAAGCTGCTCAAATGGATGCAGAAAATGCCACTCTAGATAGACTTTCTAAGTCTACTTCTACCCCTGCCAAAAAGAAGTCTTTTAAAAGGCCTTACTATAAGAAGGCCAGATTTTCCACAAATACTGGCCAGCAATCTGCTCAGCCTCGCTTTGCTGCTAAGCGTCAGCAATCTAAGCAAGTAAAGTCAAAGCCTGCAGTGTCTGCTACACCCCAGCAGGCTCAACCCCCTCAGGGGTTTTGACTTGCCCCTAGAGAACTTGCCGTTTCTGGCTCTAGAACAACCAGAGCCCCTCACCATTCCTGGAAGGCTAGCTCATTTTGCTCCCAGATGGGAACAAATCACATCAGAGCAATGGACCCTCTCTATTATCAGGGAGGGCTACAAACTTCATTTCTCCAGCCTTCCTCCCCATACCATGGTGAGGCAATTCAGTTCTCCCCCATCTCTTCTGACCCTGTTGGGTCAGGAAGTCTCTTCTCTCCTTGCCCAAGGGGCAATAGAGGAGGTTCCTCCTCCACAACAGGGGTTAGGTTTCTACTCCCCTTATTTTCTCATAACAAAGAAGACAGGGGGCTTCAGACCTATCCTAGATCTGAGAGAATTGAACAGGTTTCTATTCAAGGAGAAATTCAAAATGCTCTCTCTGGGCATTCTCCTTCCATACCTTCAGAGTCAGGATTGGCTTTGTTCTCTAGATCTCAAGGATGCGTACACTCATATACTCATCCATCCATCCCACAGAAAATATCTTCGCTTTCTGTTCCAGGGAAAACATTTCCAGTACAGAGTACTACCCTTCGGTCTGGCCTCTGCTCCAAGAGTCTTCACAAAATGCATGGCAGTCGTAGCCGCATTTCTCAGAGGCATGGGAATCTTTGTCTTCCCATATCTGGACGACTGGCTCATCCGAGCTCCATCTCAGTCAGAAGCCCAGATTTCTCTGGACCGCACAAGGCGTATTCTTCAATATCTGGGACTTGTGGTAAACGTTCCCAAGTCCCAACTCATCCCTACTCAGTCCCTGGAATTCATAGGGGCCCAATTGGACTCCACCACTGCAAGGGCCTACCTCCCTCTGGTCCGAGGCCAAAGGCTAATAAGCTTGGCCTCCCAGGCTCAGTCCAGAAGTCACTTGTCAGCCAGAGAAATGCTGCAACTTCTGGGCCACATGGCCTCCACGGTCCATGTGGTGCCCTACGCTCGTCTTCATATGAGGGCAGCTCAATGGCTTTTGGCCACCCAGTGGTCTCAAGCATCAGGACTGCTCTCAGACCAAATACTCACCTCAAAACGACTGTTTTGGTCTCTCCAGTGGTGGACATCCTCCAAAAATCTGTTGTTGGGGATTCCCTTCCAACCTTCGTTGCCCCAAGCAACCCTCACAACAGATGCCTCCCAAACAGGGTGGGGAGCTCATCTCCAACACCTCTCCACTCAGGGCACCTGGTCTCCTCAGGAGACCACCCTTCACATTAACCTTCTGGAACTGCGAGCAATCTTCCTTGCCCTCACAGTCTTCCACACCCTCCTTGTCAACCTGACTGTCCTAGTCCAGACAGACAATCAGGTAGCCATGTTCTATGTCAACAAACAAGGAGGGACGGGCTCTCTGTCGCTTTGCAACGAAGCTCTCAGATTATGGGCCTTCGCCAGAGAGCATCAAATTCATCTTCTGGCAGTATATCTTCCAGGAGTTCAAAACTCTCGGGCAGACAGACTCAGTCGAGTTCTGCTCCCACACGAATGGTCCCTGCATATGGACCAGATACGCAGAATCTTTCAGGAATGGGGGACCCCGGACATAGACCTCTTTGCAAGTCCGTGGAATGCCAAACTTCCCCGGTTCTGTTCCAGGACTCCGTGTCAGGGAGCTCAGGCCAACGATGCCTTTCTCCTACATTGGGGTCAGGAATTCCTGTACGCTTTTCCACCCATTCCTTTGATTCCCAAGACTCTGTTCAAACTACAGAGGGATCACGGATCCATGATCCTCATAGCTCCACGCTGGCCACGCCAAGTGTGGTTCCCTCTACTTCTGCATCTCTCCCAGGGACCCTCCCTGGACCTGGGAGCTGCGCCAGACCTTCTGTCTCAGGAGGAGGGGACTTTGTGGCACCCAAACCCCAAGTCCCTACACCTCAGAGCTTGGTTACTGAAGGCCTGAGCCTTCATGACTTCAATCTTTCTCAACCAGTGAAAGATATCCTTCATGCCTCTAGGAAACCCTCCACGAGGCGTTCCTATGCTTTCAAATGGAAACGTTTTTCCATTTGGTGTGCGCAACAGGGTCTTGACCCTCTAGCACTTCCTTTGAATTCTCTACTGGACTATCTCCTGCATCTTTCCAATGCAGGCCTCAAGACGAATTCAGTACGAGTCCATTTAAGTGCTATTGCAGCATCCTTAAAACCTATAAATGGACAACCTGTCTCCTCTCATCCTCTTATTGCAAGATTCATGAGAGGCCTGACCCTCACTAAGCCTCCCATCCGACCTCCTCCGGTAGCATGGGACTTGAATTTAGTTCTGGGTCAACTTATGAAGCCACCTTTTGAACCGTTGGTATCTACCTCCCTGAAATTTCTTTCCTGGAAGGTTCTTTTCCTTATTGCAGTCACTTCGGCTCGCCGCATCAGTGAACTGCAGGCTTTGGTGGCTAATCCACCTTATACCAGATTTCATCATGATAAGGTGGTCCTTAGGACGAATCCCCACTTTATGCCTAAAGTGGTCTCGCCTTTTCATCTTAATCAAGAGGTATATCTACCTGTTTTTTTCCCGGCTCCTCATGCATCCAGTGCAGAGAGGAACCTTCATACTCTTGACTGTAAAAGAGCTCTCGCCTTTTACCTCAACAGGACTCAGCCACATCGAAAGTCTTCCCAACTTTTCGTGGCTTTTGATCCTTCTCATTTGGGACTTCCAGTCACCAAACGTACACTTTCCAATTGGATTGCTCAGTGTATTTCTTTTGCTTACCAGAGTAAGAACATTTCTCTGGAAGGCCATGTCACAGCTCATAATGTGCGAGCCATGGCCACTTCTATGGCTCATCTTCACTCTGTGTCCATAGATCAGATCTGTCGAGCAGCCACTTGGGCCTCAGTTCATACCTTCACAGCCCATTACTGCTTGGACAAGGACTCCCGCCGGGATGCCTTGTTTGGTCAGGCTGTCCTCAAACACCTGTTCCATACTTAAACAACTCCTGCCCACCTTCCCTGGATGGATGCCTGAGATCCATACGAAGATGGTTTACCCTTGGAGGGGGATCTCCCAGGCATCTTAGCTAGGGAGTCCCCTTATGTGAGGACTTATTCCTGCTTGTTCCTGGAGATAGCACAGTTACTTACCTGTAACAGGTGATCTCTGGGAACAGCAGGAATTAGTCCTCACAACCCACCCTCCTCCCCTAGGAGTTGTATCTTCTATCTATCTTCCTTTCCTCTCTCTATTGTCTCAGCTATAAACTCGAACTGAGGAGAGCTGGTCAGGAAGGCGGAAAGGCAGCGCGCATGTGCAGTGGGAGGCCCCAAAAGCCTTTCATCTGAAAGGCTGGGGAGCTTTCCCACGCAGGCTCCGTCGGTACCGACGTACCCATATGTGAGGACTAATTCCTGCTGTTCCCAGAGATCACCTGTTACAGGTAAGTAACTGTGCTTTACCAGTTGAGTAGTTTAGTTTATGAAAAATTTGATAAACTGCCTATTCAAAACAACAAGATGGTTTACAAATGGTAATAAAATTAAGTTAAAATAGAGTGAGAGGAACTACAGTTAAGACAGGGAAGCCATTCACACAGGCAGGGATGAAATTGAGACAGAACAGGGAATTAGGAGAAAGTCAGGCATTTGCAGAGTCAAGGGGAATAGAAAAAGCAAGCTGACACAGTTGAGTCTTTAGGGAAGACTTAAACCGGAGGCAAGATGATTCAAGGCGGAGGTCAGGGAGTAAATTATTTCAAAGTTTGGGGGCCAAAAAGTAAAATGCAGAGTGCCAAGTGGATTCTAATCAAGCCTGAGAAGCAGGGGGAAGGCGATTACTGTGGAGGGACCGAAGAACCTAGTGAGGAATATGGAGAAAGATAAGAGAAGCAAGCTAGGAAGGGAGATCAGAGTTAAAAATCCTATGAGTCAAAATCAAAACTTTGTATTGAATCTGGAAATGAACAAGTAGCCAGTGATGGGATCAGATTTTGTGGCGTGAGCAAGCAACCGGACAGCCGAGTTTTGAATAATTTAAAGCTTTTTAATCTCATACTTTGGAAGACCAGCATAGATGATGTTATAGTAGTCGAGACTAAAAAGAAGGGTAGCTAATGCTGAAGGAGAAGGAAAGGAGTGAATAGACCTAATCTGCTGAAGATAAAAGTAGGAATGCTTAACAACAGAACTAATATGATCATGATAAGTCAGAGAAGAATCAAGGGGGATCCTCATTGTCATCTTTACTATTCAACATTTACATGCAGCCCATCTGCAACATCATTAGATCATTTAACGTGAGCTGTCTGATATATGCAGACGACATCCTACTATATATGCCTTTTTCAACCGTTCAAATGGACCTTACACCTCTTATAGAATGCTTCAATACCATATCGGATTGGCTACAAGCACAAAACCTCCGCATCCAGCACAAGAAAACAGAGGTATTGTTCATCGCTAGAGACCCAGATTTTACCCCACCGACACATATAAAGGTAAAGGAAGCGGAATTACAAACCAAAGAAACAATAAAATACCTGGGGATTACCTTAGACCAACATCTGGACATGAAATGTCATATAAGCAACATTGTCAAAGCAGTCTATTTTAAAATCCGTTCACTCAGACATCTGCGCTCCCTACTGGAGCCAGATGATTTCCGGACCATATACCAAGCACTGATCCTGCCGCACTTTGACTTTGCCAATTCCATCCTACAAGGTCTCCCGCAATCCACACTAAACTCGCTACAACTGGCCATGAATGCTGCAGCAAGGATTCTTCATGGAGCCTCCAGAAGAGACCACGTGACTCCGATATTAAAACAGCTTCATTGGTTACCTATACACGGAAGGATTATCTTCAAAACATTAATCCTCTCATTCAAGGCAATTAAGCGCCTTTCCTCCACAGCACTTACGGATCTCATCCATACAGTGCCCCCCAACAGAGCTAGGAGGTCAACTGCCCTAAATTTATTAGCAACCCCGAAGACCTTGACAAAATGCAATAATACAACAGCAAATAGAGCCTTCAGCCTTTACGTCCCCAAATGTTGGAATGCACTCCCACCAGACATTCGAGCTATAACAGACCTGACCCAATTCAGGAAGGCAATCAAATATCACCTCTTTCTCCAATACTACCCAACCAGCGATGAATTTAGTTAGCATCACCTAAGAAACACCGCCCTTTTGCAGCCCATACTCACAAGGTCTCAAGTATTCAAAACGGATTCATCATTTATTGTGCAATTCAACAATGTTATAGGAATTTTACCTCATGTATATAGCATATTTCATGTAAATAGTTCATGTATTTAGTTCAGCCCCTGTTATCCAAGTTTATATTCCTGTTCGATGTAAAACCAAACAGAATGTGTGTATTGGTCACTTTGTTATACTGTAAACCGCGCTGATACCGAATAGTGCGGTATATAAGCAACTGTAATAAATAATAATAAATAAATAAAATAATAAATGTAAGAGTAGGAACCAAGGCAATGGGGGAATTTGATAGCAGGGGAGCTATGATGGGAGGAACAGAAGGAGAAAGCCAGATTGCTGCAGTTTTCTGGAGATTGAGTAAAAGATTATTGTCAGCCAGCCAAGTGGACACAGCAGAAAGACAGGTGTTCAAGGGAGCAAAGGATGAGTATGAAGAGTAAGAAAAATATCATCTGTATAGTAATATGCAGAAATGCAGTGTCAGGGCAGCAAGAAAGATATTGAAAAGAGAAGCAAGCACAGAACCTTGCGGACCACCGACAACAAAGGAGAGGAAGTGGATGGGTAAGAGTTAAAAGAAACCCTAAAAGCACGGTCAGCAAGAAAAGAACGGAACCAAGTGAAGACAGATCACTGAATTCCAAGATCATAAATGTGAGAAAGAAGAAAAGCTGAGGAGAGACTGAGAAAAACAAGGAGAGAAATATCACCACGGTCAAAAGATTGGTGCACTTTGATAAGCAGCGAGGAAAGAACAGTCTGACTACTATGCTGTAGATGGAAGCCAGATTGGCATGGATGGACAGCGTGAGATATTTCGAGATGATCCGAGAGTTGAGTAAAAACCAGTTTCTCAAGATCTTTGGAAAGAAAGGGGAGACTAGAAATAGGTCGATAGCTTGAAGGGACTGAAGGGTCAAGGAAGGGTTTTTTTTAGCAGGGGGCAAATCAAGGCAGATTTCCAGGGAACAGGAACTGACCCAAAGGAGAGGCTGTTGCAGAGCATGGAGTGAACACAAGGAAGAAGAGCAAGAGAGTCGGAAAGAAGCCAAGAGGAAGGGATAGGATCCAGAGGACAAGTAGTAAGATGTATAGAGGTAACCAAATGTGTCAAGAAGACAAGAGAAGGCATATTGAAGGTGTGCCATCTGTGGGAACAAACCGAAGGAGTGGAAGAGGGAGAGTATAATGGAGGAGGATCCAAGAAAGAACCCGAAGCAGGGAAAAGTGAGCAGACGCCGTCAACTTTGCTAGAGAAGTAATGAGCAAGCTGGTAAGCTGTACAGTAAGTGAACCATAGTTGGGAAGAACTGAGGAAGGATGAAGAAGGCAGGAGACAAGAGAAAAAAGCTGCATCAAATGATTAGAGGAAAAAGTAACAGCTTGGGAGAAGAGTGCTAGCTTAGCAGAGGAAATGGAAGAGCGATAGAGAGAATAATGTGCATTAAAAAGAAGCAGGAAAAGAGGAGTGCGAAGCTTCCGCCAGCTGTGCTCCAGCTGACGGAGCTGGCAGTGAAGACAACGTAGGCCAAAGTGAAACCAGGGTTGGTGTTTTGAAGAGTAAGATCTAGGTTGCAAGGGGACCAAGGGGTTGAGAGAGGAGGTAAGCAACAAGCTCCAGAGATGAACCTGCTCATCCACTGTAAGGGAATCAAAATCAGAAGGAAAAAGGACATCCGAGGGGCAAAAAAGAGAGAACGTTTCAGCGGTGATTTTACAGCAGATGGAGAATTGTTTGAAGGAGCCAGCGAGGGGACGAAAAGAAGAAAAAGAAAATGATGCAAAAATGATTAGTCCAAGGTAGGGCCGAGGGTAGAGGAAACTGACAAAGGGAACAGAAAGCCAAGGGTAGTAAAGATCAAATCAAGAGTGTGACCAGTCAAATAAGTGAGTATATGGACATGCTGAAACAGGGAAAGGTCTGAGGCCAGACACAAAAACAGCTTATCCCTAAGTCTGCTTGGCGAATCAAAGTGCATGTTAAAATGTCCAAGAATAAGAAGGTTGGAAAAATGGAGGGCTATCTCAGAGATAATAAGAGCAAGCAGATCCCAGAGATGGGAAGACAGAGAGGGGGGACAATAGAGAAGAAAGAATATCAGAGGGGAGGACCTAAGAGAGACTAGCAAAGATTCAGGATAAAAAAGAGTTCAGAGAAGATTGATGGATAAGCACTACACCATCACCTGACCGAGAGAGTCAGGGAAGAGAAAACTGAGAAGTCTGGTGGAAGTGCCTGATAGAGCAATGATTCTTCATCATCCCAGAGCCAGGATTCTGTAAGAAAAGGCAGATCAAGAGCAGAAGAAAAGCAAAGACCAGCAAGTAGTGGCGCCTTAGCACAGACAGAATGGGAATCCAGAAGACTACAATGACGGAGAGAGGAGATTGTGAGAGTAGAGGGCTGTGTGGCACAGGTAATAAGGTTATGTACAACACGCTGACGGGTACAATGAGGCACTGGAGAGAGACAGAGGGAGGGACGATGGTCCCTGATGACAGGGATCGCAGACATGAGAAGAACCAAGAACAGAGGCAGCAGAATCCAGGAAGCAATGCCTCTAGAAAAAGAGAAACTGGTGGCCAGAGGAGAAGGGCAGGAGAGGTCCTCGGAGTTGCCCCAAGGAGTAGTGTTCCTAAGGAGGGGTGTAGGGAGAGATAAGAGGAGAGGTAATGAGGAGCTGCAGAATAAATGCACTTGTAGGTCAGTAGGAAAAGTTTGAACTATATATGGAAACATAGGGAGCCAATGAAGTGACTTGAGAAGAGGGGTTATGTGAGCGTAGGACACTTGTGGAAGATTAGTTATGCAGCTGATTTTTGAATAGATTGAAGGGGAGAGATATGGTTCAGTTGGAGACCAGTTTGGAGCACGTTGCAGTAGTCTAAATGGGAGGTGATGAGTGAGTGCATTAGGATTTTGGTAGTATGTTCAGAAAGGAAAGGATGAATTTTGCTGATGTTATAGAGGAGGCGGCAACAAGTTTTAGCTTTCTATTGGCTATGTGCAGAGAAAGAGAGAGAGGAGTCAAAGACGACCAAAAGGTTACAAGCTGAGGAGGCAGGGAGGATGACAGAGTTATCTACAGAAATAGAGAAAGAGGAAGGGGGAGGTAGATTTAAGGGGAAAGATAAGAAGCTCTGTCTTATTTTATTTATTTACATTCTCTTATATACCACACTATTCTGCATCAGTGCGGTTTACATTGAACAAACTGAAATTACATTGAACAGGGCATTATAACTTGGAGATAACTATTTTACAGGAAACATAGGCTATGGAGGGTTAAGTGGCTTGCCCAAGACCACAAGGAGCACCTGTGGGACTAGAAACCCCAGTCCTTCTGGCCCAAGGTTGCTGTCCTCTAGTGGGATTTGAACCCCTGACCTTCTGGCCTGAAGTACCTTGCCCCAACCACTAGGCCACTCCTCCACTCCACTTGGCTGAGTTTAGTTTCAGATGACTGTGGGATATTCAGGAGCAATATCAGACAAGCAGGTTGGGATATGGGCCTGGATTCCTAGAGAAGATTCCAGAGAAGTATATATGGGTGTCACCCATGTAAAGATTGTATTGAAGTCCATGGGATGAGATCAGGGCACCAAGGGAATGAGTACAGAGAGAAAAGAGAAGAGTTCCCAAGATAGATTACTGAGGTATACAAATCAATTAGTGCGATAGCAGTAGAGGAGAGATGGGAGTGATGTTGAACTGATGGGGGTGAAAGAGGGAGAGAGAGCAGAGAAAGAGAGGGAGAGATGCTGCACCATGGTGGGTGCGGAGAGGGACAAAGATGCCAGTTGTCCCCATACTATCGCGCCAGAGCTTTTATTTAGTAAGGAGTGAGGATGGAGGGGATATTTCCCTGCTCCTCATCACAGCCATTCTAGACATCTGGTGAATGGAAAGATCCATTGTGGTTCTCAGCCCAAATGTTTGGAGACCAGTAAACCAGGGTATCCTACTTCAAAGCATGGCCATCTGCCATGCTCATGAAATACGGAGCCTGCATAACTCCTTGCACCTGCCAACCATGTGACTGCATATGCATGTCATATCCTCACAGCCCATTTCCTTCTGCAAAAGACAGATTAGCTCAGGTAAAACTCTGCAACAGGACACCCCAGCCAATAACAATACCCCAAAAGTACACTGGATCCTATGAAGAGAGTCAAAAGATGGCAAAACAACAGTTGCTTCAGTTTTATCACTCCCAGCACCTTTCCCTGTACCCCCCCCCCCCCCACTTCCATGATTCCACTGAGCACTGGCTCAAGTCCTCCTTTGCCAAATTCAAAATCTCAAAACTTGAAAATCAACCTCCTCTGAACCCATTCTCCCCCTACATCGCCCCTCCCCTCCCAGGCCATCACACAAGGATATGATGGGCAGCAGCAAAGAAGAAGGGAAGAAAGGCTCTCCCCTACCCAGCACCCAGCTACTCTCTGCAACAGGGAAAAAGCCCTATTGTCTCACATTTTAACTTTTATTTTCCCAAGATATCTTAGTAGTGTGCACCCAACATGCAAATGATATTATGATTAGTTCTTGATCATATTTAAACACTTCTTTTATTATTTTAACCATATTTTAAAATTTTTGCCATTTTTGAACATGTTCCAAAAATGAAACGTTGGGACATCCTCATTAGTGGTTATCATACAATAGACATTATGCACAAAACATGTCAAACAGAAGTCTAAAAAATGATTTGGTTGTTAATATAGTTATTTTTTTCACATCTAGTGAAACTCTACGGGCATCTACATTGTATAAAATTGTTCGAAGCAGTTCATGTGAAGCCTTTTCAGGCATTTTCTGCATTCTTTTGTAGTGTTCTTAGTGTAAAAAATAGCAGCCTTGTGATGTTGATCACAGATAACGTTCATTGTATCGAACACAGTGTGGTACATAGGCAGTTGGCCCTTCAAGATGACTATGAGTGGACAATTTAATTAATCCTATTGTGACTTCACACCAGAAGTTCAAATGAGTCAGTGCTGCTGATAGATCAGTAATATGGCAGTGCAATCGCAATGCTTCAACTACTGCAATATTGATAACATTCACAAATAGATTCCACCATCACTTTTCCCCTTTGATTCTTGGAAGAGGGAGGACGTCGATGGCCCTCACGCCACCCAGCATGCCGATGGTGGTGTCCTTGGGCCTTGAACATTGGAGAGGGAGATGGCTCTGGCAACTGGAGTCGATACCAATCTCCCACCAGATGTCCCTACCTCAGTGGGCAGGGCATGGGTCTCCAGGATAGGCTGGAAGGAGTGTGGTGATGTGCTCTGCGCCATTAAGCCTGCATTCCACAAGGCTTCCACTACCACCAAGTAAACCTCTAGGGCTCAAAGGCGTTTCTCCAGAACCGCCACCTGTGAGGAGGCTGATGCTGCAGCTTCAGTCATTGACATCAACAGGGCGAACTCCACGATGATAGGTGCATCAGGAGTCATCTGGCTGCCCTCCTGGGCACTGGGAGTGGACTCTGCTGTATGGGTTGGGTCCTTCCACCAAGGAAGCTTGGCCGGCCACTCCTAGCCATTGCTCTCTGCATCATGTCAAGAAGGGCTGTGATGGTGCTGCATCCGGAACTTCTCCTGGTGCTCACCCCTTTGACATCAATGGGGTCTCTGTAGGGAGTCTCCCCTTGCCGCTCTGGCCCCACTGCTCCAACTGAGCATGCTGCTCCTTCCCCTTGGCCACGTCAGGACTTTACAGGCATAGACGAGGGGGTTGGGGTTGAGGATGTGGAATCATATGAGCTGAAGAGGGACTCCTGCTTTTCTCGACCTTTCAGCCCTCTGCATAATCTGCAAGCAGAGCTCGCAGGACACTGGCTCGTGGTTGGGTTCTACCCTGTTTTGTTTGAGAACATTTCTGGTTCTCCACAAACGTCTATAGGTTCCTCCTGTTTCCAAGTCATTTTCATCCATTTGCTCACATTCACTTTCATTGCCATCCACAGGTGTAAGGATACAGATGTCAGTATCACTATCGCCATGTCAACTGCTTGTTTTAGGGTATAAAAACACCAAATCATTTGTCTATAATGATTGTCATATGAGTAATTGTTCATCGACAACAAGAACAACATGAAACATCTTTGAAAATATCATTACTTTACACACAATCGAGTATAGGCACATCAGCCTAAACTAATGAGCATGCCCCAATGTTCCAAAATGGAACATGGTTGAGTGCAGTCATTTTTCTCCATTTACTTCAGCTAGTAAAAATATTAGCATCGTCATAAAGCAGACACATTATTTAAAATAATCATTGCAGTTTATCTGAAATGAAATTTCCACACTACCAACATTTTTTTCCAGAAATAGTTTGTTAAAAAATCTAAAAATCGGTGAATATATTTATTTATTTATTTATTGAACAGTTTTATATACTGCCTTTCAGCAGCATCAAAGCGGTTTACATAGAACAAAACTAGAACATTACATTGTAACTTATTCAAACAGGTAACTTATCAGAGTACAAACGAAAGGTAGGATTCATTAATGATTTACATGGATAATTATAGGATTACATACTTCACATATTTACAAATTTACAATATTTACAAATTTGTATTTGCCTATTCATCTTTCTTGGGTGTTACATGTTGCATTGTATATCACTGGAAATCTCTATGTGAGGATTATTCTGATTGCTTGCTATAGATCCTTGTGGAAAGTTGGGTGTTGTATCAGATGAGATGAGAGTGTTAGTGTTAGGTGGATTGTATTGTGATGGATGGGAGTAAGTTTGGGTTTAAGTGGGGAATAGTTCTTCATTTGGTTCTGAGGTGCCAAAGTACTTTGTGAAAAGATGTGTTTTGAGATCTTTTTTAAAGATCAGAGAGCTGCCATTCAATTAGGTCACACTTTTTGAATAAAGTGACTGGTGATTTTCTCCTTGTCCCTCCCTTATTGCTTCTACTATTGCTTCTACTATTCTATAATCTTTTATTTCCCACCTCTTCCTTCTTTTCCTTTTCACCCAACTGTCCCTTCCTTTCATTCATCCCTTTGCCTCTGCCTCTCCATATTTTCTTCCTTCATACCTATCTTCTCCATCTCTTCTGTGCCCCTAAGCTCTCCTGACGAATGGCAGCAGCTCAGGGCGGGAGTCTCTAGTAAGTGCAGCACTGCCTGTCCTTGTAGCCTATTTCTTTCCTCTACTGCCACAGTTCCTTTTCAAAGGAAGCAACTGTAGGATCTCTGTAAGGCGGAATGCTACTTATTCCCATGACTGGCCTCCTTTGAGAAGGAAGTGTGCCAGTAGAGGAAAGTAGTGGGCCACAGGGTGTCACGCAGCAGACCCTCTGGGAACAGAAGAAAATATTTTAAACACAGAAAAAGTCAGGCATAAGCTGCAATATTTCGAGGAACCAGATAGAGGGAGCAAGAGGGACCTCCGAGAGACTGAGGAACCACGCCCCATAGGTCGTGAGGTAATGCCAGCCAGCCTCCAAAGCCTCCAATCAAGGAAGAGAGGAGTACCTTTTAAAGAGAGTCTGGAAGACTGGAGAGAGGAAGAGGCAGGACCAGCAGAAGAAGCAGGACCAGGAGAAGAGGCAGGACCAGCAGAAGAGGCAGAATCGGAAGGACGGACAGAATGGACAGATCCAAGAGAAAGGGTTCTCCTCAGAGATAAGGAGAGAGGAGAAGGTGTGCTCTTCAAGGAAGAGAGGTGCAGGAAGAAGGCCAGTTCTGGGAAAGGAAGGGCTGAAGCAGTAGCCCTTGGACAGGAGTTTGGCAGAAGGCAGCAGCAGCCGCTGTGGCGTGAAGAGAGGAGCAACCGAGGAGAAGGAGAGACAGCTCCATCAAGAGTGAGTGCTCTTCGTCCAGAGAGGCGAAGGCATTGCGGTGACTGCAGTAGAAAGCCAACTGAAGGACGGCTGGAGAACCTAAGGCCTATTGCTCAGGCAAGTCAGAATCCCAGCCGAGGCAGGCCTCAACCCTCACCTGGAGTAGAAAAGCCAAAGATAAAAGGTAAACCTTATTTTACTCCAAGCAGGTTTCAGACTGCTGGTATATGGGGAAGACAGGGAGCAGAGGAATACTGTCCATATAAAACTGCCTATGATACAACGTACAAGAAACGTTTATCAAATAAGAAACTTTTTAATGAGAAAGGTTTGCATGAAGCTAATGTAAAATCCTTGCAGAAGGAGGAGTGTTCTCAGTATAGGAGAGCACAGGACTGACGCCCTACGCTTAACCCTGAGCATTGGGAGGTCATACAAAAGTTATATCAGAAGCCTGACTACAATTTGCCAGAAACTACTGACTCAGTTTCAGAGGCTTCCGAATTGGAACCGATGCAAGTGGAATTTGCTAAAGAGCTTTCAGATACAGAAATGGACTGTAATTACTGCATGACAGGAAGCCTGAAGTCCTTGCCTAGCGTATAAGCCATAACCTGTGGAATAGAAAATGTTTGTTTTTGTACCCCACTCTGTGAAGATAACAGTTTTGCTTAAAACTCATGTTTTACTTTTTCTTCTAACCTGAAGTAAGGACACTTGTGTTGATGTTATTGCCCAAGCATTTGAACCTTTGCAAGAAGGGGAAATAAATGCCTTTGTTTTCCCTCCACTCTGACCTTTGTGTTCTTTGAGATTTGGTAACAAGGAGGCTACCAGGCTAAAAATCCCTGGGCCCTGTGAAACACTTGCCAAACTCAACCTTATATATTTTTGTGTCCAACCTACCTTGGTCTATTACCCTGCCAAGGTGGTGCACGTGACAAGGGACAAGCAACATTACACCTTGATAGAGACCCCCATGGCCACAGAGCTGCCTGCATTTTGAATGAAACAGGTAGGAATAAAAGGCCATACTTAAGCCATCAAGAAGTGAATTGTAGTGATAGTGCAGAGCCCGGCATTACCCTCAGCATCTCTTCCTGAGCACCAATGAATTGGCTACAGAAGAGATGCTGCAAGGCTGTGTCACGCTACATGTTTACATTTGGGAATTGTCAATGCAAGCATGCAGCAGAAAAGGTGGTAGTACAATATACCATCTGAAATAAACATCATGGTTGGTAGTCAAGGACCATAAATTGCAACTCCCTTGGGAACCTGGTATATATACACCCCAAGTCTCAGGATTAGCTGTCAGTGTGGCACAATGGCTGGTATGTCCTTTATCTGGAGCGGAAATGCTACTTCTGAAGTATCCTTGATTGGCCAGAAGAACGGGAAATGGGCTTGGAAACTGAACTCTGATCTCCCATATGTTAACTTTAACAATGAATCAATAGGCTTTCCCTTCCTCCCCTCCATTATTGTAAGAAGCAGGATGCATCTTACATATGAGACGGGGATTAATAATGGAAATTATAGGAGTCTTTGTGTGAGGATTCCTGATGGAAAAAAGACAAATGAGGAAAAAGAGGAAGTGCATGATGGACTTCTGATGAGAAATAGATGGGAAAACATAAAAAGAGAGGTTGTACATGAGTGTTCCTTGATGAGATAGAAACAAGGAGTACAGGATGAGTGCCAGATAGGAAACATAAGTAGATGATGTGCATACCGAGCCGGTACTAGGGTTCCTGATGCCGCCCTGCAACCTATAGATTGACACCTCCTCCCTCATTATTATTATCACCTCAATGTGTGGTGTTAGTTGCACCTGTGGTGTTTTGCCACGCTGAAGAGTGGTAATTGCAGGGGGATGTACCTGCCTTTAGCCTACAGCCGCATGCTGGTAATGCAGCCCACATGTGTTACTAGCATGGAGCATAGGAAACATGCCGCTAAATGTGCCAAATAAAAGGGGTTCAATAGCACCAACACAGCACCTCCCACTTCCACAAAAACAACTTGGCGGCCTCAACAAAGCATTTCCACCTTCACAAAAACAAGAGGGGCTTTGTGACCCCAACACAACACTTCCCACTCCAACATAAACACCAAGAGGGACTTGGCAGCCCCAGCATAATTCCTGAAACTGCACACTGGACCAGCATGGTGTTAATGTAAATATATATGATGCAAAAATCAAAGGAAAGGCAAGATGCTTGCACACCAAGAAACTAAAAGGAAAAGCAAGAACCACAGACAGTTTATAATACCAAATTATAAAATTATAACTCAGGCTTCTGGTTTTCATGTGAATCGTGGTGTCTGTGTGTGGCTCTGGGTGCCCTTATTCTAAAACCATTTAAGCCAGGTCCCCGGTGGCCACCGGAGTCCTGAGTAGTAAAGATCAACATGCCTAAGACAGTATGGACCCGTGGAGACAAGAGTGTAGGGAGGATCCTATCTCTGACAGTGGCAAATTAAAAAAATCTCTGCTGGTGGGAGCGAGCCCTGTATCTAAGATGGTGGTGTCTGATGCATCAGCACCGCAGGATCTAAGCGTAGGTGAGATCCATGGCATAACAGAGCCCATTGAGAGACAAAGGAGCTGGTGCAAAAACTGGCAGTCAAACAGGACTTTATTGAACCCCGACACTTTTCGGCTTTCTAGGTCTTCTTCAGGGGGATCGTGCCTCAAAAGAACAAAGATAAAATACAAAAGTACATAAATAAATGAGTAAATAAATTAAACATATCATTGATGCATAAAATTATATCAACCAATATAATACAAAAGCAAACAAATAAAACAATTAAAAATATCAATGATACATAAAATTATATCAAGCAATGTGATATCAAATAAAAACAATGTTAAAAACAATATTAAAACACAAAGTGCTGACAGACATACAAAATTTGACAAGGAAAGAAAATAGTGCAAAAACTGATAAGACTGCATAAAGTGCCATTGTATGAGCAAGGAACTGCATTATCTTTTATAAATTAATAATTAATAAGGCGAAGGGGGAAGGAAAAGTCAAGGAGGACATAGAACAGGGAGAAATATACTTGTGCTATAATGAGACAGAAGATCAGTTCTTTGGAAAAACACCATAGATAAAATATTAGGAAGGTGATGACTACCTGTATTGTAGGAATGCCAATAGCAAATAAATGTTGCAGCCAACCACTTCAAACACACACAACCTTTTCTATGAACTGAAAAAAAACACAGAATGAAGTGAATAAATTCTTTAAATTGGAAGTGTAACCAAATTTATATACAAATATATCAAAAGAAAGAATTTACCTGACAAGTCACGCTTGCATGTAAGTTGCAGTTCGGAACGAGAGGGCTCCGTGTACAAACGGCGGATCTTTTAAATGCTGAGGGGCAATTCGCACCAAAATTGCAGGTCAACGAGCAAATATCACTGCGACCAAAAAGAGTACTATAGTTTAAGAAAAATTTTGTAATAATGGAAGTGTGGCTTAAAACAATACAAGTTCAAAACCTGGGTTCCAACAAAAAACAACTGTGTAAGTTCAGGAATCTAAGTGACAATATAATGCCATTCAGGACTACTGTGAAGGCCATGTTAAAAAGAATCACCATCCAAGACCACTTCAGAAAGACTGCAGACTGCTATATGTATTAGTTTTGATGGGAAAGCCATTCTACCATCCTATGTTAGTGGCAACCGATGAAGTAGATCTGGTGAGAACTAGAATTAAAAGTCCCGTAGCAGTTTCCAAACCTGAGGAGGTTACTAGAGTTCAGCAACCTACTGTGCTCAAGGAAAGTTCCACTAAAGCACCAAAATGAAAGTAACCTTGCTTTAAAAATATACAAAAAACCCTTTTAAGAGCTCCCAGTCAGAGAGCTAGCAATTTAATATAATAAAACAAACCCTCAAATCCTTACTGTTGGTTGATCTGTAGAGCCCTTGTTAGGAAAGCCTCCAGGACGTGAGTGTAGAAGTTTGGATGCCTTTGGACGTCGTACTTTCCAGGCTTCCATGCTTTCTGCCAGGATCAGTTCCTATATTTTATATATGGGAATGTTCCTTAAAGAAGTCACAGGAGACGTGGAGATTTTGAGCCCTCTCCTTCCTGATGACAAGAGGCAGGATTTTCTCACACTGGTTAAACATGCCCAGGATGTTTCTAAGTTTGTCAATCATGCAGCTTTTGACTGTTTTGAGTGCATAAGCAGAACCTCTGCCATTGCCATAGGTGCACGTAGAACTGCCTGGCTCCAGGCATCCAATTCAGAGCTCTAGGTGCAGGACAAACTGGGCAATATCCCTTGTACAGCTGAGAATCTATTCGGCAAAAATTGGCAAGAAAAGGCCAATGAGTTGGATGCTGATAACTCCACTTTGGATAGATTATCCAAAGCCACAGCTGATCCTGCAAGGAAGAAATCTTTCAAGAAACCATTCTTCTCCAAAAAGAAGAGGTTTTATCCCTCTTATTCCCAGCAGTGATGTTCTGCAGGTCAGCCTGCCCCAAATTGTCAGCAACCACCTCAACAAAGGAAAGCAAAGGCTGATAAGCCTCAACCATCTCAGCAGTCTCAGCCTCCACAATGCCTTTGACTTTCATCTAGAGAACTTAGCCTTCCTGGCCCTCAATGGACCAGAGCCTTCCACCATTCCAGGAAGGTTGTGTCACTTTGCCCCCAGATGGGGGCAGATAACAGCAGAATATTGGACACTCTCCATTATAAGAGAGGGGTACAAGCTTCATTTTCTGTGCATGCCCCCTCCCACAATGGTAAGACAGTTCAATTCTCAGACCTCTCTCATCAAACTGTTAGATCAAGAGGTCACTATGCTTCTTGCCCAATGGGCAATAGAAGAAGTAGCCATTCATCAACAGGGTTTTACTCCCCCTATTTCCTTATCTCAAAGAAAACGGGGACACAGACCTATTTTAGACCTCAGAGAATTGAATTCCTGTTCAAAGAGAAATTCAAGATGATTTCTCTGGGAACTCTGCTGCCATACCTTCAGAGTCAGGATTGGCTTTGTTCTCTAGATCTGAAGGATGTGTACACTCATGTTCTCATCCATCCAACTCACAGAAAGTTCCTTCGGTTCCTTTTTCAAGGAAAGCACTACCAATACAGGGTGCTTCCTTTTGGCCTGGCCTCAGCACCAAGGGTGTTCACGAAATGCATGGCTGTGCTAGCAGCATTTCTTCGCAGTCTAGAGATATTCATCTGACTGGCTCATTCGAGCCCCATCAGAGTCAGAGGCCAGGACTTCTCTATCTTGCACAATGTGTATCCTTCAGTATTTGGGTCTGGTCATAAACATCCCAAAATCCAGTCTAACTCCCACTCAGTCTCTAGAGTTCATAGGAGCTTTGCTGGATACCAAAAAAGCAATGGCCTATCTTCCCCAGGTCCTTTGCCTTCGCATGGTGCAGTTAGTTTCTCAAGCAGTGCTAAAGCCTCATCTCACTGCCCGAGAAATTTTACAACTACTAGGCCACATGGCATCTACAGTGCATGTGGTTCCTTATGCTCGCCTCCATATGAGAGCAGCCCAGTGGACTTTATCCACTCAATGGACCCAGGCATCAGGGTGCCTGTCAGACAAAATAGCAAACACAAATTGCCTTATTTTGTCCCTCCAATGGTGGCAGTCCACTCAAAACCTGTTGCTGGGGTCCACCTTTCAGCAACCTTTACCCAAGGCAACTCTCACAACAGATGCTTCTCCAGTGGGTTGGGGAGCTCATCTGCAAGACCTCTCCACCCAAGGCACTTGGACTCCACAGGAGACTCATCTACACATCAATCTCTTGGAGCTCAGAGCAATCTTTCTTGCTCTGCGAGTGTTCCACACCCTGCTCAGCTACAAGACAGTCCTCATTCAGACGGACAATCAAGTAGCCATGTTCTACGTGAGCAAGCAGGGAGGAACAGGCTCTCTGTCGCTTTGCAACGAAGCTTTGCGACTATGGGCCCTCACCAAAGAGCATCAAATTCATCTCCTGGCAGTGTATCTTCCAGGTATCCAAAACTCTTGGACAGACAGACTCAGTCGAGTTCTGCTTCCACATGAATGGTCTCTACATGCAGACCAGGTGGCCAAGATTTGTCAAATTTGGGGAACCCCGGACATAGACCTCTTTGCAAGTCCGTTGAATGCCAAACTTCCCCAGTTCTGTTCCAGAATTCCGGCTCAGGGCTCTCAGACCATGGATGCTTTCCTCCTTCATTGGGGTCAAGACTTCCTGTTTGCCTTTCCACCCATTCCTCTGATTCCCAAAACCCTGTTCAAGCTTCAGAGAGACAGAGGCCATATGATTCTCATAGCTCCACATTGGCCACGGCAAGTGTGGTACCCTCTGCTTCTACATCTCTCTCAAGCTCCCTCCCTGGAGTTAGGATCTGCTCCAGATCTCCTGTCTCAGGAGGATGGAATGTTATGGCATCCCAATCCCCAGTCTCTGCATCTCAGGGCTTGCTGCTGAAGACCTAGATCTTCATGATCTTAACCTCCCTCAGCAAGTAAGGGATATCCTTTATTTTTCCAGGAAGCCTTCCACAAGACGCTCTTATGCTTTCAAGTGGAAAAGGTTTACCATATGGTGTTTGCAGAAGGGTCTTAACCCCCTTGCGATACCTCTGGAACCATTACTGGAGTATCTCCATTTATCCAATGCAGGACTTAAAACTAATTCAGTAAGAGTCCATTTGAGTGCTATTGCAGCTTCTTTCAAGCCTCTAAATGGACAACCTATTTCCTCCCATCCTCTTATAGCAAGATTTATGAGAGGCCTTCTTCTAACTAAGCCTCCCATTAGGCCACCACCAATGGCATGGGATTTTAACCTGGTTCTTGGTCAGCTCATGAAGCGCCTTTCGAACCCTTAGCTACTACTTCATTGAAATTCCTTTCTTGGAAAGTTATCTTTCTCATTGCAATCACATCAGCACACCGCATCAGTGAGTTGCAGGCACTAGTAGCTGATCCACCTTATACAAGGTTCCATCATGACAAGGTAGTCTTTAGGACTCATCCACACTTTATGCCAAAGGTGGTCTCGCCTTTTCACTTAAACCAAGCGGTCTATCTGCCTGTGTTTTTTCCAAGGCCTCATGCATCTAATGCAGAAAAGAATCTTCATACTTTGGATTGTAAAAGAGCTTTAGCCTTTTACTTGCAAAGAATACAGCAACATAGGAAGTCCTCTCAACTCTTTGTTGCTTTTGATCCTTCTCATTTGGGACTTCCAGTCTCCAAGAGAACACTGTCCAGCTGGATTGCTCAGTGTATTTCCTTTGCCTGTCAGAGTAAGAATCTTCCCCTGGAGGGCCATGTCACAGCTTACAATGTGAGAGCCATGGCAGCTTCAATGGCTCATCTGCACTCTGTGTCTATCGACGACATCTGTCGAGCAGCTACTTGGGCCTCGATTCATACCTTCACAGTCCATTACTGCTTGGAGAAGGACTCCTGCCGGGATGCCTTGTTTGGTCAGGCTGTTCTTCAACACCTGTTCCATACCTAATCAACTCCTTCCCACCATCCCTATTTGGATGCAAGAGATCCATGGGGGGAAGTGGAGCCCTTTCACAGGGACACACAACTTCTGGGGTCTCTCCCTGGCATCTAAAGATAGGGAGTCCCCATATGTGAAGACTACATTCCTGCTTGTTCCTGGAGATAGCATAGTTACTCACCTGTAACAGGTGATCTCCCGGAACAGCAGGAATTTAGTCTTCACAACCCGCCCACCTCCCCTAGGAGTTGTATCTCTCTATCTATCTTTTTTTTGTTTCCCTCTCTCTCTCTCTCTTTGTCTCAGCTTTAAACTCAACTGGAGAGAGGCAGTTGGGAAAGGCGTGAAGGCAGCATGCAGGCGCTGTGGAATGCTCCCAAAAGCTTTCTGATTGGACGCTGGGGAGTGTTCCCGCGCAGGCTCCGTCGGTACCGACGATACCCATATGTGAAGACTAAATTCCTGCTGTTCCCGGAGATCACCTGTTACAGGTGAGTAACTATGCTTTGTCATTGCATTTTAATGGTATTTTCACTATATCAATGCATTTTCCCTCTTCCCTTTCCCTACCCCAGTCCTCCCCCTCCCCTTTCACCCCTTCCTCCCCAATCCCCTTCCCCTTCCCTCCCTCACTTTTCTATCTTTTTAACTTATTATTTATTTTACTTATTCTTTTATTTTAGATTGTAGAACATTTCATGTCACTGGTATAAACACTCCTATTGCGAGCCGTTCTTATTGCTTATATAGCCGGTGATTTTAACTCTAGTTTTTACTTTTTATGAGCTTTGATCTATTATTTTTTATTTCAGTTTGCACAACATTTCAAGTTTATTGGTATAGATGCTTCTTTTGTGAGCTGTTTTTATTGCTTTTGGGAGCTGGCGATTTTAATTTTAATTTTGGTTTTATTATCATGGTTTGAACCCCCATCCATGCTCTTTTATTGCCTTTTTATTGAATCTTAACTATCATTTTTATTTCGGAGATAATGATTCATCTGTCACCATCTCTTTTCTGAATAACTGTGCACACCCTGCATGTACATAACTTTGGAGTCGCACTGTACTATTTATGACTGCTTGTCCCTTGTTTAGATGTCGCGGTTTGCACAACTAATAAGGTATGTCTACTTTTGTTCGGCACGCTCACTCTGTGGGATCTATTTCTTTAGCTGGAGCTGTGATCTGTCTTAAGATTTAACATTTTTGAGAGCATGGCACATATATATATATATTTTTTTACTTCTTTATTTTTACTAAGGGAGGCACTATGGCATATCTCCATGCTAGGAAATACATCATTGGCTTATCATTGGTGCTCCCGGATAGTAGTCCCGTATGAGACTTTTAATTCTAGTTCTCACCAGATCTACTTCATCAGTTGCTACTAACATAGGATGGTGGGGTGGCTCTCCATCAAAACTAATACATATAGCAGTTCGCAGTCTTTCTAAAGTAGTCTTGGATGGTGATTCTTTTTAATATGGCATTCACAGCACTATATTGTCACTTGGATTCCTGAACTTACAGTTATTTTTTGTTGTAACCCAGGTTTTGAACTCACATTTTTTAAACTACATTTAATATTTTCTTAAACTATGGTGCTCTTTTTGGTCGCGTTCACATTTGCTCTTTGACCTGGAATTTTGGCGCGAATCGCCCCTCAATATTTAAAAGGTCCGCCTTTTGTATATGGAGCTCTCTCATTCCGAACTACAGCTTACATGCAAGCGTGACTTGTCAGGCAAGTTCTTTCTTTTGATACCTTTGTACATAAATTTGGTAACACTTCCCATTTAAAGAATTTATTCACTTCATTCTGTGTTTTTTATTCAGTTCATTGAAAAAGTTGTGTTTGTTTGAAATGGTTGGCTGCAACATTTATTTGCTATTGGCATTCCTACAATACAGGTAGTCATCGCCTTCCTAACATTTCACCTATGGTGTTTTTCCAAAGGACTGGCCTTCTGTCTCATTATAGCACAAGTATATTTCTCCCTGTTCTATGTCCTCCTTGACTTTTCCAACCCCCCTTTCCTTAATTAATTAATTTATAAAAAGATAATGCAGTTCCTTGCTCATACAATGGCTCTTTATGCTATCTGTTTTTGCACTATTTTCTTTCCTTGTCAAATTTTGTATGTCTGTCAGCACTTTGTGTTTTAATATTGTTTTTAACATTGTTTTTATTTGATATCACATGGTTTGATATAATTTTATGTATCAATGATATTTTTAATTATTTTCTTTATTTTCTTATTTATTTATTTATTGTTTTTATATACCGCGCTCTTTAAAATCAGCGCGGTTTACAAGTAACATTCAAGCATCTCAGGTATCTGTTATGCCTTTACATCGAACAGGAGCGAAAACTTGGATTTCAACTAGGGTAACTATTTACAGTCTCTACAATTCTGTACATTAATACCATAAGTTATATTATATTGGTTGTATTATATTGGTTGATATAATTTTATGCATCATTGATATGTTTATTTACTCATTTTTATATGTACTTTTGTATTTTATCTTTGTTCTTTTGAGTCACGATCCCCCTGAGGAAGGCCTAGAAAGCCAAAAAGCATCGGGGTTCAATAAAGTCCTCTTTGACCACCAGTTTTTGTACCAGCTCCTTTGTCTCTCTGTGCACTGTGATGCAGTTACTTGTTGTTCTGACTTGTCTCTTTGTAATAGAGCCCCTTGCCAAGATCAGGTCATCTAAGATGAAGATAATCTCTGAGGTCTCTGCACGCTTTGACAAAAGATTTGATGCCCTTATAGCCAGAGTAACTGAAATGGAGAAAAGTGTGGGGCAATTAGAGGACCGTGAAGCAATTGGCGCCAAGGACTTGGAGAAACTGTGCAAGGCAATACAGTGGCTCGAAGACAAGGCAGAGGATCAGGAAAACTGGGACTGCTGTCAAAATATACAAATCTTCAGGGTATCTGAAGGTGCGGAGCTTCCGGACACTTTTGTTCAGCAATTATTGCAGGACTGTTTTTCTTCTAATCTCGCTGCACTCATATATGAAGTGGAGCGTGTCCACCAGGAAACATGACCTTGGCCTCGAGACGACCAACGCTCACATACTCTCATTGTGTGCTTGCTTCAATACTGGAAAAAAGAGCACATAATTATAGAAGCTTGAAAAACCAAGAGGGTGACATTCAAGAACTGGTCTGATGCTGTGTTTCCCGACATGAGCCTGGAAGAGGAAGACTTTGCCCCCCTGTTGAGACTCTCTTCTGAAACCGGGAGTCCAGGCTACAATCTGGTTTCCTGCACAGCTTATAGTTCTAAAACAAGAAAGCAGATTTTCCTCCATTTGCCAGAGGATGTCCAGCAGCTTCTGAGCCAGCTGGGTCACAAACGAGAACAGAGCAGGACTTCCTCCAAAGCATCATCAGCCTCTGAGGCGATCTCTGACAGTGCAAACCCCATCTTTATTTATTTATTTAATGTCTCTTCTATACCGTGCTCTTTATCACCAGCATCTAGCACCAGCCACACCAGATGGTTTCTCTCCTGGGTCTCCATCGCGATTGGCGGGAGAGAGCGCGGTGGATCGAAGGGCCTGAGGACTCTGGAAAACAAGGGGAGCTTGCACATATCTCCAGAGATGGAGAATGAGCGGTTTCTGATTTATGAGAGTATGCACGGTAATACAGATTGTGAACTATTTCAAGCATCTAGTTATGGTGCTGGCCATGAGAGCTCCTCAGACACAGTCCTCCTTCGCCAGCTTTTCCCCCCCAACTTCTCCATCCACACCTGTCACAGGGCCGATCGTAGAGTTGGAGGAACACTCATCCTGACCAAGATGGAGCTACAATTTCAGTTGATCTCTGCCAGCAGCACTACGTACCTCGACCTCCTCGCCATAGCCAATAAGCACAGCACCATCAACAGAGTCTACAGAGCGCCCTCCCCTTCCTCAGAGGACTTATCAACAATAATCGACCTCGCCTGCGACCCCAAGAACCCTCGCACACCAAACTGGATGCTGGGCGATTTCAACCTCCCTGCTGTCCAAGACACCCATGCCAAGGCCTTCCTCGAGGCACTTAAAGAACTAGGATACACACAGATAATCAACGCCCCTACTCACGTAAAGGGAAACATGCTGGACCTGGATCTTCGCCCCGCGGTCAGTCTTAGACCCTAAGCACGACCTTGCCCTATCCATCACCCCAGTGCCATGGTCTGACCACAGCCTGATAAGATTACAGATGCCAACCCACCCCAACCACATTAGCTCCCAGACCTTAGCCAAGGCTCCTAAGTATCCTAAAGACATTTCCAGCCATTCAACAAGGAGGAAATCCTGAACAGAGCCCAGCCTCTCCGTAACCCACCAGTGCACAGTCTCGACGAAATGATCTCCACATGGAACACGAGCCTGGATGTCAGCGTCCATCTACCACCCACTAATAAGCCACCAGGAAAAAGGCAGAATGCTCCATGGTATTCCCCCTGAGCTACGGACATCACTTCTCCACCTTAGAAAGCTTGAGAGACATTGGCGGCGTTCACGCTCAACTGAGAACCATGAATCATACATTGCTCATTTAAGAAGGCACCGTGAAGCAGTTACAGCGAGAATGAAGCAATTCCATGCAGAGATACTGCAACGCTCCCTAAACAGGCCGCACAAGCTTTTCAACCTAATCAAGACCCTAACAAAAGAGCTCTCCCCCACCCAACCAAGCCTGCCAGACCCACAGGAATTCGCTGACTACCTGCAGACCAAAACGAGCCAGACCAGCGGAACCACAAACCTCTCCCCCTCGCACGGGGCACACCACCTAACCCCACCACCTACCTTCTTGCCTCCAGCCATGAAGGACACCTGTGACATCCTCACCACCTTCTCAGCCCCAACTGAGAAAGGCATTCAGGACATCATCACAGCCATAAACACCACCACAGCTCCAAACGACCCTTGCCCGGCATTTTGGCTAAAATTGCTGCATGCCTACCTTAGCCCGTTCCTGGCCAAACTCATAGAACTATCATTCTCGACTGGGACCTTCGCCCGAAGCAAACCAGCTATCAGACCTCTTCTAAAAAACAACAAGCTGGATCCAGTGAAGGGTAGACTCCTACAGGCCAATCTCAAGTATCTCTCTGCTGGCAAAAATTATTGAGAAGGTCGTCCAACGCCAACTTCACCACCACATCGAGACAAGCGCACCCCTCGACCCATGTCAGCATGGTTTCAGGGAGTCACATGGCGTTGAGACCCTCTTGACCACTCTGTTCAGCTCCTTAACTATTGGATTGGACAACATCAGGCAAGGGTTTGCCCTAATCTTCATGGGTTTGCCCTAATCTTCATGGACATTGCTGCAGCCTTCAACTCCGTCAGCTACGAAATACTCCTAACATGCCTTAAGGAGAAGGGCATCCACGGTACAGTGCTAACCTGGTGCGAGTCATATTTATCAGACAGATGGCAGCACGTTTGAACGGCTCCTCTACCTCCAAACCTTTCCCATAAGAGAAAGGCTTGCCACAGGGATCATCACTCTCAGCCCTACTGTTCAATGTATACATGCAGCCCATTTGTGCTCTCATCCGCTCCTTCAATATCAACTTCCTGGTCTACGCCGATGACGTCCTGCTTTATATGCCTATCTCAACAGAGCATCCAGATCTCCAACCACTAACAGCCTGCTTTGATGCTGTCACTGATTGGCTACATATGCAGAGGCTTAGAATAAATTTCAACAAAACAGAGGTCCTCTTTATCGCCAGGAACCCAGCATTCACCCCGCCCACCTCACTGAAAGTGTGAGATGCCGAGCTCTTCAGCAAGCTCACGGTACGCTACCTAGGGGTCACGCTAGACCAACAGCTCGACATGAAAGCTCAGATTAGTAACATGGTCAAAGTGGTCTACCACAAAATAAGGACGCTCTGTCACCTACGACAGCTGCTCAAGCCAGATGACTTCAGGACAATTTATCAAGCCCTAGTAATCCCACATTTTGATTATGCTAACGTAATACTACATGGACTTCTGAAGAACACGCTAAATCCACTGCAGCTTGCAATGAATGCAGCTGCTAGAATCTTGCATGGAGCCTCCAGGAGGGAACACGTAACCCCAATCTTGAAGCACCTGCACTGGCTGCCGGTACACTGCAGACTTTCCTTTAAAGTGCTATTGATGACCTTCAAAGCCATCAACAAGTGCTCCTCTACCTCCCTCACGGACCTCATCCAGCCCACCCCCCTCAACAGAGCTAGGAGATCAGCTGCCGCTAATACGCTGATACTCCCAAAGGCGATTACAAAATGTTCACAGTCAACAAGAAACAGAGCCTTCGCACTATATGCACCTACATGCTGGAATGCCCTTCCACCCACTATTCGGGCCATCACCGACCTCGACCAGTTTAGGAAGGCACTGAAGCACCATCTTTTCCTTAAGCACTATACCGATTCAAATGACATCTCACAACCAGTCACACCCAGGAACCGGGCCGTCATCCCAAGCGCAGCCACCCTGCACGATTGCAGCCCCACTCTCTAGATCACGATACACTCTGCAGGTGGAATGTGTACATTCTCTGACCGGTCAATCTGTATATAGTTAAACAATCTGTAAATAGTTGTGAGCCGACCACGTCACCTGTGACAGCCAGCTTGCCTGTACATAGTTACCCTGTCAGTCCCGTTTAGAAACCCCTGTTCATTGTAAGTCCAGTGTAGGTCCTGCCTGCACTGCACAAGTTGTTAACTGTAAACTGCACTGATTCTAAAGAGTGCGGTATAAAAAAGACATTAAATAAATAACTGGCCAACCTGGTTATGTACACATGACTGTAGGAAGATATTCTGTCTCTCCCACCCCTTGAGGAATGGAGACTTTTACTAGTTTGGACAGGATGGACTTGTGCCGAGCCCTGGTAGCTCCATAGAGGAAAGATTGATTTGCCCATGCTGCTCATCTAGCAGTCGGTTGCTCTGGCAGAGACGCATCCTCTGGATCTTAAGAGGTTGTAGCGGTGAATACTTGAGGAGTATCCTCTGACTGAGCTAAGGTTATCTGGAGCGGCCACGTGATGGGGGCTGAGGCACCTAAGCGAAAAAACCTTGCGGGAAGTGCATTTGAGGGTGCCCGATGAGGCCATGCCTGGAAACCATTTCACTTTATTGAAGCCAATTGTTTTTGTATTAGTATTCAAAAAGAGGATTGTTAGTGTGGTTAGGTATGACTGAGAGGGTGAATGTTGGAAGGGAGAGGGGAGGGAGGCGGAGGAGGGGTGGGCAGGTGTGCATGGGAATGAGGCAGGGAGGCAAGGCCCTTACTGGGGGGATAGGGGAGAGAAGTGTGCGTGGTCTGGTATGGGAGTGAATAAGACTGGGTGTCCTAGTGGTGATGGTAGCATGAATTGCTGTAAAAGGAGGGGAGGGGATAAGCTGATATTGGGGTCTGAGGCATGTTATTCAATTTGTTTCCAGTATGCACAAAAATTGTCTGTGAGGTACATATTTATTTATTTATTTACATTCTCTTATATACCGCGCTATTCTGCATCAGTGCGGTTTACATTGAACAAACTGAAATTACATTGAACAGGGCATTATAACTTGGAGATAACTATTTTACAGGGAACATGGGCTATGGAGGGTTAAGTGGCTTGCCCAAGACCACAAGGAGCACCTGTGGGACTAGAAACCCCAGTCCTTCCAGCCCAAGGTTGCTGTCCTCTAGTGGGATTTGAACCCCCGACCTTCCGGCCTGAAGTACCTTGCCCCAACCACTAGGCCACTAGCATGTCATGTCTCTTAATATAGCTACACTAATGTTGGGGGGCTGAATCATCCCATGAAGCGGAAACAGGTATTGGCGTACTTGCAGAAAGAGCACATTGATATTGCCTTCCTACAAGAGGCGTGTCTAACCAATTTTATGAATAACTACGTGAATAATAAAAATAATGGAAAAATACATTGATCAGAGTGAAAATAAAAAACGCAGGGCTGAGAAACCACAAAAAAAGAGACCAAGATACAAAACTTATGCAACATACTTAATAAGAAAGAGCAAATATCGTTAGGTCTGTGTTGTGCAAACATAAGAGAGAACTATAACAACAACTGAACACACTATCATGGTAGAAGAGATAAATGTTTACAGAGCATCAATAAATAAATAGCTAAAAAGGAATAAGAACCAGACAATGCATACAAGACAATAAAAAATGTAGTATAAATAAATACAAGATAAACCACTAAAACAGAAAGAATATAAAAACGATTAAAAAGAGAACAATTGCAGCAACAATGTATTTTTCCATTATTTTTATTATTCACGTAGTTATTCATAGTTATTATCGTTCTCATATGTCTATAGGTTACTCCAGTATACATTTTTTGATACGCCATCTGTTTTTAATTGTTTATTGTTTTAATTGTCTTTTTATTGTTTTTAATTTTACTTATTTAATACATATGTTTGTTATTTAAGCAATATCCCCCTGAGGAAGGCGTTGCCGAAACGCGTTGGGGTCTCGTTTAATAAACCAGTTGCCCATCCACCCTACGTCTCCTGCTCTTTTGTTTGCCAATACTCCATTTACTTCATCGTCCCAAAGAAAGAGGGTACCTTCCACCCAATTTTAGACCTCAAGGTGGTAAGTCACTGTCTACGGGTTGTGTGCTTCCATATGGAGATGTGGCGCTCAGTGATCGTAGCGATGCGGGTGGGAGAGTACTTAACATCTCTAAACCTCACAGAGGCTTACTTGCACTCTCCAATTCAAGACTATTACCAGCAGTTCCTATGGTTTGCAGTGCCGATTGGGCACTTCCAGTTTTGGGAACTTCCATTTGGCCTAGCGACATCTCCTCAGACTTTTACCAAGATTATGATGGTGGTAGCCACAGCACTTCAACAGGACGGAATTTTGGTGCACCCATACTTGGACCATTGGCTGATCCAAGCAAAGTCTAGGGAAGAAAGCGTATGCACCATGGAGAGAGTAATCTCCTGCTTGCAGGAGCTAGGATGTGTGGTCAATATGGCGAACAGTCACCTTCTGCCATCACAGTATCTGGGGACCCACTTCCAGACCATGCTGGGTCGGCTGTCATGGCTGTCAGACAAGATGCAAAAGTTGCAATGGAAGATCAAACTCTTCCTCAGCATGCAGGTTCCTACGGCATGCCATTATCTATAACTCTTGGGCTCTATGGAAGCCGCGATAGAGATGGGACTGTGGGCTTGAGTGCATATATGCCCATTGCAAAGGGCATTGTTGGGGAGGAGGTCAGCTCAGATGCAGTCGCTCTTTTGTGAGCACTGGTCTGTCCGGCAGAGGTCTGGAAGGTCTCAAGGTGGCTGCAGCCCGAAGAGATAGAGACACCACGGTGGATTCCAGACACCACAGATACCAGCCTCTCAGGTTGAGGGGCACACTGTGAATCCAACATAGCGCAGGGGCTATAGTCCCCGGTAGAGAGGGGATGGCCCATGCTCTCAAGGAGTTTCAGTCCTTCCTGAAAGGGAAGACGATGGGAATGTTATCTGACAATGCCACAGCAGCAGCCTACATCAATCATCAAAGAGGCACAAGCTGCGCTCAGCTAGAGGAAGGCGTGCAGCCCCTGTTGAACTGGATGAAGCATCATTTGATGGCGATCTCGATGGCGCATGTGGCTGGCAAGGAAAATATAGCTGCTGACTTCTCAGCAGGGTACTGATCAATCCTGGAGAGTGGATGCTCCGAGTGCTGTTTGCCAAGCTAGTCTGGCATTGGGGACAGCTGATCATGGATCTCATGGTGACTTTCGAATCGGCAAAAGCATCTCGGCTTTTTATCAGAAGATGGGAGCACATTCCGGAGGGACTCAATGCGCTGGTGCAGCAGTGGCCCATGCAGGTCCTGCATTATGTTTTTCTGTCCTGGGCGCTCATAGGATTGATGATACAGAGGATCAAGGCGCATCAGGGTCTGGTGTTGCTAATGGACCCAGATTGGCCGAGAAAGCCATGGTATGTCGATCTGGTGTGGTTGAAGGTGGCTCCCTCCTGGAGGCTGCCAGCACAAGAAGATCTGCTAATGAAGGGCCCAATCAGGATGCCTCAGGTGAAGAGGTTCTCGCTTATGGCATGGCTCTTGAGAGGGCTAGGTTAATGCAGAGAGGCTACTTGGAACCAATCATGTTGTTGCAGTCTCATAGACGGTCAACCTCTTTGGCGTCTATCCGTGTTTGGAGAATTTTTAAGAACTGATGCGAAAAGAAAGACTGTTGCTCGCTGCAGGCATCTGTACTGGACGTACTCGCCTTTCTACAAGACAGATTCGACAAGGGCTTGGCCTGTATTTCCCTGCGGGTGCAGGTGGCCGCCATCTTCAGTTATAGGGGTAGGCTTAGGGGTGTTTCCTTTGGGGGCACACCCGGATGTCCAACGTTTTCTGCGAGCGGTGAAGCAGGTTCGATCGGTCATTCCTCCGTGGGACTTGAACCTCATGCTGTCGGTGCTCACTGAGTCTCCTTTGGAGCCACTGGCGGCTTATTCTCTGAAGGATCTCACATCAAAGACCATTTTTCTGGTAGCCATATGCTCAGCAAGGAAGACCTCAGAGCTGCAAACTTGGTCGTGCTGCGCTCCCTTTCTTATTTTGACTAAAGAAAATGTGATTTTGAGGCCGATTCCCTCCTTTCTGCCCAAGGTACTTTTGGCGTTTCATTTGAATCAGTCGGTGTCGCTCCCTGTTTTCTCAGGAGCAGGAGAGACAGTGAGGGATCCACTCCTGAGATGTCTCTAGGTTTACCACATGTTGCAGTACTATCTCAGGAGGATGAGTCTTTGGTGCAAATCGAACCGCCTGTTCATGTTATTTGGAGGCCCTCGACAGGGAGAGGCATCATCGAAGGGATCCATTACGCATTGGATAAGGGAAGCCATAGCTTCTGCTTACTGGTTGAAATGTCAACTCCCTCTTCCCTCCTCAGGGATTGCGAGCTCATTCAACCAGAGCTCAGGCTTCATCCAGTTTGGTGCTGCCTGCAGACATCTGCAAGGTGATGACATGGTCGTCGCTGCATTCTTTTGTGAAGCATTATCGCATGGATGTGCAAGCAGCGGGGGATGCCCGTTTGGGTTTGGTGGTGCTTCAGGTCGGGATAGCGGGTCCCTCCCAAGATTAGAGCTGCTATGGTACATCCCACAGATACCGGGACTGGACTGAGTTCCTCAAAGAACATCAATTAGCAGATAGAACCTAATTTCCTCATATCCTGCATGGAGGTGACAGTTGCGGCTGTGGCAGCGGCTGGTGGTGGGGGATTGGTGGTGAGGCAGCAGGTGGTTAGCAATGGCGCCCCTCTGATCTTGGCACTCATCTGCCACGCTTACTGGGCTTACTGCCAGCCCTGTATGCATATAATGGTTTTCTGATTAAAGGTTGATGGAAAGAAGCAGGAGATATGCACAATGGCTCCTTGATGAGAGGCAGATAGAAAGTATTAAGGAGAGAATAAACAAATATTAATTAGGACTGTGAGAAAGGGTTCCAAACTCCAGAGTAATCCCTTGATCTTTCACCTTTGTATAAATGTTGTGCTTTTCTAATGAAAATGTTTAATAAACAGAATTCCTGTAACACTTAAAGTCCTTAGCTTGTCGCCTTCTCTTTGTCTTTGTAAACTGGTTTAAAGGTTACATTCATTAAATAGTAGTTTCCTGCAGTGAGCCTTTTGTGAAAAACTTCCAAAAATGTGCTTTCCTTTTATGTTTCCTACATTCTGTGCCTGTGGTATATAATTAGTAATATAAATGGGGCTTTGTCATGGCTTGCTGCTGTGTGTGACTAACACCAACATGTCAAATTGATTTTCATTTTATTATGGAAAGATACTTTTTGTAATTACCAACCCAATGGAGGTTGTAAAGAATTATATTAAAGGAATAAAGAACATCCACCAATCTGTGCATCTGTCTATCTGGGGACAAAATAATTCTCTGAAATTGCAATGGAATGGGATGAAACTTAGCAAGTAGGAACATGATAACTTCGAAATGGAGAGGGGTAACCTGCCTGGAGCAGCATGTACATCTTTACAATTCTGTCATCTTACGGGCAGACTAAATGGACCATGCTGGTCTTTATCTGCCATCACTTAACTATGGTACTGTGTTACTGGTAAAAAGACACATGGAATTAAAAAAAATGGGCCACATCAGACTAGGGACTCTAGAGAAATAAACCCCCCCCTTCCCCCCCCCCCCCCCCCCCCCAGAAATGGCCCAGTGCATTTCTGTGGAGAGAAGCAGTTCCAGCTTCTCTGGTATAGAAATTTACATGCAGCGAAACAGTGCACCTTTCAAACTGCCTTTCTTTGCTGTCTGTTCTCCTAAACCTTCAGACTGCCCTCACCTGCAAAATATGCACCCCCTACCCTGCACACTGTCCCCACCCCCAGAAATACTCCCCCGCAACTTCTCTATCATCTTTCCACATGCCCACCTCCTAAAAATATATCCTCACACAACTGCTTCACAACACTGCTCCACCCCTAAAAACAATCTCCCACAATTGCCTCATTCCCAAAAACCTTATGCTTGCAACTACCTCACCACACCAAAAACCTCCCACAACAATAAACAACCTCCTGCATTGCCCCAGTACCTCACAAACTGTCCCACTCCCAAAAAATGCCCTTCAGAGTTGCCACACCACCCCCAAAAGGTACCCCTCACAATGGCCCATTCAAACTGCTCCATTCCAAAACCTACCCCTTTCAACTCTCCCACCACCTCAGTCTACTCCCACTTCCAAAAATGAATCCCCCAAAATTTCCCTACTGCCCTGCAGACTGCGCTATGTGCATAAGCTAGCTCCACATTGTCCCATGCCTAATAAAAATACTCCACAACTGTACTAACATCCTGCAAACTAACCAACCCTTAAAATGTACACCCCCACAAATACCCCACCACTTCACATACTGCCCTACCCCTCAAACATTATCTCACAACTGTCAATCACCTTATCAACTGCAACCTGCAGTTGTCCCACCACCTTCCCAATTGTCCCATCTCCCAGAACTACCTCCCACAACTATTCCACCCTGAAAAACTATCCTCACTCCCAAAAATGACCTCCTTGCAACTGTGTCCATCCGCAAATCTTCATCCCCCAGAGCTACCACACCATCTCCAGCTAGCCCCCACTGATACAAAAGATGCGCAGTACACACACAACACACAATAGAGATACACACAAGTCCAGCCCAAGGGTTTCTGCTTCCCTAGGCAGAAGTCCTGGCCATGCTGCCCCTCCACGAGCTGAGCTGTGCCGCCCTGATCCACGCTTCTGCTGATTCTGGTGGGGGGGGGGGGCGGCATGGTTCAGCTCGGAGGCAGGCCATGCACTTCGGCACACTGCTGCTTCTGAACCCCCTCCGACATAACTTTGGGGGTTCAGAAACAGAAGGCCATGGATGCCAAAGCACATGGCCTTCCGCCAAGCCCAGCAATTTCCCACTCCCCCGGAATCAGTGGCAGCATGGTGTGGCTCAGCATGGGGGGAGGCAGCACAGCTCTGCTCGGTGCATGGGAGGGCAGCAGACCATGTATGCCAAAGCACATGGCCTGCCACTCACAGAGAATTGCCACCCTAGGCAGCCACCTAGCCGCCTAGTGGCCAGGCCAGCCCTGGATGCACACACAAACACATGAATACCCCCCACAGGAATTACCTATAATTAGGGTTTTGGTTCCTAGATGTTTATACATTACAACTTTAGGTGTTCATTTTCTGGTTTATTGTTTATGGTGTTTTTGCACCACAGGTATTATTGCTGGGTATTTGTTCCGGTGGAATCAAACATATTTATTTGTTTCACTTATGAGTCATTAATGCAGAAAAGACAAAAATACAGACAAGCTAGAAGAGGGGTGAAAAGGTACCGGGGAAATTATGTTTTTCTGGTGTTTATCCAGTAAACCCTATTTTTATTTTTTGGTGTCAAAGGTGTTTCATTGCTGCTTAACAGTTGAAAACTAAAATCAGAGGCCCTACATATAAGTCTCCAGCTGTGATGTACTAAATTTTAAAATTATTCACATACAGTTGTGGTCAACATTATTGGCACTCCTGCAGTTCTTTAATGTCTAATATCTCCTAAAAAAAAGAAGCTGGCCAGTGAAATGACTTTGGACTATATATGCACACATATTTAACACATAAAAGAATCAAATAAAACAAGACCAATTAAAAAAGGAAATAGTATAAAAACTGTGAGATTCCTAGAACACAATTATTGGCACCCTTATAAACAATTCAAATCAGTTTGAACAGATTACCCACATTCCCATTGCAGTAAAATTAGACATACCTGTGATCAATTGTCAGTACTCACATGACTTGAATCAAGCAATAAATGATGGCTCTAATGTTTAAAATGGCCACATTCATGCCCTGTTCCATTTTCATAATGTAGAAGACAAGAGAGCTGCCTGAGACCCTCAGAAAAGCCATTACCATCAAACAGTACAAGGCCTTCTCCAAAGACTTTAGGATTCCTGTGTCTACAGTTCTTAAGAACATAAGATATGCCATACTGGGTCAGACCAAGGTCCATCAAGCCCAGGCAGTGGCCAATCCAGGTCACAAGTACCTGGCAGAATCCCAAAAAGGCACTCGGGTTCCACAATGCTTGTCCTGGGCCAAGCAGTGGCTTGCCCGGATCTTGTTTAATAATGGTTTATGTTATTTTTTTGTAATTTCAATTTTTATTTGAACTTAGACATACAATTTTAAATTCACAACTTCTTATCATTCCACTTTTCTTTACCTATCCACAAATATCTATCAACATCGCTTACAACAGTTCAGTTTGCATTATACGTATTCCTTATCGTTCCTCCAGTTCAGTCCTCTACCTCTGGGTTGTCAATCTCCTCCTGCAGCTCGGAGACTGGTCTGACAGAATGATGTCATCACTGAATATAGCCTGCTGCAGTCACTCCTCCATCCCAGTGTGACCAGTCTCCATGCAGCAAGAGGACTTGGCGAGCCCTGGGGTAGGGCTCTCTGGAGGAACTAATAAGGAGCTAGGTGCTAGTTAGGGTAGTTGTGCTTATTATTGGCCTTTAATTTGGGGTTCTGTTGCTCTGAAAAAAAAAAAAAACAACTAAGAGTCAAACCGGCATTCTTGCTCTCGGTCTCTGCACTTTCCCTTCTGGGACTCTCAGGCGCATTTGGTGATCCGCTGGTGCTAAGAGGTTCTCTCCCCCCGGACTCTACGGGGGAGAGCCCCTCTTCCTGGATCTGTGCCTTCCGTTCTGCCGCAACAGCGTTTGCCGGCTTCGGAGGCATCAGCATGCTGCTATGATCAGGGGCAGCGGTTTCTCGTGCGGCCAAGCTTTTCCCGCACCGGAGAGCCCGTGCTGCTATTTCTGGCACCGGAGCAGCAGACCTGGCCGGTAAGCACTTCACCGGTGTCAGGCTGCTTGTCTCGGCGGCATAACTCTCTCTGTACGGTTTGGGCCGGTCGCGGCTCGTTTTTTGCGCCTTTTCCTTTGCCGGGTTTGCTTTCCAGCGGCCATTTTTAGTGCTGCGGAGCAGCCGCGTGTTGCTCAGAGGGGTTTCTCATCTCGGGGCCTTTTTCCGTAGCGGGGTCCCTTTGCCTTTGCTGGGCTTGTTTCTTTGTTTTAACTTGCTTTAATTTGTTTTCTTTGTTTTTGGTTTGGTTGGATTTAACTCTTTATGTCCCTTTCTTCAGCCTCTTCACAATAGAGAAAGGGAGGGCTGTGGGGGGCTCGTTTTTCTTGAGGACAGGGAGTCTGCCATTGCCTTTAGCATTGTCAAGTTGATTGCTCTACCGGCTAAGCTGCTGTGCTTCCCCACATAAAAAAAAAAAAAAAGACGCATTCTCCTTCTGGGCTGGGCTGTCTGATGGCGGCTAGGCCTCAGTGTCTTGTTTGTGGCACTAGGAGGGGCACAGTAGCTGATACCGGGGTGTGCCTGGGCTGTGCCTCCCTCTCCTCCGCGGTGGAGCAGCAGATGGAGTCTAAGGGATCCCCAGAAGCGCAGGGAGCACCTGCAGAGACAGGGCCTGCTTCCCCGAGGCCTCCGGCGCACGAGACAGCGTTGGAGGACTTGGCAGGTCCCTCCAGCACATTGATGGCACCCCAGGCGTCAGGTATTGCGGAATTCAGTCCTGAGTTTATTTTACTTATGCATCAGGCCTTTTGTCTGCGGCGCCAGGGCAGAGGGTCTGGCGCTGGGCCACTGGTATCTCCGGTTCCGCAGCTAGAGGCGATCGCTGTGGTGGGCGAAGGGTAGCCGGCGCCCAAACAGGCTCGCTCCTCGGATCAGGCATGGGCGGAAGCCGAGTGGCCAGCAGCCTCAGACCCAGCATGGGAACCTGACCAGGGCATGCCGGACCTAGAGGAAGGGGAGCTTCCTGAGCCCGAGGATCAGGCTAAAATAATTCGGGTCTTCCGTAGGGAGGAGTTGCCTGCCTTGATCACTGAATCTTTGCAGATGTTGAATTTGGCTTCGCAAGCCGCGGTGGAGGAGGAGGTCGAAGACCCCGTCATTCAAGCAGTCCGTCAGACGCAGGTGGTGTTTCCAGTACACAGAGTGGTCGATAAAATGATTCAGGATGAGTGGGATAAGCCTGAAGCAGGTCTCCGGGGTATTCGGATGCTGAATAGGCTGTATCCGCTGGCCGATAAGGACAAGGAATGGTTCCGGGCCCCACGAGTGGACGCGGTGGTGTCTGCGGTTACTAAAAAGACCACCATCCCGGTTGAAGATAGTGCGGCCTTGAAAGATGCCCAGGACCGTAAGGTGGATGGTTTGCTGAAGCAGACCTTTGAAGCGGATTCTCTTTCGCTGCAGGCCTCCATCTGTGGAGCTTGGGTGGCCAGGGCTTGTCTGCGATGGGCTCAGCGCCTGCGCCAGTCTTAGCGCTTACATTCTGAGGAGTTGCTGGAGCTGGACCGGCTGGAGTCCGGAATGGCCTGCTTGGCGGATGTCCATTATGACTTGAATAGGGCGCTGGCCAATAGCACGGCGTCTGTGGTGGCCGCCCGGCGTTCGCTGTGGTTGCAGAACTGGGCGGCGGATGGCCCTTCTAAATCTCACCTTAGCAAGCTGCCCTTTAAAGGTGGTTTACTGTTTGGAGAGGATTTGGATAAGTTGGTAAAGAACCTTGGTGAGTCCAAGGCGGGGCGACTTCCGGAGGATAAGCCAAAACCCAGGAAGTCTGGCCAAGGCTTTCGGGGCCAGTTTCACGATTTCCGGCGATTTCGTTCGTCGCTGTTCGGTGGTTTTCAGAGGGGCCGTTATCAGTCTCGAGCCCAGCCCTTTCGGGGGTTTCGAGGGGCAAATAGGGGGTTCTCTTCCAGCCCTGCGTCCGCTTCTCGTAAGCCACAATGAAACGAGGCGGGTCCAGGCGGAGGGGCCTCCGGTAGGTGGGCGGCTTCGGGGGTTCCTCTCCGCTTGGACCCACATCACATCCGATCAGTGGGTGTTAGAGATCATCCAATACGGTTACGCGCTGGAGTTGGCACGGCCCATACGGGATTCCTTTGTCGTGTCCCCTTGCAGAGGGCCCAGAAAATCGGCGGACCTTCACGCGACCTTAGACAGGCTGCTTCATTTGGGAGCTGTGGTGAAAGTGCCCGAAGCCGAATGCGGCTTGGGTCGATACTCGATCTATTTCGTGGTGCCCAAAAAGGGCAGATCTTTGCGACCCATTCTCGACCTCAAGTCCGTAAACCGTTGTTTGCGGGTTCCACATTTCCGGTTGGAAACTTTGAGATTGGTTATCGTGGCTGTCCGTCGGGGAGAATTCCTAACGTCGCTGGATCTTACAGAGGAGTATTTGCACATTCCCATCCGGGAGGCTCATCAGCGGTTTTTGCGGTTCGCTCTTCCTTGGGGTCATTATCAATTCCAAGCCTTGCCTTTCGGTCTGGCGACGGCGCCGCAGACCTTCACCAAGATCATGGTGGTGGTGGTGGCGGCGTTGCGCAAACAAGGGATACTGGTTCACCCTTATCTCGATGACTGGTTGATTTGGGCCAAGTCGGAGGAGGAGAGTGTCCGAGTGGCAGACAGAGTGGTGAAGTTTTTGCAGAGTTTGGGTTGGGTGGTCAACCCGACAAAGAGTCATCTGACGCCCTCCCAGGACCTCGAATATCTCGGGGTTCGGTTCGATACATTGACAGGTCAGGTGTTTCTGCCGCACAAGCGGGCTGTGGCCTTAAGGTTCCTGGTTCAGAAGTTCTTGTCAGTTCCGGCGCCGTCGGCGTGGGACTATATCTGGGTGCTGGGCACTATGGCGGCGACGTTGGAAGCGGTGCCTTGGGCCAAGGTTCACATGCGGCCGCTTCAAAGAGCGCTGCTTCACCGTTGGTCGCATCAGTCCGATTCGCTGAGCAGGCGTCTCCCCTGTCCGTTCAAAGTCAGACAGTCTCTTCGTTGGTGGCTTCGTCGGTCGTCGCTGGCGGCCGGCATGCCGCTGGAGCAGCCAGAGTGGATTCCGTTGTTGACGGATGCCAGCCTAGTAGGCTGGGGGGCTCACTGCGGAAGTCAGTTTGCGCAGGGGCTTTGGTCTCCCCTGGAGTCCACATGGTCGATAAATCAGCTGGAACTTCGAGCGGTATTCCGGGCCCTTCAGGTGTTCGAGAATGCGGTAAGGGGAAGGTCCGTGAGGGTGCTCTCCGACAACTCGGCGACAGTCGCCTACATCAACCGTCAGGGCGGCACGGGGAGTGCCGCAATGGAGGAGGAGGCGGACGCCTTGTTCGCTTGGGTGGAACTTCGGTTGAACGCAATCTCGGCAGTGCACATTGCAGGAAAAGACAACGTCACAGCGGACTTTCTCAGCAGAGTTCAGGTGGATGCGGGAGAATGGGAGTTGCATCCCGCTGTTTTCGAGCAGATCGTGACGCGCTGGGGAACTCCCGTAATGGATCTCATGGCGACCTTCCAGTCGGCAAAGGTCAGCCGGTTCTTCAGCAGAAGAAGGGAAAGAATGTCGGAGGGCATAGACGCGCTGTTACGTCAGTGGCCGACCGAAGGTCTTCTGTATGTTTTCCCTCCCTGGGCTCTGATAGGCCGGGTAGTTCAGAAGATCGGAGCCCACTCGGGGAAAGTCCTATTGGTGGCGTCCGACTGGCCGAGGCGTCCTTGGTATGCGGACCTGGTGCGTCTGCTGGATGGCGACCCCTGGCGGATCCCGGAGAGGGAGGATCTGTTGCTTAAAGGTCCGCTGTTCATGCCCCAGGTGGATCGGTTCTCGCTTACGGTTTGGCCATTGAGAGGGCTAGGCTGAACAAGAAAGGCTATTCGTTGGCTGTTGTGGCGACCTTGCTTAGGGCGCGGAAGCCGTCTACTTCCTTAGTATATGTGCGGGTCTGGCGTATTTTCGAGGATTGGTGTTCGCAGCGTCAGGTTCGTGCAGCCGCGGTATCCATCCCGTTGATCTTGGAGTTTCTACAATGTGGCCTTGACAAAGGTCTTGCGGCCAGTTCCTTGCGCGTCCAGTTGGCGGCTCTTTCTTGTTATCGAGGCCGGGTCAATGGAGTAAGTGTGGCGGCTCACCCGGATGTGGCTCACTTTCTTAAGGCGGCTTCTAGAGTGCGGCCGGCGCGTAGGGTGTGTGTTCCGCCGTGGGATCTCAATCTCGTCTTGGCGGTGTTATCTAGATCCCCCTTTGAACCCTTGCGGTGTGCTTCTCTGAAGGATTTGACATTGAAGACGGTGTTTCTAGTGGCAATTTGTTCAGCTAGGAGAATTTCGGAATTGCAAGCGTTGTCGTGTCGGGAGCCCTTCTTATCCTTTTCCCGGGAGAAGGTGGTTTTGCACCCGGTGCCATCCTTTTTGCCTAAAATTGTATCTCCCTTTCACTTGAATCAGCCTGTGTGTTTGCCCTTGCTGGGTTCCGTGGACGGCGATGAGTCGGATCGACGCCTTCGTCATCTGGACGTGAAGAGAGCGTTGCGGCTCTATTTGCAGGTGACGGAGTCCTTCCGTAAGTTTGATCGATTGTTCATCTTGTTCGGAGGAGTGCGCAAGGGTGAGGCGGCGGCTAAAGCTTCCATCGCCAGGTGGATTCGAGAGGCGATTGCGTCTGCTTATCTGCTTCACGGTCGGGTGGTGCCCGCTGGTTTGCGAGCGCATTCCACCCAGGCACAGGCGTGTTCCTGGGCGGAGCACTGCTTGGTTCCGCCGGAAGAGATTTGTAGGGCAGCGACTTGGTCGTCGCTCCATACTTTCAGCAAGCATTACCGGCTGGATGTAGCAGCGGCTAGCGATGCTCGTTTCGGGTCGGCGGTACTATCTGCTGGCTGGAAAGGTCCCTCCCGATGGTTACTGCTCTGGTACATCCCAGAGGTAGAGGACTGAACTGGAGGAATGATAAGAAAATGATAATTACACTTACCTGGTAATTGTAGTTCCTTGAGTGACGACAGTTCAGTCCTCCTTCCCACCCATTTGGTTTTTAGAGGGATACAGGATTGCTAACCAGCAGTTGAGTGTTTCAGGTAGGTCTGTATTTGTTCTATGTTTGGGGGGTTCACTTTCTCTGCGGCAGTTGACGGGGTAAGGATGCCTTGCCGGAGGGAGTGGACAGTTTATATTTAGTATACGCTATGTTCCATATTGAAGTTTGGCTACTTATTGGTTTCTCCTTTGAGTCTGCTTTGTTAATAGTTCACACTGGGATGGAGGAGTGACTGCAGCAGGCTATATCCAGTGATGACATCATTCTGTCAGACCAGTCTCCGAGCTGCAGGAGGAGATTTATCTATAGTCTCTTATATACCGCACTATTCAGCATCAGCGCGGTTTACAATAAACAAGGAGTTACACAATTCAACGGTACTTTGTGTTTACAGAAAAAACAGGAAATACAACTCGGATAACAGGGTAATTAATTAATATAACAGACATGATCTCATCCTGGCTTCAGTATTGTGTATGGGAGGTCTGTGGGGTGTCTGTATTGAATTGTCTGTTTTGAAGGTCTGTGGGTAGGTTGTGTTATCTGGATTGTTTAATGGATAAGACAAGAGGAAGAGGTAGTGTTTCAAAGCTTTTCGAAACTGCAAAAGGTCTGGTATTGATCGGATGTTTTGAGGAAGGCTGTTCCAACACCTTGGTGCACAGAAAAAGAAAGCCCTGTCAGTAGTAGTTTTGGTGTATTGTGTTATTGATTTAGGGACTAACAGAGAATTATGTTTTATGTTTATGTTTTATTGTATTTGATAAAAAACCGCCTTTCCGGGAACCAAGGCGGTGTACAAGTAAAAACAAAGCAATAAAAGGAGGCCAAGGCCCATGGAAAAGGAAAGGAAATGTACAATCTTTTAAAAGGACAGTGAGAGAGAAGGAGGAAGACAGGACAGAACATAAACAGGGGGACACCACAAAAGGAAAGGCAGAGAGAGGGGGAAATCACACAAAGGGAGAGGGAACATTAAATGCTTGGGAGAATAGGTGGGTCTTTAGATTGCATTTGAATACTGCGTGTTGTGGTTCTAAACGGAGGGAGGGGGGAAGGGCATTCCAGGCGGCAGGACCAGCAAAAAAGAAAGCAGAAGAACGGGTGGACTGCAGGTGAGCGCGGGAAGGGGAGGGTAAGGTGAGACGGTTAAGGTGAAAGGAGCGAGGGGTGTGTCGGGGAGAGTGAAAGTAGAGGAGATCTGTTAGGTACTGAGGAGTGCTATTATGAAAGGCTTTGTGAACTAGGACTAGAAGTTTGAAGGTAGCACGGAAGGGAACAGGCAGCCAGTGAAGGTGAAACAGTTGAGGGGTTATATGGTCTCGAAGGGAGGTGTTTGAGATGAGGCGTGCTGCAGTGTTTTGGATCCGTTGAAGGCGAGTTAAATGGTATTTAGGGAGACCGATGAATAGTGAGTTGGAAAAGTCTACACGGGACATAACTAGGGATAATACTAGGGTAATGAGAGCCGAGGGGGAAAGGAAGGGGCGAACAGAGCGGATTTGGCGAAGAAAATAAAAGGATGTTTTGGTGATGTGTGAGATGTGGGTGTGAAAGGAAAGGTCAGAGTCAAAGTGCACACCAAGATAACGAAAAGTAGAGACCAATGGTACAGGGGTGCCGGAAAAGAAAGGAGCTATTGAAGGAGAGGGGCCATTATGAGAGAACCAGATAGCAGTAGTCTTAGTGAGATTAAGGTGGAGACAGTTGAGTGTTAACCAATTCGCCACAGCTGAAAGACAAGAGTCAAGAACTGTAAGATCAGGGGAGGAAGGTGAGGTGTGGTGGAGTAAAAGAATGTCGTCGGCGTAGAGAAAAACAGATAGACCAAATTGTTGTACTAAGGAAGCGAGGGGGGCCAAGAAGAGGTTAAAGAGGAGCGGCGCGAGAACGGAACCTTGAGGGACCCCGCAAGGAAGATGGTGAGGAACAGAAGGGGGGGTAGAGGAAGAAGAAGAGAGAACTGCACAGGACCGAGAGGAAAGAAAAGAGTGGAACCAGTGATGAACTGTGCTGCAGAGACCCGCATCCCGTAGACGTTGGAGAAGGAGAGAGTGATCGACCAGGTCAAAAGCAGCAGAAAGATCCAAAGCAACCGCCACCGAGACATCACCACGGTCGTGAGCCACGTGTAAAGCATTTGTGAAAGCCAGTAGGACAGTCTCGACGCTGTGCCCCTGACGAAACCCGGACTGACGTGGGTGAAGAAAGTTAATGGTATCAAGGTGATGGGAAAGTTGTGCAAATACATATTTCTCGAGAAGTTTAGATAGAAAGGGGAGGTTGGAGACAGGACGATAGTGGGCAGGGATTAGAGGGTCGAGTGAAGAGTTCTTTATAATAGGGCGAATTAAGGCGTGCTTCCAGGGTTTAGGAAAAGTCCCAGTGGACAAACTAGAATTAAACATGGTGAGAATATAGGGAAGGAAACCCAGGGAGGGGGTGAGAAGCCAGGAGGAAGGAATGGGATCAAGGGAGCAGAAGGTTTTCTTAGAAGTAGAGATGAGACGATGAAGTTCTGGTGCCGTGATCGGGTCAAAGGAGGCCCAGAAGTGGGAAAGCTGTGAAGTGGGAGGGGGGGAAGGAACAGGGGGGGGGAGAGGTGATAGGAGCAGGGCAGGAAGGTAAGGATGATCTTAGGGACGAGACCTTGTCACTGAAGAAGGCGGCTAAATGCGCAGGAGGGGGGGTGGGTCGGAGCGAGGAGGCTGACTGAGGGGCATGTAGAGAAATAAGAGATTGGAAGGTAGAATAAAGATGTCGGGTTTGGTTTGGGGCATTAGAAATGGCGTTAGAAAAGTATGAGCGCTTGGCAGCGTGCACCTTAGAACGGTAGTAGGTGTGATGGGAGTTGAAGACTGCTAGAGTGTTGGGGGAAGGGGCCTTGCGCCACAACCGTTCCGCTCTTCTAAGATGTGAACGGAGCAGCCGTAAACCACTGTGATACCATGGGTGTGAAGGGCGACGGCGAAGGGAGTGGGAGCGCCAGGGGGCTATGCGATCGAGAGTGGAGGAAAGGGTGGAGGACCAGAGGGTCACTTGGGAGTTGGGAGAGAGTGAGGAAAAATCAGAAGGTAAAAGCTCCGCTGCTGGGGGAAACTGCTGCAGTGTGAGGGAGGTGAGTGGGCGTGAACGACGCTCTGGAAGGGAGGGGGGAGGGGAAGAAGAGGACGCTGAGGGAGGGTCATGTGACCAGGAGCAGGAAGCGGCAATGCAAACATGATCGGACCAGGGAAGACATATGGAACTGATATTGGAAAGCGTGAGAGAAGAGGAAGAAGACGTTATGAGAAGGTCAAGAGTGTGACCTGCCTGATGGGTGGGAATGGTAACATGTTGTAAGAGGGACAGGTCCAAGAGGAAGGAAAGGAAAGAGTGCTCTCGAGAGGAAGTAGGGGAGTCAACATGGAGGTTGAAATCACCTGCTATGAGTATATGGGGAAAAGCTAAAGAGACATCAGTGATAGTTAACAGGAGAGCATCCCAAAGCTCTGTGCGAAGGGTGGGAGGGGAATAGATAAGAAGTACATGAATAGGAGGAGAGGTATGAAGGCGGAGCAAGAGAGATTCAGGGTAGTGCAGTAGTGGGGAAGAGATCCGAGTAAAAGACAAGGTCGGGTGAAGTAGAGCAGCCACACCACCGCCCGACCGTCCAAGACGGGGAAGAGAGACAGCAGAGTACCCAGGGGGGAGGCAACGAGCAAGCATAGCATCTTCGCCATCCCTGAGCCAGGTCTCAGTGAGAAGGATGAGTTGAAAGGAGGAACGGAGGACAAGATCTTGGACAAGAAGAGTCTTATTACGTAATGAGCGACAGTTAACAAGACCAATGGAGAGTGAAGATTGAGGAGGCTCTAGAGAGACTGGGGAGGAAGAGGGTAGGGAAATAGAGGAAGAAAAAGCACGGAGATTAGAAGTACAACGAAAGCGCGTGCTAGGGGGTTTGGTCGGTCTTCTCCCCCAGAGCACAGGAATGGAGGCCATGAGATCTTGAGTGGGTAATGCAGAAAGAGTGGAGTAAGAGGGCCAGCTACTTACAAGAGGTGGGTCGTGAGGAGTCCCAGAGAGCAGACAGGGCACGACAGAGAGGGTGTCGAGCCAAGGGAACAGACACGCGCAAAATACTAGAGACAACAGATTTGTGCAGATGACAGCAGCCGCGTGGCCTCCGCGGCCGGAGCGGCCCCAAGGAGCGCCCCTAAGGAGCACGACGTGCTCCTTAGGTGCGCTCCTTCGGTGCGCGCCTACGTCGCGCGCCGCGGCGACGAGCGCCGCAGGCGCTTGATCTTTATACTCTTGGGGCAGCGTACCTTGCAGAGCGCGGCCGCGTTCACACGGCCGCGTCACTTCCGGAGGGGGAGGAACTTGGCTGCAATCAGGTAACTGAAGGCCCGTATGCAAAGGGCCGAGACTGGGGAGACAGAACACATACATAAAATAAACAGCAGGCAGGTAAAGGCAAAGCATAGGAGAAACAGAACCGTGTTGCCGCAGGCGCTTGATCTTTATACTCTTGGGGCAGCGTACCTTGCAGAGCGCGGCCGCGTTCACACGGCCGCGTCACTTCCGGAGGGGGAGGAACTTGGCTGCAATCAGGTAACTGAAGGCCCGTATGCAAAGGGCCGAGACTGGGGAGACAGAACACACATAAAATAAACAGCAGGCAGGTAAAGGCAAAGCATAGGAGAAACAGAACCGTGTTGCCGCAGGCGCTTGATCTTTATACTCTTGGGGCAGCGTACCTTGCAGAGCGCGGCCGCGTTCACACGGCTGCGTCACTTCCGGAGGGGGAGGAACTTGGCTGCAATCAGGTAACTGAAGGCCCGTATGCAAAGGGCCGAGACTGGGGAGACAGAACACACACATAAAATAAACAGCAGGCAGGTAAAGGCAAAGCATAGGAGAAACAGAACCGTGTTGCCGCAGGCGCTTGATCTTTATACTCTTGGGGCAGCGTACCTTGCAGAGCGCGGCCGCGTTCACACGGCCGCGTCACTTCCGGAGGGGGAGGAACTTGGCTGCAATCAGGTAACTGAAGGCCCGTATGCAAAGGGCCGAGACTGGGGAGACAGAACACACACATAAAATAAACAGCAGGCAGGTAAAGGCAAAGCATAGGAGAAACAGAACCGTGTTGCCGCAGGCGCTTGATCTTTATACTCTTGGGGCAGCGTACCTTGCAGAGCGCGGCCGCGTTCACACGGCCGCGTCACTTCCGGAGGGGGAGGAACTTGGCTGCAATCAGGTAACTGAAGGCCCGTATGCAAAGGGCCGAGACTGGGGAGACAGAACACACACATAAAATAAACAGCAGGCAGGTAAAGGCAAAGCATAGGAGAAACAGAACCGTGTTGCCGCAGGCGCTTGATCTTTATACTCTTGGGGCAGCGTACCTTGCAGAGCGCGGCCGCGTTCACACGGCCGCGTCACTTCCGGAGGGGGAGGAACTTGGCTGCAATCAGGTAACTGAAGGCCCGTATGCAAAGGGCCGAGACTTGCAGAGCGCGGCCGCGTTCACACGGCCGCGTCACTTCCGGAGGGGGAGGAACTTGGCTGCAATCAGGTAACTGAAGGCCCGTATGCAAAGGGCCGAGACTTGCAGAGCGCGGCCGCGTTCACACGGCCGCGTCACTTCCGGAGGGGGAGGAACTTGGCTGCAATCAGGTAACTGAAGGCCCGTATGCAAAGGGCCGAGACTTGCAGTGATACTGACCTTCTATCCCTATTGAGGGGTGTTGTTTGGATCATATCTGATAATGATGCAGATGAGAGCTCTTTGATGGCTTTGAATGTAATTAGTAAAGTTTTGAAAGTGAGTCTATTTCGTATCGGAAGCCAATGAAGATGTTTTAGAATAGGTGAAATATGTTCTTTCCGGGATGCTCCATGAAGGACACTTGCTGTGGCATTCATTGCCAATTGAAGTGGATGCAATGTGGCTTGAGGGAGACCTTGTAATATTGAGTTCGCATAATCAAAATGAGGTATGATTAGCGCCTGATAGATGGTTCTAAAATCGTCTGGCTCTAGCAAGGATCGTAGATGTCTAAGGGAACGTATTTTGTGGTATACTGCTCTTACAATATTTCCTATGTGTGCTTTCATATCCAAGTTCTGGTCTAAAGTGACACCAAGGTATCTGATGGTGGTCTTGGTCTGGAGGTTAGCATCCTTTACTTTCAAAAAGGACGGAGCAGTGAAATTTCGGTTCCGTGTAATGAATAACACCTCTGTTTTTTTGTGTTGGATCCTTAGATTTTGAGATTGTAGCCAGTTGGATACTTCATTTATGCAGTTTGTTAAAGGAGTGAGGTCGGGGTTCTCTGTTGTAAAAGGAAAATATAATAGTATATCATCCGCGTATATCATGCAGTTGACTCTAAAGGATCGTATCAGGTTGCATATAGGCTGCATGTATATATTGAACATAAGGGCGGAGAGGGAGGAGTCTTGAGGGACACCTTGTTTTTGATGAAACTGATCTGATGAAGTATCGTTGGATCGTACCTGTTGCCATCTGTCCAAAAGGTAGGATTTACACCACTCGAGTGCTCGGTAATTCCCTTCCCTTTGAGACGTTCTAGGAGGCGTTCATGGCTCACAGAATCGAAAGCGGCTGCGATATCTAGGAAAACAAGGACAAACCCTTGGCGGATGTTATCAATACCTGATAATAAGCTGCTGAACAGTGTAGTTAGAAGCGTTTCCACACCGTGGGATTCTCTGAAGCCGTGCTGGCATGGGTCTAGTGGAGCGTTAATTTCAATATGATCCTGAATTTGTTTTTGTACTTCTTTTTCCAATATTTTTGCTAGTAAAGGAATGCTTGCTATTGGTCTATATGATTCTGGTTTAAGAGGGTCGAGCTTGTTGTTTTTTAGTAATGGCCTTATGGATGTTTGCTTAAGGATACGTGGGAAAGTTCCTGTTGTAAATGATTGAATCATGAGTCTGGATATGATGGGACTGAGGTCAGCTCATAAATCTTTGATCCAGAACGCAGGGCATGGATCAGTATGAGCGGTGGTCATGTTTAAGCTAGCAATGGTGTCCTCGATTTGTCGTTTAGGTGGTATTGAGAAGATAGTAAGTAGAGCTTGATCTACTGGATCTAGAACTATGTTAGGAGCTGAGATATTGTCAGTTTGGCAAATTTTGGATTGTAGATAGTTAGCAAATAATTGAGGGTGGATTTCGTATTTGAGTTGCGAAGCGGGTTCATTTGTCAAACGCTTAACTATGGCAAACAGGTCATGAGGCTTGTTTAGAGATCTTTTTAACGTGACCGCATGGTAATGTCTCATTGAGTCAGTAACCGCTGTGCGATGAGATGTGAGATGTAGGATATATGCAGTTCTGTCTACTTCTGAGTGTGAGTGTCGCCATCGTCTCTCAAGTTTCCTTAGGGTTGTGCGAGAGGCTTTCAGCTCAGATGAATACCAGATAGCAGAGTGTTGTTTGCTTTGAGATTTGTTAGTCGATGGACATGTGGCAATTGAACTGAGCGTATTATTCCAATTAGAAACTAAATCATCAAGGCTGCACTCTGGTAAGTTGGTTAGTGGAAGTGTTGTTTTTAGGATTAAGTCTTTGTCAAATGGCTTAAATCTTCTCAGGGTGGGACTGGTAATGCCATTCACTCCATTTTCTTCCTTTTGGTTACATCTGGGAAGGGGAACCTTGAATATAATTAGTTTGTGATCTGACCATGGAACTGGGTTGATTGATAGATCCAAGATGGATGGTGAGTTGACAGTTGTTTCAGTTGTAAATATTAGGTGTAATATGCCACCTTTAACATGGGTTGGATCTTTAATTAATTGGTTAAACCCTAAAACCTGTAAAGCTTCAAGAAAAGCTGTTACATGGGAGTCTTGGAGAGATGGTAGATTGAAGTCTCCTAGAACCCAACTTGTTATATGGGGGTTCTGTGAGTTGGAGGCTAAGTCAATTATCATTGATAGTGAATCTGAATTGGATGAAGGAGCGCGGTACAGTAGAGTGAAGGAACAACAATTATTTACTATGAGGATAGTATCTAGGAGTGTTGAACTTGTTGCTTCCTTAAGGTTGAAATGGAGGTCAGATTTGAAGATGGCTAGAACACCACCTCCTCTCTTGCCATTTCTATGACATGTATGTAAGGAGAAATTGGAAGGCAGGAATTGGTTGATTAATACATTGTCATCACAAGAAAGCCAAGTCTCAGTGATTAGGAGTAAGTCAAGGTTGTGTAGTGATATTAAGTCAGAGATGATAGGCCATTTCTTGCGCACAGATCGGGCATTTATCAATGCACATTTCAGATGTTGGGGAATTGGATTTCCTTCTTGTTTCTTTTTTGTGTTGTTTTGTAATGAGATGAGTAGAAGATGATGGTGGGAAGTTTGGGTAGAATCTCTAGATTTGAAGAAGGGTGTATCTGTCCATTTTCTTCTGTAATTGTGGATTGTTGGTATTCTATTGTGGCTAGTGTGTAGGCTGGTAACATTACATATTCCTATAGTGATAAGGTAGAACGTAAATGTTATAATGTAGGGTAAGGCCATAATGTATGTGTGGATGAATAAGAGTGTATTATAATTTAATAATAATAATAACAGGTAAACTGGAGCTTACGGATGGATGAGAAGCTATAACACTCTTAACATTATTTCAGTGATAGCAGGTTAACTGGAGCTTACAGGATGGATGAGAAGCTATAACACCACTTAACAGTATTTCAGTGATAGCAGGTTAACTGGAGCTTACAGGATGGATGAGAAGCTATAACACCACTTAACAGTATTTCAGTGATAGCAGGTTAACTGGAGCTTACAGGATGGATGAGAAGCTATAACACCACTTAACAGTATTTCAGTAAGAGCAGGTTAACTGTTGTGGTGATTACAGCTTTGTTTGCGAGAGTAAATATTTACTTGCGTTTTCGAGATCGATGTCAGCCTGCTGCAGAGTGACCTCCGTCGGTGGCCTCCGCCTAAGGGCCACGCCAAAGGGCCCTCTGGCGAGGCCCTCAGGCGCGGGCCCAGCAGGCGCGGGCCTGCCCGAAGGCAGCTGCTTTTTAAATGGAGCAGGCTCCTCCCCGTCTCAGGATAAGCAGGATAGATGGAAGGCTGCAGACTGCTTAACCCTAATCAGAGCAAGAAGCAGATGGCAGTTAGCTTGTACCTTGATTGAAGGCAGCTGCTGTTTAAATGGAGCAGGCTCCTCCCCCTCTCAGGATAAGCAGGATAGATGGAAGGCTGCAGGCTGCTTAACCCTAATCAGAGCAAGAAGCAGATGGCAGTTAGCTTGTACCTTGATTGAAGGCAGCTGCTGTTTAAATGGAGCAGGCTCCTCCCCCTCTCAGGATAAGCAGGATAGATGGAAGGCTGCAGGCTGCTTAACCCTAATCAGAGCAAGAAGCAGATGGCAGTTAGCTTGTACCTTGATTGAAGGCAGCTGCTGTTTAAATGGAGCAGGCTCCTCCCCCTCTCAGGATAAGCAGGATAGATGGAAGGCTGCTGGCTGCTTAACCCTAATCAGAGCAAGAAGCAGATGGCAGTTAGCTTGTACCTTGATTGAAGGCAGCTGCTGTTTAAATGGAGCAGGCTCCTCCCCCTCTCAGGATAAGCAGGATAGATGGAAGGCTGCAGGCTGCTTAACCCTAATCAGAGCAAGAAGCAGATGGCAGTTAGCTTGTACCTTGATTGAAGGCAGCTGCTGTTTAAATGGAGCAGGCTCCTCCCCCTCTCAGGATAAGCAGGATAGATGGAAGGCTGCTGGCTGCTTAACCCTAATCAGAGCAAGAAGCAGATGGCAGTTAGCTTGTACCTTGATTGAAGGCAGCTGCTGTTTAAATGGAGCAGGCTCCTCCCCCTCTCAGGATAAGCAGGATAGATGGAAGGCTGCAGGCTGCTTAACCCTAATCAGAGCAAGAAGCAGATGGCAGTTAGCTTGTACCTTGATTGAAGGCAGCTGCTGTTTAAATGGAGCAGGCTCCTCCCCCTCTCAGGATAAGCAGGATAGATGGAAGGCTGCTGGCTGCTTAACCCTAATCAGAGCAAGAAGCAGATGGCAGTTAGCTTGTACCTTGATTGAAGGCAGCTGCTGTTTAAATGGAGCAGGCTCCTCCCCGTCTCAGGATAAGCAGGATAGATGGAAGGCTGCTGGCTGCTTAACCCTAATCAGAGCAAGAAGCAGATGGCAGTTAGCTTGTACCTTGATTGAAGGCAGCTGCTGTTTAAATGGAGCAGGCTCCTCCCCCTCTCAGGATAAGCAGGATAGATGGAAGGCTGCAGGCTGCTTAACCCTAATCAGAGCAAGAAGCAGATGGCAGTTAGCTTGTACCTTGATTGAAGGCAGCTGCTGTTTAAATGGAGCAGGCTCCTCCCCCTCTCAGGATAAGCAGGATAGATGGAAGGCTGCAGGCTGCTTAACCCTAATCAGAGCAAGAAGCAGATGGCAGTTAGCTTGTACCTTGATTGAAGGCAGCTGCTGTTTAAATGGAGCAGGCTCCTCCCCCTCTCAGGATAAGCAGGATAGATGGAAGGCTGCAGGCTGCTTAACCCTAATCAGAGCAAGAAGCAGATGGCAGTTAGCTTGTACCTTGATTGAAGGCAGCTGCTGTTTAAATGGAGCAGGCTCCTCCCCCTCTCAGGATAAGCAGGATAGATGGAAGGCTGCAGGCTGCTTAACCCTAATCAGAGCAAGAAGCAGATGGCAGTTAGCTTGTACCTTGATTGAAGGCAGCTGCTGTTTAAATGGAGCAGGCTCCTCCCCCTCTCAGGATAAGCAGGATAGATGGAAGGCTGCTGGCTGCTTAACCCTAATCAGAGCAAGAAGCAGATGGCAGTTAGCTTGTACCTTGATTGAAGGCAGCTGCTGTTTAAATGGAGCAGGCTCCTCCCCCTCTCAGGATAAGCAGGATAGATGGAAGGCTGCAGGCTGCTTAACCCTAATCAGAGCAAGAAGCAGATGGCAGTTAGCTTGTACCTTGATTGAAGGCAGCTGCTGTTTAAATGGAGCAGGCTCCTCCCCCTCTCAGGATAAGCAGGATAGATGGAAGGCTGCTGGCTGCTTAACCCTAATCAGAGCAAGAAGCAGATGGCAGTTAGCTTGTACCTTGATTGAAGGCAGCTGCTGTTTAAATGGAGCAGGCTCCTCCCCCTCTCAGGATAAGCAGGATAGATGGAAGGCTGCAGGCTGCTTAACCCTAATCAGAGCAAGAAGCAGATGGCAGTTAGCTTGTACCTTGATTGAAGGCAGCTGCTGTTTAAATGGAGCAGGCTCCTCCCCCTCTCAGGATAAGCAGGATAGATGGAAGGCTGCTGGCTGCTTAACCCTAATCAGAGCAAGAAGCAGATGGCAGTTAGCTTGTACCTTGATTGAAGGCAGCTGCTGTTTAAATGGAGCAGGCTCCTCCCCGTCTCAGGATAAGCAGGATAGATGGAAGGCTGCTGGCTGCTTAACCCTAATCAGAGCAAGAAGCAGATGGCAGTTAGCTTGTACCTTGATTGAAGGCAGCTGCTGTTTAAATGGAGCAGGCTCCTCCCCCTCTCAGGATAAGCAGGATAGATGGAAGGCTGCAGGCTGCTTAACCCTAATCAGAGCAAGAAGCAGATGGCAGTTAGCTTGTACCTTGATTGAAGGCAGCTGCTGTTTAAATGGAGCAGGCTCCTCCCCCTCTCAGGATAAGCAGGATAGATGGAAGGCTGCAGGCTGCTTAACCCTAATCAGAGCAAGAAGCAGATGGCAGTTAGCTTGTACCTTGATTGAAGGCAGCTGCTGTTTAAATGGAGCAGGCTCCTCCCCCTCTCAGGATAAGCAGGATAGATGGAAGGCTGCAGGCTGCTTAACCCTAATCAGAGCAAGAAGCAGATGGCAGTTAGCTTGTACCTTGATTGAAGGCAGCTGCTGTTTAAATGGAGCAGGCTCCTCCCCCTCTCAGGATAAGCAGGATAGATGGAAGGCTGCAGGCTGCTTAACCCTAATCAGAGCAAGAAGCAGATGGCAGTTAGCTTGTACCTTGATTGAAGGCAGCTGCTGTTTAAATGGAGCAGGCTCCTCCCCCTCTCAGGATAAGCAGGATAGATGGAAGGCTGCAGGCTGCTTAACCCTAATCAGAGCAAGAAGCAGATGGCAGTTAGCTTGTACCTTGATTGAAGGCAGCTGCTGTTTAAATGGAGCAGGCTCCTCCCCCTCTCAGGATAAGCAGGATAGATGGAAGGCTGCAGGCTGCTTAACCCTAATCAGAGCAAGAAGCAGATGGCAGTTAGCTTGTACCTTGATTGAAGGCAGCTGCTGTTTAAATGGAGCAGGCTCCTCCCCCTCTCAGGATAAGCAGGATAGATGGAAGGCTGCTGGCTGCTTAACCCTAATCAGAGCAAGAAGCAGATGGCAGTTAGCTTGTACCTTGATTGAAGGCAGCTGCTGTTTAAATGGAGCAGGCTCCTCCCCCTCTCAGGATAAGCAGGATAGATGGAAGGCTGCAGGCTGCTTAACCCTAATCAGAGCAAGAAGCAGATGGCAGTTAGCTTGTACCTTGATTGAAGGCAGCTGCTGTTTAAATGGAGCAGGCTCCTCCCCCTCTCAGGATAAGCAGGATAGATGGAAGGCTGCAGGCTGCTTAACCCTAATCAGAGCAAGAAGCAGATGGCAGTTAGCTTGTACCTTGATTGAAGGCAGCTGCTGTTTAAATGGAGCAGGCTCCTCCCCCTCTCAGGATAAGCAGGATAGATGGAAGGCTGCAGGCTGCTTAACCCTAATCAGAGCAAGAAGCAGATGGCAGTTAGCTTGTACCTTGATTGAAGGCAGCTGCTGTTTAAATGGAGCAGGCTCCTCCCCCTCTCAGGATAAGCAGGATAGATGGAAGGCTGCAGGCTGCTTAACCCTAATCAGAGCAAGAAGCAGATGGCAGTTAGCTTGTACCTTGATTGAAGGCAGCTGCTGTTTAAATGGAGCAGGCTCCTCCCCCTCTCAGGATAAGCAGGATAGATGGAAGGCTGCTGGCTGCTTAACCCTAATCAGAGCAAGAAGCAGATGGCAGTTAGCTTGTACCTTGATTGAAGGCAGCTGCTGTTTAAATGGAGCAGGCTCCTCCCCCTCTCAGGTTAAGCAGGATAGATGGAAGGCTGCAGGCTGCTTAACCCTAATCAGAGCAAGAAGCAGATGGCAGTTAGCTTGTACCTTGATTGAAGGCAGCTGCTGTTTAAATGGAGCAGGCTCCTCCCCCTCTCAGGATAAGCAGGATAGATGGAAGGCTGCAGGCTGCTTAACCCTAATCAGAGCAAGAAGCAGATGGCAGTTAGCTTGTACCTTGATTGAAGGCAGCTGCTGTTTAAATGGAGCAGGCTCCTCCCCCTCTCAGGATAAGCAGGATAGATGGAAGGCTGCAGGCTGCTTAACCCTAATCAGAGCAAGAAGCAGATGGCAGTTAGCTTGTACCTTGATTGAAGGCAGCTGCTGTTTAAATGGAGCAGGCTCCTCCCCCTCTCAGGATAAGCAGGATAGATGGAAGGCTGCAGGCTGCTTAACCCTAATCAGAGCAAGAAGCAGATGGCAGTTAGCTTGTACCTTGATTGAAGGCAGCTGCTGTTTAAATGGAGCAGGCTCCTCCCCCTCTCAGGATAAGCAGGATAGATGGAAGGCTGCTGGCTGCTTATCCCTAATCAGAGCAAGAAGCAGATGGCAGTTAGCTTGTACCTTGATTGAAGGCAGCTGCTGTTTAAATGGAGCAGGCTCCTCCCCCTCTCAGGATAAGCAGGATAGATGGAAGGCTGCAGGCTGCTTAACCCTAATCAGAGCAAGAAGCAGATGGCAGTTAGCTTGTACCTTGATTGAAGGCAGCTGCTGTTTAAATGGAGCAGGCTCCTCCCCCTCTCAGGATAAGCAGGATAGATGGAAGGCTGCTGGCTGCTTAACCCTAATCAGAGCAAGAAGCAGATGGCAGTTAGCTTGTACCTTGATTGAAGGCAGCTGCTGTTTAAATGGAGCAGGCTCCTCCCCCTCTCAGGATAAGCAGGATAGATGGAAGGCTGCAGGCTGCTTAACCCTAATCAGAGCAAGAAGCAGATGGCAGTTAGCTTGTACCTTGATTGAACCCAGAGGTAGAACTGTCGTCACTCAAGGAACTACAATTACCAGGTAAGTGTAATTATCATTTTCTCTTTATATCCTCAACCCCTTTTTCATGTCTTCCCCCCTATTTTCCCCTCCCCTCTCCCGTCCCATCCCCCCTCCCCTCTCGTCCAATCTTTCTTCCTCTATTCCCTTTCTGCCTATCGTCCTATTTATACTGCTTCTGTCTCCTTAGTTCTTCTTTGCTTGCCATTCCTTATACCACCTCCAGGTTTGGTCAAATTGTTTCTTATGATTTTTAAAGGTTTCATTCTCCAGGACCAAGCAGGAAGTCAGTCCTCACATATGGGTGACGTCGGCGCCGACGGAGCCCTCGCGGAGCAATTTTCCCCAGCTTTCAAAGAAAGCCTTTGGGAATTGCAGCGCGCATGCGCGGTCGCCTTCCCGCCCAAGGGTGCCATCTTAGCCAGTCTTCTTTTTTCCGCGGAGCCCTACAGACGTACCCGTCGTGTCCCCGCGAAAAAGTTGATTTTCTTAATAATTTTCTCTTTTTTCCTTCGGTTCGACGCCGGTCTTTTTCCCGCCCGGACTCGCGACGCCGGTCACGAGTCCTCTTCTTCTTTTTCGGTTTTTTCTGACTTAGTCAGTTTCGTTTTCGGTTTTTCCCTGGCAGCCCGGTCCTTTGACCTCGCAGGGGCCCTTTTTCCCCCGATGGCTGCCAGTGGTTTCAAGCGGTGTGGTCAGTGTGACCGAAATATGTCACTAACTGACACACACGACAATTGCCTCCGCTGCCTGGGCCCGGATCATGAAGAAATGATCTGTGGGGCCTGCGGCAAAATGTCCTCCAAAGCGTTGAGAAGTCGGCGGCATCAGCGGGATCGGATCTTCGCTGACCCCAGCCGTACCCGGACCTCGTCGGAGGCCTCCGCGTCCAAAGGTTCCAGCTCGGACCGTCGCCGGAGTTCCTCCGACAGGGGTTCTCCCTCCGGGGACCATCGACGGAAGGTGAAACCCGCGAGGGCGGCGGCGGTGGACGCTCCTGGCTCCGCGAGGGCCAGGTCGCATAGCCCCGATAGCCGTCCCGGGTCCTTGGAGAAGGAGCACCTCTCGAAGCGACCTCGCCTGGAGTCGGAGCTGCCTGCTCGGGTAAGTCTTGTGGTCCTCCTGGACTCGCCTCCGAGACCGCCGACGTCGGGCCCGACGCCGTCGGGGCCCGAGTCGGGGGCTGCTGGGTCACCTGAGGTCGGACTCAGGTTGACGGCCTTGGAGAGCAGACTGTCTGCCTTCATGGACCAGCAGCGGGCACTGCTCGCTAGCCTCACTGGCGCCACTGCCCCGACCGCCGGGACGTCGACATCTAAGTCGACCCCGGAGACCGAGCCGATCCTCGAGTCCATGCGAACTCGAGTCGATCCTCGGTCGAGGTCACCCTCGGCCTCCCGTTCGGGACCGAGGTCGCCGACGCCGACTCCCTCGGTGTCGGGGCGGCAGGCGCCGCGGCCTGCCCGGGCCGACCCCACCGATTCCTCGTCGGAGTCGGTCTGGGAGTCTGAAGAGGAAGAGTCACCTGATTCTTTTCGGACTCGGTGTGTCCCCTCGGACTCACCCGAGTCCGAACCTCGGAAGCAGTCCCCCCCGGAGGATGCCCGGTTCTCGGATTTCGTCAGGGATATGGCCAAGGCTTTGGCCTTCCCTGCGGATCCCGAGGAGGAGCCTCGAGCCGAAGAGCTCGACGCCCTCCAGTATGACTCTCCCGCCAGGGAACACTTTACTGTACCGGTTCCTCCCATGCTGGAACGACTACTCTTCCGCATGTGGGAGAGTCCGGCCTCCTCGCCGGTCCTGAGCAAGCGGGTCGATTCTATCTATCGAGTCCGCAAGAGCCCTGGCTTCCAAAAAGCACAGCTACCACACCATTCCATGGTAGTGGAATCGGCCATACATCGTCTTAAGAGCCAGAAGATGCACTCCTCGGTGCCTCCTGGCAGGGAGGCCCGTAACCTGGATGGCCTTGGTAAGAAGTGTTTCCAGGGCTCTATGCTTGCGTGTCGTGTCCAGACCTACCAGCTATACATGGGCATGTATCTCCGAGACCTGGCTAAAGAGCTAGCCGGATTCTCCGCTGGTTTGTCCGAGGAACCCTTTGCGGAGGTTCCTGGCCTTGTCCACTGGCATTCGGGAATGCTCAAAATTCATATCCCGAGCAGCCTATGATGGCTTTGAAGCATCGGCTCGAGTGGCCGCAGCCGGCATCGGTGCCCGCCGACAGGCTTGGCTTCAGTCGTCTGACCTTGAGCCCTGGGTGCAGGACAAGTTGGTCGATGTCCCCTGCCGAGGCGAAAACCTCTTTGGCAAGCCCATGGCTGAAAAGGCTGCACAAATTGAGACGGAGACTCTCACCAGGACTAGGCTTTCTAGGAAGACCTCCGCCCCTTCCCAGAAAAAGAAGGGCTCGGGAAAGAAGTCCTTTTACCCGAGAAAGGCGGCTGCCTACAAACACTACCCCCAATATCAGGCCCCTGCAGCTCCCCAACAGGGCCAGCAGGCCAAGGGACGGGGTAACGGGTCCCGTAGGCAGCAAGCCCCCAAGCCTGCACCACCAGCCCCTGCTCAGCAGGGTGGGGGCTTTTGACTCCTTAAGCATAGCCTCTCCCCCTCCGCTGGCTCCTCCCAGCACCGGAGGCCGGCTGGTTCACTTCGCCCACAGGTGGTCCAGCATCACTTCAGATGCCTGGGTGCTTCAAGTCGTAAGAGAAGGCTATCTTCTCCACTTCCACCAGGTCCCTCCCTCCTATTTCCCGGGAGAACCTCCACGACTCCCTTTGCACAGGGACTTACTCCTTCAGGAGTTAGCAGGTCTTCTACAGGAACAGGCGGTGGAACCGGTGCCCCACCACCTGAGAGGTCAAGGCTTTTATTCCAGGTACTTTCTAGTACCAAAAAGGACAGGAGGCCTCAGACCCATCCTGGACTTGCGCAACCTCAATAGGTTCCTCGTGCGGGAAAAGTTCAAAATGCTTACCCTTGGAATCCTTCTGCCCTACCTCCAGCAGGGAGATTGGCTATGCTCCTTGGATCTAAAGGATGCCTACACGCACATCCTCATCCACCCAAGCCACCGCCAATACCTAAGGTTTGTGGTGGCAGGAAATCATTACCAGTACAGAGTACTGCCCTTTGGCCTGTCCTCCGCACCGCGAGTCTTCACAAAATGTCTCGCGGTGGTGGCGGCCCATCTCCGGCTTCACGGCATCTATGTCTTTCCGTACCTCGACGACTGGCTCATCAGAGCAGCGTCCGCTCCGGAGGTCACCAACGCCACACGCCGCACAGTGACTCTTCTGCAGTACTTGGGCTTTGTTATAAACTTCGCAAAGTCCACTTTGCTCCCCTCACAGGATCTCGAGTTCATCGGCGCAAGGCTGCACACTCCTCAGGCACGAGCGTTCCTACCGCTCGACAGGGCTCAACGGCTCATGGACCTAGCCGACCGTTTTCGCAGCCAGCCCCTGGTCTCCGCCAGGCGCTTCCTGAGACTACTCGGCCATATGGCTTCCACCGTCCATGTGACCCCCAATGCCCGCCTGAATATGCGGCCTGCTCAATGGTGTCTTCGCAAGCAGTGGCAACAAGCCACAGGCGGCCTAGCAGACCTAGTGCGCGTCTCCGAGCCGCTGGCCTCGTCTCTCCAGTGGTGGCTTCATCGGCCGAACCTGGTACTCGGCATGCCTTTTCAGTCACCTCAGCCGGCCCAGGTGCTGACAACAGATGCATCCCTCCTGGGCTGGGGAGCACATTGCCAAGGGGCACGTACTCAGGGCCTCTGGATCACGTGGGAGTCTGCTCAGCAGATCAACTTCCTGGAGCTCAGAGCGATCCGCCTGGCTCTCAAGGCCTTCTCCCACCTGACCTCTCACCAGTCCGTCCTTGTCCAGACGGACAATCAAGTTGCCATGTTCTACGTGAACAAGCAGGGGGGCACGGGCTCCTTCCTTCTCTGTCGGGAAGCACAGAAGCTCTGCTCTTGGGCCGTCAGTCACGGCGTTCTTCTCAAGGCAGTTTATCTCCCAGGCCAAGAAAATTGCCTGGCGGACAAACTCAGCAGGATCCTCCAGCCACACGAGTGGCGCCTGGATCCCTTGGTAGTTCAGAAGCTTTTTCTAAAGTGGGGCCTCCCCACGATGGATCTCTTTGCCAGCCCTCTCAACCGGCATCTTCCTCGCTTCTGCTCTCGTCAGCCACATCCCCTTCGAGTTGCGGCAGACGCTTTTCTACTCTCATGGTCGGAGAGCCTTCTGTATGCTTTTCCTCCCATCCCGCTAGTCTCTCGAACTCTTTTCAAGGTTCTCCGAGACAAAACCTTCATGATCCTGGTGGCCCCTCGCTGGCCCAGACAGCCGTGGTTTCCACTCCTGCTGCAATTAGCGGTAGAGGATCCATTCCCTCTGGGGTTACAACCGGATCTCCTCACTCAGGATCAGGGGTCTCTGCTACACCCCAACCTCAGATCTCTCAATCTAATGGCCTGGCTGCTGAGAGGGTAGTCCTTGCTCCCCTTCTCCTGCCGGCAGAGGTGGAAGAGGTCGTCCTAGCTTCTCGGCGCCCTTCTACCCGCAAATGCTACGCCCTTAAATGGCGTCGCTTTTCCGTTTGGTGTACCCAACAGTCTCAGGATCCCTTCTCCTGCCCGGTGTCGGTGATCCTGCAGTACTTGCTATACCTCTCTAATCTGGGACTTAAGTCCAACTCCGTCAAAGTTCACCTCAGTGCTCTTTCAGCACATCATGTGCCGGTGGACGGCAGACCTCTTTCCAGCGACCCTCTTGTGGTGAGGTTTCTCCGAGGTCTCCTTCTGCTTAAACCCCTCTGCGCCCGCCAGCGCCTGACTGGGATCTGAATGTGGTTTTACAGCGGATCACCTGTCCGCCTTTTGAACCTATGGCTACCTGTTCTCTCCGTTTTCTTTCTTGGAAAACATTGTTCTTGATAGCCCTCACTTCCGCTAGACGCGTAAGTGAATTGCAGGCCCTCGTGTCTGATCCCCCTTACACTCGGTTCTACAAAAATAGGGTAGTCCTGCGGACTCACCCAAAATTTCTTCCAAAAGTGGTCTCCCCTTTTCACATCAATCAGGAGGTGGTACTTCCGACCTTCTTTCCCAGACCACACTCCAGCCGAGCTGAAACGGTCCTCCATACCCTGGACTGTAGAAGGGCGTTGAACTTCTACCTTGACCGTACGCGGGAGCACCGTAAAGCTGCTCAGCTTTTTGTGTCTTTTGACCCCAATAAATTGGGGCTCCCTGTCTCCAAGCGTACTCTGTCCATCTGGGTTGCGGACTGTATCACTTGGGCTTATGGGCAGCCGGACTCTCCTTGGAAGGTCGAGTCACGGCTCATTGCGTTCGGGCAAAGGCTACGTCAGTGGCTTACCTCCGCTCTGTTCCGCTGGCAGACATCTGCCGGGCCGCTACTTGGTCTTCGAGCCAGACTTTTGCGGTCCATTACTGTCTCGAGAGGGAGTCCCGCAGGGACAGTGCTTTCGGACAGGCAGTCCTCCGTAATCTCTTTGAGGTTTGAGCAACTCCTACCCTCCATCCCGGATGTGGGCTACCGGTGGGTAATAATTCAGCGAAGATTCCTTCCTTCTGTGCTGCTGAGCTAGAGGGAGCTCATTTTGTGCTTAGGGTCTCCGGTAGCCTTAAGCTTGGGAGTCCCATATGTGAGGACTGACTTCCTGCTTGGTCCTGGAGAAAGCGTAGTTACTCACCTGTAACAGGTGTTCTCCAGAAGCAGCAGGAATCAGTCCTCACAACCCTCCCTCCTCCCCGTGGAGTTGCAATCATCTGCTTAAGTTTTTTTGCATATTTTTATGCTGTCTTTTTAAGCTATGTCATCTGACTGGCTAAGATGGCACCCTTGGGCGGGAAGGCGACCGCGCATGCGCGCTGCAATTCCCAAAGGCTTTCTTTGAAAGCTGGGGAAAATTGCTCCGCGAGGGCTCCGTCGGCGCCGACGTCACCCATATGTGAGGACTGATTCCTGCTGCTCCTGGAGAACACCTGTTACAGGTGAGTAACTACGCTATTTCGCACATACACCACATTCTTTCTAGCCTCCCCTTTATCTCACTTCTAGTAGGTATTTTGTGGTCCTTCCACTTTACCAATAATTCCATTCTCCTCCCATTAATACAGTACCCCAGGAATTTATCTAAATATTTATTTATTTATTTATTTTTATTTTACATTTCTTATATACCGCCTTTCATGAAATCAAGGTGGTTTACACTGAACAAACTGAAACGACATTGAACAGGGCATTATAACTTGGAGATAACTATTTTACAGAAAACATGGGCAATGGAGGGTTAAGTGGCTTGCCCAAGACCACAAGGAGCACCTGTGGGACTACAAACCCCAGTCCTTCCGGCCCAAGGTTGCTGTCCTCTAGTGGGATTTGAGCCCCACATTTGCTTTACTCTTGGGCACCCCCACAATAAATGTTTTAAATCCCCTGGCCTCCCACACCCTTTCCAGCATAGATTGCTTTGTTGTAGTTTCTTAACCTGCATCTTCACTAGTGTCCAATACATGTGTAACCTTACCTTGATACTGCTTTCAAGATAGACTGCTCCCGGAGCTAATTTCTTAGCATTTTCCACTACTGCTTGCCATTGTTTTTATCCCATTCCAATAAGAAATCCTGTTCCCATTTTTGGTGGCTTCTTATCTCCTCCCCCTCGGTCCTTAACATTTCCTTGTATAGTCTAGAAATGAACTGCTTTGGCACCTTCTCTTCTTCCATTAACTGTTCTATTTTTGCAGCCGGCTTCTTCAACTCCTTCCTGATCTCTAGCTTCTGCATGAAATAGTATATTCCTTAGCATTCCTCCAGCTTAGTCCTCCACCTCTGGGTTGTGTACCTCCTCCTGCAGCTTGGAGACTGGGCATGACAAACTCATGACATCACCAGATATAGTATGCTGGAATCTCCCATCAGCCCCAGTGTGTCCAGTCTCCTTGCAGCAGGAGGACGTAGTGAGCCTAGGTGCTGGGCTCACTAGAGAAATGGATAAGGAGCAGCTTAGTCAGGGTGCTAGGTGTTAGGTTTCTAAATTTTTTGGGTTCAGTCCAATTTTGGTTTGGCCCTATAAGTTTCATTGTTTTTTTTGGGGGGGGGTATTTATTTCGATTGTATGTCTTTAAGTTGGAAAAAAAAAGGGGGGGACTCTTCGTTCTCTCTGCCGCACCAAAACTTCTGTTCTCAGTCTCAGGATTGCTCTCCCTGGACGGAGCGGGAGAGGCCTCCTGAAGCGATTCATCTGTCCCCTCACTCTTCTTAGTTGTACGGCCCGACGCTCTGAGTTTTGGCGGGAGCGGGTTCGGCGGCAGCAACACTGGCTGAGTAAGCTCTCGCTGCGAATGTTGCCCCTAGGCCGGGGTAACGTTGCAGCTTGCAGGGCCCTGGTCTCTGGCGGTAAGTGCATTATCTTGGCAGCGGGGCCAAATTTGGGGGAATTTGGCAGCCGTAAGGTAGTTCTTCAGGGCTGCGCGCCAAAAGCCTGTTCGTTTGCAGCCGCGGCCATTTTTCAGTAGCGGTGCCTGACCGCATGGCTAAGCGCAGCAGCGGCGGGGAGAATTAGTCTGAGACCTGTTCCCCGATTCCTGTGGTATTTTTTGGAATAGTTAATACGTGGAGCAAATAATTTCATTGATTTCTGGATGTTAAATTTGTTCCCATAAACCCGATTAGAGAACAATGCTTTGAGAGAGGCCTACGCTCACCGGAGGAGTCTGAATCAGGACTAAGAGGTATAAGAAGGAAAGGTTCTGATAGCAGAGCTACCGTTACCCAGAAGCAAGGAAATCCGGATTCCTCACCAGGTTTTCCTAAACTACAGAAGGGGCAAGCACTGCTCAGAAGGTTCCAAGAGAAAGCCTGTCTCCAGAGGGAGGTGCCTCAGAGAGAAAGCTCTAGTTATACCGGCTACAGGAGGAAGCCCAGGTATGGTGCCACTTCATTTATAAAAGAAAGTTTATCTCCTAGAAGCTCTGGTGAAACAGATGCTCAGTGCAGGAGAAAAGGAAACAAGTCAGAGCTTTACAAACCAGTATCTAAGGGCAGAAGAACAGGCCATGTACGTTTGAGAGCCTTAGATCAGCCCTGTTGGAAACAAGCAAACAGAGACAGAGTCTGGGAAAGTATAGCAGCAAGGGAGACATCCAATTCAGAGGGAGAGGCCAGTGACCCAGAGTCCATGGAAATAGACCATGAGAATCCTATTCCCATGCCTCCAGATGAATTTATGGATTGTACCTTGTGGATTGCTAGCAGCCTTGAGTCATTAGCAGAACTGTGAATTGAACAGACCTTTTTGCTTTGAGAATGCTCATGTTTTGTGCTAAGTGCCAGAGAACTGTTTTGCTTATTTAAGTTGCTCTGAATTAAGAGAATCTTTCAGTTAATCTCTCCAATCAACTGTGAAACTTGTAACAGTTTTTCTTCTTGCTTATGTTTGCTGGAACCCTGAAAGAAAGGACTTTCTTTATTTCTGTGCCTTACTGAGCCTTTGCGTTAAAGGGGAAATAAGGAGATCACGTGAGCACATGAGCGTGTGAGGACGTGTCCTCAGTGCGCTCCTGGACCGTCGCCTTAAATCGGCAAGCAAACAGCAGTAATTGAGAGCGGGTGTGGGTGAATACCGTGGGATAAGTGATCCGGTGAACCACCGCGCTCAGAGAGCCCCAGGCCTGCGGGAAAGAAGCTGCCTACACATGCGGGCTGCAGCAAAAAAAGAGAAGGACAAAGCACATGGGACCCGCGAATCTAAGATGGCATCCGCCACGCGGCTCGGAGTGAGTGTGGGCTCCCCGGGGTCCTCTCCGGGTTCAGGCAATGGCGAGCCAGGGGTGGAGGATCTCGCACATGAGGTAGCTAAATTACTGACGCCTCAATTTGATTCCATCTTACAAAAACTGGACTCGATGGCGGAGACATACGGTGAGCTTACCCGGAGGGTGGAGGAGACAGAACACCGCATCACAGCGTTGGAGGAGGGTGAGGGGACACGCGATGCTACTATTGCCCGCCACAAAAAGGAGATTGCAGCGATCCTCGAGAAACTGGACGATCTCGAAAATAGATCGCGCCGCAACAATTTGAGACTGGTGGGGGTGCCAGAGACATGGTCGGATCAACAACTTGCTGGTCTCTTTGAGACATGGCTGCCAAAGGAGCTGGGCCTGGAGGATCTGGTTGGCAGTGTCACTGTGGAGCGAGCACATCGTCTGGGTCCGAAGCGGGGCCCTGATGAGCGGCCGCGGCCGATACTGGCCAAGTTATTAAACTTCCAGCACAAAATGGCCCTGCTTCAGGCATACCGTAAAAGACGCACATTGCAGTTGGACAATAAATCCATTCTCATGTTTCAGGACTATTCTGCCGCTTTAGCGGCTAAACGTAAGGAGTTTTCCCCTCTATGTGGTCAGCTGGTAAGAGCAGGGATCCGCTTTGCACTTGTCTACCCCGCAGTGCTGCGAGTATACCACGAGGGGAAGGCCCATGTTTTTGCTCAAGTTTCGGCGGCCAGAACCTTCGTGACCGCAGCCGTGGGGCCCAGACCGGAACCTGGAGTGGACACTGGCTCCTGATCTGGACATTTAGAACTGAGCAATTCGACCATGGTTGAGTGGGCCTCGATCACCTAGACTGGTTGTGTGTCTAGTGTGGTAAAGGTGATACTGCTGTTCTATTGTTAGAGTTTCTCATACACTGTTTATAGGCGTGTGGGTGCTGCTCATAGGCTTCCCTCTCCTGCTATTATTTGTCCTATGGTTCTCTAAGATGTGCCTATGTTGGTTCTTGTTTTGAGGGGTTGTCTAGCTTGCTTGCTCCCCACATGAGCTCTCTATAAGAGGTGGCAAGGAGGGAGGACGGTCCAGAAGTGTGGCCTGTGATTCTCGCATTGGGATTTATGGTAGAATTTTTTAGAGTGGTTGGGGGGAGGGAGGGGATAGTGGATATCTCATGGGGGGGGCAGGGGGGATATTTTAGCAGAGATCTGGGGCGAGGTCGGAGGAGGGGGGGGGGAGGGCAGCGGGTTGGGGAGGGAGAGGGGGGGAGCGGGGGGGAGTGATCAAGGGTGGGGGATGGTACCTGTTTGTGCAATTTGTACACAGCATGGGAGTTCAGAAACACTGGGCGTATTGGACTATAGCCCGGGAGATGAGGCTGGGCATCTCTGGGCGGTTCTTTAGATGTCGTATCTGCTGGTTTTCTTGGGACTGGAGATATGCCTGAGATTAAGATAATTTCTTGGAATGTCGGGGGCATAGGCTCTCCGATTAAGCGCACTAAGATCCTACAGGGGCTGAAGAGAAAGGGAGCGCATATTGCCCTGTTGCAGGAGACCCACTTAAGTGCTATAGAGCATCAGAAGCTGAGGCGGGACTGGGTAAATGTCTCATACGGTGCCTCCTCCGGTACAAAAAAGGCAGGGGTGGCGGTGTTAGTGCGACGGGGGGTGCCCTTTGAAGTCCATACGGTGCAGGCCGACCCCCATGGCAGATATCTCTTGCTACAGGGCACGCTCTATGCTGAGCCATTATGGCTATTGAATGTTTATGCGCCAAATGTTTATGAGCATGCTTTTTTTACTAAACTGCTGGGGCTGTTGAAATGTGCTGGTCGGGCTAAGATCGTAGTGGCTGGGGATTTTAATTGCACGCCCGACCCGACCTTCGATAAATCCCATCACAAGGGGGAGGGAGCCTGGACACGTAAGGGGGTTAGCTTCCTTTGCCGGCAGGGAGAGTTAGTAGATGTATGGCGCATGCTACACCCCGGGGTGCGGGAATATACGCACCAGTCGAGAGCCCACCTAACTTGGTCTCGCATAGACTCTATTCTTGTTAGCGACGGAGGAGTCATGAGAGTATTACGGGCGGAGATAGAACCGATAATGATCTCGGATCATGGGATGGCTTGGATAACTTGGGACTGCCAGGGGCCAACTAGAGCGCGGTGGAGATTCCCGGTCTACCTGTGGGAGGATGAGGACTTTCATGGCTATCTTAGGAAGCAGTGGGAGGATTATGTTTACTTTAATGATACCCCGCAATGCCCCCCGCTGTTGTTTTGGGAGGCCAGCAAGGCTGTGATGAGGGGAGCGATTATCTCATATACCACAAGGCGTCGCCGCCACCTGGATCAGAGTGTTTTAGTGTTGGAGCGTGACCTACGGGAGATGCAACGCAAGTTGGGTGGGGGCCGAGGTGGTGTTCTCCAGAGGGAATATGTGCAGTTGCAGACAGCACTGAATGAATTGCTCCAGAACAGAGCTGCGCTTTCGATGCAATACTATAAACATCGCCTTCACCTGTTTGGTAATAGGACTGGCAGACTACTAGCGAGACTCATTCGGGACCCTGGGGGGACTCGATTTATTCCTGTGCTACGGGATGAGGTTGGTACTCTGCATCATAAACCTGAGGAGATTGCGCGGATCTTTCGGACCTTTTACCAGACCCTATACAGTGAAGAGGAGAGGGATTATGCTCAAGGGGTAGCTTTCTTGCGGCAGGTAGATCTACCGAAGGTTTCGGCGGCAGCTTTAGAACAGCTAAATGCGCCATTGACAGTGGCAGAGCTTCTTATTGGTATTAAGCGGGGAAAGTCTCATAAGGCTCCCGGACCAGATGGGTTTAGTATGGAATATTATAAAATCCTGGCTTCGAGTCTGGCCCCCTCCATGGTGGTGATGTTTGAGGCGGCGCGGGACGCTGGTATCTTTCCCTGGGATATGCGATGTGCGGACATTACAGTGCTCCCCAAGCCTGGGAAAGATCCGGTAGATCCTGCCTCTTATAGACCGATTTCTCTCATTAATTGTGACTTAAAATTGTTGGCTTCTGTGTTAGCAAATAGGCTTGCCCCTATACTGCCGTCTCTTATTAATGAGCGGCAGGTTGGCTTCGTACAGGGACGGGAGGCTTCCTGGAATATTACAAAAATTCTTTTGGGCATGGACCAGTGTTTGCAGAGCACTGAGGCGCTATTACTTGTCAGTCTGGATGCTGAGAAAGCGTTTGATCGGGTGGCCTGGCCCTATCTGTGGGATGCTCTCTCGGCCTTTGGGCTACAAGGGGATTTTCTGTGCTGGCTACGAGTGTTGTATGCACAGCCCATGGCACGCGTAGGCTCAAACGGTGCTTTTTCAGATCCATTTGTGTTGGAGCGAGGGACTAGACAAGGATGTCCTCTGTCTCCACTGCTCTTTGTACTCGCTTTGGAGCCGCTCTTGCGAGCTCTGCAGGCAGACCATGAGATTGCGGGGATCCGCATGGGTGGGGAGGACTTAAAAGTATGTGCCTTTGCTGACGATATGTTGCTGTGCCTTACTAATCTACCTTTCTCGTTGACCACTGCGCTAAGATTGATACAGGAATATGGTAGCTTTTCTGGTTTAAAAGTTAACACCACGAAGTCAGTTGTTTTAGATGTTGGGGAAAGAGTACGCCCCCGATGGACAGGGACTTTTCCGCTGATGTGGGCAGATGGACAGATCAAATATCTGGGCATACAATTGCCTGCTAGACTTACGGACCTGTATCGAGCTAATGTGCCCGGCTTACTCTCCAGGAGTATAAAAACTCTGACGAGCTGGCGCGACTTGCCATTGTCTTTAAGAGGGAGAATTGCGCTATTTACCATGGTAGAGTTTCCCAAGTGGATATATATTCTCCGTATGCTCCCAATCTGGATTCTAGATAAAGATTGGAAGCGCTTGGAGCAATGCCTTCGTACATTCCTGTGGGGGGGGGCGTAGGACCCGCATACCCTTGAGGGCGTTAATGAGTAGAAGGGAGGAAGGGGGTCTGGAGCTGCCCTCGTTACGTAACTATAATGTGCGCTATCTAGCTAGGCACATTAGAGCGCTGGTGGAGGGCTCAGAAGGGGGGACCGCGGTTTGGCCTCTAGAGGAGGTGCTAGCCCCTTACCACCCTCTATACCTTTTACATGCTGAACAGCTCCCCGCGACGCTCCGAAGTGGTGTGGGGGGGGCTACCTGGGGGCGATGCGCTCCGCTTGGAGGGCACTTTGCCAGAGGTTAGCTTGGGACAGGCGGAGGTCTCCTTTGTTACCCTTAGTGGGCAACCCTGACTTTGGTCCTGGCTTTGCTCACCGCAGTGTGTTCTGCGCTTGGGCTGAGAAGGGGTTGGTGTGTCTTGGAGATTTGTATACGCAGGCTGATGGTGTTTTGGATAGTTTTCAGCAGGTGCAGCGTCGGTTCCATATTAGATCCCAAGACTTTTATGGCTACCTACAGGTGAGACACTATTTAGCTTCGGTAGGTACATCTACGAGAGGGTGGGCTGCCTCTGGACATCCTCGTACCATTTTGGAGCAGTTAGAGGATTGTCTCCCGGGGGCGGAGGTCTCTCGACGAGTACTTCGACCATCAGGGGGGGAAGGGATCCTCCTGGATCTCGCGCGTAGGTGGCGGGCGATGGCGTGGAAGAGGCGACACCTGAGATGCTGCGGGTGGCTTTTGAAAGGATATCGAAAGGCCCGAGATGGGTGTATCTTCAGGAAATGCAATATAAGTTCCTGTGGCGAGCATATACTAGTGATCATTGGGCTTCACAGGTCGGGCTACGACCCACTGCTACGTGCCTGTGGTGTGATAGAGCAGTTGGGACCTTCACCCATAAATTTTGGGGCTGCCCGAGGGTGCGCGACCTCTGGATGCGTGTTTGTGTCAAGCTACAGGAGTGGACTGGGTCAAGCTGCGCCATACAGAGAGAGTTATGCTTATTTCACAACTGGGCGCTGGGTTTTGAACAGGTCCCATATTGGCGTAGAGAGCTTTTTGAGCGTGGTTTTCTGCTGGTCAAGCGAGTGCTGTTGAGTCGCTGGGTATCTCCCTCTCCCCCTTTTTTGGGGCTGTGGGAGCAGTCTATGCTTGACCTGATGTGTATGGAAAAGTTGACTGCTCAGCGTCAGGGGGGTAAAAGTTGGGAAGAATTTTTGGAACTATGGTCTCCTGTGCTCTCCCACTTGTCGCCAAGGGGGCGGAGCGCCATGCTTAATGTGTAGTACCTAGAGTCTTTTGCTAGTGGGGTGCCCCTTTTTGCCCAAGGAGCCTTGGCCACGACGATCCTGCCTGCCTGCTGATCAGTGCTGATCTGATGTAGCCTATGCTGTTGCAGTCTATATGCTCTAATCTACTAGCTGAAGGGGTTTTTGCTGTCCCTTGCTCTGTACTGTGTTCTTAAGGTATCTGTTGAGTGGGAGATTCCCACAGTGCAGTGGGGGGGGGGGGGGAGGGAGGGGTGGGTATGTTTGGTTGCCTATAGGGTTTATATACCTGTTTTCTTTCTTTGTGTATTTTGCCGATGTCAATCCTCAACAGATCAGATTGAGGATAGATGTGGGCTGTGTTTACCCAGCGATGACTTGTCTGGCGACCTTTCTTGTTGCATTGCTGTATTATATGTTTGTGGAAAAACTAATAAAAATGATGTGACATAAAGGGGAAATAAAAGCCTTAATACCCTCTATTTGGCTTATACAATTTGTTCATACAAGGAGTTGGACTACAAAGACCAACCTGCACTTGGCCTTAAAGAGCCCTTTCCTCCTTGAAACAATAAAAATGCTCAGCCTACCCTTACAGCCACTGGCCACCAGGGAGTGCTGACGACAGTACTTCTGTCTACAAAAGAAGAGCAAGACCTGGGCATGATTGTGTCTGACGATCTTAAAGTAGCTAAACAGGTAGAAAAGGTGACAGTGAAAGACAGAAGGATGCTTCTCCAGGAACAAGCAGGAAGTCAGTCCTCGCATATGAGTGACATCTGCGCCGACAGAGCCCCCGCGGAAGCATCTCCCCAGGTTTCAAACAAAGCCTTTCGGAGATGCCACCATGCATGCATGGTCCCCTTCCTGCCCAGTGGTGCTATCTTGCTCAGTCTCCTTTTTTCCCACAGAGCCCAAAGAACGTGTGTCCTGTTTCCCAGAAAAATCCTTAACAAAACTGTTTCTAAAAGTTAGTTTTCCGATAGGTGTACCAGTTCCTCTTCCCGCCTTGAGTCGGCGCCTCCTTGCGCCATTCTTGGCTCCTTCTTTCTTGAGATGTCCTTCGATCGGTGTTCGTGCCGTTTTTCGCCTGGGGGTAGTCAACCCCGTCTGGGTGTTTCCCACCATGTCTCCCCGTGGGTTCAAAAAGTGTGACCGCTGTAGTCAAACCAAGTCCATTACTGACACCCATGACTGTTGCTTGTGCTGCCTGTGCCCGCACCATAACCTCCTGCGACCTGTGCCAGGCCATGTCGGCCAAAATCAACAAGAAAAGGTTAGAGTTGCAGGAAAAGTTGTTTCCTAGATCTGACTTGGCACCTGCCTCCCTGGCACTGAGCTTCAAGCCCAGCACATCCTGTGACACCCAGACGTCCTCGGAGCTTCACAGCCGTGGTTCCTCCAAGACGACCCTGGAGCCAGAGAAGAAGAAGAAGTCATTGAAGTCCACCGAGGCTGCACTGGAGAAACCAGTTAAAACTCCACGGAGGGACTTGGGTGACTCCAAGAAGTACCCCACCAAAGTCCTCAAGAAGATTCCTCGGCCAGTGGAGACCATGCGAGGTTCCTCGAGGCCATAGTCCTCGTCGAGGACACACTCCCTAGAATGCCGCTGCCGGGCCTGAAAATCCTCGGTGCCTGCACCGAAGTTTGCTGAGCCGTCTGGCTTGGAAACCAGAATGGCGGCCCTGGAGTAGAACATCACTGCTCTCCTGGCCCTGCAGCAAGCAATGATGGCTGATTCCTCTGCCTCATCTGCCCCAACGACCGGGCCCTCAATTACGAGGAAGTCCCTGGTCGTCATGCTGAGCATCTAGCGCGTTCGACCTTGAGAAAGTCCTCGTCACCGGTCGAGGTCCTGGTCCCGCTCGTCGGGTCTCCAGTCCTCATCGGCCAGTGTCTGCAACTCAGACCCCATGTCCTCCACAGGCCGTCGTCTCTTCGGCACTGGCCTTGACTCAAGAAGTCGCAGGGCCTCAGATTCCTCGTCACCGATTGACTCTGAGCAGGAGACGGAAGACAAGGCATCCCCGGACAGCAAAAGGCACCGAGACATTCCCTTGAACCTGTCTCCCCCAGTGCCTCGATGCCATTCTCCTCCTGAGGTTGAAGCCTTTCATGTCTTATTCAGAGATATGGCCAAGGCCCTCTCGGTGCAAACCAAAGCGAAGGACCCACACACCGAGGAGTTGGAGATTCTCCAGTATGAGAATTCACCTAGCTACTCCTGTGAATGTGGGAGATACCAGCGTTGGTGCCCATAGTCAACCATCGGCTGGACGCTATGTATCGCGTCCAGAAAGGGCCGGGATTTCGCAAGCCCCAGCTGCTGCATAACTCATCGAGTCGACCATGCAGAAGATCAAGAGCCAGAAGACACATTCCTCCATTCCTCCTGGCAGGGAGGCCTGGGCCCTCAATGCCCTCGGGTGCAAATGCTATCAGGGCTGATGCTGGATTGCTGAATCCAGGCCTATGAACTCTAAATAGGCATGTACTTACAGGCACTGGCCAAAGAGCTGTTGGGATTTGCAGCAGGCCTTGTCGGGGAACCCCTCCAACGTTTCCAGACCCTGACTTTGGGAGTCAGAGACTGCTCCAAGTTCCTCTCCTGGGCTGCCAATGATGGCTTTGAGTCGGTGGCTCGAGTTGTGGTGGCTGGCATCGGGGCCTAGCACCAGGCCTGGCTGCAATCCTCCAACCTTGGTCCAGGACAAACTGCTCAATGTCCCCTGTACCGGTGAGAACCTCTTCATCAAACCCATGGCCGACAAAGCTGCTGGGATTGAGGCAGAGTTTGTGACTTGACAGAGGCTGTCTAAGAAGACCTCATCCCAGATTCGCAAAAAGCCGTCAGGGAAAAGGCCGCCTTTACACAGGATCATCAGTACCAGCCCTACTCTGGCCATCAGCAGGTTTCTCATCACAAGAGGCAGGGGCGCAGGGCTCAGAAGGCAAAAACACCTAAGCCCCAGGCTCTAGTTCCTATCCAGTCTGGGGGGAGCTTTTGACTCCCAGGGCAGGTCCTCCCCTCCCTCAGGAAACCTTTATTAGCCCACAGGGGAGTGCCTGGCGCTTTTCGCCCACAAATGGGCCTCAATCACCTCGGACGTTTGGGTACTGCAGGTGGTCAGGGAAGGATATCTCCTCTATCTGCAGCAGATTCCACCCAGGTTTTTTCCCAGAAAGCTGGTGCGGCCACCAGACCCTGTTACTCACAGAGCTCGCAGGTCTTCTCAGGGATAAAGCAGTAGAACCTGTGCCCAGACACCTATGGGACAAAGGCTTCTACTCCAGGTACTTCTCAACCTGAAGAGGACTGGAGACCTCAGACCCATCCTAGACCTGCGAAACTTGAACAGGTTCCTGGTGAGGGAGAAGTTCAAGATGATTTCCTTTGGAACACTGCTGCCTTACTTCCACCAGGGAGACTGGCTTTGCTTCTTGGACCTGAAGGATGCTTAAATACACATCCTAATCCACCCCTCCCACAGGCAGTACCTAAGGTTCGTGGTAGGAGGACACTACCAGTACAGGGTGCTACCCTTCGGTCTGGCCTCCTCGCCAAGGGTCTTCACAAAATGCCTAGCAGTGTTCGCTGCCCACCTACATCTGCAAGGGGCCTTTATCTTCCCCTACCTAGATGACTGGCTCATCAGGGGCAGCACGGCCACAGAGGACCATCAGGCCACAGGGCGTGCAACCGTCCTGCTGCAGCACCTGGGGTTTATCATCAACTACCTCAAATCTTATCTCATTCCAGCCAGAGCTTGGAATTCATAGGCGCTCAGCTGGACACCCTGCAGGCCAAGGCCTTTCTTCCCAGGGAAAGAGAAGAACGCCTCAGGGAGCTAATTGCAGAGGTGCAGCGCCGTCTGTCCGTGCCAGCCAGTCTCCTCCTCTGCTTTCTAGGCCACATGGCCTCCACAGTCTATGTGACCCCTCTAGCGTGCCTACATATGCGGGCAGCTTAGAGGTGCCTCCACTCCCAGTGGACGTAAGCCACGGGCAGACTGTGGGACAGGATCAGAGTAACCTGCCAGCTGGCGGAGTCCTTCAGCTGGTAGCAACTTCTCCACCACCTTCGGGCTGGGATGCCTTTCTAGACACCCATGCCTCAGAGGGTCCTGACCACGGACGCCTCCCTCCTCAGTTGGGGGACTCATTGCAAGGACCGTCGCATGCAAGGCCACTGGTCCCAGGCAGAATCCCTGCTACAGATCAATCTTCTGGAACTCAGGGTGATCTTCCTGGCCCTACGGGCATTCTGCCACTGTCTGCGACACCATGGGGAGGGATGACCTGCATGGAGCGGCAGGTGCACCTACTCTTGCCACTTTGCTGGACAGACTAGATGGACCATACCGGTCTTTATCTGTTGTCATATACTATGTCACTATCGTCTGGGAGATTGAATTAGCAGGTTGGAAAGATACAGAGGATAGCCAGAATGTAAACATTGTAAACAATCACCAGCTCCTTGAAATGAATCTGGAGTGTAACTGGAAGTCAATTAGTGTGACATGTTCTTATCTTGTGGTACCTGTCAGAAACCTAGCAGACTAGTTCTGAAGAAGCTGTAGGGAGTTCACGGAAGATTGCTTCAAACCAGTATATAAGGAATTACAATTCAAAAGGGTTGCAGACATTAGGGAGTTATGCTCAATGGAGGCGTCCAGTGCTGTTAAAGTGGCTGTCTGTCACCACTTTAAATAATGTCCATATATTCACTGCCAGGGCCATATCTAGCCACTGACACTGAATATCTGGTTTGCCTAGTTAGCATTTTAGCTATCTGTTCACTGGCGATATTCAGCTGCTTGCCAGATAGCTAAGTCAGTTAAAGTTAGGAAACCTTTTTTCTGCCTAACATTAGCCAGTTTAGGTTAGCCGGTTAGTGGCTGAATATCACTGCTGACTGGCTAACCTATGTTACTTCTCCCCACTCTGCCACCAGAAGGCCCTGATGCTGAGCACTTAGCATCAGGATGTTTAAACCACATAGGAGGGGATATTCAGTGCCACTGAAATCCTGCTGAGCGCGGTTTAGTCAGTTACTCGTAGCAGGTCTGCTAACTGGCTAAACTGTTTTGAATTTGTCCGCCTAGGGCTTTGAGATCTAGTGCAGTGAGAATGGTTTAATAGCCCCTTATCCTTTGTAAAGCAGCAAAGTCTGATCGAATAACTGATGATATCTGGGGTTCAAATGTTAGGTTTAAACCTTCATTATGAACAGTACAATACATCTCCAAACACACATAATTTGGATCAGAAACATCCATACAACTCCAAATGGAGACACGTTGCATCACCATAACTAACAATAATCTCAATTTTTTTAATATCCTTTGTGACATCCCCAACCTCTTCTCCTCCCCACACCAGTACCTTCCCAAATTACCAACTCCCTCACCACGTAACTATCCCAACCCCTTCCTGCAATATCTTACAATCCAGTCACCTACCCCAACTAAGCAATCTCCTACAAAGCAATTTCTCCTTAAGATAACTTTCTTCCAACCTCCCTCCCCCCCCCCTACAGATTTCAATGAAGAGGAGGAGTACCTTAGATCCCCTCCTTGGCTTCTTCCTCTGAAGAAGTCTGTGCACAGTTGCATCTCCAAACCTTATCCACAAAGTCTTTTTCCATATTCTCTGATTGTAATCCCTAGTATCCCTCCACCACCCATCTCCCTCTTGCTAAACTATCCCTCAAGCCCTAACCTCCAAAGCATCATATGAGATGGGGGAAGAAAATAGAAAAATAATAGTCGTTGACCTGATCAGTGGCATCAAGGGAGAGCAGGAAGGTGAGCCCCTCCCTGCTCCCCTCCAACATGGCCAATCGGGCCGAAGAGACTGCCCCACCGCACAGCATAAATTCCCCTGCTGGATCAGGTGTAATACATAATACCTGCTACAGCTACCGAGGATGACAGAGGACAACCCATCAGCAAGAGATCATGAATAATTCAATGCAGCTCCCCAGACACCCCTAAGACAATCAACTACAACCATTTATGTGCTTGTAAGTCACTAACGCAGTGAACTATAGCCATACTGTTACATCTTTATTCTAATGTAATCCTTCAGAAACAATGGACAAATATAAAATACAAATGCTATACCATTTGTTTCAATTTCACAAAGCATGCATATAACCCTCCTGTACACTAAAACATGTTATCATTAGGCCACCAGATGGCACTCAAGCTCAAATGAACCTAAGTAACGAAAATATAGCATAGAACAAATGAAAATCAGCAGTAATCTCACTGGAACTTATTTTATGTAGATGTACTTGATAAACCTAATCTCCTGTAGTATTGGTCCAAATCAGTTTATTTCTGTACAAGTAATAGCAATCATGTTCATAAATCATACATGTCTGCCTTTAGCTATACTGATCCTCCTCTCTTTGATAACCCAGAAACACTGCCTAGTGCCAAACTCAAACCCTATCCCTTTTATCCGCACCACCAACTATGCTAGCAATAAAATATCACCAATAAGGATAAGAAACAAACTACTCCCATCTAATCCAGGCACCTCTTATCCAGCATACACTAAATAGTTCACACCCCTGGACACCACACAAAACTCTCCCCTCAAATGCTTACTGGTTAACTGTCGATCAGTCAGAAACAAAATAGAACTATTAACTGATTACCTTACAGACCATGGCCTAGACATCCTGTGTATCACTGACCCTGACACAGTCCTGATCAATCAGCTGAAACACCCAAACTATGACCTATTGCACTAGACTGGGACGTCAGGGAGGTGGAGTTTACATAATCAAACAATCACTATGATTTACACTTATTAACATGACAAACACTAATCACTATATCCAACAAACAGATCTCAATTGCACTGGTATACCGATCCCCATCGGAAGCCAATGAAGAACTTGCAGCCATCCTGGAAATTGTCGGTACATACACAGATCCAAACTGCCCATTAATACTATTGGGTGACCATAACCTCTCCTCCATTTCTATAGCTGCAAGCAGCTGCATTCACAAACGCAATGTCCTGTCAAAAATATATCCAGATTGTAACAGAATCAACACACATCAAAGGTAACACGCTGGACCTTATCTTTGTGCCATTCTATCTCCTGGAGAAAAATCCCATCCCCACACCTCAACTGACTAAGGTCCCATGGTCAGACCACTACACAATCTCATTCCATCTTTATCCTCCAACAGGCACAGTACCCAGCCAGCACAAGGAAAGGCAATACAGAAGATTTAAACAATTAAACAAACAGCACTTCTGTGAAACTGTCATCCCTAATTTGAATATAGACTCTGATAACTTGGATGCCTTCGTAGCCAATTGGAACAGCTGTACCTCTATTGAAAGCAACTCCCCACAATCCTCGTCATCATACACCATGGTACACAACAAACCTAAAAAGAATCAGAGACTAAGAAAAGCCGAATGAACCTGGAGACAGTACCTAGATGAACAAGCCAAGAAAGACTACCTTCATATCATTGACATATAGAGTCCAATCCAATAAGGCAAAGAAAGACTACCACTTCTCTAAACAAACCCAGAGAACTATTTGAAATAGCCAAATCCATGCTAAAAGAAAACACCACCCCAACTGCACAGCCTATCCCCACCCCCCAAGCAATTGCACATCACTTCCAAGCCAAACTACAGAATTATCCTCCAGCCACACTGACAAAAGACTCACACAGACCCTGCATATCCAGCTCTCTTCATTCATCCTCCCTAGTCTCATTTGACTACCTGGTCAACATAATTGGAAACCTGAACACGACTACGTCACCTCTAGATCCCTGCCCAGCAAGCTGGATAAAATTAACAAGATCTGAACTCGCCCCCGCCATAGGCAAGATGTTGCAGCTCTCCTCTATGCAAGAATATATCCCAACTAGATTAAAGACTCCATATGCCCACTACTAAAAATTCCAAAGCTAGACCCTGCCAAACTAAATTCATATAGACCTATTTCAAGTTTACCTTTCCTCACAAAAATAATGGAGAAAGTGGTACAACTTCAATTGCAAAACTGTATCAGCCTAAATGACCCATTCATCCCACATTAGCATGGCTTCTGCCCTAACCACGGAGTGGAAATACTGTTAATATCACTCATTCCCTCTGCCGTGACCCGGAAGTGTGACCTCGGCTGGCGCTGCTCTCTTGGAGGCTGTGACAGCAATGGAGGTGCTAGGGCTGAGGTGATTTTTTCCCCCTGATGTTACAGGACAGCGTGACGTAAGTGGAGGAAGGATATCATCGGAGCTTGCTGACCCTGCACAGAGTGGAACTCTTCCTGGGATTCCTGTATTGGTGAGACCAGCGGCATTTACGATGGAAATGCTGTGGGAAGAAATAGCTGCCTTGAACCTCTCCTTGACTAAAATGTTTGGGACGTTTGAGACTGAGATAAATGTGGTTAAAGCTAATTGTGTGGCTATTACCAATGCTTATGAGGAGAAAGTTAGGATAATCACCAAATTGGAGAAGAAATTGGGGGAAATGCAGGAACTTGTAACCGCCCAGATTAAGGACAGAACTGTGTCTAGTAGGAAGATGGAGTACCTGGAAAATCAGGCCCGTCGATGTAATCTTCGTTTCCTGAATTTTCCCAGGTCTCCTCTAATGTCAGCTATGGAGATGGTGCGGAAGTATTTCAGGGAAGTCTTGAGGATTCCCCCGGAACAGTTTCCCCCCCATAACTAGAGCTCAGTATTTGTCCCTGGGTGTTAGGGACAAGGTAAACGTGACTCCCTCTGCCTCTCCTGGGGTGGGTGACCTCACAGGATTTTTGGGGAACTCCCTGGAGGTCGTGATTGAGCGAACTACCCTTCTTGTTACATTGGCCTTGGAGTCAGATAAAACTTATATTCTTAGAATGTATTTCAGGAATGCTAGTGAAGTTTTTTTGGGTTCTAATGTTAGGATATTTCCTGATTTGTCTCGTGTTACGCAGCTGAGAAGGAAGGACTTTTTGGCCCTTCGTCCCAGGGTAGTGGCACTGGGAGCTACTTTTCAGCTTAAATTTCTGGTTAAATGTTATGTGGTATTTAAACAAAAGATGTATTTGTTTTTTGAACCGAAACAGCTTATGGCATTTCTGGAGGCTAGAGAGGGGAGTGTAGTTGAGGTTTTGATTCCTTCTCATATGACTGACGCGTGAGTCTACCGTCTGCTTATTGAGTTATAGTTGTGTTTAGATGGTGTAGGTAATACCTTTTAGGTTCCTTGCTATCTAGTTAATGTTTCCTGGTACTTCCTTATTCCCTTTTTTTGTGGTCTAATATGGAAAATGGTTTAATATAAATTTACTTGCCTACTATTTGTATTGATATATCCATTTTTCCTTTCATTCATTGTATTTTGTTTGGATGTAATGATTGAATAATTAATAAATACAAAGTATATAAAAAAATATCACTCATTGACCATCTAATCAAGGGACTAGAGAAACCAAAACAAGCCTTCATTCTCATATTCTTCGATATCTCAGCGGCCTTTGACATCGTATGTCACAAGATTCTCCTACAGAGACTACATTGCATTGGCATCACTGACAATGCACTCAGCTGGATCCATTCCTATCTGACTAATCGCCTACAAATTGTAAAATCTAAGAATAAAAGCTCAGACCCTTTCCTGCAGACCCATGGTGTCAGCCAGTCTGCCAGATCCTCCAGTCACATAATATGTTATACCACTTATATGCAGATGACATAATGTTTTATGCACCATTCTCAATCACAGATCCGGTTGTACAGTGCTTTAGTTCAGTTGCTCTATGGCTCTCCCAACAAGGCCTTTCCATTAAGTATGAAAAAATGAAAGTGCAATTAATTTTCAAAGAACTCTTCACCCCGCCAAAGACACTTAAAATCAATCAAACAGGACTAACAGTCAAATCTGAGGTGCGATACCTTGGAGTAAGTATTGACCAGCATCTTACCCTGAAGACCCACATCAACAATTTGACAAAGCATATCTACAATAAAATAAGGATTCTACAATTACTTCGTCCCCTACTGGAACTTCACGACTACAGGATTGTCTTACAAGCGATGACACTTTCACATAGTGACTTCTGCAATGCAATTCTCCAAGGCTTGCCGAAATCCCTTCTATTACCGCTACAACTGGCTCGGCACACTGCAGCTAGGGTACACCGGAACAACAAGGTGCTCACATATCACTCCTGTCATGAAAGAGCTCCACTGGCTACCACTAACAGACAGAATCAAATACAAGAACATCGTCACTATATTTAAAATCCTCCATGACCAGTCCTCTTACAGACTATAATAACGAAACTCTCTAATAACTGACAGAGAAGAAGCATCACAAAATACCTCCTTGCATCGCACCCAAACTTCACGAAATGCAACCGATCAGCATGCGAAAGAGCATTCTCATTATATGCTCCAACAGTATGGCACTACCTCCCTGTGAGAATCCGTACAAATACCGACTCTTAAGGATTTCAGGAAGCTCCTGAAAACACACCTGTTCCAAATGTGCTTTCAGGGCATAACATAAGCAAGCAAACAATACCACTAAATTATATACAAAGGCACCTCAACAATAAAAACACACCACACCGAGAAACCTGCTCGGTATTTGTATATATGTTATTTATGCCTTGGATTATTTACTGGTATTTATCATTAATTTTTTTTTTAATTTATAGTTTTTTATTTTCATTTTTCAACCTTTACAGACAAATACTGCAACTTTTACAAACTTATTCATACATCATCACTCACCTCCTCCTCTCCTTCCAACATTAAACATGAACTCAAACTGCAACCTCTATCCCCCAATCAGCTCGTCCCCCTTCCATTTATACACATCATTATACTTTGTGCTCTATATCTTACATCACTATTATACATTAGCACCATTCTACCAATCTATCTTCTTACACCATAATACTGTATTCATGTATTATGTACATTCTTATACTAATATCCCTAGCTTATCCTGTAGTCCCTCCCCATCTCTCCCTTAATACGTTTCTCTCCCCTTTCCTCCCTCCCTCTCTACCGCCCCTCCCCTCCTACCCTTATTCACAACCCCTCCCCTCTGACCCCACCTTCTTCCCCCTCCTTACCACCCTCTTTTTGCCATACTTGCTCCACCCCTTTCCCCCTCCAAAGTTCATCCATTTCCACATCTTTTTATGTTTTCCGACCTGATGCCTTCTATGCGCTTCGATCATAGATAAACCCCACAGTTGTTCCAACTTACTCACTACCTCCCTCATCGGAGGTACTTCCACATTCTTCCACCATCACAAGAGACTCATACGTGCTGCTATAATTCCATATCCCATAAATATTTCCCTATCCCCATCTCCCTCCTTCACCCCCTCATTGAGTATAACCATTGTCAGTGTTAGCATTGGAGTGGAGGAGTGGCCTAGTGGTTGGGGCAAGGTACTTCAGGCTGGAAGGTCGGGGGTTCAAATCCCACTAGAGGACAGCAACCTTGGGCCAGAAGGACTGGGGTTTCTAGTCCCACAGGTGCTCCTTGTGGTCTTGGACAAGCCACTTAACCCTCCATAGCCCATGTTCCCTGTAAAATAGTTATCTCCAAGTTATAATGCCCTGTTCAATGTAATTTCAGTTTGTTCAATGTAAACCGCACTGATGCAGAATAGCGCGGTATATAAGAGAATGTAAATTAAATAAATAAGCATTGTCAGCATATAGCCTTCCCACCTTCCCCCAAAACTCCTGCACCTTTGGGTATTGCCATATCATTTGTATTAAATCCCCCACTGCCCCACACTTCTTCCAACACTCACTTGGACTATCTGCAAATATTGCCCGGAGCCGCACTGGTGTCCAGTACATCCTCAGCCTCAACTTCAAACTATTTTCTAGCATTGGAGTTTCCCTGGCCAACTTATAAGTTCTCACATATATTTCTGCCCACAGGCTATCGTCCTAAGATCCCGAAATATCTTCTTCCCACCGCTGCTGCCACTTCTCCTTCTCCCTCCCCTTCTGTAGAAGCATTTTATAAATTGTAGATATTACCCCTTTTTGTGACCATTGCTTCTCCATCATCACCTCAAATTACGTAGGTTTCTGTTCCATATCTAATTTCACCTCCCGTGTATTCATAAAATACCACACTTGGACATATGCATATTGGTCCTTTTTTTCTATCTGATATTCTTGCTGTAGTTCCTCACATGTTTTAATTCCCCCCCTTCACAACAGTTGTCCTAGCCTCTCTAACCCTTTTACACTCCACCCCTTGAGCACCTTAAAGTTCTCTCCCAGCCCCTTATCCCCTACCGCACTTATAAATGTATTACGCGAGTACTTTTTCCCCCCCATGAGAAACCCCCTCCATTTTTCCACAGCTGGAACAAAAGCTCCCTGAATGGATTATCCTTCCCTTCACTCGCTTTCCACCCACCCGGGTCCCATATTCTCCTCTCTTTAGATTCTTCCCCCCCCCCCTCCGCCTCAATTTGTACCCAACTTAAGCTATCCGCCCCCTCCCGCCACGCTAACAGCGAGCACCCTCAATTGCATCACTTCAAAGTATTTCAACAAGCATGGGACCCCAACCCCCCTTCTCCCCTCATTTGATACAAGGTCCCCCTTGCAACCTTGGGGTGTTTCCCTTCCCAAATAAACTGCATAATCATATTTTGTAGCTTCCCCATCTCCTTCTTGGTCACCCTACAGGGCAAGGATGTAAATAAAAATAACAGTCTTGGCAGGACATTCATTTTCACTGCCGCTATTCGGCCTAACCATGACAATCGTAGCTCCCCCCCACCTCGCCAAATCGCCCCTTATGGATTCTGTCAATGCCTGATAGTTGCACTGTTTAATCTTCTCTATGGGTTTCCCCAATTGTATCCCCAAGTACCGAAACTGTTGCTTCACCCATTTAAAATTTAAATGTGACTTTAACTTTTCCTCTAGTCTCCCTTGCAGGTTAAACCCAAGGACTTCTGTTTTACTAGAATTAATTTTATAGCCTGCTACACTACTAAACCCCTTTATAGTTCTCATCAGAATTGGCAAGGTAGTCAGGGGCTGCGTTAATGAGAATATCACATCATCTGTGAACAACGCTATTTTCTCCTCCCTCCCTCCTACTACTGCCCCTTTCACAATCGTCTCCCTCCTGACCACTTCAGCCAAGGGCTCAATGGCCAACGCAAACAAAAGTGGTGAAAGAGGACACCCCTGCCGAGTCCCCCTCTCCAATGTGAACTGCTCAAAATATCCTCCGTTTATTCGAATCCTTGCCCTCGGGTGCTCATATAAAGCTTTATACTTGTCCCCAAACCCCATCTCATCCAGCACTTGAAACATATATGGCCATTCGACTCGGTACAATGCCTTCTCCGTGTCCACTGTGACCAATACCGCCTGCTCTCCATTGCCCTGAAGATGCCATGCAATGTTCATAACTTTCCTGATATTATCACACCCTTGCCTCCCCTTTACAAACCCCGTTTGATCTCTATGTATGATCTTAGGCAAGATCCCAATGGGCCTATATGAACCACATACCCCCTTATGATTTCAATGGGGCCACGGCCCCGATAACAATCGGAAACCGCTACTGCGGCTTTGTAAACAAGCCCCTTAGTTTAAACGCAATTTCTTCTCCTCTCAGCTTACTGAGCTCTGCTCTTGTTTTTATCAATTTAGCCATTACCCCATTTTCCTTTGTCCTTTGATACACCTCCAGCTGCTTTATCTGTCCTAACAGTTCCCCTTCCACTCTCTTCTTCTCCCTTTTAACTCTCGCTCCTATACTAATTAGTTTTCCTCTGACTATCTTTAAATCATCCCAAATGGTTTTCAACTGGACCTCTCCTGTTTCATTTAATATCAGATACTCTTTTATAGCTGCTTTCACCACCCCCAAATGCTCCTCATCATCCAACAATGAGTCATTTAGTTTCCAGAAATTGAGCCCCTCCTCCCCCTCTCCTATATCAAAAATCACACTTACGGGTGCATGATCTGTCCAGGTAATTTCCCCTTGTTCTACCTCCTTTACCTTTGATGCCCATTTGCCACCTCCCCATATCATGTCCAATCTGCTATATGTGCCACCTGCGAATAGAATGTGTACCTACGCTTCCCTGGATGTCTAGCCCTCCACAAATCTATCACCCCTAGTCTCTCCTGCATCCTCTTCATGCTTAATCTATCCTTCTTCCCTCCACTCCTCTGCCCTCCACTATTATCCAACCGTGAGTTGCTAGTTAAGTTAAAATCTCCCCCCAGTATTAACTGAGCATCACCCAATTCCTCCAGTTCCTGTGACATTTTGTCAAATGCTTCTCCATGACCTTCATTTGGACTATACACACTAATCACCCACACCTCCTCCTCCCCCACTTTCAACTTTACTCCCACCTATCACCAATCTTTCCCTCTCCTCTCCCCCACTATACAATGTCTAAATGCTTCCCCCAACAATATTCCTACCCCTCCTTTTCAAGGATTCACCCTCTGCCCCGCCAACACCACCATAGGATATGATTTTGATTGAACCAAGTACTCTTGCCCCATTCTTAAATGAGTCTCCTGTAGACATATGATGTCTGCATTCACATGTCTACCGTCCAACATCCGTCTTTTTTGCCACATCCTTAACACTTTTACATTAATGGTAGTTACTCCCAATTGCTTAGCGTTCCCTCCACGGCTATGCCCTCGTGCTTCCCTTCCCTTCCTCTTCCACCCTCTTGTCTCTCCCCCCCCCCAATGCTCCTCCTATACCCCTTCTGCCCCTCCTCTTTATCATCTGTTCCCCCCTCCTCCTCTTCCCCCCCCCCACTCTCAATCCCCCCTCCCCTCCAAGTCCTTCCTCCTTATCCAGGAGTTTTTAGAGTAGTGCGTCACCTGCTTCCCCCACCTGTCCCACCTCCCTCTCCTACTCCATCCCTTCACCTCCTTCTCCGGCTTCCCCCCTATTCCCTTCCCTCCTCTTCCCTCCACCCTCATCTCCCCATATTCAAAAACATCAGGTAATAACTTTTAACAATGCAACCATTTCTGTTATATACTTTGTATACACTTCTGTTACTACATTACGCTCTGCACAACTATTTTGTCGCTAGTTCCTCATCTTGTCCTTCTTCTCCTCTCCCAGCATGTCCATTTGTAGGCACTCTTCCACCTTATCATATCATCTCTTAGCTTTTTCTTTGCTTTCTTTACTTAGACCCTTCTTCAGTTCGTGCTGTTCTTCCCCACTGGGACGCTTTTCCACCTCATTTCCTGTTTTGTCCATTTCCATTCCACTGCTGGTTTTCTCAGTCCTCATCCCCGACTCTTGCAACACTGCTTTCGCCTCTTCCACTGTTTGTACTCTCCAAGTTTTCCCTTTTACTGTGAAGGACAGCCCAAAAGGATGCAACCACCTATACTTAATAGCACCATTTCTCAATGTCTGTGTAACAGGTTGCTTGGCTCTCCTTCTCTGCAATGTTCCAATGGACAGGTCTTCATATATAGTTACTGGGTATCCTTGCCAATTCAAGGTCCCCAGGCTCCTTATTTTATTTACAACCCATTCCTTCATTTTGTATCCAGTAACACATATAAAGATGTCTCTAGGTCTATTGACTCTCACCGCTCCCAGTGCTCTGTCCAATGCAATCTCCTCGGGACCCATATCCTCCCCACCCTTTTTAAGTATATCCGAACATATTGAAGCCGCCACTTTCACTCTGTCTTGAAATTCCTTCTCCTCCGGCACTCCTCTGATCCTCAAGTTATTCCTGCGAAACCTATTCTCCAAGTCCTCCAATTTATATTGCATCTCCTTTTGCCATTGCTGTATTTCATGGACTCCCTGTTGTTGCTTCTCCTGTTGCTGCTCTAGACTTCGCAGCCCATTCTCATGGTTTCCCGCTGTGTGCGTCAGCTCCATTATGTCTTCTTTCAAATTTCCTATAAGTTCACTGAGCTCTGTTTTGACAGCTTGCACCTCTTTCTTTATTTCAGTGAACCACTCTTTTAGCTCTGCTCTAGAAATGTCATTAAGAGTTTCCTTTCCTTGTTCCACAGTACTTCTACTTGTAGACCCCTCAACTGCCTGTATTTGCTCAGCAGTTTTGCTTTTATTCTCCAAGGCATTATGCTCACAGGCGCCCCCCCTCTGAAAAGCATATTCTCTCAAGTCCATAGTTTTCTGCCTCGTAGCCATGATATACTTCTTCTCTCGCTCTCCTTCTTCCCCTTCAATCACCGCTCCTAAATGGAAGTTTGGCTTTTAATTCAATTCTTTTTAAACTCACAGGCACCTGTAGTTCTGCAAGATTATCCTCATTAGTCCTCCCTGCTTTCACTGTTTCATTGTTCAGCCCTATTTTGTTTGTTCTTCTTCCTTGTTTTGTGCCATCACATTTAGTTTACTGCCCTCTTTGCTGCTTTTCATCTTCCATGCTCTCCCCACTTCTTTCACCAAAGTGCTTTAAGAGCGTTTCAGTCTTTGTACTCTTCTCGTCCTGTCTCCTGCTCCCTTATTCCCCCCTCCTTTACTCCTGCATTCACCTTTTTTTTTGGTTTGTTTGTTTTTGTTGCTTTTGTCTATGTTATGCTCTTCTTCCTTGGTCCCTCCGTGCCAATTGCCAGCTCACTCAGCCATCTGGGCTGCCACACGGTTGCCGTACGCCATTTTCTCTGCTGTACCCTTCACTCTCTTGTGTCCTTTGCTCTCCTTGTGCTCCCGTTCTCCGCTCTCACCTCTGCCGCGCGTTCCTGCTCTGCACCGCTCTGATCCTCCTTGTATTTCTCTGCCTCTCCCGACTCTGTCAGCCCGCTTTACCAGCACTCTTCTCGCCGCCGATCACGCGGCTCTCTCCCTTGCTGTTTGCGCTACTCACCAGCACTGCTGCCTGTTGCTCTATCTTTCTGCGCTCCATCTGGCGGCACCGATCTTGTTTTCCTCGTCCCCGCTACTCCCAGGGTTATCCCCTTCGATTTTACATTTAATTTCCACAACGCGAGGGCTTTTTTTTTAAATTTCTGGCAGGGTTCGCCCAGAGTGGTGCCCTCACACCGCCATCAGTCTCGGTGACATCACTTCCTCCATTTATCATTCATTTTAATGATTTGTACTTTAATGGTTCCCTGCAAAGTTATATGGGCTTCTTATATGTAGTTAAATATTCTGTATAATGTTAACCGCTCATTTGATTTTCAGCTTGTTGTGCTGTGAGGGCTTGTGTGCATCAGTGATGCTGAGGGCTAAGCTATCGGTAGTTAACTACTGGTAGGATCTCCCAAGATGGACAGGTCTCAGCTGAGGTGCCAGACCAAGACAAACCACCCATCTGGGCAGCAGCAGAATGGGACAGTGTTGGCGGCGGAGGATCACATTTCTGTGACAACGGCAACAACACTAAACTAAACTTAAACTGTGCGGAAGAAAGGCCTGACAGTCTACTTCCGTATCTTGTCACGAAAACCCAGTGGATAGTCAGAACAAAACAAATTGCACTATAGTGCTGGAAGATGAGATCCTCAGGTTGGAGGGCACTCAACTGGCTATGGGGGAGGAGTTGAAGACTTTTCAGAATAAAGCCAGTATTTATGATGTGGTTGGATCAAAGCCCTCGGGACGTCTGACTGATGATGTAGCTGCGCATGAAATGAAAGTCAGAAGCTGCAAAGATGTCTTACATATTGGGACATAGAACGTACTAAGCAAGAACCAAGGGAAGTTGGAGGTGGTTAAGAATGAAATGGAACGTGTACAACTCAATCTGTTGGGTGTCAGCGAACTGAAATGGACTAGCATTGGGCACTTTGCACCAGATGGTCACATGGTCTACTATGCTGGAAATGAAAGACAAAGAAGAAATGGTGTTGCATTTATAATTAAGAAGAAACTTACAAGAACTGTAATGAAATACAATGCATTCAGTGAACGCTTAATTTGTATTCTTCTACAAGGAATGTCTGCCAACACAACTATAATTCAAGTATATACCCCAACAGCAGCTGCAGAAGAAGATGAAATTGATGAGTTCTGTGAATAAGTGCAAGATGAAATTGACAGAACATGCAAACAGGATATCCTGGGTCATGGGTGACTGGAACGCAAACGTTGGCAACAAAGAAGAAGGCAAAATGGTTGGAAAATATGGACTTGGCAACAGAAATGAAGCTGGAGAAAGACTGATAGAATTATCCAAGACCAACGATTTATTCATCTCAAACACCTTTTTCCACCAACACAAGCGGCGACTGTACACATGGACTTCACCCAATGGATTGTACAAAAATCAAATTGACTACAATCTGTGGAAGTCAATAATGGAAAAGTTCTATAACATCAACAAAGACAAAACCTGGAGCTGACTGTGGTACAGATCACCAATTACTAGTATGTAAACACAAGCTAAAGCTGAAAAAGAGCAAGCCACTCATGAATGTAGCAAAATATGACCTTGAGAATATACTACCGGAATTTAAAGACTGCCTACAAAATCAATTTGCTGCTTTAGATACAAATGACATAGCTCCAGAAGAGTTGTGAGATGACATCAAGAAGGTTGTGTTAGAAGAAAGCGAGAATTCTCTACAAAAGGTGAAAAAGCAAAAACAGACAAAATGGATGACCGAAGAAACTCTGAAAATTGTCCAGAAATGCAGAGAAGCTAAAGCCAGAGGACAAAGAGAGGCAAGTGCAGAACTCAACAGGTTTTTCCAACGTGCAGCAACACGAGACAAGGAGAAGTACTACAGTGATGCATTCAAGGAAATAGAAGCAGAAACCATTAGAGGAAGAACAAGATTGGGTTTCCTAAAGCTATGAGACTTAAAGAAAAAACTCCAGGCTCGAATTGGAATGTTACAAAATGCCCAAGGATCTATGTTGAATGATGCTGAGAAGATCAAGAAAAGGTGGAAAGAATATAGAGAGTTTTTATATGATAAAGGTCAAGTGGACCAACAGCCGTTTCACCCTGTACCTTATGATCCGGAAACCATTGGTGATGAAAGAAGAAGTTGAAGCAACATTGAAAGCCTTTTCAAAGAACAAAGTACCAGGCATTGATGTATTGAAGTATTACAGCAATCTGATGCAGCTGTTACCATACTTACAAGGCTCTGCCAGGAAATTTGGATGACAACATCATGGCCAACTGACTGGAAAAGATCAGGATTTATACCAATACTAAAGAAAGGTGATCCATCTAACTGTGGAAATTATCGCACAATCGCTCTGATCCCACCTGCCAGCAAGATTCTACTGAAGATTATTCAACAAAGGCTACAACCATACCTGGAACAAGAACTTTCTGAAGTGCAAGCAGGGTTCAGGAACGGGTGAGGATATCTATTTGTGCTTTATTGACTACAACAAGGCTTTTGATTGTGTAAACCATGAGAAACTCTGGGCCACATTAAGTAGTATGGGTATACCAGAACACTTAATTGTTCTCTTGCACAACCTTTACATTGATCAAGAAGCAACAGTTCGAACGGAACAAGGAGAAACAATGGTTTAAAATCAGCAAAGGTGTACGACAAGGCTGCATACTTTCCCCCTACCTGTTTAATTTATATGCAGAACAAATCATCAGATAAGCAGGATTGTATGAAGACAACAGAGGTATGAAGATTAGTGGAAGACTCATCAACAACCTTCGCTATGCTGATGATACCACATTACTTGCTGAAAGTGAAGATGATCTGAATCATTTGCGTCTCAAGATCAAGGAACATAGTCTTAAAATGGGCCTGTATCTTAATGTAAAGAAGACAAAGATCATGACAACTGGAAAAATTAATAAGTTCATCATTGACAGAGAAGAAATTGAAATAGTGGACAACTTTAACCTATTTGGATCAACTATCAATAAAGAAGCAATAAGCAGTCAAGAAATCTGACGATGCATTGCTCTTGGCAGAATGGCTATGAAGGACCTAGACAAGATTCTCAAGAGCAGAGATGTCTCTCTCCATACAAAGATCCTACTTGTTCAAGCCATGGCATTTTCAATAGCATCATATGGATACGAAAGTTGGACAGTGAAAAAGATAGACAGGAAGAAAATTGATACCTTTGAATTATGGTGCTCTTGACGAATACTGCCTGAAGAACAAACCAGTTCTAGAGGAGATCAAACCTAAGCTTTCTTTAGAAGCTGAGATAACAAGACTTTGAATTTCATACTTTGGACACATCATGCGATTATTAGAGAAAGACATCATACTTGGCAAGGTAGAAAGTCTTTGCAAAAGAGGAAGGCCAGCAATGAGATGGATCCATACAATAACGGTAGCTACAGGTGCCAGTTTGTCAACAATGAGCTGCCTGACTGAAGACCAAACACAATTTAGGACAACTATCCAGAGGACTGCCATGAGTCGACACTGACTCAACGGCACTTAACAACAACAACAGTAATGTTAACACGTTCCATGTAATCTTCTATTCTGTTATATGTAAACCATATTGAACATTGGAAATGCAATATATAAGCTTCTCAATTAAATAAACAGTCTCCCTAGGACACCCCTCACGCAACCAAAATCTCATTCTGGACCCAGGGTGGCAATGTAGACACATAGGGCCCGATTTTCAAGAGGCATTTACACGGTTTACAGCCCAGTAAACCATGTAAATGCCTTAAAGGGGGATATTCAATGGCACTTTTGGCTTGCCTAGTTTTTGCCACAGATTGCTAACTGTGTAGCAGTGCAATATCGCCGCTACCCAGTTAGGCTCTGTGGCAGTGTCTTCTGTGCGCCAAACCTGGATATTCAATACCGTCGCCGTGGCATTAAATATCCAGGTTAGGGGTCAACAGTTAGGGCTATGGGCCATAGCTGCGCATAGCCTGCTCAAATGAATATCAGGCCCATAGTCTCTCCACAGCTCCAGAAAAATGCAATCGGTTGGGGAGAAGCCCTGGCCATCATTCGCCCCATCATCATTAAGCCATGCAACAAGTTGCACCAGGATCCACTACTGCCAGGATTGTAAACTTTTTTGCTTCTCTACCAGATATGTTTTGCGGTATAACAAACACAGCTTCAGTGCTCATACTTTAATAACCCCAGGGCAGTCCAGTATGACCACCAACACTTTTAGCTCCATGGGTTGACCCAACATCCCCACCACATACTGATGGACTTTTCTCCAGAACTCTTGTTTCTTCATCGTTCCTCCAGTCCAGTCCGTGTGTGTTATCACCACCCTCCAGCAGCTGGGAACTGAGCATGTCAGACTTCTGGCCTCACAGGATAAGAACTCCTCCTTCAGTTCCAGGAAACCAGTATCTCAGTTCCCAGCATCAGGAGTGGAGCTTTCACGTGGTAGAGTCCACTTGGTTAGGCCTCGCCAACTATCTTCAAAGAAAATACAAACAGAAGCCAAAGCAGCATTATTGCCCTATTCTCCAGGACCAAGCAGGAAGTCAGTCCTCACATATGGGTGACATCGACGTCGATGGAGCCCTTGCAGAGCATTTGCCCAGCTTTCTATGAAAGCCTTTGGGAAGGCAGGCACGCATGCGCGGTCCCCTTCCCGCCTAAAGGTGCCATCTTGCTCAGTCTCTTTTTTTCCGTGAAGCCCGTCGGACGTGTGTCCTAGTCCTCCCGGAAAATAGTTGGATTTTTTCGCGATTCCTTCGCTATTTTTTCTCCGGTTCGACGCCGGTTCCCCTCCCGCTGGGTTCGGTACACCGGTATCGAGCCCGATCTTATTTTTTTCGGTTTTTGCCCTTCGTGGCTGGCGTTCATGCCCTTTTTTCTTTTTCCCTGGAAGGCCGGTCCTTTGACCTCGCGGGGACTCTTTTTTCCCCGATGGCTTCCAGTGGTTTCAAGAAGTGTGATCGGTGCAAGAAACTAATGTCTCTCACCGACACACACGACTGCTGCCTTCGGTGCGTGGGTCCTGACCACGATCCGAAGATCTGTGGACCATGTGGAAAGATGTCTTCCAAGGCGCTTCGAAGTCGTCAGCACCAAAAGTAAAGGCTTTTCTCTGACTCGGCCTCCGGCCGCGCCCGGACCTCGTCTGAGGCCTCGACATCTCGGGAATCTGATCCCGAGCACCGTCGGGGCTCCTCGGACAGGGGGTCCCCCGACCGGGAATGAAAGAGGAAGAAGCGGCTCGCGAGGGCGTCGGAGGAGGAGGTCCCTGGCTCCTCGCGAGCTAGGTCTCAGACCCCCGTCCACCGCCCCGGGCCCGTGGAACAGGAGAAGCCTCCAAAAGTACCTCATGTGGAGCCGGAGTCTGCTGGACACGTAAGTCCTGTAGTCCTTGTGGACTCTCCTCCCAGAGAGCCGACGTCGGGCCTGGTGCCGCCGGGACCCGAGTCGGTGGCTGCTAAGTCTCCTGAGCTGGGTCTCAGGCTGACAGCCTTGGAGTGCAGATTGTCTGCCTTCATGGAACAGCAGCGAGTGCTGATGGCCAGCCTGTCTGGCGCATCTGCCCCGACCACCGGGACATCGACATCGAAGTCGACCCTGGAGACCGAGCCGATACTCGAGACCATGAAGGCTCGAGGTCAACCTCGGTCGCGGTCTCCCTCGACCTCCCGTTCGGGACAGAGGTCATCAACGCCGGTGCCTTCAGCGTCAGGGCGGGTGCTCACAAGCCCCGCGCGGTCGGAGCCTGATTCCTCATCGGACGAGTCCGCCTGGGAGACGGAGGACGAGGAGTCCCCCGACACCTTCCGGACTCGGTGCGTCCCATCGGATTCACCGCAGTCCGAGCCCCGGAGTAGATCCCCTCCGGAGGATACCCGGTTCTCGGAGTTCGTTTGGGATATGGCCACTGTGTTGGCTATCCCTGCGGATCCCGAGGAGGAGCCTCGAGCCGAAGAGCTCGAGGCCCTCCAGTATGACTCTCCTCCGAAGGAGGCCTTTACTGTTCCGGTTCCTCCGATGCTGGAACGGCTCCTCTTCCGGATGTGGGAGGCACCAGCCTTGGCGCCGGTTCTGAGCAAGTGGGTCGATTCCATTTATCGACTCCGAAAGAGCCCTGGGTTTCAGAAGGCGCAGTTACCACACCATTCCATGGTGGTGGAATCGACCATGCATCATCTGAAAAGTCAGAAAATGCACTCCGCGGTGCCCCCTGGCAGGGAGGCCCGGAACCTGGATGGTTTTGGTAGAAAGTGCTTCCAGGGCTCGATGCTTGCTTGCCGTGTCCAGTCTCACTAGCTGTACATGGGCATGTACTTGCGGGACCCGACCAAGGAGCTGGCCGGATTCTCTGCTGATCTCTCCGGGGAACCCTTGCAGAGATTCTTGTCCTCGGGGATACGGGAATGTTCCAAGTTTATGTCCCGCGCTGCCTACGATGGCTTTGAGGCTTCGGCCTGAGTTGCGGCAGCCGGCATTGCGGCTCAACGCCAGGCGTGGTTGCAGTCATCGGACCTCGAGCCATGGGTCCAGGACAAGTTGGTCAATGTCCCTTGCCGAGGTGAGAACCTGTTTGGCAAGCCCATGACTGAGAAGGTCGCACAGCTCGAAACCGAGCACCTCACGAGGACAAGGCTGTCTAGAAAGACTTCTGCCCCTTCTCACAGAAAGAAGGGCCTGGGTAAAAAGCCCTTTTACCCGAGGAAGGGCACTGCCTACAAACAGTACCCACAGTACCAGGCCTCCCAGGCTCCCCCACAGGGTCAACAGGCCAAGGGGTAATGGGCCCCGTAGGCAGAGGACCCCCAAGCCTCCGGCCCCTGCTCCCACTCAGCAGGGTGGGGTTTTTTGACTCCTTGGGCATAGCCTCTCCGTCCCTGCTCTCCCAACCCTGCACAGGAGGTCGACTTGCCCTGTTTTCCCACAGGTGGCCACTCATCACTGGAGACAGTTGTGTGTTAAGCATCGTCCACCAGGGCTATATGCTACACTTCCAACAACTGCCTTCTCCATACTTTCCAGGGGAGCCCCCAAGGCCTCCCCTGCACACAGATCTTCTCCTTCAGGAGCTCCAAGGTCTGTTGCGAGACAAGGCAGTAGAGCCTGTGCCTCCCCACCTCCAAGGTCAAGGGTTCTAGTCCAGATATTTTCTCGTACCCAAAAGAACCAGTGGCCTCCGGCCTATTCTCGACCTCAAAAATCTCAACAAGTTCCTAGAGAAAGAAAAATTCAAGATGCTTACTCTTGGAACACTGCTGCTCTACCTCCAGCAGGGAGATTGGCTATGCTCCTTAGATTTAAAGGATGCGTACACTCACATCCTTATTCATCCAGCCCACAGAAAGTACCTCAGGTTCATTGTGGGAGGAAACCATTATCAGTACAAGGTACTACCTTTTGGCCTCACCTCCGCTCCCAGGGTCTTTACCAAATGCCTGGCAGTGGTGGCGGCCTACCTGAGAAATCAGGGTATCTTTATCTTTCCCTATCTGGATGACTGGCTCATCAGGGGTCAGACGTGCCAGGAGGCCAGACAAGCCACCTTCCAAACTATTGCTCTTCTTCAAAACCTGGGGTTTGTCATAAACTTCGCAAAGTCCACTTTGCTCCCCTCCCAGAACTTGGAGATCATAGGGGCAAGACTGGACTCCCTGCTGGCAAAGGCATTCTTGCCAGAAGACAGAGCCCAAAGACTGATAAACTTGGCAAACCAGTTTCTCAGCAGGTCACTGGTCTCCGCCAGACTCTGCCTGAGGCTTCTTGGCCACATGGCTTCGACACTACATGTGACCCCCAATGCCTGGCTCCATATGAGGCCTGCACAGTGGTGCCTCCGGACTCAGTGGACACAGGCCACAGGCAGCCTCAGAGACAGGCTGCACCCACCCAGTCTACTGCAAGGGGTGCCTTTTCAGATTCCTGGGTTCACAGTGGTGTTGACCACGGATGCCTCCCTACAAGGCTGGGGGGCTTATTGTCTGGGCAAGTGCACCCAGGGCCTGTGGTCTCCCTGGGTGGCCACACAGCAGATCAATCTACTGGAACTCAGGGCTATTCGTTTGGCCCTCAAGACTTTCTCTCTAACACTGGCTCATCAGTCTGTCCTGGTTCAAACAGACAACCAAGTAGCCGTGTTTTATGTGAACAAGCAGGGCGCAACTGGGTCCAGGCTCCTTTGTCAGGAGGCACAGGACCTTTGCTTGTTTGCTCTCAGGCACAACATGCTCCTCAAGGCTGTGTATCTACCTGGCCAGGAAAACTACCTGGCCGACAGGTTGAGCAGGATTCTGCAGCCCCACGAGTGGCAGCTCCATCCTTTGGTGGTTCAGAAGATTTTCCTGAAATGGGGACTTCCATCCATAGATATGTTTGCCAGTCCACTGAACAAACAGCTGCCAAAGTTCTGCTCCAGGCAACCGCATCCTCTGCGGATAGCAGCAGATGCTTTTCTGATTCCCTGGTCACAGGGCCTCCTGTATGCGTTTCCTCCCATGCCCTTGGTGGCCCGAATCCTGTTCAAGATTCTTCAGGACAAGGCCTCGGTCCTGCTGGTAGCTCCCAGATGGCCGAGACAGCCTTGGTTTCCACTTCTGCTTCAGCTGGCAGTGGATCCCCCACTGCCTCTGGGGTTGCAACCCGACCTTCTCTCTCAGGATCAGGGTTCCCTTCTGCACCCAAATCTCAGAGCTCTCAATTTGATGGCATGGAGGCTGCAAGGGTAGTTTTGGCTCCCTGGGGCCTACCTCAGGAAGTTGAGGAGGTTGTCCTAGCCTCTAGGAAGTAGTCCACTAGAAAAACCTATGCCCTGAAATGGAAAAGGTTTTCTGTGTGGTGTCAGCTACGTACAGAAGATCCTTTCTCCTGTGCTGTACCAGTAGTGCTTCAATACCTACTGCACTTATCCAATCAGGGACTTAAGTCCAATTCTGTTCGGGTCCACCTCTCAGCTCTAGCAGCTCACCACTCACTGGTGAAGAGCATTCTCTGTCGGTTCACCCCTTGATGTCCCGTTTTCTCAGAGGCTTGCTCTTGCCCAAGCCTCCAATCCGTCCTCCTGCTCCTGAGTGGGGGTTGAATGTGGTCTTGCAGCAACTGACTCGCCCACCTTTTGAGCCGATGGCTACTTGTCCTCTCCACTTCCTGTCCTGGAAGACACTCTTCTTGGTAGCCCTAACCTCGGCCAGGCGAGTGAGTGAGCTTCAGGCCCTGGTCTGTGACAGGCCTTACACCCGCTTCTATAGGAACAGGGTAGTCATTAGGACTCATCTTAAGTTCCTCCCAAAGGTTGTCTCCTCTTTCCACCTCAACCAGGAGGTGGTTCTTCTGACATTCTTCCCTAGGCCTCATGCAAGGTCCAACGGGGGAGCACTTCACCACGTTATATACAAGACATCCAGTCTATGATACGTGGTGATCAACAAGGATACTTTATTGATAAACCTGAGAGCCCAACACAGGCCGTGTTTCGTATCTGTCACTTCATCAGGGGATACAGGTTTGCTGCAAATACAGAAACATTATATCTATAACATTAAAACTGTAGTACTACTAACTAAAAACATTAAAATAATATGATTAATAATAAATAATAAATACATTAAAAGTAATAAATAATTGTTGTTACAAGATACCAATAAGATCATAAATAAATTATTAAAGTATCTACAACATAAAAGGGTGTGTAATATCACATGAAAGAAAGAAAGAAAAACTTATGTAAAAACCATACTATGTGTAAATACTCTGCCTATATTTGATTAACGGGAGCGGGAGTTAGACATTTTGTAATAAATAATGGATCAGTTGTAAACACCAACTGTAAAACCATACTTATATAAATACAACTAAAATGAAATAAAAACTATAATAGTCAAAATTACACATATAAAACCGTGCCAAGTGTCACCACTGTGCTTATGTATCATTGAGCAGTAGCAGGAGTTGAGTGAGTAGAGCAACCAGACAAATTGAATAAATAAATAAATCACTTTTGACCACGATCCATAAAATCATAAATATAAATAAACCTAAAAAACAAATGTATAAATAGGATTAAACGAAGAATTAAAAAATGTTTAATATAAGATCATTATTATAAAACCATAGCAGCCAAGAGTAACGTTTATACAGCCGAACAAATTTCAGTTTGTATGACAAACATGAATGTGAGCAATCGTGTTATTAATGCTAGAAACTATGCCATTTTAACTTTAATGTAAAGTCTCGATGTTACTGGTGTATATCGCTAAAAACTTATTTTCACTCAAGAATTGCCATACCCGTATTTCACGGTCTAACTTATATCGATGAAACTTGGACTCTTTTTTCTCCTCAGTGAGTTTCTGCTTACTTCTATAAAGATATAAATAAAAGTGAACAGTGAGTATGTTAAAAATATATCAGACCAATGACAGTGACTCATGACAGAACGAATCTCTGCTTCGCTTTAGACTCGCCTACACGAATAACTTTACAGGTGAAATCAACTCATTTTTAGGGGCAAAACCTTGCTACAATTGATATTATCCTAACTACCTGCAATAACGTTTCTAAAACCACGAAGAATTGTCTCTCGAGGCCATACTCTGAATATTCTGATGGATAACAACTCAATTGCATAAAGAGACTTTCAATGTTTATCCGCATTATACCACGGCACAAGTTGGAACATTCGTTCCCTTATAAAGAGTTGATGTTTTTTGATTTTGATCTATGGTAAAATTATGTAAAACTACAAAGTTCAATAGATCCTTTTCTATCATATATTTTATCCATGATCTAATGTTATCCATGCCTTCAACGCTTATCTATTATTCGTCACAGTACATATGATAATGAACGTCCTTGATAACACCTACTGTCACGAAATCTGAAAGATCTTGACTGTAGAAGAATCGCCGTATACTCCTCAAAGAAATTTTTGCAAAAACGCCCGCACTTGCGCTCTTGTAAACCGCGGGAAAAGTGACGTCACTACCTACGTAATCATACACTTCACAGTTTGCTTACTGAGGTACGGGCGGTGCAGGTTCATATCTTAACCATTTTGATTACAAACCTACTGTGATGGTCCTTCATGTGCTGGATCGGCTACTAAATTTCAAAATCTTAGGAACTAATCTCCTAGTTAATATATTCATTAGAATGATCCCTACTATTCTTGTATTATAAAGCAATTTGTCAGTTCTCGTGTCAGCAGTTGCTAGGTGAAGACTCAAGCTACGTTGTGGGATATAGCTATAACCTCATTCATTTGCAGAACTGTGCGTGTTTCGAGGGCAATTTTGTATCCACTGTGAATGTATCATGGTTCTATGTCTAAAAATGATAACATAAAATTATTAAAATAATCAAACCACCCTCGCAACTATAATAATTCATAACATTAATAACCAATTACATAAAAATGAATCAAATCAATAATTGAATGGAGTATTCTGACTACATAATTGTTTAGAAAACATGTATTGGTTGTGAACCAATAAAATTATAAAACTATATGGAATAAATAAATGAATAAATAGTTAAATGAAGTATTAAATACTAGCTGAATCAATAATTGAATTTAATAAAAACGTCAGCCCTAAATAACATTGTAGACTATCCAATGGGGAATTCACGGTTATACCTAGATCAACCTGCTACCAGCGGATAATATCATATCAATCAATTACTTATTACTTTTAATAAACTTAATGTATGACTATAAAAATAAATATAAATAAACCTAAGTGTTTGCATGATGGGAACCAATGACTTACTAGTATCAGCTTCCTTATCAATTATACTGCTGGGGGCCTGATGTTTATATATCAAACCAAAGTCTATAAAAATACTGACAGGTCTCTCTCTAAATTGAGCCCATGTGGAGCCAAAGAATTAAGTTGAAAAATATATCTTTGCTCCAGCCGCTGCAGCATCTTATCAGCATCTCCCCCCCTCCAATTAAGTTTCGCTTTCTTTATCACAAAGAACTTTAAATCAGTAATCCGATGTTTAAGTTCTTGCCAGTGTGCTACAAGTGGTTTTTCAATTGCACCCCTTTTAAAACCACGTCTATGCTCAATAATCCGCACCTTAATACTCCTGATGGTCTTCCCTACATAGAGCTTGTTGCACGGGCACTGTATAACGTACACTACATGGGATGTATCACAATTAGAAAATTCTTCTATCCGAAATTCTTGCCGTGTGGTGGGGTGTATAAACTTCTCACGTATTGGCATCACATGTGTGCACACCGAACACCGTCCGCATTGGTATTGCCCCTTATATTTGGAGATAAATTTGCGCTCAGTAAGTGCTGACGGCACTAACATGTTCTTTAAATTGACATTCCGTTTGTGTGCTACTGTAATTGCGGTTTCCTCAAATCCTGGTAGTGTCTGAATTAAGTGCCATTCTTTCTTCAAAATCCTTGTAACCTGTTTTGAATAAATAGAGTACAATAGGGGGCAAACCATGCCAACATCTTTTTTCTTTTGCTGCTGGTGAAGCAATGTGTCCCGAGGTGTATTTTTTGCTCTGCAATATGCTTGCTCAATGTGTTGCAATGGATATTTCCTTGCTATGAACCTATCTTTCATCGACTCAGCATGTGTCTCAAAATCCCGGAGTGTAGTACATGTTCTTCTAGCTCTAAAAAATTGTCCTACTGGTAAATTCCTTTTCAAGGCTGGATTGTGAAAACTGTCGAAGTGCAGCAAATGGTTGCGGTCCGTTGGTTTTCTGTACATGGTGGTTATGAATTGTTTATTCTCTTTTTTAATAACTAGGTTTTTAATAACAAGGTTTTGCCCCTAAAAATGAGTTGATTTCACCTGTAAAGTTATTCGTGTAGGCAAGTCTAAAGCGAAGCAGAGATTCGTTCGGTCATGAGTCACTGTCATTGGTCTGATATATTTTTAACATACTCACTGTTCACTTTTATTTATATCTTTATAGACGTAAGCAGAAACTCACTGAGGAGAAAAAAGAGTCCAAGTTTCATCGATATAAGTTAGACCGTGAAATACGGGTATGGCAATTCTTGAGTGAAAATAAGTTTTTAGCGATATACACCAGTAACATCGAGACTTTACATTAAAGTTAAAATGGCATAGTTTCTAGCATTAGTAACACGATTGCTCACATTCATGTTTGTCATACAAACTGAAATTTGTTCGGCTGTATAAACGTTACTCTTGGCTGCTATGGTTTTATAATAATGATCTTATATTAAACATTTTTTAATTCTTCGTTTAATCCTATTTATACATTTGTTTTTTAGGTTTATTTATATATTTATGATTTTATGGATCGTGGTCAAAAGTGATTTATTTATTTATTCAATTTGTCTGGTTGCTCTACTCACTCAACTCCTGCTACTGCTCAATGATACATAAGCACAGTGGTGACACTTGGCACGGTTTTATATATGTAATTTTGACTATTATAGTTTTTATTTCATTTTAGTTGTATTTATATAAGTATGGTTTTACAGTTGGTGTTTACAATTGATCCATTATTTATTACAAAATGTCTAACTCCCGCTCCCGTTTAATCAAATATAGGCAGAGTATTTACACATAGTATGGTTTTTACATAAGTTTTTCTTTCTTTCTTTCATGTGATATAACACACCCTTTTATGTTGTAGATACTTTAATAATTTATTTATGATCTTATTGGTATCTTGTAACAACAATTATTTATTAATTATTATTTATTTATTTATTTATTTATTTATTTAACATTTTTATATACCGCACTATTCATCATCAGCGCGGTTTACATAGAACTACAAAACATCAGATAAGATAAGATACATATATCTGTTTTTACATGTAACAGGAAGAAAAACTTGGAAAACAGGGGTAATAGTAACAATGGATAATAGAACTTGAACTATATACATATGATAGTAATATTACTTGAAAAAGTATCATGTTAGATAGGGATGGGATTGGAGCTGTTTAGATGAACTTGTGTTATTGTGTTCTCTGGAAAGTATATTATTACTTTTAATGTATTTATTATTTATTATTAATCATATTATTTTAATGTTTTTAGTTAGTAGTACTACAGTTTTAATGTTATAGATATAATGTTTCTGTATTTGCAGCAAACCTGTATCCCCTGATGAAGTGACAGATACGAAACACGGCCTGTGTCGGGCTCTCAGGTTTATTAATAAAGTATCCTTGTTGATCACCACGTATCATAGACTGGGTGTCTAGGCCTCATGCAAGCCAGGCTGAAGCAGTTCTGCATACCCTGGACTGTAGGAGGGCCATATCCTTCTACCTTGACCGTACGCAGGGGCATAGGAGGGCTACTCAGCTCTTCATATCTTTTGACCCTAATAATTTGGGGTTAGCTGTGTCCAAGCGTACCTTGTCCATCTGGGTGGCTGACTGTATCACCTGGGCTTACAGGGCGGCTGACCTTCCTTTGCAGGGTCGGGTCACGGCCCATCGTGTCAGGGCAATGGCTGCCTCAGTGGCTCATCTCCGCTCTGTACCATTGGTGGACATCTGCAGGGCTGCAACTTGGTCCTCAAGCCAGACTTTTGCGGCCCATTACTATCTGGAGAGGGAGTCCCGTAGGGACAGTGCTTTTGGCCAGGCAGTCCTCCGGAATCTTTTTGAGGTTTAGGCAACTCCTGCCCTCCAGCCCTCCGTTGGGCTACCGGTGGAGGTTCTTTCAGTGAAAAGCCTTTCTTTGATGCTGGGACTAGAGGGAGTTCTCTTGTTCAGCCTGGGTTCCTTGGTAGCCCAGAGCTAGGGAGTCACCCATATGTGAGGACTGACTTCCTGCTTGGTCCTGGAGAAAGAGTAGTTACTCACCTGTAACAGGTGTTCTCCAGGAGCAGCAGAAATCAGTCCTCACAACCCTCCCTCCTCCCCTGGGAGTTGCAGTTGTACATAGTTTAATTTTACATTTTTGTGTGCTGTTTTTAGCTATGTCATTTGACTGAGCAAGATGGCACCTTTAGGCGGGAAGGGGACCACGCATGTGTGCCTGCATTCCCAAAGGCTTTCATAGAAAGCTGGGGAAATGCTCTGCAAGGGCTCCATCGACATTGATGTCACCCATATGTGAGGACTGATTCCTGCTGCTCCTGGAGAACACCTGTTACAGGTGAGTAACTACTCTTTTGCTGATTGCATTGCGAGCAGGTAAAGGCTGGGTATAGCACTGCTTTTAAGTGTAGTTGTGGGCCGACAGATTAGAGAGATTACCTCTCTCACCAGGATCCTTGAGTGGACCAGGTGAAGCCTGGGGTCAAAGCTTCCTGGTGGTCCAGAGCTCTTCCTCCCCAGCCTGGCAGCCTCACACTAGCGGCGCTTGTCTTGGGTCTCCCTCTTTAAACTGTAATGCTCAGTAGCACAGACAAAAAACAAAACAAAACGCGGAGAATGGGGAGAAGCAGGAATCCACCGTGAGGCTTGCGATTTCCCTTTGTTGTTTTTTCTCTGCCGTCCGTCGCGTGACCATGCAGCTGTACTTCTTGCCAGGAGCTCTGCTTCAGAGTTGGGTAAGATGGTAATGGAGCACACATTGGAGCAGTTTGAAGTGGGGCAACCAGCAGTTTCTGAAGCTGCAGTTTTGGCAGGAAATATGGCCATGTTATTGCAGCCCTCCGTTTCAAGACTTCCTTCAGCAAAGAAAGCCATAAGGAAATTAAAACATTTTGCTGAGTCTATTCCTTCCTCAAGGAAAACTACATTCTCCCTTCACCCTATTCCATCCTCCTGGCTTCTTGCCCCTTCTCTTGCACTCCCTCCCTCTATTCTCACCATGATCAACTCTAGCCTCCTCACTGGCACTTTTCCTCACCTTTGGAAACATGCACTTATTTGTCCCATTGTCTCTCACCTTCCCTTCCTTTCTAAAGTACTGGAAAAAGTTGTTTTCACTCAATTTTCTCATCACCTGGATACCACTAATTTTCTTCACCCCGTCAATCAGGTTTTCGTCCCGGGCACAGTGTTGAAACAGTCCTGCTGGCCTTTCTCAATGATATTCATATTGCACATGATCATGGTGATATTTTGGTGGCGGTCTCCCTGGATCTCTCTGCCGCCTTTGACCTGGTGGATCACTCTCTCCTTCTCTCTCGACTACGTGATGCTGGGCTCCGTGGCACTGTGTTTCTATGGTTTCACTCCTATCTTTTCTCCCGCTCCTTCTCTGTCCTTTCTCACTCCTCCTCCGCTGCCCTCTCTGATCAGTTTCCCTTACACTGTGGTGTTCCTCAAGGCTCAGTGTTCGCTCCCCTCTTGTTCAATGTTTTCCTGGCACCCCTCGCACTCCTGATTCAACAATCTAGTATTCAGGCTTTCTTCTATGCAGATGATCTTGTTCTTCTCCATCTTACTTCCCCCCTCCTTCCTGACCTTTCTCCCCTTAACTCTTAGAAACATAGAAATATGATGACAGAAAAAGACCACATGGCCTGTCTAGTCTGTCCTTCCATATCAACAACTGCAACAGTCCCCTTTTTTCCTTTAGAGATCCTCTGTGTTTGTCCCATGCTTTTTTGAATTTAGATACTGTCCTCATCTCTACCACCTCCACTGGGAGAATATTCCACGGATCCACCAATGGGCGATCAGGTTAGCGATGTCTTTAATTGCTCCTGTTTTTCCTATTATTTTGGGAGAAAATAATCCATGCCATGTTTTGAGCTGTGAATTCTATGTGAAAGGGAAAAACCCAAATAAATTTATCTGTTGCCTGAAACCTCGAGTCACAACACGTTTGTTAGATAGTAATCAAGACTACAAATCCCAGCATCCCTTGCTGACAAAATAGAGGTCGCCCTTGCCTTTGAGCCACCGGCCCTAGGCGGGAGTAGGACAATATAAATATATATATAAATATATATATATATATATATTGTCCTACCCCCGCCTAGGGCCGGTGGCTCAAAGGCAAGGGCAACCTCTATTTTGTCTTCAAGTAATGTCCTTGGCTATTGTGACAGCAAGGGATGCTGGGATTTGTAGTCTTGATTACTATCTAACAAACGTGTTGTGACTCGAGGTTTCAGGCAACAGATAAATTTATATATATATATATATAAATTGTCCTACCTTATATATATATATATGTAAGGAAGTTACATAGTAACATAGTAAATGACGGCAGATAAAGACCAGCATGGTCCATCCAGTCTGCCCAGCAATACGGCAAGAGTAGATGCATCTGTCGCTCTGTGCAGGCCACCCCTCCCCATGTCTCTGTCTAGGGGTGGACCCCCCACTCCATGTAGGACACCCCTATTTGTTGAGAAGTTAGATGGTTCCATTTATTTTGTTTTTATCCTGTTTCTGTAAAGGGATCCGCTGTGCTTGTCCCATGCTGTTTTGAATTCCGTCACCGTGTTTGCCCCCACCACTTCCATCGGGAGAGCATTCCAAGCATCCACCACCCTTTCAGTGAAAAAATATTTCCTGCTATTGCCTTTCAATTTTCCACCTTGCCGCTTCATGTTATGCCCTCTAGTTTTGCAGCTTCCCTGTCTTTGGAAGAGGTTTGTTTGTTCATCGTTACTCTTTAAGTATTTAAAGGTTTCAATCATATCTCCCCTATCCCCACTCTCCTACAGAGTGTACATATTTAGGTCTTCAAGTCTCTTCTCATAAGGTTTCTTATGCAGGCTCCAAATCATTTTGGTCGCCTTCCTCTGAACAGTTTCCAGTCTTTTTACATCTTTTGCAAGATATGGTCTCGAAAACCGAACACAGTATTCCAAGTGAGGCCTCACCAGCGACCTGTACAGTGGCATAAGTACCTCCTCCTTTCTGCTGGTAATCCCTCTTTCTATGCAGCCCAACATCCTCCTGGCTTTTGCCACCGCCTTGTCGCACTGTTTTGCCACCTTGAGATCATCAGAGATAATCACACCAAGGTCTTTCTCCTGAACCATGCACACCAACCTCTCGCCCCCTATCGCGTACATTTCCCTTGGATTTCTGCTACCTAAGTGCATGACACTGCTCCTTTTTGCATTAAATCATAATTGCTAAGCATTAGACCATTCTTCCAGCTTTTGTATATCTTTCCTCATGTTATCCACTCCCTCAGGGGAGTCCACTCTGTTGCAAAGTTTTGTGTCATCTGCAAAAAGACAGACTTTTCCATTCAGTCCTTCAGCAATATCACTCACAAATACATTGAACAGTGCCGGGCCCAGGACCAAACCCTGGGGCACCCCGCTAATCACCTTCCTTTCATCCGAGTGAGCTCCATATACCATCACCTTCTGTTGTCTGTCAGTCAACCAATTTCTAATCCAGTTTACCATCTTGGTACCCATCCCCAAGCTACTGAGTTTATTGACAAGCCTCCTATGAGGAACAATATCAAAGGCTTTGCTGAAATCCAGGTAGATGACATCCATCGCATGCCCCTGATCTAGTTCCTTGGTCACCTAGTCAAAGAACTCAATCAGATTTGTTTGGCAAGACCGTCCTTCAGTAAAACCATGTTGCCTCGGATCTTGCAACCTGTTGGTTTTGAGAAAGTTCACTATTTGCTCTTTCAGGAGCGTCTCCATTACTTTTCCCGCCACCGAGGTAAGGCTCATGGGTCTGTAGTTTGACACTTCTTCCCTGTCACCACTTTTGTGTATGGGTACGACATCAGCCATTCTCCTGTCCTGAGGAACCTCTCCTGTTTCCAAGGATCTGTTGAATACATCCTTTAATGGCCCTGCAAGAACCTCTCTGAGCTCTTTCAGTATCCTGGGATGTATCCCATCTGGTCCCATAGCTTTGTCCACTTTCAGTTTAGCAAGTTATTCCAACACCTCATCTGTGAATGGTGTTGTATCTACTTCATTCCCATTTTTATATTTGGGAGTCACAGCTGGTCCATATCCAGGATTTTCTTTAGTTAAAACAGAGCAGAAGTATTTGTTTGGCAATTTCGCTTTTTCTATGTCACTTTCCACGAGTCCTTTCCCGAATATACCTGAAGAAAGTTTTGTCGCCGCCCTTAACATCTTTAGCCATCTTTTCCTCTGCCGTTGATTTTGCTATCCTTATTTCTCTTTTTGGCTCTTTGAGTTTGATCCTGTATTCATTTCTGTGTTCTTCTGTCTGCAAGCTTTTGAATTTTGCGAAAGCTGTGTTTTTTGCCTTTATTTGAGCAGCCACTTCTTTGGAAAACCAAATAGGTTTCCTTCTTCTCTTGTTTTTGCTTACCTTTTTTTACATATTTGTTTGTTGCCCCTTTTATTGCCACCTTTAGTTTAGCCCATTGCAATTCCACTTCCCTTATCTCCTTCCACCCTATCATCTCCTCCTTTAGGTATTCGGCCATTTTATTGAAATCATTGTTTTTGAAGTTTAGGACTTTGAGCTTGCTATGTTTGGCCTGTACCTTGGCTTTTATCTCAAACCACTCTGTGTGATGATTGCTGTTGCTCACAGGAGCACTCACGCAGACATTCGACATGCTATCACCGTTGGTGAGCACTAAATCCAGCGTTGAGCTTTCCCTGGTTGGCTCCATGACCATTTGTCTAAGTGATGCATCTTGGAGAGCATCTACAATTTTTTTTGCTTCTTTCCAGATGTGCAGTGTCTCTGGCGAGTAGGCTGTTCCTGAACCGTGGGCACACACCGATATCTGATGTAAGTCTATACAAGGAGAGCAGTTCAAATGCCCCCAAGCTTAGTCTAGAACCACAGTTAAAAGCTATATTACCCCTCAAAGCTATGACATTCACCACCATTTCCCACCCAATCGTACTCTGCTTAAATGCTATCTCTCCAATTCAACATCCATAAGGAACAAAATTCCTGTTATTGACCTTATCAATGATAGTAAATCAGATATCATTTGTATTACTGAAATGTGGTTAGCAGATCTGAATCAGATTCGGTATTAATAAATCAGTTAAACACCCCCAGATATGACCTATTACACTGTCCCAGGATTATAGTGAGAGGAGGCAGAGTCTTTATAATAATAAAAAAACAGCTCAAAGCCTCTCTCCGCATTACTAAGAATGTAGCTGGGATAGACATCCTCGTTATAGAAAATAAAAACCTATCATTATTTCTACTATATAGACCACCAACTCCCAACCCAGATAATCTCTCTAAAATTCTAGAAACTGTCTGTTCTTAGCTAAAAAAGCCACTAATAGTACTGGGGAATTTTAGCCATCCATCGCTTCACAATACACACTGTATGGCATTTCTCAGATCTATGTCTGATATGGATTATCAGCAGGTTGTACAAGTGCCTACACATAGGATTTAGTATTCCTGCCCAATAATATCTGCCAGCATTACCTATATTCACCTCTACAAACACTACAAGTTGGAGTGCCACAAAACCTATACATGACAAAACACTTTACATGACAACACTGAAACACTACAAAGACTCTATTAATAACAGAAAGAAGGATTATCATATTGAGATTCTCACCAAATCTCTCAGTCATCCAAGGGAATTATTTGAGACTGTTAAATCTCTTTTTCAGAAACCTAATGCAGAAATTAATGCACACACCATCAAACCACAGGCCTTTGCTTACCATTACATGAACAAACTGAAACGTCCATCCACAGAGATAAACTTTCACTCTGAGGCAGAAATAGTGTCCTCGATAGAATGGCAAACTTTTCACATGATTGATCAGAAACAACTTAAAAACATAATCTCACAAATTAATACTACTACATCTAGTCTTGACCCTTGCTTAGTAATATGGCTAAAGGCAGCTCGGGATGAACTTTCACCATTCATCCTCAAAATAGTTCACCAATCATTGAGACAAGGTGGGATGCCATCAGTACTCAAGCATTCAAAAATCCGGCCAATATTAAAACATAACTCATTGGATAAAGAAAACCCAAACTAATTCGGGCCTATTTCTAGCCTCCTTTTCCTGGCCAAAATTATTTTAAAAATCATTCAAACCCAACTTCAAGATTATATTGATCTGAATTCTCTTTTAGATGATCATCAATATGGAATTAGACCATTTCATGCCGTAGAGACTCTTCTACTTGCCCAATTTGATAGATTTTTTCGTGGAATAGATAATCCTAAACAAGCTTTTGCCTTGTATTTTTGGACATTGCTTCTGCATTTAATAGCATTAGCCATAATATACTTTTTAAGAGACAAAAACAAATGGGGATTCAAAGCGTGGTGCTCCATTGGTTTCAGTCATAACTTACTGATCGCACACAACAAATTAAGCTTGGCCATCAGACTTCCAGACTTACAAACAAGAGCAAGGCTTCCCACAAGGGTCTGCTCTCTCTGCTCTTCTTTTTAATATAAACTTGCAACCAATATGCAATATCTTCAAAAAATTTAACATAACATATCATATCTGTGCAGATGATATAATGATATATCTCCCCATTGACATGATAAATCCAATCCCACCTCAGTTTACAGCTGCTTCAGCGAAATAGCAAATTGGCTAAACTCCCATAACCTAAAAATAAACTATATCAAAACCAAGGTATCACTAGGAATCAAAACTTTACCCCCCCCCCAAAAGCTCCACCTTCAAGAAGCAGAACTAGAAGTAAAAACGAGGTGATTGTACACTCGATATAATTACACACATTAAGCACACCACAAGTCTTTTCTTCTACAAACTAGGAATGCATCAACAACTGAGACCATTGCTTTCTAGCCATGATTTCAGATCAGTGCTCCAAGCTATGATAACCCCGCACTTCGATATTTTGCAACTGCATTCTCCAAGGACTCCCAAAGCAGATACTCAATCAACTTCAGATGGCCCAAAATGTTGCTGCTTGGATTATTTACAAATTCCCTAGCACTGATCACATCACTCCTTTACTATACAGTCTACACTGGCTACCAGTTTTAAATCGCATTAAATACAAATCATTATTGATAACATTTAAGCTTCTGAGAAACCTAGCCTCCTCTTACCTCCCCTCTCTGGTCAATTGCCCCTCCAATGAGAGAACAAGAAGAGGACGTACTCAAAACAACATAATAGTCCCTTCCGAATTCCATAAAACTGATCGTTCTACAAGTAATAGGACCTTCTCTTACTTTGCTCCCATTCTCTGGAACTCCCTCCCTGAAAAATTAAGATCAATCAAAGATCTCCAAATATCCCATAAGGAAATCAAAATACATCTGTTTTATGAACATTTTGGGAATTCAATAGACCAGCACAAAATATATACAACCTAACTGTAAAACCAACCATTAAGCGCCACATTAAACCCCTCTCTACAAAACACTAATAATAACATGGGTGATTTCAAAACACATTAGTTGATTACGAACATAAGACACCCCAGTAAATATATAAGCCGAGATAGAGAATATCTGTAAATAATGAAAAATATGTTCTCTCTAAATATGTTATCTCCAGTTCTTAAATTACACACATGTTTTAAAGTTTAATGACCTCTTCTGTTCGTTGTAAACCGCCCTTGATCTCTTGAAGGGGCAGTATAGTAAAGCTTTTAAAGTACTATAGAGGAAAGGTGGGATAGAGGAGATATGCTAGAGATGTTTAAATACCTCAATGGCATAAATGCACAGGACGGTCTCTTTTAATTTAAGGCAAGCTCTGCTACAAGGGGACATAGGATGAGGGTGAAAGGGGATAGACTCAGGAGTAATATGCAGAAATATTTATTTATGGAAAGAATGATAGATGCATGGAGATGTTTCCCAGTAGAGGTGTTAGAGACAAGGACAGTATCTGAATTCAAAAAAGCATGGAACAAGCACAGAGGAGATCTAAAGGCAAAAAGGGGACTATTGTAATTGATATGGAAGGGCAGACTAGATGGGCCATGTGGTCTTTTTCTGCCATCATGTTTCTATGTTTCTAATATCTCCTAAAAAAAAAAGTGGCCAATGAAATGGCTTTGGACTATATATTCATACATATATGACACATAAAAAATCAAATAAAGCAAAACCAATTAAAAAAAGAAAGTAGTAGGAAATAGTATAAAAACTGGGACATTGCCAGGACATGATTATTGGTACCCTTATAAACGACTCAAATCAGTTTGAACAGAACCACCACATTCCTACACCTTTAATCAATTGTCAGTACTCACATGACTTGAATCAACCAATGAATGATAGCTCTAATGTTTAAAATGGCCACATTCACAATGGTGAAGACAAGAGAGCTGCCTGAGACCGTCAGAAAAGCCATTATCACTAAACATCAAATTCAAAGGGGTACAAGGCCTTCTCCAAAGACCTTGGGATTCCTGTGTCTACAGTTACCAATGTTATTAAGAAGTTTTCTGTTCACAGAACTGTAAAGAACTTCCCACGACATTGTGGGAAGAGGAAAATTAATTCAAGAAGTCTCCAAAGTTAGTGCAAGCTGTTGGAAAAACACTATTTACAACATTCAAAGAACTGAAGGCTGACCTGGAGCTATCTGGAGTGGTGGTTTCAACCCACATAATACACTGCGCACTAGAGACAGGAGGACTTCATGGGCAAAGGCCAAGGAGGACACCACTGCTCAAAGAGAGACATACAAAAATGATGACAGAAAAACACCACATGGCCTATCTAGTCTGGCCTTCCATATCAACAACTACAACAGTCCCCTTTTTTCCTTTAGAGATCCTCTGTGTTTGTCCCATGCTTTTTTGAATTCAGATACTGTCCTCATCTCTACCACCTCCACTAGGAGACTATTCCACGGATCCACCACTTTTTCCATAAAGAAATATTTCCGCATATCACTCCTGAATCTATCCCCTTTCATCTTCATCCCATGTCCTCTCGTAGCAGAACTTGCTTTCAATCGAAAGAGGCTCTCCCCCTGTGCATTTATGCCATGGAGGTATTTAAACCTCTCAATCATATCACCTCTATCCCACCTTTCCTCTAAAGTGTATATATTAAGATCCTTAAGTCTGTCCTCATATGCTTTATAATGAAGACCACTAACCATTTTAGTAGCCACCCTCTGTACTGACTCCATCCTGTTTATAACCTTTTGAAGGTGCGGTCTCCTGAATTGCACACAATACTCCAAATGAGGCACACCATGTAAGGAATCCTTGACCATTAAATCTCTTGCTATGTCTTATGTGACTTCATTGTGTAAATAGTTACCTTTTGTTATCCAAGTTGTTTCTCTTGTTAATTGTAAACTCAGACCTATGTACCCTGTCTGATTGTTATGTTCCATGTAAACCGCGCTGATGCTGAATAGTGCGGTATAGAAGAAATTGTAAATAAATAAATAACTTATACAGAGGCACTATCACCTCTTTTTTTTTTGCTAGCCTTTCCTCTCCGTATGCACCCAAGCATCCTTCTAGCTTTTGCTGTCGCCTTTTCTACCTGTTTAGCTACTTTAAGATCATCAGACACAACCACGCCTAGGTCCTGCTCTTCTTTAGTGGACAAAAGTACTTCACCCCTGTACTATATCGTTCCCTTGAATTGCTGCAGCCCAAATGCATGACCTTGCATTTTTTAACATTAAATCCCAGCTGCCAAATTCTAGATCATTCTTCAAGCTTAGCTAGATCCCTCCTCTACACCTTCCTGATCCTTGCCCAAACCACCTTGAGAAACCACAGTCCTTCTGGGAAAATGTTCCGTGGACAGATGAAATCAAATGTGAGTTCTTTCGCAATGCAGACCAACGATACTTTTACAGGCGAAGAAATTTATTTATTTTTTATTTATTTATTACAATTTCTTATATACTGCGCTATTTAGCATCAGTGCGGTTTACATTATAACTTAACGACCATAACAACAAGCTGTCAGGTTTACATCGAACAGGAGTATAAACATGGAAAACAGGGTCAACTATATACATAATCTATTTACATTGGAAGGATAGATAAAAGTCAGATAATGCATGTAGGTCTTTTCTAACTAAATTGGGTCAATTCCTGGAGGGTATATCTAGGATCAATTGCTGTCAGGTAAGTGTTGGCGGAACAAGTGGGTTTTGAGGGCCTTCCTGAACTGATATAGGCTGGCTATGGCCCTAATGTCAGGGGGTAGAGCATTCCAGCATTTGGGTACGTAACAGCTGAAAGCCCTGTTTGTGGTTGATAAGTTGTACTTTGTCGAAGCCTTTGGTATTGCAAGCAAGTTTACAGCTGTTGATCTTCTGGATCTGTTGGGAGGGACAAAGTGGATAAGATGAGTGAGTGAGGAGGCTGAAGTGCCTTTGATTGTTTTGAAAGCTAATAGAAGGGTTTTGAAGGTGATTCTCCCATTGATTGGTAGCCAGTGCAGCTGTTTGAGAATGGGGGTCACATGGTCGTATCTGGATGCTCCGTAAAGGATCCTAGCTGCGGTGTTCATGGCTAACTGTAAGGGGGTTAATGTGGATTGGGGGAGACCTTGTAAGATGGAATTTGCAAAATCAAAGTGCGACAGTATCAGCGCTTGATATATGGTTCGGAAGTCATCTGGGTCCAATAGGGAGCGTAGGTGCTTGAGAGAGCGTATTTTGAAGTAGACGGCTTTGACTATGTTGCTTATGTGGCTTTTCAAGTTAAGATGTTGATCCAAAGTAACTCCCAAATATTTTATTGCATCTTTGGTTTGCAAATCAGCTTCATTGACACTGACATGGGATGGGGGAGTAAAGTAGGTGTCTCTGGTGATGAATAGCACCTCCGTTTTTTTATGTTGGATGCGAAGGATCTGTGTTTGGAGCCAAGTTGAAACTGCGTTGAAGCAGTCTGTGAGGGGGGTCAGGTCCATGTGAGTTGTGGAGAAGGGCATGTATAATAGGATATCGTCTGCATATATCAAACAATTCACGTTGAATGATCTTATGATATTGCAGATGGGCTGCATGTAGATATTGAAAAGTAATGAGGATAACGATGAGCCCTGGGGTACTCCTTGCTTTTGATGGAAATGTGTTGACTCCTCTGATCCTGATTTCACATATTGCCATCTGTCGTCAAGGTAAGATTTGCACCATTCTAGTGCACTGTTGCAGACTCCCTTCTCCTTCAGTCTTCCGAGGAGAATTTCGTGACTCACGGAGTCGAACGCCGCGGCAATGTCTAGAAATATGAGCACAAAACCTTGACGGATGTTGTCAATTCCAGTGATGATTTCATTGAAAAGACCAGTGAGTAGTGTGTCTACCCCATGATATTCTCTGAATCCGTGTTGGCAGCTATCTAAGGGGGAAGCAGCATCGATGTGATCTTGAATTTGCCGTTGTGCCGTTGTCCTCTCCGGTACCTTGGTGCCCCATGAAGCCTGGGTCTCCTCGGAGTCCCGCGGCCGCGGTTCCCCCGAGAGGAAATCCCCGGAGGTGGAACGCAAGAAGTCGAAGTCTTCAAAGACTTCCTCAGAGACAGGGTCCAGGAAGATGGGAAATTCCCACTCTAGGCCCCGCAGTCCCCGGCATGATTTGGAGGAGCGGGAGCAGCCTCACAAGCTGCCCCAGAAGGCGTCGTCGGTACCCACCGATCAGCCTCGGACACCTGAAGCCATCATTGTTGAGGACTCCCCCTCAATGGAACCAACGCCGAATCCAAAACCCTTGGTGTAAGCATCAAAGGCTGCAGAGCCAGGTGGCATGGAGACCAGGATGGCAGCCTTAGAGCGCAGTATATCTGCCTTCATGGCCCAGCAGTGGGTTTTCATGTCCAATTTGTCTGTTTCATCCGTTCAGATGACAGCACCCTCAACATCAAGGGCCTCCCCGGATGTCAAGCCAATCCTCAAGAACCTCATAAGCATCGGATGAGGTCCCAGTCCCATTCTTCTGTTCACCAGTCCTCTCCGGCATGTGCAGGCAGCTCAGACCACAGGTCCTCCAGGTGCCCTGGGCCCCTCGGCTTGGATCTCGATCGCGGTGACTGCGAAGCCTCAGAATCGACCTTGGACGTCCAATCCGATTGGGAGACCGAGGACGAAGAGTCCTTGGAAACTCAGCACCACTGAGATGTACCTTCAGACCCGTCCCTCCCCTGGCATCCCGATGTTGTTCCTCACCAGAGGATGTTACCTTCCTCGACTTTGTGCGGGACATGGCTAGGGCGGTCTCCATCGAGAGCAAGGTGGAGAAAGACCCTCACATGGAGGAACTGGAGATCCTCCAGTATGAGGCCCCTCCAAAGCAGGCCTTCATGATACCCATTCCACTGATACGCCAACGCCTCCTTCTCCGCATGTGGGAGACACCGGCATCGGTGCCCATTGTCAGCAGGCACCTCAACTCCATGTATTGAGTCCGCCAAGGTCCTAGGTTCCAGAAAGCACAACTTCCCCAAAATTTGATGGTCATTGAGTCCACCATGCACAGATTCAAGAGCCAGAAGACACATTCCTCAGTGCCCCCTGGCAGGGAAGCCCAGACCCTCGACGCCCTCAGCCAGAAGGCCTTTCAGGCCCCAATGTTGACATGCTGGGTCCATTTCTACTAGCTCTGCATCAGCAGGTACCTCAAAGAGCTGTCGAAGGAACTCCGTGGGTTCTCGGCAGGCCTCGACAGGGACCCCTCCAGAGGTTCAAGTCACTGGCCTGGGTGATCAAAGAGTACTCGAAGTTCCTGTCTCAAGCAGCTTACGATGGCTTTGAGTCATCAGCCAGAGTGGCCACAACCAGCATTGGGACTCAATGCCAGGCATAGCTGCAGTCATCTCACCTCGAACAATGGGTTCAGCACAAACTTATTGATGTCCCCTGCATCAGAGAGAACCTCTTCGGGAAACCCATGGCAGACAAAGCAACAGAGATTGAGACTGAGTTCCTCACGAGGACCAGACTCTCAAAAAAGACCTTGGTGCAGTCCTGAAATAAGGCCCAGGGAAAGAAGCCCTTCTTCCCAAGGAAAAAGGGTGGCTTTGGCAACACCTCGCAGTTCCAGGCCTTCTCAGCCCCACACCACAGCCAACAGCACAAGGGACAGGGGCACGGCTCCCATAAATAAAAGACCCCTATAGGCAAAAGACATCCAAGTCCCATGTGCCAGCCCCGGCCCAGCCTGGGGGGCTTTGGATTCCATCAGCATAACCTCCTTTCCCCAGGAGGTCCCCTACAGCCCACAGGGGGGCAGCTGGCTCTGTTTGCCCACAGGTGGTCCGTCATCATCACCGATGCCTGGGCCCTACAGGTGGTCAAGAAGGGCTACCTCCTCCACCTTCAGCAGACGCCACCTTCATACTTTGCAAGAGAGCCCATAAGACCTCTCCTCCACCAGACCCTCACCGAGCTCTCAGATCTCCTCGAGGACAGGGCGGTGGAGCCAGTGCCAAAACATCTTAGGTCACCAGCTTCTGCTCCAGATATTTCCTTGTTCCCAAGACAACAGGGGGGGCCTAAGACCCATACTGGATCTGCGGGACCTGAACAAATTCCTGATAAGGGAAAAGTTCAAAATGTTCTCCATTGGAACATTGATGCCATTCCTCCTGCAGGGAAATTGTCTATGCTCCTTAGACCTAAAGGATGCCTGCACACACATACTGATCCATCCCAGCCACAGAAAATACCTCCGGTTCGTGGTGGGAGGAGAGCAATACCAATACAGGATGCTGCCCTTTGGGCTGGCCTCATCGCCAAGGGTCTTCACCAAGTGCCTCACGGTGGTCGCAGCCCACCTCCGTCTCCAAGAAGCCTTTGTCTTCTCTTACCTGGATGACTGGCTCATAAGGGGAGGCACAGCTGCAGAGGCGCAATGCGCCATAGGGCGCACCATCAATGCCTTGAAGCATCTGTGGTTCGTTATCAACTATCCCAAGCTCCACCTTGGTCCGGCTCAATGCCTGGAATTTATAAGAGCTCAGCTAGACACCCTCCAGGCCAAGGCCTTCCTCCCTCAAGAGAGCTCAGAATGCCTCATGGGGCTAATTGCAGAAGTACAACAATGCCCATTGCTAACCGCCCGACTTCTCCTCTGCCTGCTGGGCCACATGGCTTCCATGGTTCATGTGACCCCATATGCCCGACTACACATGAGAGTGACCCAGTGGTGCCTTCGCTCTCAGTGGACACAAGCCAGGTGGCAGACTCCCTTGGATGGTGGCATATCCCTTGCACCTTCAGGCTGGGATGCCCTTCCAGGTATCCACCCCTCAGAGGGTCCTGACCACAGATGCCTCCTTGCTGGGCTGGGGAGCACATTGTGAGGGCCTCCAGACGCAAGGCAGCTGGTCCCAGACGGAATCCCAGATGCAAATCGATCAGCTGGAGCTCTGGGCGATCACTGGCTGCGTCACCTGTCGGTGCTCGTCCAGACCAATAACCAAGTCACGGTGTTCTATGTGAACACACAAGGGGGCACAGGGTCATATTCCCTCTGCCAGGAGGCGGTAGCCCTCTGCTCCTATGCGAAACACAGAAGGATGCTCCTAAGAGCAGTTTACCTCCCGGGCCAAGACAATGCCCTGGTGGACAAGCTGAGCAGAGTCCTCCAGCCGCACAAGTGCCACCTGGATCCTGACGTGGCCTCCCGGCTATTCCGACTCTCAGGCGTCCCCCTGGTGGACCTGTCTCCCAGCCCAGACAACACGCAGTTGCCCCACTTCTGCTCCCGCCAGCCACACCCATCCCGGATGGCAGCAGGTACTTTCATCATTCCATGGACGGAAGGCCTCCTATATGCCTTCCCACCAACACCATTGGTCGCCAAGACCCTCTTCAAGGTCTAGTGCGACAGGTCATCACTAATACTGATAGCTCCCCAGTGGCACAGGAAACTCTTGTTCCTGCTGCTCCACTCCCTGTCAACGGCATCGCCAATTCCCCTGGGCCAAGCCCCAGGACTACTCTCACAGGAGCAGGGCTCTCTTCTACACCCCAACCTGGGGTCCCTGTCACTCACAGCTTGGCTGCTGAAAGATAGCGTTAGCTCCGTTCAATCTCCCACAGGACGTGGAAGAGGTTCTTCTGGCCTCTCGTATGGCTTTCACAAGAAGGGCGTACGCATTCAAGTGGCACTGATTCATGTGTGGTGCACTGAAAGATGGGCGAACCCATTCTCCTGCTCAGTACAAGTGGTACTCCAGTACCTGCTCCATCTGTTGCAGATGGGACTAAAGTCCAACTCAGTCATAGTACACATGAGCGCTATTACAGCGCTCCACCTTTCTGTTGAGGGCAAGCCCCTTGTGTCTTGGTTCTTGCGGGGCCTCATGCTTTCCAAACACCTGTGTGCTCTTGCAGCTCACTATGCCACCATGCGAGCCCCTGGCTACCTGCCACTTGAGGTATCTCTCCTAGAAGGTCGTCTTTCTTGTATCACTCACATCAGTTCAAAGAGTCAGCAAGCTCCAGGCTCTGATGGCAGAGCCACCCTACACGACGTTCTACAAGAACACGGTGGTGCTTCGCATACACCCCAACTGAGTCAGTTGGACCATTAGATAGAGGGGTAAAAGGGGCACTAAGAGGGGACAAGGCCATAGCGGAGAGACTGAATGAATTCTTTGCTTCGGTCTTTACTGAGGAAGATGTAGGGATGTTACCCATGACTGAAGTGGTATTTAAAGGTGGTTCTGCAGAAGAATTGAAAGAAATATCGATACACCAGGAAGATGTATTACAACTATTTGATAAACTGAAGAGTAGCAAATCACCTAGACCGGATGGTATACATCCAAGGGTGTTGAAAGGACTGAAATATGAGATTGCAGACCTACTATTAGTAATCTGTGAACTATCATTAAAATCATCTGTAATACCTGAAGATTGGAGGATGGCCCATGTAACGCCAATTTTTAAAAAGGGTTCCAGGGGTGATGCAGGAAACTACACACCAGTGAGCCTGACGTCAGAACCGGGAAAAATGGTAGAAACCATAATAAAGAACAAAATTACTGAACATGTAGATTGTCATGGCTTAATGGGAGACAGCCAACATGGCTTTAGACAAGGAAGATCTTGTCTTACTAATCTGTTATTTTTTTTCAAGGTGTGAATAAACAGGTAGACAAAGGTGAGTCGGTTGATATAGTGTAGCTGGACTTTCAGAAAGCCTTTGACAAGGTCTCTCATCAGAGACTTCTGGCAAAACTAAAAAGTCATGGGCCAGGAGGCAGTTTACTATTGTGGATCAGGAACTGGTAAAAATGGCCAATTTTCCAGTGGAGAAAGGTGAATAGTGGAGTACCCCAGGGATCTGTGCTGGGTCCGCTGCTTTTTGACTTATTCATAAATGACCTGGAAAAGGGAAATTATGAGTGAGGTTATCAAATTTGCAGATGACACAAAGCTATTTAAAGTTGTTAAAACCCATGAGGATTGTGGAAAATTGCAAGAGGATCTTGATAAATTGGAAGACTGGGCATCCAAATGGCAGATGAAATTTAATGTGGACAAGTGCTAAGTTATACACCTAGAAAAGAGCAACCCAAAAGCGTAGTTACTCACCTGTAACAGGTGTTCTCCAGGAGCAGCAGGAATCAGTCCTCACATATGGGTGATGTCGGCGCCGACGGAGCCCTCGCGGAGCAATTTTCCCCAGCTTTCAAAGAAAGCCTTTGGGAATTGCAGCGCGCATGCGCGGTCGCCTTCCCGCCCAAGGGTGCCATCTTAGCCAGTCAGATGACATAGCTAAAAAAGACAGCATAAAAATTTGCAAAAAAACTAAAGCAGATGATTGCAACTCCAAGGGGAGGAGGGAGGGTTGTGAGGACTGATTCCTGCTGCTCCTGGAGAACACCTGTTACAGGTGAGTAACTATGCTTTCTCCAGGACCAAGCAGGAAGTCAGTCCTCACATATGGGACTCCCAAGCTTAAGGCTACCGGAGACCCTAAGCACAAAAATGAGCTCCCTCTAGCTCAGCAGCACAGAAGGAAGGAATCTTCGCTGAATTATTACCCACCGGTAGCCCACATCCGGGATGGAGGGTAGGAGTTGCTCAAACCTCAAAGAGATTACGGAGGACTGCCTGTCCGAAAGCACTGTCCCTGCGGGACTCCCTCTCGAGACAGTAATGGACCGCAAAAGTCTGGCTCGAAGACCAAGTAGCGGCCCGGCAGATGTCTGCCAGCGGAACAGAGCGGAGGTAAGCCACTGACGTAGCCTTTGCCCGAACGCAATGAGCCGTGACTCGACCTTCCAAGGAGAGTCCGGCTGCCCCATAAGCCCAAGTGATACAGTCCGCAACCCAGATCGACAGAGTACGCTTGGAGACCGGGAGCCCCAATTTATTGGGGTCAAAAGACACAAAAAGCTGAGCAGCTTTACGGTGCTCCCGCGTACGGTCAAGGTAGAAGTTCAACGCCCTTCTACAGTCCAGGGTATGGAGGACCGTTTCAGCTCGGCTGGAGTGTGGTCTGGGAAAGAAGGTCGGAAGTACCACCTCCTGATTGATGTGAAAAGGGGAGACCACTTTTGGAAGAAATTTTGGGTGAGTCCGTAGGACTACCCTATTTTTGTAGAACCGAGTGTAAGGGGGATCAGACACGAGGGCCTGCAATTCACTTACGCGTCTAGCGGAAGTGAGGGCTATCAAGAACAGCGTTTTCCAAGAAAGAAAACGGAGAGAACAGGTAGCCATAGGTTCAAAAGGCGGACAGGTGATCCGCTGTAAAACCACATTCAGATCCCAGTCAGGCGCTGGCGGGCGCAGAGGGGGTTTAAGCAGAAGGAGACCTCGGAGAAACCTCTCTACAAGAGGGTCGCTGGAAAGAGGTCTGCCGTCCACCGGCACATGATGTGCTGAAAGAGCACTGAGGTGAACCTTGACAGAGTTGGACTTAAGTCCCAGATTAGAAAGGTATAGCAAGTACTGCAGGATCACCGACACCGGGCAGGAGAAGGGATCCTGAGACTGTTGGGTACACCAAACGGAAAAGCGACGCCATTTAAGGGCGTAGCATTTGCGGGTAGAAGGTCGCCGAGAAGCTAGGACGACCTCTTCCACCTCTGCCGGCAGTAGAAGGGGAGCAAGGACTACCCTCTCAGCAGCCAGGCCATTAGATTGAGAGATCTGAGGTTGGGGTGTAGCAGAGACCCCTGATCCTGAGTGAGGAGATCCGGTTGTAACCCCAGAGGGAATGGGTCCTCTACCGCTAACTGCAGCAGGAGTGGAAACCACGGCTGTCTGGGCCAGCGAGGGGCCACCAGGATCATGAAGGCTTTGTCTCGGAGAACCTTGAACAGAGTCCGAGAGACTAGCGGGATGGGAGGGAAAGCGTACAGAAGGCTCTCCGACCATGAGAGTAGAAAAGCGTCTGCCGCAACTCGAAGGGGATGTGGCTGACGAGAACAGAAGCGAGGAAGTTGCCGGTTGAGAGGGCTGGCAAAGAGATCCATCGTGGGGAGGCCCCACTTTAGAAAGAGCTTCTGAACTACCAAGGGATCCAGGCGCCACTCGTGCGGCTGGAGGATCCTGCTGAGTTTGTCCGCCAGGCAATTTTCTTGGCCTGGGAGATAAACTGCCTTGAGAAGAACGCCGTGACTGACGGCCCAAGAGCAGAGCTTCTGTGCTTCCCGACAGAGAAGGAAGGAGCCCGTGCCCCCCTGCTTGTTCACGTAGAACATGGCAACTTGATAGTCCGTCTGGACAAGGACGGACTGGTGAGAGGTCAGGTGGGAGAAGGCCCTGAGAGCCAGGCGGATCGCTCTGAGCTCCAGGAAGTTGATCTGCTGAGCAGACTCCCACGTGGTCCAGAGGCCCTGAGTACGTGCCCCTTGGCAATGTGCGCCCCAGCCCAGGAGGGATGCATCTGTCGTCAGCACCCGGGCCGGCTGAGGTGACTGGAAAGGCATGCCGAGTACCAGGTTCGGCCGATGAAGCCACCACTGGAGAGACGAGATCAGCGGCTCGGAGACGCGCACTAGGTCTGCTAGGCCGCCTGTGGCTTGTTGCCACTGCTTGCGGAGACACCATTGAGCAGGCCGCATATTCAGGCGGGCATTGGGGGTCACATGGACGGTGGAAGCCATATGGCCGAGTAGTCTCAGGAAGCGCCTGGCGGAGACCAGGGGCTGGCTGCGAAAACGGTCGGCTAGGTCCATGAGCCGTTGAGCCCTGTCGAGCGGTAGGAACGCTCGTGCCTGAGGAGTGTGCAGCCTTGCGCCGATGAACTCGAGATCCTGTGAGGGGAGCAAAGTGGACTTTGCGAAGTTTATAACAAAGCCCAAGTACTGCAGAAGAGTCACCGTGCGGCGTGTGGCGTTGGTGACCTCCGGAGCGGACGCTGCTCTGATGAGCCAGTCGTCGAGGTACGGAAAGACATAGAGGCCGTGAAGCCGGAGATGGGCCGCCACCACCGCGAGACATTTTGTGAAGACTCGCGGTGCGGAGGACAGGCCAAAGGGCAGTACTCTGTACTGGTAATGATTTCCTGCCACCACAAACCTTAGGTATTGGCGGTGGCTTGGGTGGATGAGGATGTGCGTGTAGGCATCCTTTAGATCCAAGGAGCATAGCCAATCTCCCTGCTGGAGGTAGGGCAGAAGGATTCCAAGGGTAAGCATTTTGAACTTTTCCCGCACGAGGAACTTGTTGAGGTTGCGCAAGTCCAGGATGGGTCTGAGGCCTCCTGTCCTTTTTGGTACTAGAAAATACCTGGAATAAAAGCCTTGACCTCTCAGGTGGTGGGGCACCGGTTCCACCGCCTGTTCCTGTAGAAGACCTGCTAACTCCTGAAGGAGTAATTCCCTGTGCAGAGGGAGTCGTGGAGGTTCTCCCGGAAAATAGGAGGGAGGGACCTGGTGGAAGTGGAGAAGATAACCTCTCACGACTTGAAGCACCCAGGCATCTGAGGTGATGCTGGACCACCTGTGGGCGAAGTGAACCAGCCGGCCTCCGGTGCTGGGAGGAACCAGCGGAGGGGGAGAGGCTATGCTTAAGGAGTCAAAAGCCCCCACCCTGCTGAGCAGGGGCTGGTGGCGCAGGCTTGGGGGCTTGCTGCCTACGGGACCCGTTACCCCGTCCCTTGGCCTGCTGACCCTGTAGGGGAGTTGCAGGGGCCTGATATTGGGGGTATTGTTTGTAGGCAGCCGCCTTTCTCGGGTAAAAGGACTTCTTTTCCGAGCCCTTCTTTTTCTGGGAAGGGGCGGAGGTCTTCCTAGAGAGCCTAGTCCTGGTGAGAGTCTCCGTCTCGATTTGTGCAGCCTTATCAGCCATGGGCTTGCCAAAGAGGTTTTCGCCTCGGCAGGGGACATCGACCAACTTGTCCTGCACCCAGGGCTCAAGGTCAGACGACTGAAGCCAAGCCTGTCGGCGGGCACCGATGCCGGCTGCGGCCACTCGAGCCGATGCTTCAAAGCCATCATAGGCTGCTCGGGATATGAATTTTGAGCATTCCCAAATGCCAGAGGACAAGGCCAGGAACCTCCGCAAGGGTTCCTCGGACAAACCAGCGGAGAATCCGGCTAGCTCTTTAGCCAGGTCTCGGAGATACATGCCCATGTATAGCTGGTAGGTCTGGACACGACACGCAAGCATAGAGCCCTGGAAACACTTCTTACCAAGGCCATCCAGGTTACGGGCCTCCCTGCCAGGAGGCACCGAGGAGTGCATCTTCTGGCTCTTAAGACGATGCATGGCCGATTCCACTACCATGGAATGGTGTGGTAGCTGTGCTTTTTGGAAGCCAGGGCTCTTGCGGACTCGATAGATAGAATCGACCCGCTTGCTCAGGACCGGCGAGGAGGCCGGACTCTCCCACATGCGGAAGAGTAGTCGTTCCAGCATGGGAGGAACCGGTACAGTAAAGTGTTCCCTGGCGGGAGAGTCATACTGGAGGGCATCCGGCTCGAGGCTCCTCCTCGGGATCCGCAGGGAAGGCCAAGGCCTTGGCCATATCCCTGACGAAGTCCGAGAACCGGGCATCCTCCGGGGGGGACTGCTTCCGAGGTTCGGACTCAGGTGAGTCCGAGGGGACACACCGCGTCCGAAAAGAATCAGGTGACTCTTCCTCTTCAGACTCCCAGACCGACTCCGACGAGGAATCGGTGGGGTCGGCCCGGGCAGGGCGCGGCGCCTGCCGCCCCGACGCCGAGGGAGTCGGCGTCGGCGACCTCGGTCCCGAACGGGAGGCCGAGGGTGACCTCGACCGAGGATCGACTCGAGTTCGCATGGACTCGAGGATCGGCTCGGTCTCCGGGGTCGACTTAGACGTCGACGTCCCGGCGGTCGGGGCAGCGGCGCCAGTGAGGCCAGCGAGCAGTGCCCGCTGCTGGTCCATGAAGGCAGACAGTCTGCTCTCCAAGGCCGTCAACCTGAGTCCGAGCTCAGGTGACCCAGCAGCCCCCGACTCGGGCCCCGACGGCGTCGGGTCCGACGTCGGCGGTCTCGGAGGCGAGTCCAGGAGGACCACAGGACTTACCCGAGCAGGCAGCTCCGACTCCAGGCGAGGTCGCTTCGGGAGGTGCTCCTTCTCCAAGGACCCGGGACGGCTATCGGGGCTATGCGACCTGGCCCTCGCGGAGCCAGGAGCGTCCACCGACGCCGCCCTCGCGGGTTTCACCTTCCGTCGATGGTCCCCGGAGGGAGAACCCCTGTCGGAGGAACTCCGGCGACGGTCCGAGCTGGAACCTCTGGACGCGGAGGCCTCCGACGAGGTCCGGGTACGGCTGGGGTCAGCGAAGATCCTATCCCGCTGATGCCGCCGACTTCTCAACGCTTTGGAGGACATTTTGCCGCAGGGCCCACAGATCATTTCTTCATGATCCGGGCCCAGGCAGCGGAGGCAATTGTCGTGTGTGTCAGTTAGTGACATATTTCGGTCACACTGACCACACCGCTTGAAACCACTGGCAGCCATCGGGGGAAAAAGGGCCCCGGCGAGGTTAAAGGACCGGGCTGCCAGGGAAAAACCGAAAACGAAACTGACTAAGTCAGAAAAACCGAAAAAGAAGAAGAGGACTCGTGACCGGCGTCGCGAGTCCGGGCGGGAAAAAGACCGGCGTCGAACCGAAGGAAAAAAGAGAAAATTATGAGTAAAAATCAACTTTTTCGCGGGGACACGACGGGTACGTCTGTAGGGCTCCGCGGAAAAAAGAAGACTGGCTAAGATGGCACCCTTGGGCGGGAAGGCGACCGCGCATGCGCGCTGCAATTCCCAAAGGCTTTCTTTGAAAGCTGGGGAAAATTGCTCCGCGAGGGCTCCGTCAGCGCCGACGTCACCCATATGTGAGGACTGACTTCCTGCTTGGTCCTGGAGAACTATGGTTACACGATGCAAGGTTCCACATTAGGAACCACCACCCAGGAAAAAGATTTAGGCGTCATCGTGGATAACATGTTAAAACCCTCTGCCCAGTGTGCAGCGGCGGCCAAGAGAGCAAATAGAATGCTAGGTATCAAAAGGAAAGGAATGGAAAATAAAACAAAGGATATTATAATGCCTCTGTAACGTACCATGGTGCGACCGCACCTTGAATATTGTATGCAGTTCTGGTTGCCGTATCTAAAAAGGATATAGCGTTATTAGAAAAGGTACAGAGAAGAGCCACCAAAATAGTAAAGGGGATGGAAAAATACCCCTATGAAGAGAGGCTAAAAAGGTTAGAGCTCTTCAACGTTGAAAAAAGACTGCTGAGGGGAGATATGATAGAGGTCTATAAATTAATGAATGGAGTGGAATGGGTAAACGTAGATCAATTGTTTACGTCATCAGAATATAGAAAGACTAGGGGACATAAAATGAAGCTACAGGGTAAACTATTTAAAACTAATAAGAGAAAATATTTTTTCACTCAACGTGTAATCAAACTCTGGAATTTGTTACCGGAGGATGTAGTAGAAGCTGTTAGTGTAGCTGGGTTTAAAAAAGGTTTGGACAAGTTCCTGGAGGAAAGGTCCATAAACTATTAAAGGGACCCAGGATATCACTGCTTGACCCAACACAAGCATTGTGGAACCTGTGTCTTTTGGGGAAACTGCTAGGTACTTATGACCTAGATTGGCCACTGTTGGAAACAGGATACTGGGCTTGATGGACCTTGGTCTGACCCAGTATGGCATTTCTTATGTTCTGCTGAAGGTGGTGTCCCCATTCTACCTCATTCAGGAGGTGGTGCTCCAACCTTCTTTCCGAGGCCTCACACCAGCAGGGCGGAGACTGTTCTCCGTATTTTGGATTGTAAAAGGACCCTGTCCTTCTATCTGCAATGGATTCAGGGCCACCGCAAAGCACTTCAGCTTTTTGTAACCTATGGCCCCAGTCGTCTGGGGCTTCCTGTGATTAAACAAATTCTGTCCACTTGGATGGCGGACTGCATTACCCACTCCTATGAGCAGGCGGAGATCTCACTGGACCAGAAGGTCACAGCGCACTGTGTCAGAGCCATGGCTACTTCTGTGCAAATCTGCATTCTATCCCCGTGACAGAAATCTGCTGGGCTACTACCTGGTCTTCGGTCCATACCTTCACAGTTCACAACTGTCTGGAGAGGAGCCCCGACGAGAGAGCGCCTTCGGTCAGGCCATACTCCATAATCTCTTCGGGTGTAGGCAATTCCTGCCCTCCGACTGTTCTGTATTCAGGCTACCAGAGTGCTGGTTCTGCGCCGGACACTTGGATCTTGCAAGAGTCTCTCAGTAGTGACTCAACTGCTGCTGATCACGGCTCACCCTTTGCAGGTCGCTGTGGCGTTTTTGCAGGTTTTCAGTAGCTTGCACCTGGGGAGTCCCATATGTGAGGACTGACTTCCTGCTTGTTCCCGGAAAATGCATAGTTACTCACCTGTAAAAGGTGTTCTCTGGGGACAGCAGAAATCAGCCCTCACAACTGTCCCTTCTCCCCTTGGAATTGATTCTGTACTGTATTTTTTTGCTGTCTTAGCTATGTCATTAGACTGAGGCAAGATGGCACCCGTGGATGGGAAGGGGACCATGCATGTGTGGTGCATCTCCCAAAGGCTTTCTTTGAAAGCTGGGGAGATGCTTCCATCAGCGCCGACGTCACCCTTATTTGAGGACTGATTCCTGCTGTCCCTGGAGAACACCTGTTACAGGTGAGGAGCTACGCTTTTCCACTGGGGCGGAAAAGGCTATACCCTTTCTCCACTGCTGTTTTTGCCAACTATTGAGCCTTTGGCGGCGTGGGTAAGAGCTAGGGCTAGAGAGTGGTGGGGGAAGAGCTGCATGTGATTTCATTGTATGCAGATGACAGCTTGATTTATGTTCATGATCCCGCAGTTTCCCTGCCCCAAGTCATGGATCTTATTAGTTAATTTAGCAGATATTCTGGATTCTCTGTTAAATGGTAAAAATCTGTGCTGATACCATGTTGAACGCAATGGGCTGACTGTCTCGTAGGAGTGGATACTTCAGGGTTCACGGTAGTGGATCAGTTTAAGTGCCTAGGAGTTGTAATCCCTAAAGGTTTGTCTCAGCTGTACTCTGCTAATCAATACAAGTTGCTAGGGACTATTTGGAAAGATCTTCAGGAGTGGATGTATTATGTCGTTTCGTGGTTGGGAAGGATTAATGTCCTTAAGATATTTGTCCTACCCATAATGATGCAGCTTTCGATACATCTCCTAAGACGCTTTTTCCAGAGCTTGCAAGGGGAATTTTTGAGGTACATTTAGCAGGGGTGGTAGGTCTACAGTGGGATGGCTTATGTTTACGACTCTGAAATGTAGGGGGTTAGGGGTACCCAGTGTTCAAGTACATTATTGGTGTGCATGTTTGAGGATGGCCCATGGTTGGTATGATGGGAGCTCTTCAGATCGGTTGAAGTTGGAAATTAGTTGGATATACCCTGTCCCTTTGCAGACTCTTCTTTTTTTGAGGATTTTGTGAATACACAGCATGTTCTTTCCCATCCCTTTTTGGGATCACTTTGGAAGGCCTGGATTTTTCACCATATACACTTGTGTCAGCATTCAGTTTTGTTAGAAATTTTGGTAGGGGAGAGTTGAGCACCCTGAAAGCACCTCACTTGGTTTTGCATTTCAAAGAAGGGAGTTTTGTGAATAAGGGTTGCGTGGAGTCAATGTGTGGCCTGTCTTTCAATTTTTACCAATTTTTTCAGTTGCGCCACTTTGGAACGTGGATTCCTCAAGAGTAGGAGGTGTTGCGAATACCATGGCTCTGGGAAAGGGCACAATTTGACTCTACAAAAATGAAGCATCTGATTGCGTGGCAGTACAGGGCCCTGTCGGAAGATCTGGTGAGGGCTGCTCCGCCACTTCCTCACCTTAGGAGTTGGGATATGGTATAGGGGTCCAGATTAGATGAGGTGTGGGATAGGATTTGGGATCATATCCATACATGCTCAGTCTCCTTGTCATTGGTAGAGACCTAGGTTCGTATTCTGTCACGTATGTATATAACCCTTTCTCTGCTATTTAAGTGGGAGTGGGGTGACGACGATCTCTGTTGGAGGGGGTGAGAGCTGAGAGATTTAGTGCATATGAGCTGGTATTGCACAAAATTGATGAGCTTTTGGATGGGAGTTCAGTTCTGTATACTAGGCATCAAGGGGTTGTACCCCTCTTATGAGTTTGAGACTTTTGTGTTGGGCTTTTTGCCCTCTGGGGTATGGGTTGGGGCTTTGAGCTGCTTGGTGAGCTGCTTACTGTTAGTGGCCTGAAGTGTGATAGCTAGGTGTTGGAAGCGTACTTCTCTGCAGATCTTGAGTGAGTGGGTATTTAAAGTTTGGGAGACTTATCGAATGGAGAAGTTTACATTTGAGTTAAGCTTACATTTGAGTTGAGGGGCATGTCTAGTAGTGTTCAGGAGATGTTCAGGTCATTGTTCTTGGACTGTGAGGGCTTCTAAGGGAAGTTAGTGCTATAAACATTGTAAGTGTGATCAGATTTGAGCTGAGTGTTTGGGGTTTTACGCAACCAGGGATGACCTTTACCTTGAAGTCAAGTGTTAGTGGAGGGATTGCGCCTACCTCTAATTTATTTTTTTTCTAGGTCAGGGGGTTGGGGGAGGGGAGAGGTGGGTGAGTAGGGCAGGAGGGGGTTTGGCAAGCATCAACACTGTTGGAGTGAGCTGGGTTTGTGTAGGGTTTTCTCTCTTATTGGGTTGTTTTCTTATTGTTTCATTCTTCTTTTGCAGTTGGTGGGGGCAGTTTTTTTTTTTTTATTCTTGGCTGACGATGTGCTTTTCTGCTTTGTTATGTTATTCTTTCATTTTTGGAAGGCTGAAGAATTTGTTTGAGGATTTTAACTTCACTCCTTGTTTTTTCTGTAATTTTTTAGGCTGTGTCCATATTAATAAAAAGATTGACATAAAAAAGAGAAAATTAACCATCTATCTTTAATTGGTTAATTTAGTCCCAGTATTCAGCCACACTTAACCAAGTAAGTGTGCAGCTGAATATTCAGTTAACAGCAGTCAATAGTGTATTTGTACCTTTAGCTGTCTCACAGAAGCATTTGAACACCACATATATCACTCACTGGTCACGTAGGGCCCGATTTTGATCTGGGCGCAAAGCCCGCCTCCCTCCCGCCTAACCTGAATTTTCCATGCCGGGGTCATATGCGGCCCCGGCATCGAAAATCCAGGTATCACCGCACAGCTAGGAGGCCACAGGAGCTACCCATGTAGCACCGATTTTCAATTCTATATGGTTAGCCCTGACGCTTTACAGATAAGCGAGGGAAACCCTTGCCTATCTTTAAGGTGCAGAGCACTAACCGTGTAGTATCAAAAATTGGTGCTACATGGGTAGTGCAATGGCCTACCTCCACACTGCCCCGGAAAGTCCCCGACACGCCTGATGTTAACCGCATGGCATTGGGACACGTAAGGGACAAACCAGGGAATTTTTGAAGGCACTACCATGTAGCTGCCTTCAAAAATTTACTGTTAAGGCATTTACATGGGTAACAAGGGCAGTTACCCATTTAACTGCCTTCAAAACTTGGGCCTGTAGAAGGTACTTCTATAAGGAGACATGTAAATTTATGTGCCATTTACACACATAAAGCACAGTATTTTAGTAATTGAGTCATGTAGGTGAGCACTTATGTGCATAAATTTTACATGGCACAATTCTATAAGCACCCATTAGGAGTCCATTGCGCATACTTTCACTGGGGTGTGTACATGGGCAGAGCATGGGTGGGACATGCGTTAACATGCGTAATTTATACAATACAGGTGAACATGCTTAAGATACACACTGCTATTTGCACCAGCTCTATAACTGGTGTAAGTGACCATGGTTTAAATTTACACATGATAGTGGCCACTTATGGTAGTATTCTAAAAAGTCAAATCCATACAGATTTGACTTTATGAAATAGGCACAATTAACACACATAAAAATATGTGTTAATTGTGCAGCAGCTTATAGAATTACTATCATAGAGTATTTATAACTTAGATATATGGCATAGCATAGTGGTTAGAGCACTAGTTTGGTAGCCAAGAGACGAGGATTTGATTAACACTGGCACTCCTTGTGGCCTTGAGCAAGTCACTTAACCCTCCATTGCCTCGGAAGAATGGCACAGATCTTAAAAAGTCACATGCAGTGTGTTCAACCAAGAGATGCTCCACAGTTATCAATACCCAGGGCTGGCCCAAGTGTTTCTGCTGCCCCCGGCTACACTGCCCCCCTCCCTGTGCCAAGTCACACTGCTGCCACCAATTCCATCTTGGGGAGATAGGCAGGAGGCAGTGGCAATATGTTGCTCGCAAAGCCGGCTGCTTAGCGAATGGGCCAGCCCTGCCAGTACCTAAAATGGATGATAGGTGCCTTAAACTCATTTCCCTAAAATTAAACTTGTGTTGAATTGCTTATCTTTAGGCATTTAAATTAGGTATCTAGTGCTGGAAATCAGCAGTGAGCTCCTAATTCATTACTCTTATTAGGTCTCACCCTTTTTTAAGGTGCCATTCACATGCATATATCAAGATTTGTGCATGTGGAGCTACTTTATAAAGGGGAGTAATATTAATTTAGACAGTTTTGTATACCACCTTATCCTTCAATCAAAGTGGTCACAACACAATTGGGGGATACATTTAACACGAGGGGATATGAGACACATACACTAATTCTTACAGGGAACATGGGCAATGGAGGGTTAAGTGGCTTGCCCAAGACCACAAGGAGCACCTGTGGGACTAGAAACCCCAGTCCTTCCGGCCCTAGGTTGCTGTCCTCCAGTGGGATTTGAACCCCCGACCTTCCGGTAACTTGCCCCAACCACTAGGCCACTCCTCCCCACCTGCCATGCCATGATTTTTGGTGGGACCAGGGCCTGTGTGGCCCACCCCTTTCCGACGCCTACCCTTATCGCTTCCAGTTAGCAATGAGTGGTTCCAAAAGTATATTTTTCTATCTGGAATGAAATGAAGATTAAGAAGGAAGAGAATAATCTGTTTATGCCATTTTATCTGTCATTATACTGATTGTGCACTGCAATGAATGAATCGGATTTGCAGTTAATAAGTGGAGAGGGTAGTGAATTGGGGAAGGAACTGAGTAAAAAAGGACAATGATGGAAAAAGGAGGGAATGATAGAGAGAAGGGTAAATGAATGACATCGAAGGAAGGAAGAAAGTGCATGGCCATCAAAGCTGGGGAGGAAAAAATGATCATACATATGTGCATACATAGCCAGGGCTGAATCAATCATTAGGAAACTAGGCAGTTGCCTGGGGCAGCAGCTTCTTGAGGGAGGGAGCAGCAAAGAACAGGGCATTCAAAGCCAAACAATAGATTCTAAAAAAAAAAAAACAGCATTAAACAATAGATTCTGACAGCCAGAGGGGGGTGGGGGGTGGGAGGGGGGCATAAGCCTTAAGGTTTGCCTAGGGTGCGAACACTTTGAACCAATTCTGAGGCCAGCCTTGTACATAGCATATGACATGCAGATGCATGTGCATAGAAAAGAGGCATGTTCTAAGTAGGGAATGAGCTTGTATGGGGTGCCGCAAAAATGGATGCATGCTTTTAGATCTGTTATCAATGATGTCTAAGCCTCCAACAACTTTTCTTTTGGGATGTGATATATGGACTACTGGTTGGTTCTAGAGATTAGCTTGATGATTGATCAGTCAGTGTTGTTCTTTATTTATTTATTTTATTTTATTTATTTAACATTATTTCTATACCGCCTTCTCCTTCAATCAAGGCGGTCTCCACAGCAAACAATCAAATGTGTTCATGTGTTCTTATGCAGTGGTGTGTGTAATGTGTTTGAGGTGGTGTATCTTTGATTTGGTTGATCTTACTATAATGTGCGCTATTATACATGTTGAGATATTATACATTCTATATACAATGGTCAGTGTGTGGGTATGTCCGTTGTTCTAGCTTGATTAGTAAGTTATGTGACGTGTCCATAGTGTTCAAGGAATAGAGTTGTCTTCAGCCCTTCTTTTCCCTCTTCCTCCTCCCGCTCTGCTGTTCCCCCTGCTAATTCATTTTTTATCTTCTCATTTGCTCTTTGTTCCTCTTGTGTTTTCCCTCTCTCTATCTCCAGGAACAAGCAGGAATGAGTCCTCACATATGGGTACGTCGGTACCGACAGAGCCTGCGCGGGAAAGCTCCCCAGCTTCCCAGAAAGGAAAGCTTTTGGGGCCTCCCACAGCGCATGCGCGCTGCCTTCCCGCCTTCCTGACCAACTCTCCTCAGTTCTTCTTTTTCCGCGGAGCCAGCAGGTCGTGTTCCTGTCACCGCTGAAGAAGTTCTTATTTTAATTTGTTTCTTTGGCTGCGTGTCTGCCTTCCCCGACTCCAGACCGGTACCGCCGGTCTTTTTCTTTACTTTTCTTAAAAAAAAAAAATCTTCTTTTCCCCACTTGGTGTATTTCCTCTTTAGGCCTGTAGGCCTGGAGAAAATTCTCCCTCATGGAGAAACCAGCCTCTGGTTTTAAAAAATGCACCAAGTGTAGCGGTACCATCTCAGTTACCGACACCCATGAATGGTGTCTTAAATGTTTGGGGCCTGACCACTCCATCCCGGATTGCCAGTCCTGCTCTCTGATGTCTAAACGAGGCTTACAAAACCGGGCAGCCAAGTTTCATATGCTGTTTTCCACAGATACTCCAGCATTGACATCCTCCAGGTCTTCCTCTCCTGATGGATCTCAGGTAACCAAACATTCTTCCGGCAGGTCCTCAAAGGGCAAATCTCCCTCTAAGTATCGAGATGCCCCCGGGCTTGACCCTGAGGACCCTGCCCCAGCCAAACAACCCCGGCGGGAAGCTCCGGCTTCCAAAGCTCTTCCTATGGGGTTACAGGTTGACATCGATGGCACGGCCTCGACCGATCACCTGTTGGACTGCTCTGGGGTACCGGCACACTCTTCCGGTACCGACATCCATGCAGCAGGCCATAATGGCTTTTATTAAGGCTGCGACGCCCACGGTACCGCAGCGAGCAGTACCGACTCCGGTACCACAACCGATACCAGTACCCAGGGCATCCACATCGACCAGGATACCGGTTCCGGTTCCCGGTTCCGGGGCTTTTCCCGATACCGATCCGGTTCCGGGTATGCCCGATGTGGATACCGGTCGATACGCTTATCGATCCCTGGAAGCCAACAGACGATACTTCGAGTCTTCTGATGATTCTGATTCATCAGATGACTCTCCTGAAGTATCTCTTACTCTTCCTGAGGAGCCCTCTTCTCCAAAGAGGAGAATGTCTCCTCCAGAGGATTTGTCCTTTCAAGACTTCATCATTGAAGTAGCTAAAGGACTCTCTATTTCAGTAACCTCTGAAAAAGAACCTAGAGCAAAAAAATTAGATATTTTAGGATACCCTAAGGTTCCCAAAGAGGCAGTCACCTTGCCCATTCATGAAATTCTTCAAGAACATATGATGGACTTATGGGAGACTCCTCTCACTCTATCTCCACATTCTCGTCGTTTGGACACCATGTATCATGTCCCTCCTTCTCCTGGTTTTCAAAAAACTCAGCTCCCTCACCACTCTATTGTGGTGCAGTCAGCTATGAAAAGGATAAAGAGTACCAAAAGACACTCTTCTACTCCTCCAGGAAGAGAATGTAGGACTTTGGATGCTTTTGGTAGGAAAATCTTCCAAGCCAGTATGCTTATTGCCAGAATCAATTCATACAGCCTTTATATGGGCATGTTCCTGAAGGAGATTGCACTAAAGCTGCGCAATTTTCTCCCCTTTATCCCAGAGGATAGACAGGAGGAGTTCCTTCTTTTGCTAAAGCATACCCAAGATGTTTCAAAATTTTCCAACAGAGCAGCTTTTGACTCCTTTGAAGGTGCTAGCAGAGCCTCAGGCATTGCTATAGCTGCTCGCAGAATTGCTTGGCTCCAGGCTTCTGACCTAGAACCCTGGGTCCAGGATGGCTTGGGAAATCTGCCCTGTACAGGTGAAAATCTGTTTGGAAAAGAGTGGCAAATCAAAGCCACTCAAATGGACGCAGAAAATGCTGCCTTAGATAGACTTTCTAAGTCTACCTCTACCCCTGCCAAGAAAAAATCTTTTAAGAAGCCTTTCTATAAGAAGGCCAGATTTTCTACAAATACTGGCCAACAATCTTCTACAACTCGCTTTGCTCTTAAGCGTCAGCAATCTAAACAGGCCAGGGCAAAACCTGCAGGGACTACTACAGCCCAGCAGTCCCAACCCCCTCAGGGTTTTTGACTTAATACTAGAGAACTTAACCTTTCTGGCTCTACAACAACCAGAGCCTCTCACCATTCCAGGAAGGTTAACTCATTTTGCTCCCAGATGGGAGCAAATCACATCAGAACAGTGGACCCTCTCTATCATCAGAGAGGGCTACAAACTACATTTCTTCAGCCTTCCTCCCCATACCATGGTGAGACATTTCAATTCTCCCCCATCCCTCGTGGACCTTTTGGGTCAGGAGGTGACCACCCTTCTCGCCCAAAGGGCAATAGAAGAGGTTCCTCTTCTTCAACAGGGGTCAGGGTTTTACTCCCCTTATTTTCTCATTCCAAAGAAAACAGGGGGATACAGACCCATTCTAGATCTCAGAGAATTGAACAAATTCCTATGCAAGGAGAAATTCAAGATGCTTTCTCTAGGTACTCTCCTTCCATACCTGCAGAGTCAGGATTGGCTTTGTTCTCTAGATCTCAAGGATGCGTACACACATATACTCATCCATCCATCCCACAGAAAATTCCTACGGTTTCTGTTCCAGGGAAAAACATTACCAATACAGAGTACTTCCCTTCGGTCTAGCCTCTGCTCCAAGAGTGTTCACCAAATGCATGGCAATAATGGCTGCATTTCTACGCGCCCTGGGAATTTTTGTCTTCCCATACCTGGACGACTGGCTCATCCGAGCTCCATCTCAGTCCGAGGCCCAGACTTCCCTGGACCGCACCAGACGCATTATGCAGTATCTGGGACTTGTGATCAATCTGCCAAAGTCTCAACTCACCCCTACTCAGTCCCTGGAATTCATAGGGGCCTGGTTAGATACCACCACTGCAAGGGCCTACCTCCCTCAGGCCTGTTGCCAACGTCTAGTGCACTTAGCCTCCCAGACTCAGTCCAGAAGCCACTTGACTGCCAGGGAGATGCTACAGCTACTAGGCCACATGGCCTCCACAGCACATGTGGTGCCTTATGCTCGCCTACATATGAGAGCAGCTCAATGGACTTTGTCCACCCAGTGGACTCAAGCATCAGGAGCTCTCTCAGACCAAATAGCAACCTCCAAACGTCTCTTTTGGTCTCTCCAATGGTGGATGTCCACTCAAAATCTGTTGTTGGGGGCTCCCTTCCAACCACTGTTGCCCCAAGCAACCCTCACAACAGATGCCTCCCAAGCAGGTTGGGGAGCTCATCTTCAAGACCTCTCCACTCAGGGCACTTGGTCTCCACAGGAGACCACCCTCATATCAACCATCTGGAACTTCGAGCGATTTTTCTAACTCTCAAAGTTTTTCATACCCTCCTCCACAACATGACAGTCCTTATTCATACAGACAATCAAGTAGCCATGTTTTACATAAACAAACAAGGAGGGACTGGCTCTCTGTCGCTTTGCAACGAAGCTCTAAGATTATGGGCCTTCGCCAGAGAGCATCAAATCCATCTCCTGGCAGTATATCTCCCAGGAATCCAAAACTCTTGGGCAGACAGACTCAGTCGAGTTCTGCTTCCACACGAATGGTCCCTGCACATGGATCAGGTACTCAGAATCTTTCAGAAATGGGGAACCCCGGACATAGACCTCTTTGCAAGTCCGTGGAATGCCAAACTTCCCCGGTTCTGTTCCAGAATTCCGTGTCAGGGAGCTCAGGCCAAGGATGCCTTCCTCCTTCATTGGGGTCAGGGCTTCCTGTATGCCTTTCCACCCATTCCTTTGATTCCCAAGACTCTGTTCAAACTTCAGAGGGATCAAGGATCTATGATCCTCATAGCTCCACGCTGGCCACGCCAAGTGTGGTACCCTCTACTTCTGCATCTTTCCCAAGCCCCCTCCCTGGACTTGGGAGCTGCTCCAGACCTTCTGTCTCAGGAGGAGGGGACTTTGTGGCACCCAAACCCCAAGTCCCTTCACCTCAGAGCTTGGTTACTGAAGGCCTACACCTTCAAGACTTCAATCTTTCTCAACAAGTGAAGGATATCCTCCATGCCTCTAGGAAACTTTCCACTAGGCTTTCTTACGCTTTTAAATGGAAAAGATTTTCCATTTGGTGTGCTCAAAAGGCTCTTGACCCTCTAGCACTCCCCTTGAATTCTCTATTGGAATATCTCCTGCATCTCTCCAATGCAGGACTCAAAACGAATTCAGTACGGGTCCATTTGAGTGCTATCTCAGCATCTCTTAAACCTCAATGGACAACCTATCACCTCTCATCCTCTTATCGCAAGATTCACGAGAGGCCTAACTTTAACTAAACCTCCCATTAGACCTCCTCCGGTAGCATGGGACTTAAACTTGGTTCTTGGTCAGCTTATGAAGCCACCTTTTGAACCCTTAGCCACCACCTCCTTGAAATTTCTTTCCTGGAAGGTTATTTTCCTTATTGCAGTCACCTCAGCTCGCCGTATCAGTGAACTGCAAGCCCTAGTGGCTTATCCACCTTATACAAGGTTCCATCATGATAAGGTGGTCCTTAGGACCAATCCCCACTTTATGCCTAAAGTGGTCTCCCCTTTTCATCTTAATCAAGAGGTATATTTATCTGTCTTTTTTCCAGCTCCTCATGCATCCAGTGCAGAGAGGAACCTTCATACTCTAGATTGTAAAAGAGCTCTTGCCTTTTACCTCCACAGGACACAGCAACATCGAAAGTCTTCTCAGCTTTTTGTTGCTTTTGATCCTTCCCATTTAGGACTTCCAGTCTCTAAAAGAACACTGTCCAATTGGATTGCTCAGTGTATCTCTTTTGCTTACCAGAGTAAGAACCTTTCTCTGGAGGGCCATGTCACAGCTCACAATGTGAGAGCCATGGCCACTTCTATGGCTCATCTTCATTCTGTGTCCATCGATCAGATCTGTCGAGCAGCCACCTGGGCCTCGGTTCATACCTTCACAGCCCATTACTGTTTGGACAAAGACTTCCGCCGGGATGCCTTGTTTGGTCAGGCTGTCCTCAGACACCTGTTCCATTCTTGAACAACTCCTGCCCACCTTCCCTGAATGGATGCCTGAGATCCATAGGAAGACGAGGAACCCTTCAGGGTCTCATACCCTTAGGGGGATCTCCCGGGCATCTTAGCTAGGGAGTCCCCATATGTGAGGACTCATTCCTGCTTGTTCCTGGAGATAGCACAGTTACTTACCTGTAACAGGTGATCTCTGGGAACAGCAGGAATTAGTCCTCACAACCCACCCACCTCCCCTAGGAGTTGTATCTATCTCTCTCTCTTTCCTTTCCTCTCTCTATTGTCTCAGCTTTAAACTCGAACTGAGGAGAGTTGGTCAGGAAGGCGGGAAGGCAGCACGCATGCGCTGTGGGAGGCCCCAAAAGCTTTCCTTTCTGGGAAGTTGGGGAGCTTTCCCGCGCAGGCTCCGTCGGTACCGACGTACCCATATGTGAGGACTAATTCCTGCTGTTCCCAGAGATCACCTGTTACAGGTAAGTAACTGTGCTTTCTCTGCCTGCTTTTTCTTTGTATCTGTGCCTCCTGGTCTTTGTTTCTTGCCATCTACCTGCCCATCCTTTCTGTGCCTGTCTCTCTGCATCTATTTGGCAAGCCCATTGTTAGGGGAATACAACCAGAGCAATTGGTTTAGGACCCCCTGCCACTGGGTAGCCAAGCCTGCCTGAAGCGGAAAGTGACATGGCCTGCTATTGGGTTTTGGAGCACCCTCCCAAATTTCTTCCCAGTCACCAGCATGTCTAACATGCTACCTGGTTCTCGCTCCATCTGTATGTGGGAAACACAAAGGTACAGAGTTGCTGAAGCTTGTACATTATGGTTACCAAATGTCCCCAATTTTTAGAGATTGTTCCCGATTTTAGAACTGTGTCCCCGTCTCCAATCTGTTTGGCAGCCTTTTGTCCCCGCTTCCAGAAAATGGGGACAGAGGCAGAGGTGTCTAGGGTGCCAAACCTTGGAGGGCGGCCCATTACTGCTACACCTCTCTGGAACCTGCAGTGATGGCAATGACAATAAAACAGTAAAGTAGCGCTTACTAGAGTCTCTGAACTTCTGCATGCTGGTGCTCTGCTCTGACCAGCTGGTTCTGCCCCTTTGCAAACAGAAAGTATGCATCAGAGGGGGCAGGACTAGCTTGTCTTTCAGAGCGCAGCTCCAGCATGCAGTGGTTCAGAAGCTCTGATAAGCACTGCTTTGCTGTTTTATTTTCATTGCGGCTGCTTTAGGTCCCGGAGAGGTGTGGCAACAGTGGCCTGACTGGGAGTGGCGGAGGGGGGATCCACAGGAGTGAGGATTCTCCTAGAAAGCCTCATATCCTTGCATTGGTCCTGGACAGAGTGGGTAGAAAACACATTTATTTTCAATATAGTGATTTGAATATGTCAAATAGCATCACAGCTTTTATTTCTCTATTGATTGGTCTGCTTGGAAGTGATATTGTTGCTGTCCTAGGATGGATGAGTGGGGCAAGGTAATGACTCCTCTTACCTCCTTCACATCTTGTTGCTCAAACCTGGAACTAAGGCACCCTTTTCCTTCCCCCATCCCCACCACACTTTAAGTGTCCTAGATTTGTCTGCAAAAAATCTGGCAACTTTAATGTACATGGGTGGCATATCTGTATTACTATGTATACATGGCTCTGAGCAGAAGACCATGACTTCCGCAAAACAGCAGCCTGCCGAAGAGTACACTAGGCAGCCCTGTATACACAGCACATCTCTTGGCTTCACATATTTTTGTTGCCCTACATCCTTAGGCTAAGACCTTCTCCAGACACACACCCTTCCATCAACAGTGGGATAGCAAATCTTGTCTACTACAGCACCCTTTCAGTCAGGGGTAAGAGATGTCTTAAGGATCCAACCTCAGGTTACCAGAAGGCTGGCACCCTGCAGGGGCAGGCTGCACCCTGGTAGCTCTGATATAGAGACCTTCACACAAGTTAAGGGAGGATATGTACATAGCCACAGCTTGCTAGAAAACAGCGCATGGCAGAGTATGACCTGGACCAGTATTTCTGTTCTTTTACTGCAGAGTGGAATGTATCTAGCTGGTTGTCCTCAGATATAGTGACATCAAACCAGATAATAGGAGAAAGCCGGCGGACACCCAAGAGTGCATGGTTTGGAAGGATGCATGTATCCTTGAAGGATACTATCAAAACAGAGAAGTTAGGGCATTCCAACTGAGAGATTCCAATAAAGATAAAAATAACCCAGATGCCCTTAAATACAGAGCTGAAAGATTCCCAATTACCCCTATAAACTGATAACCAGATTAATATGAATAAAATACAGCCTCTAAAATGCCTGTATGCAAATGCTGGAAGTCTAAAAAATCAGGAGGAGAGCTAGAAAATATAGCACAAAATGAAAGGTTAGATATGATTGGCATTTCAGAGATCTAGTAGAAGGAGGACAACCAATGGGACATTGTGATACCTGGGTACAAACTATATTGCAATGACAGGGTAGACCAAATTGGTGGAGGGATTGCTATGCTAGAGAGGTCATTGAGTCACACAGAATTAAAGTTTTGCATAAAACAAAATATGCTATAGAATCTCTATGGATAGAAATCCCATGTGAAAAGGGGAAGGCAATGGCCAGAATGAACAGATGGATGATGAAATGCTAAGAGAAATCAGAGAAGGTAATAATGGTTGATTTTAATTACCCTGGTATCGACTGGGTCAGTGTCACTGCAGGACAAGCTAGGGAGATAAAGTTTCTAGATGAAATAAATGACTACTTTTTGGAGCAGCTTGTTCAGAAATCGACAAGAGCAGAAGCTATTCTGGACCTAGTCCTTAATGGAACACAGGATCTGTTGCAAGAAATAAGGGTGTTGGGGCTACTTGGCAATAGTGATCATAGCATGATTTAATAAATGGAAGGAGGACAGCAAGGAAATCCACAGTACTACTTTTCAACTTTCAAAAGGGGACTATGATAAAATGAGGAAAATAGTTAAGAAAAAACTAAGAGGAGCAGCTGCAGAGGTCAGAGATTTACATGAAGCATGGGCGTTGTTTAAAAACACTATCTTGGAAGTCCAGACCAGATGTATACGATGCTTTAAGAAAGGTGGAAGGACTGCCACAAAACTGCCAGCATGGTTTAAAGATGAGATCAGAGATGCTGTAGTAGCCAAAAAAGCATCTTTCAGAAAATGGAAAAAGGATCCAAATGATGAAAATGGGAAACAACATAAGCATTGGCAAGTTAGATGCAAGGCACTGATAAGGTAGGTAAAGAGAGAATTTGAAAAAAAAGCTTTCCGTGGAAGCAAAAGCACATAATAAAAACTTTTTCAAGTATATTTCTTGCAAAAAAACTGTGAGAGTCAGTTGGACCATTGGATGATAGAGGAGTAAAAAGGGCGCTAAGGGAGTAGAAGGCCATATTGAAGAGATTGAATGAATTCTTTGCTTCAGTCTTTACTGAAGAAGATGTAGGGAAGTTATCCATGCCCAAAATGGTATTTAAAGGTAATATATCGGAGGAATAGAAAGAAATATTTATAAACCGGGAAGATGTATTACCAATATTTGATAAATTGAAGAGTAGTAAATCACCTAGACCGGATGGTATACATCCGAGAGTGTTAAAAGAACTGGAAGATGAGTTTGCAGACCTTTATTTATTTATTTATTTAGCTGTATTTGTATCCCGCTTTTCACCGGGTCAAAGCGGTGCCACATAGAAAGGGGGGGGGGGGAATTTACGTATAAGGGTGGGGCCATCACCGGGGAGGCTACATTGATGATTTTAACATAAGATATAGGACAGACTTTGGGTTTAGACAGATATAGGACAGACTTTAGACTTAGACAGAATTTGGACATGGTCAGGTTAGTATAGTTTGAGTTAGTTGGTCATGGTTGGTGAGATCAGCTGTTATTTCGCTTTCTGGTGGGTATCATGTTGAGGTATTCCTGAAACAGGATGGTTTTCAGCTGCTTTCGAAAGGATGGTAGATCGGTGTTGTTTCTGAGACAGGTTGGTAGAGAGTTCCATAGGGATGGTGCATACAGTTCAAAGGCTCGATTGCAGGTCCGTTGAGAGCATTTGGTTCTTTTGTGAGGGATGGTGAGGGAGTTGCTGGAGGCTTGTCTGGTGGATCTGCCATGAGCTGGATGGGACAGTAGGGTGTGAAGTTGGGAGTTTGATGTATGGCTTTGTGGGTGAGTAGGATGGCTTTGTATTTAGTCCTTGCCTCAAGGGGTAGTATGTGTAAGTCTTTCAAAATCGTGGTGATGTGGTCGGTCTTCTTTGCTCCCTGAATGATTCTCGCTGTGGTGTTCAATGCTGTTTTGAGGGGGTTCGTCTGTGTGGCTGGAAGGCCATGGTATAATATATTACAATAATCCAGATGTGGGAGCGTCATGGCTTGCATTACAGTTCGGAAGTCTATTAGTAATCTGTAAACTATCATTAAAATCTTCTTCCTTATCATCCCTCCAGTCCAGTCCCATACTTCTGGGTTGTGCTCCTCTTCTAACAGCTTGGAGACTGAGCATGTCATCTTTTTGATGACACCAGTACACTTAAGCAGCTGGCACCGCCTACCACTTCCAGTATGCTCAGTCTCCAAGCAGCTGGAGGAAGCAGTGAGCCAGGGTGCTGAACTCACTGGAGGAACAACTAAGGAGAGAGTTAGGGGTTTTGTATTAATTTTTTCTTTCCTTTCCATTTTGGTTAGTAGAAGATAACAGAGAGAGCAGGATCCGGCCAGAGGAGTGGTCCCCCCCCCCCCCATTCCCCTCAGATCCATCGGGGGAGCGAGGAGACTTCGGGGGGGGGGGGGGTTAAAGAACATCAAAAGGAAAAGGCCGGTGAGAGACAGACGGGAGAAGCTGCATGCCAGGCACAAGCCGCCAAAGAGTACTTCCATCTCTGCCTCGTCACCGAAGCCTTGAAACATAGCTGAGCGCGGGAGCGGTGGATTGCCCAAAGAGCCTCGCGTCGGAGAGAAACAGGTAATTTTCGTCCAGGCAGGTGACAGGAGAAGAGTTGGAAAAGGCGCTCCGATGTGCAGCTGCAGATCATGTGGTTGCAGTGGCCTAGAAGCGGCCAGGAGGAAAGTTAGTGCAGGCAGCGGAACGCCGCAAAAATCAGTTATTTTTTTGCCAGGGTAGCCTCTGCTGTCGTTCGTGTGCGCTAAGGCCCTTTAGATTTAGTTTTAGTTTAGTTTACTTTTGGTTCTTTTCATTTCTGTCTCAAAGGAGAGGGTAATTCTCTGTCCAGGACCCTCGTTCTTGCCAAAGGTAGTGTTGGTTTTTCATGTAAATCAGCCTGTGATCCTGCCGATGCTAGGAAGGGTGGGGAGTGAGGTTGAGGATCCACAGTTACTGCTCTTGGATGTTCAGAGGGTGCTACAGCATTATTTGAAGAGGACAGCCTTGTTTTGTAGGTTAGATCGCCTGTTTGTACTTTTTGGGGGGGCAATGGAAGAGAGAAGTAGTGGCTAAGGCATCGATTTTGCATTGGATCAGGGAAGACATCGCATCGGCGTACATCTTGAAGGGAAAAGCCGTGCCGGCGGGATTGCTGGCACATTCTACGTGAGCATAGGCCTCCTAGGCGGAATGTTGCTTGGTGCCACTGGTCGAGATCTGTAGGGCAGTCACATGGACCTCCCTTCATAGGTTTCCTAAGCATTACCGTTTGGATGTGCAAGCGGTAGGGAATGCCCATTTCAGGTTTGCAGTGCTTCAGATCGGGTTTGCGGGTCCCTCCCTTATCTGAAACTGCTCTGTTACATCCCAGAACTACTGAACTGGACTGGAGGGACGATAAGGAAAGTCAAATTAGCCCTTACCTGTTAATTGGGGCTCCATGAGGAACTCCATTCCAGTCCCGGATCCCTCCCTGATGGGCTAAGCTTAATAATCTGTCTCATGCCCCGGGGCCTGAAGAGTGGGCCATTCCTGGCTATTGGTGCGGGGGTGTTGAAGAGTGGGGAGACAAGGTGTTGCAGCATCATCGGTTACAGGGACCAAGTTTGGCAGGAGTGATGTTGGGCTTTTTGGTAGCACGGGTAGTGTCCTGTTTTTTTTTTCTCGGGCAGTTACAGGTAAGTCTCCTCGCTTGGGTGAGGGAACATGGGAATCCCTTCTCTGGGGGGAGGAGGCATAATTGTTTGGATACGATTGGCTACTTATTTGTTGCTTCTGTGAGTCTGCTTTGTCAATAGGTTACTGGAGCTGGTAGGCGGTGCCAGCTACTTAAGTGTACTGGTGTCATCGAAAAAATGACATGCTCAGTCTCCAAGCTGCTGGAAGGGGAGCACAGCCCAGAAGTACAGGACTGTACTGGAATTCCTCAAGGAACACCAATTAGCAGGTAAGGTCTAATTTAACTTTTTGTACCTGAAGATTTGAGAATGGACAATGTTTAGGGGGTCACATAATGACAGCTATTTGAGTGGATGCCAGAGAGTTGGGCTCCACTCTGTTCCCTGTAAAATCTGCTGAAAAAGACTGCTTTTCACTGTTGGGTGCTGGGAACCACCGTGCCTACTGGACAGCAGAACGTTCGCCGCACATTGGAGAAAGGCAGTGAACCCCAGGAGAGGGATGTCGGCAAAGACGCTAAAACCTGGTAAGGAGAAGGCCTCTGACAATAAGATGGTGGTGGAGATGAGCACACCCACAGTCACTCTGCATAGCGAAGCAGTACGCGAACTGAAGGCCACCATTACCAGGGGCGGGGGGAAGGGAGGGAGGGGTCCACCCCAAAGCCCTAGCAATAATACATGGACTAGGGGAGCAGAAGGCAGTGCTCTGCTGGGAGGTGCTGTGGGCGTGCATTTCAGGCAGACAAGATTGGGATGCGGACATCTATACTACAGCAGGGAATTGGCTAAACAGCTGCTTAAAGTAATGACTCAATGTGACTGGCATCTATTCACTGGTTAAGAGAATCAATCTATTAACTTATTTATGCAAAGAGCAAGCTGACATTCTATTTATGCAGGAGACCCACCTGAGTGAGGGGGAACATCGTAAGTTGTGCAGGGGCCGGGTGGGGGAAATGGGGGCAGCTTCCTACAACAGTTAGCAACAGGGCCTAACCACTCTGATACATAAAAGAGTGGCATTTGTAATGCACAGAAGTGTGATGGATCTCGAGGGGTGGTATCGCATTCTTGGGGGGGAGCTGTGGGGACAAAGAGTGGTTCTCTGTAACCTCTGCCCCCAATGTTTATCAGCATGACTTTTTCACTAAAGTGCTTAATGGCTAGGTTTCAATGGCTACAAACGTATTGTAGGGGGGGGGGGATTTTAATATACCCAGGAATCCCATGGTGGGCAGTAAATCCCCTAGGTCCAATATCAAAAATCCAGAGAAGAAAGGGGTGAATTTCCTCATGGATGAACTTGTATTCTTCGATGTATGGTGCATCACGCATCCAGAGGAATTGGATTTTACATACTATACTGCCCCCCACAACAGTTATGCATGGCTTACTCATAGCAGAGAATATGTTTTGGGGCCTGGGCAGGATGGATATAGGGGACCTCGAGCTGTCAGACCATGCTCCAGTATGGATGGAGATACAACTACAGGGGATGAGGGAGGTGAAGGAAAACCAACCATGGCAGATGAATCCCACCCTCTACAGGGACTCTGAATTTTACAAATATTTACTGACCGCTTGGCAGAGGTACTGGGAGGAAAATGACAAAGGAGAAATGGACAAATGAGTCCTCTGGGAGGCAGCAAAAGCCAATATGAGGGGGGAGATCATCGCATATGTTGCACAGGGACACAGAGTTACTGGAGCTCTCCAGCAGCTCTATTCCCTTTGGCACAGGCACATTAAAAGTTTGAGAGACAAGGAGAGGGTGCAGTATACAGAGGTGCAAAAAACCATTAATGACTTACTGAATCACTGTGCAGAGGGAGACATTCACTTATACAAATATTAGCTTTATAGGTGGGGTAACAAGAGTGGGAAGCTCCTGGCTAACCTAGTTAGTCCTGTGAAGTAGAAAAGTGTGATCATGGGGATATGGAACATGTGAGGAGTAGTGCATGAGATAGAGTGGACCGTGCTACAGCAGTTTCATCAGTACTACAGTGAATTATATGGAGAGGGTCCATGGGATGAAGAGGGCAGGGAGGCCTTCTTTAGAGATCTTAGAATGCCAAAGTTAGGGGAAGAAGAACGAGGTGTGCTTAATGCCCCTTTTGCTAGGGAGGGAGTTTTACAAGCAGTGTGAACCCTCAAGTTCCTGAAGGCCCCTGGGCCGGAAGGCTTGGGATCAGAGTTTTATAAGATCTTGGGGGAGAGGATGGTGGCATCCTTTTTGGCTCAATGCTCTGAGGCCCTAGAGAGGGGTGACTTAGGGGGATGGCAAAATTGCATGACGGTAGTGGTCCTACCAAAGCCAGGCAAGGACCCAGCACTAATAGGATCTTACAGACCAATATCATTGTTAAACCAAGATGTTAAGTTAGCGACACTACTAGCTAGGCGTCTGATTAGGTTCATGCTGGGCTTGATCCACCCCGATCAGGTGGGGTTTGTGCCCGGTCAGTTCGTATCCACTAATATCTTGCGAGCCCGAGATCGTGACAGTGATGCGATCATTATGAGCCTAGATACTGAAAAGACTTTTGATAATGTCATGGGACTTTATGTTTTGGGTAATAAGCAAACTTGGGATACGTAGGGCCTTTCTTGAGTGGGTGCAAGTACTATATCGTGAACCTAAGGCTCAGATTATTGCTGATGAGTATTTATCAGACTCATTCTGCCTGCAGAGAGGGAAGCGGCAGGAATGTCCCTTATCACCCCTATTGTTCCTTGTTAACATTAAAACCCCTGACTTCATGGGTGAGGCAGACCAGGGACTGGGAGGGAATTACAGCAGCAGGTGAATCTTATCAGATTAATTTATATGCTTATATGTTATGTTGCTGTTCCTTAGCAATGCGAGTAGAGACATTGGGAAAGTGATGACTATTATTATGCAGTTTGGAGCTTTCTCCAGGACCAAGCAGGAAGTCAGTCCTCACATATGGGTGTCATCGGCACCGATGAAGCCCCAGCGGAGCATTTCCCCAGCTTTCTATGAAAGCCTTTGGGAATGCAGGCACGCATGCGCTGTTCCCTTCCCGCCTAAAGGTGCCATCTTACCTCAGTCTCTTTTTTTCCGAGAAGCCCTCCGGACGTGTGTCCTGTCATCCCAGATAAAAGTTGATTTTTTTTCGGCAATATTTGCTATTTTTCTCCCGGTTCGACGCCGGTTCCCCTCCCGCCGGGTTCGGTACACCGGTATTGAGCCCGATTCTTCTTTTTCAGTTTTTGCCCTTCGTGGCAGGCGTTCGCGCCCTTTTTTGCTTTTTTCCCTGGAAGGCCGGTCCTTTGACCTCGCGGGGACTCTTTTTTCCCCGATGGCTTCCAGCGATTTCAAGAAGTGTGATCGGTGTAAGAAACTGATGTCTCTCATCGACACACACGACTGCTGCCTTCGGTGCCTCGGCCCTGATCACAACCCTAAGTCGTGTGGGCCAGGTGGGAAGATGTCTTCCAAGGCACTCTGAAGTCGTCAGCAACAGAAAGAAAGGCTTTTCTCTGACTCAGCCTCCGGCAGGCCCCGGACCTTGTCTGAGGCCTCGAAATCTCGGGATTCAGATCCCGAGCGCCGTTGTGGCTCCTCAGACAGGAGGTCCCCCGACCGGGAACGCAAGAGGAAGAAGCAGCTCGTGAGGGCGTCGTCGGAAGAGGTCCCTGGCTCCTCAAGGGCCAGGTCTAAGACCCCCGACCGTCGCCCCGGGCCCGTGGAACAAGAGAAGCCTGCCAAAGTTCCTCGCGAGGAGCTGGAGTCTGCTGGACACGTAAGCCCTGTAGTCCTCGAGGACTCTCCTCCCAGAGAGCCGACGTCGGGCCCAGCGCCGCCGGGTCCCGAGTCGGTGGCTGCTGCGTCTCCCAGCTCGGGATGACAGCCTTGGAGAGCAGATTGTCTGCCTTCATGGAGCAGCGGGCACTGATGGCCAGCCTGTCTGGTGCATCTGCCCCGACCACCGGGACATCGACTTCGGTCGACCCCGGAGACCGAGCCGATACTCGAGTCCATCATAGCTCGAAGTCGACCTCGGTCGCGGTCTCCCTCAACCTCCCGTTCGGGACCGAGGGTGTCGACACCGGTGCTTCCGGCGTCGTGGCAGGTGCTCCAGGACCCCGCGGGGTCGGACCCTGACTCCTCATTGGACGAGTCCGCCTGGGAGACGGAGGATGAGGAGTCCCCCGATATGTTCAAGACTCGGTGCGTCCCGTCGGACTCACCACAGTCTGAGCCCCGGAGTAGATCCCCTCCGGAGGATACTCGGTTCTCGGAGTTTGTCCGGGATATGGCCACTTCCTTGGCTATTCCAGCGGACCCCAAGGAAGAGCCTCGAGCTGAAGAGCTCGAGGCCCTGCAGTATGACTCTCCTCCGAAGGAGGCCTTTACTGTCCCGGTTCCTCCGATGCTGGAATGGCTCCTCTTCCGGATGTGGGAGGCACCGACCTCGGCGCCGGTTCTCAGCAAGCGAGTCGACTCGATCTATCGACTCCGGAAGAGCCCTGGCTTTCAGAAGGCACAGCTACCACACCATTCCATGGTTGTAGAATCGGCCATGCATCATCTGAAGAGTCAGAAGATGCACTCTGTGGTGCCTCCTGGCAGGGAGGCCCGGAACCTTGATGGCGTCGGTAGAAAGTGCTTTCAGGACTCGATGCTTGCTTGCCGTGTCCAGTCTTACCAGCTGCACATGGGCATGTATCTGCGGGACCTGGCCAAGGAGTTGGCCGGGTTCTCTGCTGGTCTCTCCGGGGAACCCTTGCAGAGATTCAAGTCCTTGTCCTCGGGGATTCGGGACTGCTCGAAGTTCATGTCCCGCGCCGCCTACGATGGCTTCGAGGCTTCGGCCCGAGTTGCGGCAGCCGGCATCGCGGCTCGACGCCAGGCATTGCTGCAGTCATCGGACCTCGAGCCATGGGTTCAGGACAAGTTGGTCGATGTCCCTTGCCGAGGTGAAAACCTTTTTGGCAAGCCCATGACCGAGAAGGCTCAGCTCGAAACAGAGCACCTTACACGGACAAGGCTGTCTAGAAAGACCTCTGCTCCTTCTCATAAGAAGAAGGGCTCGGATAAGAAGTCCTTTTACCCAAGGAAGGGCACTGCCTACAAACAGTACCCTCAGTATCAGGCTGCCCAAGCTGCACCCCAGGGTCAGCAAGCCAAGGGGCAGGGTAATGGGCCCCGTAGGCAGAGGACCCCCAAGCCTCCGGCCCCTGCTCCCACTCAGCCGGGTGGGGGTTTTTGACTCCTTGAGCGTAGCCTCTCAGTCCCTGCTCTCCCAACCCTGCACAGGAGGTCGCTTCGCCCTCTTTGCCCACCGGTGGCCCCACATCACTGGGGACAGTTGGGTGTTAAACATAGTCCACAAGGGCTATGCACTACATTTTCACCAACTGCCTCCGCCATACTTTCCAGGGGAGCCTCCAAGGCCTCCCCTGCACACAGATCTTCTCCTCCAAGAGCTTCAAGGTCTGTTGGTGGACAGGGCGGTGGAGCCTGTGCCTCCCCACTTGCAAGGTCAGGGGTTCTACTCCAGGTATTTCCTGGTACCCAAGAGAACCGGTGGCCTTTGACCTATTCTGGATCTCAGGAACCTAAACAAGTTCCCAGAGAAGGAAAAGTTCAAGATGCTTACTCTTGGAACACTTCTGCCCTACCTCCAGCAGGGAGATTGGCTATGCTCCTTAAATCTAAAGGATGCGTACACTCACATCCTCATTCATCCAGACCACAGAAAGTACCTCAGGTTCATCGTGGGAGGAAACCATTATCAGTACTGAGTACTGCCTTTTGGCCTAACCTCCACTCCCAGGGTCTTTACCAAATGCCTGGCAGTGGTTGCAGCCTACCTAAGGAATCAGGGAATCTTTGTCTTCCCCTATCTGGATGACTGGCTCATCAGGGGTCAGACATGCCAGGAGGCCAGCCAAGCCACCCTCAGAACTATTGCTCTTCTTCAAAGCCTAGGGTTTGTCATAAACTTCGCAAAGTCCACTTTGCTCCCCTCCCAAAATTTGGAGTTCATAGGAGCAAGGCTGGACTCTCTCCTGGCAAAGGCTTTCTTGCCAGACGACAGAGCTCAACGACTGATTGCCTTGGCAAAACTGTTTCTCAACAGGTCGCTGGTCTCCGCCAGGCTCTGCCTGAGGCTTCTAGGCCACATGGCTTCGACAGTGCATGTGACCCCCAATGCCAGGCTCCATATGAGGCCTGCACAGTGGTGTCTTCGGACTCAGTGGTCACAGGCCACAGGCAGCCTCAGGGACATGATAAGGGTGTCCAGACACTTTTTGAACTCCCTCAGCTGGTGGCTGCATCCACCCAATCTCCTAACAGGAATGCCATTTCAGATTCCTGGGTACAGGGTGGTACTGACCACCGACGCCTCCCTGCAGGGCTGGGGAGCTCATTGTCTAGACAAGTGCACCCAGGGCCTGTGGTCTCCTTGGGAGGCGGCACAGCAGATCAATCTCCTGGAACTCAGGGCTATTCGCCTAGCTCTCAAAGCTTTCTCTCCTGCCCTGGCCCATCAATCTGTCCTCGTTCAGACAGACAACCAGGTGGCCATGTTTTATGTGAACAAACAGGGCGGGACTGGGTCCAGACTCCTTTGTCGGGAAGCTCAGGACCTTTGGTCTTTTGCCCTAAAGCACAGCATGCTCCTCAGGGCTGTGTACCTTCCAGGCCAGGAGAACTACCTGGCCGACAAGCAGGGCCGGCCCGTCCATTGAGCAAGAATGTTTTTTGCACAGGGCCCCGCGTTTCAGGGGGCCCCGCGCAAAAAACATTCTTCAGCATCGCAAGTTAAAAAAAAAACAAAAAAAACCCGGTTGCTTCTGCCGCGGCAGCATCAAGAGCTCTGCCGCGGCAGCATCAAGAGCTCTGCCGCGGGGCCCCCCCTGCCCGGCAGAGCCTCCCTGCATCTCTGCTTTCTTCAAGTCACAAAACGCGGGCTTCTTTCAGAGCCGCAAGAGTTTCCTTTCTCGCGGCTCTGTTAATCCCGCCGAGGGTGATGGGAAATCCCATCAGCCCCGGCGGGATTAACAGAGCCGCGAGAAAAGAAACTCTCGCGGCTCTGAAAGAAGCCCGAGTTTTGTGACTTGAAGAAAGCAGAGATGCAGGGCGGCTCTGCCGGGCAGGGGGGGGCCCCGCGGCAGAGCTCTTGATGCTGCCGCGGCAGAGCTCTTGATGCTGCCGCGGCAGAAGCAGCCAGTTTGGGGGTTTTTTGTTGTTTTAATTTGGGATGATAGGGAAGAAGGGGGTTTAGGACTGGTAATGGGCTATGGGAGGGGGGGAGGCCAAACTGGAAGTGGGCTGATGAGGGAGGGGGGTGGTTAGGACTGGTAATGGGCCAGGGGGGGGGTAGGACGGGGAATGGGCCAGGGGGGGGGGTGGGTGGGCCGGGTACTGGGCCATGGGGGGGGGGGGTCAGGACTGGTAATGGGCTATGGGGGGGCTAAGTGGGCTGATGGGGGGGGTTAGGACTGGTAATGGGCCATGGGGGGGGGTGGTAGGACTGGTAATGGGCCATGGGGGGGGTCAGGACTGGTAATGGGCCATGGGGGGGCTAAGTGGGCTGATGGGGGGGGTTAGGACTTGTAATGGGCTGATGGGGTGTCTAAGAATGGAAGTGGGCTAATAGGGGGGGGTTAGGAATGGTAATGGGCCATGGGGGGGGGGGTCAGGACTGGTAATGGGCCATGGGGGGGGAGGCTAAGACTGGAAGTGGGCTGATGGGGGGGGTTAGGACTGGTAATGGGCTATGGGGGGGCTAAGTGGGCTGATGGGGGGGTTAGGACTGGTAATGGGCCCGGGGGGGGGGAGGCTAAGACTGGAAGTGGGCTGATGGGGGTGGGTTAGGACTGGTAATGGGCCGGGGGGGGGGAGGCTAAGACTGGAAGTGGGCTGATGGGGGGGGGTTAGGACTGGTAATGGGCCATGGGGGGGGGGGTTAGGACTGGTAATGGGCTATGGGGGGGCTAAGTGGGCTGATGGGGGCTGATGGGGGGGTTAGGACTGGTAATGAGCTATGGGGGGGCTAAGACTGGAAGTGGGCTGATGGGGGGGTTAGGACTGGTAATGGGCTATGGGGGGGGCTAAGGCTGGAAGTGGGCTGGTGGTGGTGGTGGTGGTGGTGGGGGTTAGGACTGGTAATGGGCTATGGGGGGGGCTAAGACTGGAAATGGGCTGATGGGTGGGGTTAGGACTGGTAATGGGCTATGGGGGGGGCTAAGACTGGAAATAGGCTGATGGGGGGGCTACGACTGGAAATAGGGTGATGGGGGGTTAGGACGTAATGGGCTGATGGGGGGGTTAGGACTAGTAATGGGCTATGAGGAGGCTAGGACTGGAAATTGGCTGAGTGGAAGGAGGGCTTGAACTGCAAATAGCTGATGGGGACGGGGGCTTGGAATGGAAATGGGTTGTGAGGTGGACTAGGACAGGAAATGGGCTGATGGAGGGGCTAGAATAGGACTGGAAATTGGCTGTTGGGGGGGGTGCTAAGATTGGAAATGGGCTGTGGTGGGGGTTTGGATTGAAATGGACTCATGAAGGGGCTAGAACTGGAAGTAGGCTCATGGGCTTGGATTGGAAATGGGCTGAGTGGAGGGGAGCTAGGATTTGACATGGGCTGATGGTGGGGCTAGGAAAGGACTAGAAATGGGCTCATGGGGGACTGGGATTGGAAATGAGCTGATGGAGGGACTCGGATGGGACTGCAAATAGATGGGGGAGCTAGGACTGGAAATGAGCTTATGGGGGGCTAGGACTGGAAATGGGCTGATGCGGGGACTAGAAGGGAGCGGATGCTGGGTGGGACTGGAACTAGAATGGAGCTGATGTTGGGGGAGGATTAGAATGGGATGGAGCTGGGAGAGTGAAATGGAGAGTGAAAAAATATTTTGTGTGGGAGGGAAGACAAATCTAAAATCGTCCGGATATTGGGAGAGTAAGTGGGGATTGAGGATGGAGGGGTAAAATTTGAGTGGATGAAATAGGAATGAGGAAAGAGCAAAAGGAGAAAGATTAGTATGTTAAAGCAGATGTAGAGAGAGAATGGAAAAAAAACTAGAAGAGAGAAGAAAAGACAAATGGACAGCAGACTATGAAGAGTTAGCGGAAGACACGAAGAAACCAGAAGAAAGTGGCTGGAGTAATTGCAGCTGAAAAAAAATGCACAAAAGGTAGAAAAATATCTCTTTATTTTGAATTTATTAATTGGAATATGTCAGCTCTGGGAAATGTGCATCATTAACGTCTGCGCTTTGTTTAGTACAAGAGCAAATTAATGTATAGTTTTATTTCTACAGTGTTGTGCATTCCAAGTTTGGCTTTTGGGATTTCCAGTTTAATTATTGTCTTCCTGTTTCTAAATTGTGATTCCTTGTTTGGTGATGGTATATGTTCTGCATGTGTAACTGAGCTGAGGTATTCTGTTTATGTAATTCCTATTTGACATTGCCACTTGTTCTCTTTCCCCAGTAGGTCATGTATTGTTGTTCTCTGAAATGTATTGGTTTAATATTTGCAGCGTTTCCTTTTGATAGTTAGGGTATGGTGCTTTATGAGTCCTGGTAGTGCTGTTAGGATACGGCGGGTTTGCTATGGGTTCTAAATGGGCAGTGTTTGTAGTAGTTCCTAATGTGTCTGGCGGTTGGCACTGGATTATAGTAATGTAGAAGTCTTTTAGTCTTTCTTTATTCATACACTCATTAAGAGGCATGTTTACTAAAAGTTTGTGTATGGTAACATTATGCAAATATTTATGCAAATGAGGCCCCTTATGCAAATGAGGCCCCGCACCTAGTCTCCGCACATGGCCCCGCACCCCCCTTGGGCCGCCCCTGCCGACAAGCAGGATTCTGCAGCCCCACGAGTAGCAAATGCATCCCCTAGTAGTTCAGAGGATCTTCTTAAAATGGGGTCTCCCTTGGATAGATCTGTTTGCCAGTCCACTGAACGCACAACTGCCAAAGTTCTGTTCCAGGCAACCGCATCATTTAAGAATAGCACCGGATGCTTTTCTGATTCCCTGGTCTCAGGGCCTCCTGTATGCGTTTCCTCCCACGCCCTTGGTGGCCTGAACTCTTTTCAAGATTCTTCAGGACAAGGCCTCAGTCCTGCTGGTGGCTCCCAGGTGGCCGAGGCAACCTTGGTTTCCACTTCTGCTTCAGCTGGCAGTGGATCCCCCACTGCCCCTGGGGTTGCAACCCGACCTTCTCTCTCAGGATCAGGGTTCCCTTCTGCATCCCAATCTCAAAGCTCTCAATTTGATGGCCTGGAGGCTGCAAGGGTATTTTGGCCCCCTGGGGCCTGCCTTAGGAAGTTGAGGAGGTTGTCCTAGCCTCTAGGAAACAATCCACTAGAAAAACCTATGCTCTCAAATGGAGAAGGTTTTCTCTGTGGTGTCAGCTACGTACAGAGGATCCTTTCTCCTGTACTGTACCAGTAGTGCTTCAGTACTTACTGCACCTATCAAATCAGGGACTTAAGTCCAATTCTGTTCGGGTCCACCTCTCAACTCTAGCAGCTCACCACTCACTGGTGGAGGGACATTCTCTGTCGGTTCACCCCTTGGTGTCCCGGTTTCTCAGAGGCTTACTTTTACTCAAGCCTCCAATCCATCCTCCGGCCCCTGAGTGGGAGTTGAATGTGGTCTTGCAGAAACTGACTCGCCCACCTTTTGAGCCGATGGCTACTTGCCCACTCCACTTCCTCTCCTGGAAGACACTCTTCTTGGTAGCCCTTACTTCGGCTAGGCGAGTGAGTGAGCTTCAGGCCCTGGTCTGTGATAGGCCTTACACTAGGATTTACAGGAACAGGGTAGTCCTTAGGACTCACCCAAAGATCCTCCCTAAGGTTGTCTCCTCTTTCCACCTCAACCAGGAGGTGGTTCTTCCAACATTCTTCCCTAGGCCTCATGCAAGCCAGGCTGAAGCAGTTCTGCATACCCTAGACTGTAGGAGGGCCTTATCCTTCTACCTTGACCGTACGCAGGGGCATAGAAGGGCTACTCAGCTCTTCGTATCCTTTGACCCTAACAAATTGGAGTTGGCTGTGTCCAAGCGTACCTTGTCCATCTGGGTGGCTGACTGTATCATCTGGGCTTACAAGGCGGCTGACCTTCCTTTGCAGGGTCGGGTTACGGTCCACCGTGTCAGGGCAATGGCTGCCTCAGTGGCTCATCTCCGCTCTGTGCCCTTGGTAGACATCTGCAGGGCTGCAACTTGGTCTTCAAGACAGACTTTTGCGGCCCATTACTGTCTGGAGAGGGAGTCCCGTAGGGACAGTGCTTTTGGCCAAGCAGTACTCCGGAATCTCTTTGAGGTTTAGGCAACTCCTGCCCTCTGTTGGGCTACCGGTGGAGGTTGTGTCCTTGAAAAGCCTTTCTTTGCTGCTGAGACTAGAGGGAGTACTCTTGTTCAGCCTGGGTTCCTCGGTATCCCAGAGCTGGGGAGTCACCCATATGTGAGGACTGACTTCCTGCTTGGTCCTGGAGAAAGAGTAGTTACTCACCTGTAACAGGTGTTCTCCAGGAGCAACAGGAATCAGTCCTCACAACCCTCCCTCCTCCCCTTGGAGTTGCAGTTGTACATAGTTTATTTTTCATTTTTTGTGTGCTGTTCTTAGCTATGTCATTTGACTGAGGTAAGATGGCACCTTTAGGCGGGAAGGGAACCGCGCATGCGTGCCTGCATTCCCAAAGGCTTTCATAGAAAGCTGGGGAAATGCTCCGCTGGGGCTTCATCGGCGCCAATGACAGGCATATGTGAGGACTGATTCCTGCTGCTCCTGGAGAACACCTGTTACAGGTGAGTAACTATACTTTTTCAGGTTTGCGTATCAACTGGAGGACGTCGGAAGCCATTGTCTTTGGTGTGTGTGTTGAGGACAGTACTATTTTCCTCTGATGTGGACTGAACACTATCTTAAATACTTGAGTATATACTTGCATGCGGACCCAGGGAAGAAATATCAACGGAACATTGGGGGACAAGATAGAAAGTTTACGAAGCTTCTGTGAACATTGGCATTACCCTTATCTCTGTTGAAGAGAGTGGCCTTTATAAAGATGATGATGCTACCACGCCTGCTTTTTCCTTTGGAAATGATGCTCATATGGATCAAGGGACAAGAGGAAAGACTTTATAGGAATGTTATGCTATCTTTCCTATAGAGAAGGTGAGGGACTAGGATTAGTTATGCTCCATTGGTAATGGTACGGGACTGGGGGGGAGTGGGCCTTTCTGATCTGCGATTATACAATGTGGCCACCCTCCTTCGATAGGTACATAAGCTGTGTGTTTGGGGGATGGTTCAAGCCTACAGAGTTTTTTGACAACGGATGTGCACCTTATTGATACTAGACTCTTTCACAGGGAAGTCAACTTAGATGCAACCAGGTACCAAGGGGCTACAGGTTCTTGGGGCCCATGAGGAGAGCATGAGCCTGGTAGAGAATACAAATAGGTGGGGTGAAGGGTAAATCACCATTCCGTCAGCTGCTGGGAAATCCTGATTTTCTCCCAGGGATGGAGAGCAATGCCTTTCATTTCTGGGAGCTAAAGTGTTGTAAATATGTTGGTAACCTGCTAGAGCTGGGAGGAGGGAGCTTCCCATCCTTTGAGGTCATCAAGGACAAGTTGAAAATACCTAATCTGCACTTCTTTGCATATTTACAGTGCCAGCATTATGTTCTAGAGGGAATACACAGGGACAGGGGATTTACAGCACTAGACAAGGTGTTCTCTGCCACACCTGCATGACTGAACAAGGCATCCCACTGGTATCACTTAGCGCGGTCCTGAAACATGTGAGGGAGGATGGTTGTTTTGGCAGGGGCGTGGGTGATTGAATTGAGTGAGCCAATAGCAGCAGAGGATCTGAAACAATTCTTTGTGGAGATAACCCGGGTCACTCCGGATGTCACCCTGCAGGAGATGCAATTCAGACTTCTGCATAGGACTTGCATCTCTAGGGTTCAAGGAACATAGATGAAACTGGGGGTTACTCTAGACTGCATGAGGTGCCGGGTGGGTCAGAGCACTTTGACACACATGTTCTTGGAGTGCCATAAGCTACAAGAGTACTGGGCTAGAGTGTTAGGCCATATCCACAAGGCTTTGAGGGGCCCTTTTGAGTGGACTCATGCGGCTATGCTTCTGAGAGGAGACACCTCTGAAGGCAAGGGGGAGTGGGACCTGGGGTCAGAGGTTTGGGGTGAGTGGCCCTGATGCTTGTGAGGAAAGTGATTTTGCTTAAATGGGTGAAGGAAAGGGAATGCAATGGGTGTCACGAATGCAAGTTGTGGTAGAATGGGTGATCAGAGCAAGCAAAGTGGGAGAGTCTGTGGAGAAGCATCAATATGCTTAACTGTGGCTGGGATTCACTGGGAGGGCTGTGGAGTAATTGGGTGGGGGGGTAGGGGGTGAGGGCTTAATGGCTAGGAAAAATGAAAACCTGGACCAACGAACATGCTTTTACATATGTGAGAGACTTGGATTGCCCAGTACTATGTAAAAGGGAAGGCAGATGGGATAGCTAATATATGTGGGTTTGATTGTTTATCCCTTGTATAATATTTTGAGACTTGACAGACTTTGTACTATGAGACATGTTATTGGTTCAAAATAAAAAAAAACAAAACGCCAGTTTTTAAAAAGGGTCCAGGAGTGATCCAGGAAACTACAGACCAGTGACGCTGACATCAGTACTGAGCAAAATGATCGAAACCATTATAAAGAACAAAATTACTGAACATGTAGATGTTGTTGTTGTTGTGGTTGTTAAGTGCCGTCAATTCGATGTCGACTCATGGCGACCCTCTGGATAGTTGACCTAAATTGTGTTCAGTCTTCAGTCAGGCGGCTCATTGTTGATAGAGTGGCACCCATAGCTGCTGATATTGTATCGATCCATCTCATTGCTGGCCTTCCTCTTTTGCAATGACCTTCTACCTTGCCAAGCATGATGTCTTTCTCTAATGATCTCTCTCTTCGCATGATGTGTCCAAAGTATGAAAGTCGAAGTCTTGTCATCTGAGCTTCTAAAGAAAGTTTAGGTTTGATCTCCTCTACTACTGACTGGTTTGTTCTTGGGCAGTCCATGGTACACACAGTATTCGTCGCCAGCACCATAATTCAAAGCCATCAATTTTCTTCCTGTCCATCTTTTTCACTGTCTGACTTTTGCATCCATATGACGTAATTGAAAATACCATGGCTTGAACGAGTCAAACCTCTGTATGGAAAGAGACATCTCTGCTCTTAACAATCTTGTCTAGGTCCTTCATAGCCATTCTGCCAAGAGCAATGCATTTCTGATTTCTTGACTGCTTGTTGTTTCTTTATTGATAGTTGATCCAAGTAGGTTAAAATTGTCAACTATTTCAATTTCTTCTCCATCAACAATGAACGTATTGATTTTGCCAGTTGCCAGGATCTTTGTCTTCTTTACATTAAGGTGCAGGCCCATTTTAAGACTATGTTCCTTGGTCTTGAGAAGCAAATGTTTGAGATCGTCTTCACTTTCAGCCAGTAATGTGGTATCATCAGCATAGCGAAGTTTATTGATGAGTCTCCCACCACACCTCCGTTGTCTTCATACAGTCCTGCTTCTCTGATTATTTGTTCTGCATATAAATTAAACAGGTAGGAGGAAAGTATGTAGCCTTGTCAGCTGATTTTAAACCATGCTGTTTTTCCTTGTTCCATTCAAATTGTTGCTTCTTGATCAATGTAAAGGTTGTGCAAGAGAACAATCAGGTGTTATGGTATATCCATATTTCTCAATGTGGCCCAGAGTTTCTCATGGTTTGCACAGTCAAAAGCCTTGCTGTAATCAATAAAACACATATAGATATCCTTTTGGTATTCTTTAGTCTTTTCAAGGATCCATCTCACATCTGCGATAATGTCTCTCATTCCTCGCCCTTTCCTGAACCCTGCTTGCATTTCAGGCAGTTTTATTTATTTATTTATCTATTTCTTCTATACCGCCCCTTCCAGAGATCAAGGGCGGTTTACATGAAACAGTTAACAATTTTGTATACTTCTGTATACTTTACATAGAACGGTATTTGTAACTATGTACAGGTAACATTGCATGGAACAGTTTCAAAACTATTTACATGGAACTATTTACAAAGAACAATAAACAATATGTTACAGAGGACAATAGACATTAAACATATATTTCAATTGAACTTGTGTAAGTTTTGGATTTTTTCCTTTTCCATCGTAAGACATGTGTATTAATAGCGGAGGGTCTGTCTGAGTTAGTCATTTGTGATTTCATGAGTTTTGTGGGAATGTTTCTGTGATTGCTGTGATTGCTTTTCGTGCCGCGATCTCGCTCAGTCCCCCGATGGGGAGAACTGTTGCTTCTGGTGGTGGCTGGCTGGGGGAGTCAGTTCTCGTTCCAAATATGGTTGTAGTCTTTGCTGAATAATCTTCAGTAGAATCATGTTGGCATGTGGTATCAGAGCCATTGTGCAATAATTTCCACAGTCAGTTGGATCACCTTTCTTTAGTATTAGTATAAACACAGATCTTTTCAATTAATTGGCCATGATATTGTCTTCAAATTTCCTGGCAGAGCATTGTAAGCTGCATCAGATTGCTGTAATACTTCATTGGGAATGCCATTGATGTCTGGTGCTTTGTTCTTTGATAAGGCTTTCAATGCTGCTTTGACTTCTTCTTTCATCACTAATGGTTCCTGATCATAAAGTACAGGTTGAAACGGCTGTTGTCCACTTGATCTTTATCGTATAATGACTCTTTATATTCTTTCCACCTTTTCTTGATCTTCTCAGCATCATTCTACATAGATCCTTGAGCATCTTGTAGCATTCCAATTCGAAGCTGGGATTTATTTTTCTTTAACTCTCGTAGCTTGAGGAAAGCTGATCTTGTTCTTCCTTTAATAGTTTCTGCTTCTATTTCCTAGCATGCGTCATTGTAGTACTTCTCCTTGTCTTGTCTTGCTGCAACATTGGAAATCTCTGTTGAATTCTGCGATTGCCTCTCTTTCTCCTCTGGCTTTAGCTTCTCTGCGTTTCTGGGCAATTTTCAGAGTTTCTTCCGTCATCCATTTTGTCCGTTTTTGCTTTTTCACCTTTTGTAGAGACTTCTTACTTTTTTCCAACACATCCTTCTTAATGTCATCCCATAACTCTTCTGGAGCTCTGTCATTTGTATCTAAAGCAGCAAATAGATTTTGCAGGCAGTCTTTAAATTCTGGTGGTATGATCTCAAGATCATATATTGCTACATTCATGAGTGGCTTGCTCTTTTTCATCTTTAGCTTGAGTTTGCAAAGTAGTAGTTATCTGTACCACAGTCAGCTCCAGGTTTTGTCTTTGTTGATGTTATAGAGCTTTTCCATTATTGACTTCCACAGACGTAGTCAATTTGATTTTTGCACAATCCATTGGGTAAAGTTCATGTGTACAGTCGCCGCTTGTGTTGCTGAAAGAAGGTGTTGGAGATGAATAGATCGTTGATCTTGCAGAATTTTATCAGTTTTTCTCTATCTTCATTTCTGTTGCCAAGTCCGTATTTTCCAAACACTTTGCCTTTTTCTTTATTGTCAACGTTTGTGTTCCAGTCACCCATGACTATCAGAATATCCTGTTTGCATGTTCTGTCAATTTTAACTTGTACTTGTTCATAGAACTTATCAACTTCATCCTTTTCTGTATCTGTTGTTGGGTCATATATTTGAATTATAGTTGTGTTGATGGGCATTCCTCATAGATGAACAGAAATTAAGTGTTCACTGATTGCATTGTATTTCATTACAGTTCTTGCAGATTTCTTTTTAATTATAAATGCAACACTATTCTTATTTGTCTTTCATTTCCAGTATAGTAGACCATGTGATCATCTGATGCAAAATGCCGATGCCAGTCAATTTCAGTTCACTAACACCCAACAGATCGAGTTGTACACGTTCCATTTCATTCTTGACTACCTCCAACTTCCCTTGGTTCATGCTTCGTACACTCCATGTCCCAATTTTTAAGACATCTTTGCAATTTCTGAATCTCATTTCATGCACGGCTACATCAGCAGTTAGACATCCCGAGGGCTTTGATCCAACCACATCATAAATGCTGGCTTTACTCTGAAAAGTTTTCAGCTCCTCCGCAGTAGCCAATTCAGTGCCTTCTGACCTGGTGGTCTCATCTTTTAGTACTATAGTGCAATTTGTTTTGTTGTGACTATCCATTGGGTTTTCATGACAAGATATGGAAATAGATTGCCAGGTCTTTCTTCCACTCAGTCTGATTTAGGGTTGTTGCTGTTGTCACAGAAATGTGATCCTCCGCCACCAGTACTGTCCCATTCTGCTGCTGTTAATGGGAGAAATCCAACATAAATTTAGTCAAGGAAAGTCTTATCTTACAAATCTGTTATATTGTTTTGAAGATGTGAATAAACAGGTAGACAAAGGTGAGCCGGTTGATATAGTGCATATGGATTGACAAGATCCCTCATGAGAGACTCTTGGTGAAATTAAAAAGTCATGGGATAGGAGGCAGTGTACTATTGTGGATCAGGAAATGGTTAAAAGATAGAAAGCAGAGGGTAGGGCTAAATGGCAAATTTTCTGAATGGAGAAACATGAATAATGGAGTACTCCAGGGATCTGTGCTGGGCCTGCTGATTTTTAACATTTATAAATGACCTGGAAATGGAAATAATGAGTGAGGTGATCAAATCTGCAGATGACACAAAATTATTCAATGTTGTTAAAACACAAGAGGATTGTGAAAAATTGCAAGAGGACCTTGATAAATTGGGTGACTGGTGTTCAAATGGCAGATGAAATTTAATATGGACAAGTGCAGTGTTATGCTGCTAGGAAAGAACAACCCAAACTATAGTTATATGATGCAAGATTCCACTTTAGGAACCACTACCTAGAAAAAAGATTTAGGTATCATCGTGGATAACACATTGAAACTGTCCATCCAGTGTGCAGCGGCAGCTAAAAAAGCAAATATAATGCTAGGAATTATAAAGAAAGAAATGGAGAATAAAACCAAGGATATTATAATGCCTTGCAATGTTCCATGCTGTGACCACATCTTGAATATTGTGTGCAATTCTGGTCGCCATATCTTAAAAAGGATCTAGCGGAATTAGAAAAAGGCCTTGAAGTATCATCTCTTCCTCCTGTACTATCCGGTAGACAGTGCGATAACAGCCCATCCACTATCTAGCCAGGGAAGCTTTAAGTAAACTGTACCTTGCAAAAGACCCATGACTAAGACTAATGATGTAAAGCCTGCCATGTTGCATACATGTAAATAGTTACCACAAGTTATCCAAGTTTTAATACCTGTTTATTGTAAACACAGATCACTCAATGAAATGTGTAAACTTCTATGTTCAATGTAAACCGCACTGATACTGAATAGCGTGGTATATAAGCGACTGTAAATAAATAAATAAAAAGTACAGAGAAGAACCACCAAAATGGCAAAGGGGATGGAAGAATACCTCTCTGAGGAAAGGCTTAAAAGGTTAGGGCTCTTCAGTTGCAAACGAGATGGCTGAGGGGAGATATGATAGAGGTCTATAAATTAATGAATGGAGTCCTATGGGTAAACGTAGATCAATTGTTTATGCTATCAAAAAGTAGAAAGACCAGGGGACACACAATGAAGCTACAATGTTGTTGTTAAGTGCCGTCGAGTCGGAGTCGACTCATGGCGACCCTCTGGATAGCTATCCTAAATTGTGTTCGGTCTTCAGTCAGGCGGCTCATTGTTGACAGACTGGTACAATATACAATATAACCCATTTAAGACTAATAAGAGAAAGCGTAGTTACTCACCTGTAAAAGTAGGAATCAATCTTCACAAATGGGTGAATGTCACCGATGGAGCCAGCATGGGAATGCTCCCTAGCGTCCAATGGGAAAGCATGCATGCCTGCCTTCTCAACTGCTTTCCTCAGTTGAGTTTGTAACTAACAAGAAGAGTAAAATAAAAGAACCCTACAACTCCTCAGGGAGGAGGGCGGGTTGTGAAGACTGATTCCTGTTGTTCCCGGAGATCACCTGTTATAGGTGAGTACCTATGTTATCTCCAGGAACAAGCAGGAATGCAGTCTTCACATATGAGACTCACTAGCTCCCAGGTACCAGACTGGTATGGGGGAGGAGAGCAGTGTGATCCCTGAGGTAGAAAATTTGTAGCCGAAGAATCTGTAAGAGTTGTGGGCCATTAGACTCGATTCCAGAAGGCCACACTTCCTGAATGATAGTCTGGTATCTTGTAGAAGTTCGGGACGGCGGGTTGGAGTTGAGTTTAAGTCCCAAAGAGGTTCTGGAGTACAGCTTGGCCAGAGAAAGCGTCCTGACGAGAGTCTCTGTCTAGACAGTAGTGTGCAGCAAAAGTATGAATGGAGAATCAGATAGCTGCATGGCAGATCTCTTCAATGGAGACTGAACGGAGACTGGCTACGGAGGTTGCCATAGACTGCACATTATGAGCAGTGGCATGATCCTCCAAAGAGAATCCTGCTTGTGCATAAGGAAAAGAACTGCAATCTGCTATCTATCTGGATAGATACATTTTGTCACCGGTAGACCCAGGTGACTAGGACCAAAGGAGATGAATAATTGAAAGGATCTTCTGTGATCTTTAGTTTTATCCAAGTAGTAGGCCAGCGCTCGCTTGCAGTCTAAAGTATGTAGCACTGCTTCAGCTCGAGATGCATGTGGTCTAGTGAAGAAAATCGGGAGAATTGCAGACTAGTTTAGATGGAAAGAGGAAACCATCTTTGGGAAGATGTGTGGATGGGTATGGAGAACCATCTTGTCATGGTGGAACCGAGCATAGGGGGGATTTGCCACTAGAGCTTGCAGTTCACTGATGCCGCAAGCTGAAGTGAGGGCAATAAGGAAGATGTCCTTCCAAGATACAAACCTCAGTGAAGTGGTGGCTAAGAGTTCAAAAGATGGCTTCAGAAGTTGCACCAGAACCACATTCAGATCCCAGACCCAGAGGCGGCTTAATGGGTGGCTTGGACAGCAGGAGACCCCACATGAAGCATGCTACTAAGGGGTATGAGGAGATAGATGTCCATCCACTGGTCTGTGAGATGCCACAATGGCACTAAGGTGAACTCTCACAGAATTAGTCTTAAGACCTGTCAAGGAAAGTGGAGGAGATATTGTAGAAGCAAATCCATCGAGCAAGAAAAGGGGTCAGTGTCCCTTGGGGAGCACCAGAGGGCAAACCTACGCCATTTGAAGGCATAAGATCCCAACAACTATCTTGCCGGCCTACACTAACTCATCTCTAGGCCAGCTGCCTTGACTTCACCCCACACTGCGCCACTCGAATCCAAAATCCAAGTATTTCTGGCAGACATAAAATGGAGCCTGCTCACACCTTCCTGATTTTGTGCATGTGTATACTAACATCTTCATATAGAACCATCCCACACTCACAATACTGCATTCCTCTACTATATACACCAATCTACCTTCTCCACCCCCCCCTCCATTACCCATCCTGCATCAATACAACTTAAATCCTATCACCACCACACAAACACCAAGTAAATTACCCCCACGACACACCCATATCAAAGGGAACAAATCTCAAAAACACCCTAAAACCAAAGCAAAGAACACTATTGGATCTCAAATACAACTCACACGAACCACACACCAAGAACATCACACATGTAACATTATCCTTATTAATGCTAGGTCAATAAGGAATAAAACGCATATTATCCACAACATTCTAACTGACGAACAACCAGATATCCTATGCATAACAGAAACATGGCTCACTGACTCAGACTCTGCAACAATGAACCAAATACAGAAGCCCGGATACCAACTATACAACTGCCCACGCATCAACAGAAGAGGAGGCGGAGTCCTTATAGCAGCCAAAACCAGCCTTCAACTCACAACCACATCTACGGTCACAAATCCAGATCTTGACCTACTTAAAGTCGAGAGCATGGCATTATCCATCTGCCTAATCTATCGACCTCCCTCACCACAGCACGAAACACTAGCCACAGCACTAGAAACCATCACATCCACACAAAGCAAAAAATTCCAGATCATCCTCGGAGATTTGAACCTAGCATCAATTCCTCCGTCCCACACGGACTCCTTCTATGAAGCCATCGACCAATTGGGTTTCCAACAAATAATAAGCAACCCCACACACGATAGAGGAAACATCCTAGATATGATTTTCATACCCAGAAATCCACAACAAAGCAATGAACCACCTATAATAAACATAACTCAAGTACCATGGTCAGACCACCACCAAATCAACTGTAAACTTAAACTACAGTGCCAACCCAAAAACTCAAAGGAGATGAGAATGACCAACCCCATTAGGAAATTCAGCAAACTCAACGAGGAACACCTCATAAGCACCATTGCATCCCACATAAACCTAGATTCCACAGACCTAGACGAACTAACTAACAGATGGAACACACACATCCAAAATACATCTAACCCAACTCTGAAACACACATCAAACCCACATAAGATCAACTCGGAACCCTGGTACACAGGAACTCTAATAAAATCAAAAAGGGAGCTCCGTAAAATAGAGAGAAAATGGAGACAAACCAAATCCTCCGATCTCAAAACTAAATACATGGCCCATCTCGCAAAATACAAAGACGACGTGAACAATGCAAAAAAATTACATCACACCAACATCCTAAACAAGGCAATCAATCGCCCACGAGAGTTATTTGAACTAGTCAAATCACTAACCAAAACCGACCAAAATGCCAACCTCAACAAATCCATCAAGGTCCAAACACTGGCAAACCACTACGCGACCAAACTGACGGCCCCTGGTCCTCCACCCCCCCCCCACCAACACCACAAATCAGAAGTGAGAACAACACAACGCAAAACCAGTTATGGGAGCACTTCCACAAAATAGGAACCAAGCAAATCACAGCCATTGTCACAAGCCTGAAAAGCACCACCTCCCCACTAGATCCCTGTCCTGCATCCTGGATCAAGGCAGTGAAACAAGACATAGCACCTCACATAGCACACATAGTTAACCTATCCCTACAACAAGGAATCATGCCCTCAGAACTAAAGAAATCAGTCATTAGACCGATCCTAAAAAACACTACACTCAACGGAGAAGACCCAGCCTCCTACCGTCACATATCAAGTATCTCATTCCTGGCAAAGATCATAGAAAAAACGGTCCTTCTACAACTCCAAGACCATCTGACTGACAGTGCTCCTCTTGATGACCAGCAATATGGCTTCAGGCAACATCATGGAGTTGAAACCCTGTTACTAGTTCTACTTAACAACCTCCTAAAGGGCCTTGAAAACAAAAAGAAAATGTACATTCTTGTATTCATTGACATCTCAGCTGCCTTTGATACAGTTAATCATGGGACCCTCATAAATAGGATAAAATCAATAGGAATAACAGGAACCCCACTAAAATGGTTCTCATCCTACATCTCAAATCGAACACAACAGGTTCAATTCAACAGAGAAAAAGCAGAATCTTTCTCACAAACACAGGGAATCCCCCAAGGCTCTGCTCTCTCAGCACTTCTGTTTAACATATATATGCAGCCACTATGCAAAATTTTCTCACGGCACGAAATTAATTACCACATCTATGCCGATGATATCATGCTATACACACAACTAGACACTAAAAACCCAGACTACAACCCACTGGAGACATGTATCGGAGAGATGCAAGACTGGTTACAACAAAGTAGTATGTCAATTAATCACAAAAAAACCGAAGTAATGTATATCTCCAAAGAACCGAATTTTGACCCTCCCACATCAATAACACTATGTAACAACACTTACCAAACAAAAAAGAAATAAAGTATCTAGGAGTCACATTTGACTGTGACCTAAAGATGGAAAAACACCTCCGAAAGACCAACAGAGCAGTTTTCCACAAGCTTAGAGTGCTCCAACCCATTCGGAATATTATTGATCCCCAAGACTTCAGAACAGTGGCCCAAGCACTCATCATGCCACATTTTGACTACTGCAACGCCATCCTACAAGGTTTACCTAAAAAAACCCTAAACATATTACAAATGGCACAAAATGTAGCTGCCAGGGTCATAATGAAGAAAAATCTAAGTGACCACATCACACCAGTACTAATTCAATTACACTGGCTACCCATAACAGCTCGCACAAAATACAAAATACTAACAACCACCTTCAAACTCATCCACAACTTAGCACCTTCCTTCCTCAACAACCTAGTAAGATTGCAACCTCCTACCCGAAACAGAAGAACCCACAATTCCAACATCCTTCACACTCCAACAGATATAAGATCTGTCAAAGCTAACACCAGCCACAGGGCTTTCTCATATGCGGCGCCAACACTGTGGAACCAACTCCCACCAGAACTACGAGCTAGCAATGACCTTCTAGACTTCAGAAAGAAACTCAAAACGCACATTTTCCAATCACATTTCAACCTGAACTAAACCCACAGATGGAGCAGCCCCTGACCACTGTGTCCAAGAAGATTATCCTGTATAAATGTATTTATGTATATATGTAAATGAACTCCCCCATAGCTAAGAAGTGTTAACTCTGTATGATGTGCTTTTCTGACAATCTGTATGTAAACAAAATTTGTACCTGCCTTGATTCGGCAGTTTCACAATAGTAATCCTACCCGCTTCTGATCGCTGGAAGGAGCGGGCTACAAATGCTTGCTAAATAAATAAATAAAAATAAATAAGATCGCCTGGTAGAATCCTTACGAGTTGCAAGAACAACCTGACTGCCTGTGGTAGGTCGAGGTCAGCAAGCACTAGCCCTTCAGCAGCCATGCTGTGAGGTGTAGGGAGTGAAGATTGGGATGGAGGAGTATCCCATGATCCTGAGAAAGGAGATCAGGTGCACATCCCAGGTTGAGTTGATGAGTCTGTGCAAGATGAAGAAGCAGAGGAAATCACAGTTGACAGGACCAGAAGGGGGCTATGAGAATCATAGAACCCTTGTCAGTCTGTAGTTTATACAGCATCTTGGGTATCAAGGGGTTGGGAGGGAATGCGTAGAGCAGTCCGTGTCTGCAATGGAGAAGGAAGGCGTCCAGGACCTGTCGGTGGAGTGATGGAACCCTGGAACAGAAGAGTGGAAGCTGAATGTTTTGCGGAGTGACAAAAAGATCTATGAGTGGGTTCCCCCACGTTTGGAAGATCCGAGCAGCTGCCTCTCAATGCAAGGTCCATTCGTGTGGGTGAATGATACGGCATAGCCTGTCTGCTAGGACATTGAGTTTGCCCAGGAGGAACACCATTCTGAGGTAAATGCGGTGAGAGAAGGCAAAGGACCATAGGCGAATCACTTCCTCGCAGAGGGGACGGGATCCCATTCACCCCTGTTTTTTAACATAGAAAATGGCAGCTTGGTTGTCCATCCTGACTAGAACAGGTTGCCCCAAAAGTTAGGATTTAAAAACCCGAAGAGCATTTGTCAGTTCCTGTAGTTCTAGCAGGTTGATCTGCAGGGAAGATTCCTGTGGTGTCCACAGCCCCTGTGTGGTCAAGTCATTGAGATGCGCCCCCCAACCCAGCTTGGAAGCATTCGTCGTCGGGATGCATCGAGATGGAGGTATCTGAAAAGGTGACCCGAAGAGTAGGTTTTGTGGGGAATACCGCCACTGAAGGGACTTGATCATTAGAGGAGTGATGTGGATCGTCTCTGAGATGCCCCTTTGCATCCATTGAGAAGACAGAGTCCATTGCGCTTGTCTCATGTGTAATCAAGTGTAGGGAACGACATGGACCATGGAAGCCATGTGTCCTAATAGTCGTAGCATCTTTCGAGCTGTTATTCTTTGTTTCTGTATCCTTTTTGCCAGTTCGATGAGGCAGGCACAATGATCCTGTGGGAGGAAAGCTTCAGCCTGCTAGAAATATAGAAATGACAGCAGAAAAAGACCACATGGCCTATCTAGTCTGTCCTTCCATATCAACTATAATAGTCTTCTTTTTACCATTAGAGATCCTCTGTGTTTGTTCCATACTTTTTTGTATTCAGATACTGTCCTTGTGTCCACCACCTCCACTGGGAGACTATTCCACACATCTACCACTCTTTCCATAAAGAAATATTTCCACATATTACTTCTGAGTCTATCCCCTTTCATTCTCATGCTATGTCCACTCGTGGCAGAGCTTGCCTTCAATTGAAAGAGACCCTCTTGTGCATTTATGCCACTGGGGTATTTAAATGTCTATCATATCGCCCATATCCCACTTTTCCTCTAAAGTATACTTATTAAGTTCTTTAAGTCTGTCCTCATACGTTTCATAACGAAGACCATTAACCATTTTAGTAGCCGCCCTCTGCACCAACTCCAACCTGCTTACATCCTTTTGAAGATGTGGTCTCCAGAATTGCACACAATACTCCAAATGAGGGCGCACCAGAGACTTATACAGAGACATTATCACCTCCTTTTTTCTGCTGGCCAGTCCTCTACCTATACACCCAAGCATCCTTCTGGCTTTCACAGTCACCTTTTCTACCATTTTTGTTACTTTAAAATTGTTAGACACAATTATGCCCAGGTCCCGCTTCTCTTTTGTAGACAGAAGTACCTCACCCCCTACACTGTACCGCTCCTTTGGATTTTTGCAGCCCTGCATTTTTAGTATTAAATTTCAGCTGCCAAATTCTAGACCATTCTTCAAGCTTAGCTAGATCCCTCCTCGTGTTATCTACTCCTTCCTCGGTGTCTACTGCAGATTTTAGTATCATCCGCAAACAAGCAAACCTTACCCAACAGCCCTTCTGCAATATCACTAACAAAGATGTTAAAAAGAATCGGACCAAGGACAGATCTCTGCAGCACACCACTGGTAACCTCCTTCTCCTCAGAGTGAACTCTTTATACCTGTAACCTTTGTCACCTCCCACTCAACCAGTTTCTAACACAATCAGTAAATTTAGGGTCCATCCCTAAGGTGCCCAGTTTGTTTATAAGTCAACTGTGTGGAATGGTGTCAAAGGCTTTACTGAAATCTAAATATACCACATCTAGGGCTCTCCCTCGGTCCAACTCCCTGGTTGTCCAGTCAAAGAAATCAATCGTATTTGTCTGACAAGACCTGCCCTCTGGTGAATCCATGCTTCTTCAGATCCTGCAATCCATTGGACTCCAGAAACCTCACTATTCTCTCGTCTAGTATCTTTTCCAATCATTTACTAACCACAGAGCTGAGACTAACCGGTCTGTAGTTCTCAATATCATTCTTAGGTCCACTTTGGTGTAAAGGGACCACATGTGCCTTTCTCTAGTCCTCTGGCACCACTCCCAACTCCAAAGAAGCATTGAAAAGGTCAGACAGTGGAGCTTCTAGAATGTCCCCAAGTTCCCTTAGTATTCTAAGGTGTACCCCATCTGGTCCCATCTCTTTGTCCACTTTACGTTTAGCTAGTTTCTCATGAACAGTGTCTTCTGAAAATTGTTCAAGATGCCCCTCGCTTCTGTTCCTGATTGTGGGTGTTTTCTGAGGTCCTGCTCCTGGTTCTTCATCTGTGAACATAGAACAGAAATATTTGTTAAGCAATTCCGCTTTATCTTCATTAGTCTCTACATATTCCTCCCCTTCAACCTTGAGTCTGACAATACCACTTTTGCCCTTCCTCTTCTCACTAACATATCTGAAAAATGTCTTATCCACCCCATTTTATTGCATTGGCTATTTCCTCCTCTTTTTGAATCTTTGCTTTCCTGACTGTTTTGCTAGCTTCTCTACGTTTTTCCAAATATAGATGTCTGTCTTCTTCTCTCTGGTATTTCATGAAGGCCTCCCTCTTTTTCTTCACCTTTTCAGCTACTTCTTTCGAATATCATAGCGAGCTCCTTTTCCTTTTACCTTTATTTATCATTGTAACAAAAAGGTTGGTTACCCTTAAAATTTCCTCTTTCAGTTTTGCCCACTGTTTTTCTACATCCCCCAGCTGTTCCCATCCCGCTAATGACTCCCTGAGATATTGGCCCATCTTGGCAAAGTTAGTTTTCCTAAAGTCTAAGACCCTCGCTTTTGAATGGATTTTATCAGCCCTAGTCCTAATACTAAACCACACCGTCTGGTGATCACTGGATGCAAAATGATCTCCCACTATAACATCAGAAACACTTTCGCCATTGGTAAGCACCAAGTCCAGTATGGCCCCTTCACATGTGGGTTCTGTTATCAGTTGTCTGAATAGTTCTGTCTGTAGAGAATCCAGGATCTCCTAACTTCTAGGTGGAGCTGCTAGAACGTCACCCTCAGTATTCTTGGATGTATCCCATCTGGATCCATCTCTTTGTCTACTTTTAGTTTAGCTAGTTCCTCAGCAACGCAGTTTTCTAAAAATCGTTCGAGATCCACGTCGATTCTGTTCCTGTTTTTGGGTGTTTTCTAAGGTCCTGCTCCTGGCCCTTCATCTGTGAATACAGAACAGAAATATTTGTTAAGAAATTCTGCTTTATCCTCATCAGTTTCTGCATATTCCTCCCCTGCACCCTTGAGTCTGACAATACCACTTTTGACCTTCCTCCTCTCACTAACATATCTGAAAAAATCTTATCCCTGCATTTTATTGTATTGCCTATTTCTTCTTCCTTTTGTACCTTTGCTTTCCTGACTACTTTGCTAGCTTCTCTAAGTTTTTCCAAATATAGATGCCTGTCTTCCTCTCTCTGTGATCTCTTGGATTTCATGAAGGCCTCCCTCTTTTTCTTCACCTTTTCAGCTACTTCTTTTGAGAACCATACTGGCCTCCTTTTCCTTTACCCTTTATTTACCTTTCTAACAAAAAGGTATGTTGCTCTTAAAATAATCCCCTTTCAGTTTTGCCCACTGTTTTTCTACATCCCCCAGCTGTTCCCATCCAACTAACAACTCTTTGAGGTAATGTCCCATCTTAGCAAAATGAGTTTTCCTCACTTTTGAATGGATTTTATCAGCCCTAGTCCTAATACTGAACCTTACCATCTGGTGATCACTGGATGCGAGATGATGTCCCACTGTAACATCAGAAATACTTCCCCATTGGTAAGCACTAAGTCTAGTATGGCCCCATCATGCGTGGCTTCTGTTACCAGTTGCCTGAATAGTTCTCCCTGTAGAGAATCCAGGATCTTCTTATTTTTAGATGACACTGCAGCAGGGATGTGCCATCCACATCCGGAATATTGAAATCACCTATAAGTAGCATTTCTCCTTTCATGGCAATACTTCATACGTCTTCTATTAAATCTTCATCCACTTTTACTCCCTGTGATGGGGATCTGTATATAACTTCATTGCAAATTGATTTCCCTTTCCCTCTTTCAGTGCTTCCTCTCTTCCTTTTAAGCCCTACAATTCTATAGCTTTATTATTATTTTTTACATATAGTGCCACTCCAACTCCCCTTCTTCCTACCGTGTCCTTCCTGAATAAAGTATAGCCCGGTACAATTGCATCCTGGTCATGGTTGTCCATGAACCATATCTCCGTTGTTGTTGTTAAGTGCCGTCGAGTCGGAGTCGACTCCGTACCCGCCAATAAATCCAAGTCAGCCTCTTTCATTAAAGCCTCAACATCTGGGATCTTATTTCCCATGCTACAGGCATTTATACACACCGTTTTCCAGATGTTAACCCTATTACTAAATTTCTACAGAGGTATTTAATGTTTTACTTACCTAGGGGTTCTCTTCACCCATCTCAATGAATCTAGTTTAAAGCCCTCTTCAGTAGGTTAGCCAGTCTGCTGCTGAAGACACTTTGACCCTTCTTGGACAGATGGATACCATCACTGCTCTGCAGCCCTTGGAACATCATCCCATGGTCCAGGAAACCAAAACACTCTTGATGATACCATCCACGCAGCCATGCATTCATCTCCAGGATGCGAGCTTCTCTGCCTCAGCCTTTACCCTCAACAGGGAGGATTGAAGAGAACACCACCTGTGCACCTATCTGCTTTACCCTCTGTCCCACAGCAATGAAGTCACGTTTGATATGTTCGGAGGGATTCCTAGCAGTATCATTTGGGCCGACAGGGATGAACAACATCGGATAATAGTCATTCTCCAGGAACAAGCAGAAAGTCATTCCTCACTTATGGGTGACGTCGGCACTGACAGAGCCCACGCGGAGTAATTCCCCACCTTTGGGATTGCTGTCACGCATGAGTGGTCCTCTTCCCGCCCAAGGGTGCCATCTTGCTCAGTCTCCCATTTTCTGCGGAGCCCTTCGGACGCACATCCTCGTCCCTCGGAAGAAGTGTTTCGCTTTTAGGCCACTGGCCTTCTATTTTTCCGGTTACACCGTTCCTCTATCCGTCCTCCTCCTGCTCTTTCTTTTCTTCGAGCAAGGGGATATGTTTTTGTAGCATTTTCCTTGTTGTGGGCTTCGTGCCCTTTTTTCCCCCAACCACTGGCTGCGTGGGTCTTCGACCTCACGGGGGTCCTTTTTGCCCCGATGGCCACTGGTTTCAAAAAAATGCGACAGGTGCTCCAAGAACATGTCGCTTACAGACACCCATGACTGCTGTCTGCATTGTCTTGGGGCCGGAC